>CM048826.1:3588440-4803557 GCA_026586065.1 Dioscorea zingiberensis
AAAGGAATATCCAAATAATCCACAATGCCTAACTAGTTCACTCAAACCATTGATCAACCAAAGAACCAAACCATAGATACAAAGAAATATTCAATTATGTATCAATTCAGAGGATGTTAATGCCCACCATTGGGTTGGATCAAATCTCCTCTTGCCTCAAATTCAAGGTAATTCAAACTCGCAAGATGGCCATGGAGTGCAGCAAAGAAGAAGAGGAAGAGGAATGAGTTTCTTCATCTCGAGCCCTCACGCTCACCGCTCCTATTCACTGATTTTTTCTCCTTCTTTTCCTTCAAGTCAGCCTCTAGTTTTTTTCTCATATTTATGCATATCATTCTTTCCCCAAATTGGATTGATGGGCAATCCCCTTTGATGAGTGGTCGATTTTTGTTAAATATCATGGTTGATTGTTGGGCTGGAATTGGGCTTCATGATGAATGGTTGTTGGTCATCCATGTTGGTGGGCTTTGGACCTTATATTTGACCTGCAATGATATTATGCATAGAAACCCATAAAGAATATAATTTCATATGAAACTTATTTATTAAGCCATAATGGTGATTTTACATGCCAAACTAATAATAATAATGCCCAACAAAGATGTATTAAGATGCATATTTTTACACTCATCACCTGGCTGCCCACTTTGAGTGGAAGCTGGGTTGCGTGTAGATATCGGGTTGTATCGGGTAAGGTATCGTTGGAAAGATGAGGAAGAGATCTTTCCAACGAGCCTTGGATCAACTCAAACGAGTTCCTTGATAAAAAGTTATGAGGTGTTCTTTGGGACTGTGCAATTGATTCAAGAATTCTGCATAATGTTGAGATAATTAAGTTGGGTTGGTAATAGGTCGGGCCCATTTAGTGGAGCATGCATTGTAAATGTAGTTACTCTTAACACACATGTGCGTCTATTGAGAGTGGACTTGTGGTTATCAGATATCGACGTGGAGCGCTGAGCTTCGTCGGGACAGATACAGATTGTTCGGTTGGATCGCGAATAGAGGTAAGTGCCTTTGCCTAGCTCCCACCCAGTGATGGGTATCTTTGACCTTGTTGTTACCTGGTTTGGTATGTTCTTTGTTGGTTTCGTGCTTGTGCATGTTGTTATATTGCCTTGGATCTCTGTTGTTGATTTCCTGCATATACTTGGTTTGTTGCTTCCATATCTGTTGATTGGTTGTTTGTATAAGTTTGTTGTTGGATGCTCACTGAACATGCTACCATGGATCGAGACATTACTGTGAGACTCGTGGTGCTTGTGTTTAGGTTGGGTCGGTATGCGTCATTGGAGTGAGCGGACTCGCTGAGCATAGCCACCTGTCGTCCGGCACTTGACCAACGAGGTACGCGGCACTTGTGCTGACCGTGGAGGTGTGATTGGTTTAGTTTAGGGGCCTCATATGATTGGTTTGTTATGCTGACTATTTCCTTGATATGTCATTCTTGACTATCTTTATCTGGATTGGATTCTCTGTGTTCTCTGTAGGGTACTTACTGAGCTTTCCTTTCGAAAGCTCATTCCATTTGCTTCTTTATCTTTTTCAGGTTCTGAAGAACAGTTGATTCAGATTTAAGAGCTGCGCATGGGATTGGGATACCGTTGCAGAGGTTCGAGAACTTTGTGTCTTCTTTGTGTGTGAGATTTCATGTATAGGACCCTTGTAGGGCCATTACCTGTATAGGGTGTCGATTTATATTTTTGATTCCGCTGTAGAACTCTGAGTTTGATTATCGATGATTATGGATTTATTTTATTGCATGCTTTTGATTTACATAGGTCTTATATCCGAGAGGGGCTCGCCTCCACTTGGGTACAACCGATCTGTGCACGTGCTCGAGGTCCTGAAAACCGGGTTGGGGCGTGACACTATCAATATATACATATCGGTAGCGTTTGGTTGGATATAATTCAAAATCCCTGGATTTTGAGTTACAATGTATTTGCAAATACTTGGTTTTCAAAATACAACACATGCAAATCCAATGTTTGGTTGGATGTAACTATAAGGGTTAAAGCCATTTTTGGTCCCTGAAAACAGGGCCAATGTTCATTTCCATCCCAAAAATTTAAAATTTGTTCAATACGGTTAACATCAACATATACTGCTACTTATCACTCCACATTAACAAAATAACGACCTACACATAATAATAAAAAGATTATATGCATTTCATTGGAATTCCAAATGACCGCCACGTCAGCAATAGGGACCAAAAATGCCAAAATAAGGAATATATAAGGACCCAAAATGTCAAAATATGCAATACATAAGGACCATATTGAACAAATTTTGAATTTTGAGATGGAAATGAATATTGGTCCTGCTTTCAGAGACCAAAAATGGCTTTAACCCTAACTATAAATCACGATTACAGAATTTTGTGTTTATTTCGAAGGATTTAAAAATTTGGATTTGAAAAACCAATGTTAAGTTGGTTGTATTTAAAAGATATGATCACCATCTTTTCCACAGGTGAGCTTACCCTACTATACAATTATAATTAAGAACTATTTTAAATATGTTTATTTTTTAGTTTTTTTAAAAAAATCATCCACTAAATAATTACTACAACAAATAATACGAATTTATTATCACACATTTTTTATTTTTATAATAAACAAATTTATTAATAAACTTTAAAAATTAGACAACTTTAAAAAATTTAAATAAAAGTTTTTTACTCACCATCTCCTGAAAAATAGCTAAATTACTTATCACCCCCCTCATTTTCATTATGACCCCACAATCCCTTCCTTTATTTTTTATTTTACATATCACCCCTTAGAACAAAGTTTTATGCTTGAACTTAGGTTAAATGTAAAACTTGAGATTATAATACATGTAAAGTGACAATTTTAAGCTTTTCAAATAATTTAGCAACAAAAAAAGTTTAGGGTGTGCAACTTTTAGTTTTGATGTATTTTATATTTTATAATGAAAATCTATTTATTTTGTTTTACTTTGAATATTTTTCAAATAATTTTTATAATGCATGCTATTAAAATTTAAATATAAAATATAGGTTAATCACAGTTTTTAATAAATTTAATATAAATTTCTTTGCAACCATTTTAAATAAATCATAATTTATTTATAACCTATTTTTGAATTTAATATAAATTTTCTTGTAGACCTTTTACTAAAATCATAACTTACTTGTAGCCCCCGAAGGAAACTAAGCCTCATGTGTTGTGCATTTCATTCAGCGTAATTCAAAATCCCCATATGGCAAATTTCGAAATACATGGATTTCAAAATCCATTCAAAACTCCACCAACCAAACTGCTGATTTTGAATTACTTATAATTCAAAATACTTCCAAACAAACACTACCATAAAAGAAAAAGAAATAGCGACCAACTCATAAAATTACTCCACCTTAATTCTTCCATTTTTTTATTTTAATTTAATATATTAAAATAACTAAAAATTTATTTTCATACCATCATCAACCTATTAAAAACATAATAAATGATAAGTTCAACAACCTTGACTCCCTCCAGGACCACCATATAAGAACCTGGTCCCTTGGTCACTTCCTGTCTCAGTAACGTCTCCCAGATTATAACATTGACTCGGATATCTTGGAAATAGATCTTCATATAATACATCCCTTGATTTAACATTTGAATCTATAAATTTGAGTAATTCAAAAAACCCGGTTTTGCCGAAACCTTCACTTGGAAAATGACCATTTCCCATGGGTGGCATATCGATGCCACCTGCATTGCCCGCAGCGCCACCAAAATCAACCCGATTAGCATGGTCGGCTAAATTGGTGAAAATTTTAGTAGGCCAGTAACCAACTGCTTCTTTTTCAGCTCCATAAATTAACCACCAATTCAGAGTTATTGGGTCCTGTTGGAAAAAATAACAATAATAATAATAATAATAATAATAATAATAATAATAATAATAATAATAATAATAATAAAATGATATGTAAAACTTCATTTACAATTAATAGATTTTTATATATAAATTATTGAAAGAATAACATTACCCTGTAAATAATAATGACAATGCCATATTGAGGACCATCGTAAGTGGAGAAACAGCTAAAGGTAGTTCCAAGAGCTATTTGGCTGCTAACATGAACAAAACCAGGGCATCTCGCATCATAACATCCGGTATTCTTAAAAGAATCAGCCTTAAAAAAGAAATAAAAAAGAATATATATATTAAATCTAAAAAAAAAAATTATATGTAGTTTAAGAAATCAAGTATTTATAATTAGAGAACTTAATTACCGTCCATCCTGTCGATAACCTCGTCTGTGTATCTCCATAGACAGACGAATCTACCTATGTAGATAGCAAATATGTAAATAATTAAGAGAAACCAAAGTTGTTGTCGATCTTTATTACTATTGAATGAATGCGGTTTATTCACTTTTATCTAAAATAAAAAATAACAAAAATAACAAAAATATTTAAGAACTCTTGTATAAATCGAACTTACTATCCATCCAGCTGAAATTTGATTGACTTGATCACCACCGGAGAGGTTATTTATAATCCAAATCAAGCCATGTGAGAACTGAGTGCGTTGAAGATTAGGCAAAGCATAGATACTGAGGAATGCTGAAGCACCATAATACTTAAACAAGTCAGGATCATTTGGGTCGTATGGAGTGGTGTGAACTGCCCACTAATAACAACATTAAATTATTATAACTTCATTAATCATAACATTAATGGGAAAAAAAAATGAATCATATGAAATGAAATTTTAATTACCGTATGATGATCAGATTGAAGGTTGGCATTATAAGGAGAGTGCATCATCTTCTTCTCATGCTTCGAAGATGATCTCATTCTTATAAGATCTTCTTTACTAACTCTTTTTATGGGTACTGATCCTGAAGGACAACCCCCGTCTTTCAATCCAATTTTTATTGAAGTGCCATTTGTTAACGACGAAATGTGATCAAATAGTTCATCCGGAAAAGAACTTGGCTTTAACTGCATGTATACATATAGATACATATATACATATATGTTTGTTATTGATAAGCAAAATTAATATTAGCGACGAGAAGGAGAAGAAGAAAATATATATATACCTGAATTTTATGATCCTTAAGTGATGGATGATCAAATGCGAGTTGTTTGTTTATGTCCACACAATCAAAAATATCTCCATTTTCTTCCTGTGGGAAATATATAAACAAAACTTTGATCAGTATTTACATAAGCCAATTAGTGTTATACCCTTGTTATGGTTTATTCATTTTTTTTTATCAAATAATGAGAATGAGGATGTAAAACAAAACTTTGATTAGTATTTACACAAGTGAATGAATGAAATCGGTTTATCCACTTTTTATCAAAATAATAATAATAATAATAATATATAGTAATGAGAATGATGAGATAAAATGGTTGATAAGTATTTAATTACCACAATGGTTTTGATGGCTGGTTTGTTGAGAAGCTTGAGTTGTCTCTCAATCTCCATGTCTTCATCAATGGTGAGGTTACTCCTACCACACAATCCAAAGCTTGGGAGAAGAAGGCAAACAAAAACAAACACCAACTTCATTTCCATTGATAATGTACTACTAAGTTTCTCTAACTTTGATATATATAAGGGCAAGAGATTATAATAAAAACTAATTTTGTTTTTATAACAAACTATATCACTGTAAACTAAAAGAAAAACAGAAATACAAATTAAGTCTTCATATTAAAAATTAATATTAAAAATGTTAGAAATCTATAATTAATCTAATGTTGACTCCATATCAGTTTTTTGGTTTTATAACTTACTCTATCACCTTAGATTTAATAAAAAAAAATTGAAGATTAGATTGTCATATTAAAAATAAATATTGGTTAACAATCTTGAAAGTTATTTAAAACCTTGATTTTTTAACATCATTTAAAATAAATTTTAATTTTTTTAAAAAAAATATTTATTTTTATCTTGAGGATTATTAAGCTTAGAATTATTTTTAAAATTTAAAGTAATAGAATTAGGTATAAAAGAAAAAATCCTAGGTTTTTTGGGGAAAAGGATTAGAATGCACTCAATTCGGCCCATGAGCCAAGCCCAACTAATGTACTCCTTGATCCAATTGAAAATAGATAATGAGTTTGCATGAGACTAATAATAAATAATTTAATTTAAAAATTCCATTTGAGTGAAAAACTAAGAGGTTTTCTCTTACATATATATACCATTGTAGAATGGGCGGAATTGCTTAAATGTCAGTATAAAAATGATATTTACTTGCATACCTCGGTTTTTTTTATATATCCATGTTATTAAATTGACTTTTGATGGTGTCAAAATAATAATAAATATTAGGAAAATTTACTAAAATGGGCTTACTTAATACCCCTTAAATGGGTTTTTTATTAAACCCATATCTTACCCTATCCTAATTTCCCCGAAAAACAGATCTCGCCATCAACATATATATATATATATATATATATATATATATATATGAAAAAGAAAATAGTGACCAACTCATGGAATTACTCCTCCCTAATTCTTCCATTTTTTTAATTTTTCTTATAATAATAAAATATTAAAATAACAAAAAATTTCATTTCATAGCATCATCAAACTATTAAAAACATAATAAATAATAAGTTCAACAACCTTGGCTACCTCCAGGACCACCATAGAGGAACATGGTCCCTTGGTCACCTCGTGTCGCAGTAATGTCTCCCAGATTATAACATTGACTGGGATACAATGGAAATACATCTTGGTACAATACATCCCTTGATTTAACATTTGAGTCTATAAATTTGAGTACTTCAAAACACCCGGTTCTACTATAACCTTCATTTGGAAAATGACCATTTCCCATCGGTGGCATATCGAAACCATCATCGTTTCCAGCAGTGCCACCAAAATCAACCCGGTTAGCATGATCAGCTAAATTGGTGAAAAGTTTAGTTGGCCAGTAACCAATTGGTTCTTTGTCAGGTCCTAAAATTAACCACCAATTTAGAGTGACCGGGTCCTGTTATAAAAAAAATATATATATTTATGTAAAAAAAACTTCATTTACAATTAATAGATTTTTATGTATGAGATTATAGAAGTAATAACATTACTCTGTAAATAACAATGAAAAGTCCATATTGAGGACCATTGTAAGTGGAGAGAGGGCTAAAGGTAGTTCCAAGAGGTATCCGGGTGCTAACATGAACAAAACCAGGGCATCTCGCATCTTGACATCCAGTATTCATAAAATTATCAACCTTACAAAAATATAAAATAAAGTTATTAAATCAAAAAAAAAATTTATATAATTTAATAAATAAAATATATATAATTTGAGAGCTTACCGTCCATGCCGTAGATAACCTAGTCTGACTATCTCCATAGGTTGTTGGATCTACCTACGTACGTAGCAAATATGTAAATATATAAGCATTAGATAATAATCAAAATATTGTTAATGAAATTCAAAGTCATGTTTAAATTATAAGAAACCAAAGTTGTTGTCGATGGAGTCCATAGTTAAGAGAAATCTAAACGAAGGCCACCAGATGATAACTTTGATGTACTATATATGTTGCCCATGTAACTCAAACTAATCGATCAGGGTCTGCTACTATGTTATATGTACCCTTTATTATTATATGAATGAATACGGTTTATTCACTTTTATCCAAAAATAAATAAAAGATAAAAATAAATAATAAAAAAAATAACAAGAAAATTTCTTACTGTCCATCCAGCTGCAATTTGATTGACTTGATTACTATTGAGTTCATTTACAAGCCAAATCAAGCCAGATGAGAACTGAGTGCTTTGAAAACGAGGCAAAGCATAGATATTGAGGAATGCTGAAGCACCAAAATACTTATAGAGGTCAGGATCATTTGGGTCGTGTGGAGTGCGGTGAACTGCCCACTAATCAACAACATTTAATTATTATAATTAACATCATTAATTAATTAATGGAATAAATGGAAATAAATTAATCATATGATCAAATGAAATTTTAATTACCGTATGACCATGACCAGATTGAAGGTTGGTATTATAAGGAGAGTGCATCATCTTCTTCTTCTGCTTCAAATTAGATGATCTCATTCTTATAAGATCATCCTTACTAACTCTTCTTATGGGAACTGTCCCTGAAGGACAAACATTCCCATTTTTCAATCCAATTTCTATTGAAGTAGCATTTGTTAACGACGAAATGTGATCAAATAGTTCATCTGGAAAAGAACTTGGCCTTAACTGCATACATATATATATGTTTGTTATTGATAAGCAAAATTAATATTAGAGCTACGAGAAGGAGAAGAAGAAGATATATACCTGAATTTTATGATCCTTAAGTGATGGATGATCAAATGCGAGTTGTTTGTTTATATCCACACAATCAAAAATATCTCCATTTTCTTCCTGTGAGAAATATATAAACAAAACTTGGATCAGTATTTACAATATTAATTAGTATTTCCACTTTTTTGAATGAATGAAATCAGTTTATCCACTCTTTATCAAAATAATAATAATAATAATATAGTAATGAGAATGATGAGATAAAATGGTTGATAAGTATTTAATTACCACTATGGTTTTGATGGCTGGCTTGTTGAGAAGCTTGAGTTGTCTCTCAATCTCCATGTCTTCGATATCAATGGTGAGGTTAGTCCTACCACTCAATCCAAAGCTTGGGAGAAGAAGGCAAACAAATGCAAACCCTAGCATCATCTCCATTGGTAATGTACTACTAAGTTTCTCTACTATGATGTGCGGTTTCACTAACTTTAAAATATATATAAGGGCAAGAGATTGTAATAAAAACAAATTTTGTTTTTATAACAAACTATATCACTATAAACTAAAAGAAAAACAGAAATACAAATTAAATCTTCATATTAAAAATTAATATTAAAAAGGTTGGAAATCTATAATAATTAATCTAATGTTGACTACATTTCAGGTTTTTGATTTTATAACTTAGTCTATCACCTTAGATTTTTTTTTTTAAAAAAAATGAAGATTAGATTGTCAAATTAAAAATAAATATGGGTTAAAAATATAGAAAGTTAATTTTTAAAACTGTAATCATTCAATCAACTGGTCTTCAGATTTTTAACATCTTTCAAAATAAATTTTAAATTTTTTAAAAACAATTTTATTTTTACCTTGAGGATTAATCTTAGCTTTATTTTTAAAATTTAAGGTGATAGAATTAGTTATAAAAAAAGAAAATCCTAAATTATTAGACTGTCTTTAACTAAATTATAAATATTTAAGATTTTTAAAATAAATTTTAATGTTTAAAAATTTTATATTATTTTTAATATAAGAATATAATTTTATTTAGTTTTTTTAATTTAAAGTGATATAGTTAGTTATTAAAAAACATGATAGGGTTTAGAGAGAAACTTGTAAAGCAGAAGTTTAAAAAATAAAATTGGATGAAACCAATGTTTTTTTTTTTTGATAAATTAAAGTGGATAAAATTCTTGGTCTAATTGCCATACTCTTGTTGAGTATGAGCATTGTAGTAGTAGGTGTTCTACTATTTCATCCCTTTTTTCACATAGATAGCAAGTTGTCCGTGTACCGCTCCACCCGCGTTTCCTTAGATTGCCTAAGGTAAGGATTTTGTTATCCAATCCAAGCTAGACAAATGCTTTGACTTTGATGGGATAGGGCTGCTTCCAGAAGCTTCCCCCTATTTCCGTCCTAACCCCACCATCCATCATAAAGTGGTAGTAGGATTGCACTATGTTGTTCCCTTGGGTGGTGAGCTTTCAACGCCTCTTTCGTTCTGTCCCTAGGCACTCTTGAATCTTCTTGGTGAGTTGTTCCAGCTCATTTGCACCTCCTTCAGGGAGCAGGCCATCCAAGAGTATGGGGTTACCTTGTGCAAGTTGTTGTCTTATTTCCTGCGTGGTGTGCCCCTTTTCTTGAGCCATTCCACATAAGGATGGATATAAGGTACGTGGTGCACATCCGTCTATCTAGTTGTCAGGCCAAAAGTAGATCATCTTCCCCACTCCTGCCTCAACCGCCATGTTGTGTAATAAAGCTTCATGTTGTTGGGTGATCCCTTTCCAAAAGAAGGATGCTCTAGATAGTGTTGGAATGAAGGGGTCGAGTTTGTTCCCTCTAAAGTATTGGTTTTTCAGTATTTGTACACAAAGGCCAGCTTGCCCAGTGAGTAGCTGCCACCACCATTTTCCTAGCATAGCCGTGTTAAAGCAGTGTAAGTTGATAATACCCCATCAACCATATTTTTTTGGCTTGTATAATCGCTCCCAACGCACTAGTTTGCATGCTTTAGCTTCCCTTTAAACATCCTTCCAAAGGAAGTCTCTCTTGATCTGATCAATCTGGTGAGTTGCCCACTCTGGCAGACGATAAATGGAGAGCTAGTAATTTGGTATTGTTGTAATTACAGAGTATTGTAATTTGCCCCTCAAGTGAAAGTAGCTTTCCTCTCCAAATAGTTCTTTGATTCTGCCAATAATCATTCGCCAGTCCTCCTTTCTTGGCTTGGAGCCTGAAAATGGAAGACACAAACATCTGATGGGCAGGCTGCCAATGCTACATCCCATCGTTTGCCCGAGGTCTGGAGGGGTAGGGGGGGGGGGGGGGGGGGTAAGTGAGTGAGTACCTTAATAGAGATGACGGTAGTTTATTCTAAGGCCACATAGCCCTCCGTAGAGGGAGAATATTATTTTAAGGATTCTGAAGTTTGGTAAGTCCCCCGAGCTCAGTTTTAGTGGATCATCTGTGTATTGGAGGGTAGAGATTTCCTCCTCATCAGATCAACCATACCAAATGCCCCTAAATAAAGTGGCTCTCATGGCGCTTGTTATCATTGTGATGAACACATCGGTGACCAGGACGAAGAGCAGAGGGGATAATGGGTCTCCTTGTCGCAGACCTCTCTAGTGTCGAATGTAATCTGTACGTCGGCCATTCAAGAGGAGTTTCGCCTGGGAGGAAGTTAGCATCGAGGTGATCCTTCGTGGGCCAAATCCTCGTGCCTAGAGAATGTCTAGAAGGAACTCTCAGTCAACCATATCGAAAGCTTTTTCGAAGTCCACTTTAGCAGCGCACCATTCTCCTTCCTTATTTCATCTTGTGGATGAGCTCCTCCGACGCAACAATATTGTTCTGTATGCATCTGCCCTTGATAAAGGTTGTTTGTGAGTTGTCCACCTACTCGTTTATCATATTTCTGAGCCTGTTAGCCAACACCTTTGTAGCGATCTTCATTGACCAATTCAGCAAACTTATCGCTCTATAATCTAATATGGTAGTAGGCGAATTCTTCTTCGGTGTGACAGTAATGTAGGCCCAATTAAGTCTCTCCATAGTTGTATTTCCTAGGTAGAAATTGTTGAAGAGCTCTAGTATCTCTTCCTTTATGATGCTCCATCCTTGTTGATATATAGTCATTGCAAAGCCATTGGGTCTCGAGGCTTTATCCAGGTTGAGGTCCTTGACCATTGCCCATATTTCTTCTTCTGTGAAGGGGTTATCTAATTGGTAGAGGTTGGGTTATTCTTTGCGAGGAAACAACCTGCACCAGTTGGTAGACAACCTACTTTGTCTTTTGGTGCCGAATAATTGGGTAAAATGTGTGTTAAAAGTTGTTGCCACAGCCTCATGCCCTTCTACCGTGTTATCACCTACTTGAATTTTATGTACCCAGTTGTGGTTTCTTCTTTCGTTTGCCACTCCATGAAAAAACTTTGTGTTCTAATCTCCTTCTGTCAGCCAAGTTATACGGGAGCGTTGCCTCTAATGTGCCTCCTCCGCTATGATGAAGTCATCGTATCCCTTCTTACAAGCAAGCTTTAGTCACTCCTCTTTAGGATTAAGTGTATTGGTTTCCTCCTTTTGATCCAACTATTGTATAAATTTGAGTATCACTCTTTTCCTAGCGCTGTCATCTTGTCTTTTTTGGGCATTCCATCTCTTCAGTCGTTTTGTACCAGGGTTAGTTTTTTTAACGTGATGTAGTTACTGTTCCCTTCAAATTTTGTACCTTCACACCAATCCTTAATCATTTCCTAGAACCCTTTTGTTGATATCCAGGATCTATTGAAATGGAAAGGGAATTGGTGGGGTGTGTGTGGACCACAGTCCAACATGATTGGGGTGTGATCAGATCAGACCCTCAGCAGCTCTGTCTGCCACACCTGTGGGAACTCCGATGGCCATGTGGTCGATAGGAGAAAACGATCAAATGGATGAGTTGTAGGTCGTTGCGGCCATCTGTCCAGGTGTATTCTTGTCCAATCAACGGGGGGTCCCATAGCTGGAGATCATCAATCAACTCCTCGAAGTCCCTCCTTCTTTGTGTGTTGTGTGATATTTTGTTGCAACCTTCGTCAAAGAGGGTGGCATTGAAATCCCCTCATAGAATCCACAATCCCCTCCAACAGGATCTGATTAGTCGTAACTCATCCCAAAAGGGTTGTTTGAGGCCTCGTTCACACATGCCATATACTATAGTACACATCTATATTTTTTTATTTGAGCAGTTTTCTAGAATGGTCGTTATATGGAAGGTGTCAATGTAGCTATTAACAAGGTTGAACCGGTTGCTACTCCAACCCATGCAACAACCCCCCTGGTATTCATTTCCTAGAGAGCTAATCTAGCATCGTAAGCAGTACCACCTAGGCTTCTCCATATGTCGTTATCCATGTTGGCCAATTTTGTCTCTTGTAGACAAAAAAAGGTTTGGTTTGTATGTTCCCATAAAATCCCTTAAAAGGAAACATTCTTTCCATTTCCCTAAACCCTTGATATTCCATGAAATTAATTTCATGAAGAAACATTGTTTTGCCCTAGTTACAGACCCCATGGGTGGCTTAGTTGCCTCCCCTAGCTTTGTTAGCCCTTGTAGACTCCCTTAACTACATATGGCATAGATAGACCTCAGTATCCTCAGATTGGTCTAACTTAACTCTCATCATGAGAGCGGTCGAAATAAGTTCCCTGTCATATCATTCAAATAATGTTAGAGGAACAGGAGGGAGGGATGAGTTCATACCATGATGAGGGTCAATGCGTTCCAGTCTTCTCTTAGTGGTAGTGGATGTTGTAGCATCCTTTGATTTCTTGAGGAGTATGATTTTCGTGGGTAGCCCCTAGGCTTGCTTCCCACTCCAACACTTTTCCCTTTCTCCTGTTTTGTTGATGGAGGCTCCTCTAGTGCCTTCTGGCTTTCCTTCCCTTCATCAGAAGATGGTGCCTTCCTTGGTAAATTTTGTTTGTTGTTCTAGATGGTATTCGAGATCAAATTCCATCCCCCGTTCATGTATTTAGGAATTGTGTTATTTAGATCAATGATTCCATGATTGATTAAATCCAAGATTTGGAGTGCTTGTCCATTTAATGTTTGTAGGTTGCAAAGTGGGTCTAGAAGTGTGGTTGAGGGCGGCATGGGCCTCTGATTGTTAGAGTGAATAGGTGGACCACTATGAGAACCCTAGTTGGGTCCATGTTGGTCAATGGATTTAAGACTTGAAGCTGTCCCATAACCAATCTAGTTAGTAGCTTCAAATAAGGCCAACATGCCTGAAAACGGTGTAAGAATCAGTGGGTCGTCAACTGGTTCTTTCCCAAACCTTCGTATGGGCTGATCCACGCACCTCTCGTTTGAGTGATTGGGTGTTTCACTGCTCGCAATCCCAGCCTTTGGATATTGAGCGAGATTGCACATTGACGAGGTACCAATTAAGGACCATCTCATCCGAGCCTAAATCCTTGCAAACTACATCTGGTTCTGGTTCTGGTACGACAACATGACATAATTGATTTTGTTCTAGCCGGAGGAGAATCAGTCCAAACCGGTTCCCAAGCCAGCTCCCTTCTGACGTTATGATCTCTGTGATCATGCAAACCATCTCCATCCTCCACGTTCAACGCCTAGGTAGGCGAAATGGGGCCCCGAATATCCAGTGATCGTGGTACATACGCCCCTGGACCGACGCCATATGACCCTTACGCCATGATCATCGTACAACCCCTAATAGGGACTGGAGCAACTGACCAATCCTGCGTAGTTGTAGGACCGGTCCTGATAATCTCTAGCGGTAATCGTGAACTCTGGTTGGCGATTCTAGCAGGATCTCCGATATGCTCTCTGCTCTTTTCCAAGCTGGCAGTGGTTGCTCGCTTCTTCATAGTTCCCTCCTTCACCTTTCCCCATCCTGGCGGCTTCAAACGGTCTTTCCCGATGCTAGGCTCCTCCTACACTTCTTCCAGGTCGTAAGTGAGTTTGTCGGTTACATGCCCATTCCATGGCAACGGTGGCTGCCTCCTCTCCATACCCACCAAAATACTATTTTTTTTCATGAGCCTATACTGCACCAAACAACGTACAGAAAAAGAGTCTTTCCTGTACTATATTTGACATGGTGCGACCTTGCTAGACCCGCACCGCCGCTCTAATGACATCGACATACATGCCCCCTCATCGGTCCATGTAGATGAGGTCCCCGACAGTCTTTAGGATGTATGCCGCGGAGTCCCTCTTCCAGCAATGCATGGGGAGTTTTCTTAACTCCAGCCATCATATCTCTCTGTCCGCGCTGCCAACTCACCATAAGTCTGGGGACCAAGGCTCACACTTGAAAGAGAACGCCGGGAGGTGGATCTCTCCGGATCGTTCAACCTCCCTCGCCTTCGCTGTAGGTTTGCACGTGATGACCAGTCAACCATCTCAAAAAGACTTCATTGGCCAAGACCAGCCTCCCCACAACGTTTCCCTCAAAGCCGCCGAGACCGGAGGTGTGTCGGCTATTCCTTCCCGCACGGCAGTTATCGCGGCCACTGTGTAGCTCTTCACTCCCTCTTTTTCGGCCATCATATCACTGTTGAGCACTAGTGATACATGGTGATGCTCAATCTTCTGAGTCTCCAGTGGAATTGTATGGTGGTCCATCTTCTTTTCCTTCGCCAACCTCTTCTGTTGTTTGTGGCCCTCCTTTGTGGCCCTTGGAGCAGCGTGTGTGTTCACATGGGTGGCCCTACAATCTCTCGTTGCTCTCTTCCCCTCTCCCTTGTCCGAGCGATGAGTGGTTCCTTTACGCCTGCCCTTATGGTCTATGCCCCCGCAAACCCGGCACATGATGGCCCTCCGGCAGTCCACTGCCATATGATCGGGTTTAAGGCACTGGCCGCAAACCTCTACTATCCCGGCTTGCATCCGGATAACAGGTGGCAAGTGATCAACGTGCCCCTTGTGGTGGTGAGGCATGGCGCGGCTCCTGCGGGCTCCTGCGAGCTAGCGTCTCATCTTCCACTCTACGCCTCGTTTGAAATGAACGTCCCACCAACCTTCGTCGTCGTTGGAGGGTAGAGTTGGTGGTTTTCGTGGAGTAGTTAGTGCCTCAGTAATGAAGTTCCTCTTCCTTTCTCCGCGAACGCCTCCAGGTAGCTGGCCCTTTCCAATCTGGGGTTGTTGGTCTTCATGGCCTCCAGGTGGTGTGTTGGGGTTTGGTTGCCCTTACCGGTCACCGAGTTAGGAATCCTTTTTCACACCCTCGACATGGATCTTCTTCGCACCTGTTGCATGTTCCCTCCCTTCGCCCTGCGCCGCCGCTAAAAGAAAATTGCGCCACCCGAGACGTTATATGCTCATAGTCTGAAACCAATATTTCAAAGGGTTAAAGCCATTTTTGGTCCCTGAAAACAGGGCGAATGTTCATTTCCATCCCAAAAATTTAAAATTTGTTCAATATGGTCCACATCAGCATATACTGCCACTAATCACTCCACATCAGCAAAATAACGACCTAAAAATAATAATAAAAATATTATATGCATTTCATTGGTATTCCACATCACCGCCACGTTAGCAATAGAGACCAAAAATGACAAAAAACGGAATATATAGGGACCCAAAATGTCAAAATATGCAATACATGGGGATCATATTGAACAAATTTTGAATTTTGGGATGGAAATGAACATTGGTCCCGTTTTTAGGGACCAAAAATGGCTTTACCCCTATTTCAAACTATAGTTTCTTAAAATAGAAGAATATATATATATATATATATATATATATATATATATATATATATAAACTAATATCTATTTTCATATAAAAACTAATAGATTCTTCTATTTAAATATAAAAACATTGAAAATAATTTTTTCCCCCATCCAACTGTTATTAGATTATTTTTTTGATTAAAGTGGATTAACCACATTCTTTTATTTAATATAAGTAGCGACGACATAGATGAACCTTATCGGGTTCTATACATTGGGGTTTAGTACCCCTTAGTTTTGTCCCCTGATCCTAGTTTGGCCCCTTGTCCCCTGTCCCTCAAAGCACTCCTCAGTCATTCTGGGTGTCCTCGAAGTCCCTCCCTGGCGAGATCTGTTGGTCCCCTCCTCTCTTATGAAAGCAAGACTTTTATTTACGATAGACTCCATAGCGACCAACTTCGGCCTCTTGGATGTGTGAGCTGCATCAAACCAAGACAATGTTAGGAAGTTAATGTCGCGGATTGTTTTCATGAAAACGCAGCGTTTATCATGAAAGAATCTTCTATTGCGTTCCATCCACACTGCCACATAATGGCCATTGATAGCAGGTTCCAACCCATGCAGGAATCCTTAGGCAAGAAGTTGACAATCGCCGTTCGGCCCCATAAGTCTTGCATTTGTGATGGTAGTGGCCCCAACTGGCATAGCTGCGTGAAATGTTGCCATATACTCTTTGAGTATGGGCATTGTAGCAGTAGGTGTTATATCGTTTATTCCTTTTCCTCACATAGGTAGCAAGCTGTCCTTGTTTCATTCCAGCCACGTTTCCTCAGGTTATCTAAGGTAAAGATTTTGTTATCCAACGCAAGCTAGGTGAAAGCCTTGATTTTGATGGGGTAGTTTCCAGAAGTTCTTCCCGACTTCCGACTGAACTCCCCCCATCTATCAAGAATTTGTAGTAAGAGCGCACTGTGAAATTCCCTTGGGCGGTGAGTTTCCAGCTCTTCCTGTCATGCTGTGTTTCCTGACGCTCTTAGATCCTCTTGGTGAGTTGCTCCATCTCGTATGCTCCCTCCTTTGGGAACGGGCCCTTTAGGAATAATGGGGTGCCTTGTGCCAGAGCATATCTTGTTTCTTGTACCATGTGTCCCAGGGGTATGCGGTATGTGGGTACTCTTCCATTCTTCTAGTTGTCAGGCCAGAAAAAGATTGTATCAAAGATTGTATCCCTCGTGCCCACCTCGGCCGTCATATTGTGTAGTAAGGCTTCATGTTGTTGTGTGACCTCCTTCCAGAAGAAAATATGTGTGACGATACCGAGGTATAAGGGTCGAACTCGCGTCCACTGAAGTATTGGCCTTCTAGTAATTATGCACAAAGACCAGCTTGCCGTGTAAGTAAACGCCACCACAACTTCTCCAACATGGCAGTGTTAAAACAAAGTAGGTTGTTGGTCGGCATTATTATATTATATTATGACAATGAGTCAGTGTGGTTTATATGGTTTGAACACAAGCACTCCCGAGAGAGTGATAAGCCGTTTACATTACCATCAATAAAGAATGATCTATTCATATTTTTCAAAAAAAAAACCTATTATTAGATTATTAATTTTGAATCTTAAAATTTTTCTTGATTGTTTTTAATGGTTCGAAATTTCCTTATCATGATTATATTTTCATGTCTCTTCCATTACATCTTAATCATTATTATGTTAATATAAAATTTAAATAAAACAAATCACCATAACATCCTAATTAAAATAATTACTTAAAGCAACTTCAACATTCTTCCATAATGGTCAGGAACATTATTTAAACCTCACCACCAGATGTAACTCTCTATTTCAAGAAATAAAGAACATATGATTTATTCATTTTTATTAAAAAAAAAAAAATAACATTCTTCCAACAAAATTTGCAATGTTAATTCATTAAAAAAATCACCAAATTATATATACAAAAATATATAAAAAAAATGCCCAACTCATGAAATCAATTCATGCTAATTCTTTCATTTTATTACTTTTCTAACAAAAACATTAAAAAAAAACTAATTTAATAACATCAAACATCACAAATAACTTCAACAACCTTGAGTACCTCCAGGGCCACCATAACAGAACATACTTCCTTGATCTCCCCCAGTAACACTTAATGATCCCACATAATAACATGGACTAGTTTGTATTGGATCTACCTCAACTGGTACTACATCTTGGGATTTGCTATTCGAGTCTATATATCTGACATCCTCAAAACAACATGCTTTGAGATAACCTTCCCACGGAATATGACCACTTCCCATGGGTGGCATGTCTGTGCCTTGATAGTTCCCGGCCGAACCTCCGAATAAAAACTTACTAGCATGATCATTCAAATGCGTGAAAAGTTTATTTGGCCAGTAACCTACCGGTGTTTTATCATAAATAAACCACCAATCGAGAGTTATCGGGTCCTGTAAAATCAAAATCATATATATATATAGTAAGACATGCAATTTATATATGTTATATTTTTATAAAAATAATATGGATATATTTAATTACTTTGGCAATGGTGATCGAGAAGCCGTATTGAGGACCATTGAATACTGAGAGAGCGCTGAATGTACTTCCGAGAGCTATCTGACTGCTAATTTGAACAAAACCCCGGCATCTCACATCAATGCATCCTTTGTGTTCATAATTATCCACCTACAAAAAGAGATATAATTTTTTTTTTATTAAATCGAAGAAATTAATTAAATGGCTTGATAAAACAAAAACATTTATATGATTAGAGAGCTTATTACTGTCCATGAAGTTATTAGCCTGGTATTCTTATCTCCATACAATGTTTGATCAACCTGTGAAACATTACATGATAATCAAACTCCAATCAGTAAATTTATACTTTCTTGATAAGTTTAAATCTAAACTACATTACAAGTAAAACATGCTTACTGTCCATCCAACTGATATTTGATTGGATTCAGCAGGAGAGGGTTCATTTGTAACCCAAACTAAGCTGTTGGAGAACTGATCATTTTCAAGTTGAGGTAAACCATATAGGAGGAGGAATGTCGAAGCACCATAATACTGATAGTCTACTGCATTAGACTGGAGTAATGCCCACTAACAACATAAAATCACAATAACATTGATCACATGATTAATGAAAAGAAATTGAAAAAGAAATGGAAATAAATAAATCATATATATGAGATAAAAACAATATTTACTTCATGTCGGCCTTGACCATTTTGAATCTTGGCAGACGACGGCGTTATACTACTCTTGTGCTTCATAGATGATCTCATTCCTATAAGATCTTTCTTTGTTACTCTCCTTATTGGTACTGTTCCCAAAGGACAAGCCTCATCATCCGATAATCCGATTTTTACTGAAGTAACATTTCTTAATGATGAATAAACACCATTATTATCAAATTGCCCATCTTGATAAAAACTTGGCTTTAACTGCATACATATATATAGATATATTGTTCAGAAATGAAATTAATAGCAACAGTAACAGTAAAATTTAGAAGAAATTAAAGAAGAAGATATATACCTGAATTTTATGATCCTTAAGTGCTGGATGATCAAAGGCTGGTTGCTTGTTTATGTCCACACAATCAAAAATATCTCCATGTTCTTTCTGAGAGAAATATATATATGTATATAAAGCAAAACTTTGATTAATAGAAATGAGATAAAATGGTTAATTAATAGGTGTTTAGGGTTTACCACTATGGTTTTGATGGCTGGCTTGTTGAGAAGCTTCACTTGTCTCTCAAGCTCCAAGTCGTCCTTAATGTTGAGGGTAATCCTATTTCCCAACCCAAAGCTTGGAAGTAGAAGGCAAACAAAAATAAGCACAAACTTCATCTCCATTGGTTTTGTACTACTGAATAAATTTCTCTATTATGCTGCTATATAACCTTGTTATACATATATATAGTCAAATTGGTTTAGTTATTGCAGATTAATTATCAAAACAATATCACCATTTCTACAGAATCATAACAAATCTTATCATAACATAACAAAAGATATCAAAACATGTTTTGTTTAAAAAGTTATAGATAAATATTATCCATACACACAACTAGTACGGCGTGGTTTTAAGTACAAACTTAATTTAGAAAGTTATATAGGTAATTAATTTATTTTTAAAGGGAATTTAAATAGAAAAAGTGTTTTTTATTAGAATAAAGTGGATCGACCACATTCTTTTATTTATGTCTTAATATATTAATATATTGATGGGTATATAGATGAGATCTTTGAATGGATTGGTGTTGTTGTCTCCTTTGAATGGCTCCTAAAGTGTGAAATACAGGATTTCTATTATTTTGAATAAAAGGGTTTTTAATACTTTGGTAATTGAAATAAATTGATTTACTTGATTTGGGAAGGTTTATTAAGTGAAACCCTAATTTGGTTTTAATTGGGTTTACCAAGGACTTTTTGGTAATTAAATGTGATTGGGAGACTTAGAAAGGAATAAATAAATTTTTGGAATAAACTCATGATGATAGGTTGGTGATTGATTTAATCAATTAAAGGAAATTTTCAAGTTTGGAAATTACTTGGGCTTGATTGGAAGAGAAAGAATAATTTGATAAATTCCTAAACTTGGAGTTAGTTGTGGCTGTTAGGGATGAATTCGCAATTTTATAAAGATTTGGGGACTAGAATAAAATTGCACTCTTCTCACAGCCAGAGGACTATTTTGTAAACGAGAAGAAACTAGGGACTTAAAAAGGGATTTGTTGTTTCTCTGAGAAAAGGACTAGATTGTAATATCAAGGGAGTCTAAGGACTAGAAGGATATTTTCTCTCTCTCACGGGGAGGGACCTGCATGGAAAAGTATGAAAGTGCAGGGGATTATTTGTCAAAAGCCATGGAAACCATGCAGAGAGAGAAATAATTAAGAGAACCGGCAGCTAGGATTATAAGATCATGAGATCAAATATAAGTTCGAGGCGTAACCGGTAATCCCAGCCCTCCATCTCTTTTCAAAGGGTGCGATGATCTCCACCGTTGATCGTGGAGAGTGAGTGAGTCCGAGGCATAGAATTAAATCTCAGCTCTACATCTATTCATTAGGGTGATTTAATCCTTGCCATTGATCTCTGCCCAGCACGTAAGTTCGAGGCACGAGCATTGAATCCCATTGTCCGTCTTGGAGCGATGGTCACCGTTCTGAACAAAACACAGATCCGAGGCATGATGGGACGGTCACCATCCATCTGATCAGAAGCTCGATCCCGAGGCCGTCGTCTCTCTTCTCCATCGCTGCTAACGAGTGCTACCGCGAGGGAGAAACCCTAGCTCCGCCGTTTATGGAAACCGCCGGATATGGAAGGTTGTGGATGATTTTGCATGAAGGATTTCAATCAAGAGATCGTGAATCCTTGACATGCACCCTCAGCTCTCTATAAAAACAGGCGTGGAGAAACCCCAGAGATACCATCCGAGCGGTGGCGGGTTTCAGTTCCTCTGAGAAAGAGAAACCAGGGGGAAGAGAGGGTTTTTCCAAGGCCGACTGTCAAGCCCCGACCCGGATCCAGGGACCTCGGGCACGTCAACAGATCGGCCGTACCCAAGTGGAGACGAGCCCCACTCGAGTACAAGGCCTAAGTAAACAGTAGTAGATAACAAAATAAATACAAAAGTTTATCAATCCAATAATATAAAAAACAAATCAGAGTACTAATGCGGAAAATAAAGTACAAGGTTCCAATACCCTAAACAACACCAAGCCCTACAGGGTCATAAACCAATATCTCACACAAGAACTGAAAAGAGGTCCTCCGACCTCGACAAGTATCACACCCCGACTCTCGCACGTCCCTGAGCTCGAGTCAACCTACTCCTCAGGACCTGAAATGAGAGAAGGGAAAAGTGATGAGCTTTCGAAAGGAAAGCCCAGTAAGTACCCTGCAAGGATCTCAAAGACATAAGATGAAACATGATATCAAAAATCAAAGAATCATCAAGCAATGGGGATACACTTTGTACAAACAGATCCTAGGAGTCTACCACAAACATCAGCAACGGCACGACTCCTATCCGACAACAGCCCTCGGGGCTCTGGAAGAGAATTCCAATAACAAGCTCAGCAATGATTTCCCCCGGTCAGCAACACACAGCATCTGCTGCCAGCGACTAACCTGTCGCTCCTCGGTAGCGCCACCTCTCTCTCATGTCGACATGGTCAGTGATCGACCCCACTGACTGGCAGGGACAACCAGAGTATCGTCCCTCTGGCCAGGAATGCCGGAACGCCAGGGTGTCCCGTCCCCAACGCTCTCGCAACATCCGGAGCTCACCTGCTCCACTGAATCCGGGCGGAAGAAGAAACTCAGTTGGCGCACACCTACTCGGCCAGCACACAAGTACTGCGTATCTCCATGGTCTCATGCCAGACAACATGAGGCTATGCTTTGCGAGCCAGCTCACTCCACTGACGCATACCTACCTAGCCGCACACAAGCACCACGAGTGCCTACAGTCAAGTGTCGGCCCACGGGTGGGCATGTCCAAAAGAGCATTCAACAAACAGGTAGTGAAACTTTACACTCCTATCCGGACGGAGCACAGGCTCACGTGTTTCCACGGCCACGTGCCGATCAACGGATCCTCGTGATCAGTAAACACTACCTCTAACGCTCAACCATACACATACAAAGAAGGAAGGCAACAAAAGCAAGTATGTGTATGCATCCAATAAACAGATATCACAAATGAAAGATAAGCCAAGAACAACATACATCAAATCAAAGGAACCCAAACAAGGGTAGAAGCGAGGCAAGAGTATCTTACAAAGAAAGCAACCATCAAATGAGGAGAAGCAAGGCAAAGGTACTTACCTCTATTCGCGATCCAATCGACTGATCTGTATCTATCCCGATGAAGCTCAGCGCTCCACGTTAGTATCTGGTATGACAACTACATCTCAGAACCATTATCATAATCAGAGTGGTCTATTAATATTAATAATGATATCAATGTAGAATTCCTGAAGTTAATGCGCAGTCCCAAAGAACTGCTCATAACTTTTGATTCCGGAACCCGTTTGAGTTGATCTAAGGCTCGTTGGAAAGATCTCTTCCCCATCTTTCCAACGGTATATTATACGCCTATATTGGACAAATACAGGCTGCCCAGCTGGCCTTTGAATGGGACAGCCAGCTACAGGCCTCTTAACTCTTCTCTACTCTATTAATTCAACCCATGGTCCCAACCCTTTTTAAACTCGATTCCACTCAACCTGACCTATTGGGGATTGACTGAACTCCACTCATTAATCAACCTGACCACATCCACTTTATAACTTGATTGTAAAGAACTTTTATTTGATTGAACCCCACTTCTTATTAATGAATTTGCCTTCAACAAACAAACCCACCCTCTAGTATCTTTATTCAATCAACCCCTCATGTGAAGACTCATAAATCCACACTGATGATAACAGAAGTTCATAGGCTCTCTTACAAGGCAACTAGCCCTCTCAGCCAACCTCACCAGCTCATACAACCAAACCGTTAAAATCTCTTGGAAACAAACCAAGTTAACCTGCTTAACATAGCAACCCAATCCCTTAATTTAGTTTAACATTAATCTCTTTAATAAGCTCCACTACACAACCGCTATATCATTAACCCACACATGCTTATTAGCCTCTACTAATCCAACAACTAATAATCCACACTCTATTCATGGCAGATGCTACAACCATGCCAAAACCATGGACAACTCTTGACTACAAACCCAAGTCATGCATGCGATAATGATCCCCAACCTCTCTGCCCATGAAGCCACAATCTCAATACTAACCTTTATAAGCTTCTCCTGTGAACCTATTGTAACAATTATTGCAATTATGTTACAAAAGTTGGTGCATACCCTTTGTATTCTATGACCTTTCATATGCCGACTTTTGGTCTTCTATGACCATTCATATGGTGTAAACCTTTGGTCTTCTATGACCTTTCATATGGTGTAAACCTTTGGTCTTCTATGACCTTTGGTCTTCTATGACCATTCATATGGTGGTAACAATTATGCAAGACCTTTCATATGCCAACCTTTGGTCTTCTATGACCTTTCGTATGGTGGTAAACCAAGAGTCATTGTTGATGGAACAATGGCTATATATATGGCCTTTCTTTGCTTGGTCCTAACACTACTCTCCATAAGGATACACCATCAAGCTTTGGAGAGCAAAGTGTGAGAAACCAGGCAAAACCACACAAAGAGTCCATAGCCGAGCACCAACCTACAATGGCCGGAGGTATGCCGGAAATCCAATCCTTGGGTTTCTTAATTCTCGATCCTATCCATTAGTTTTATTCCGCATTTAGGATCTTTCTATTTTTCTAACACCTATCACATACTATCATGAATGCATTCAAAGAAGACTAACAACCATATACTCACCCTCATCAAAGACTAAACCTCTGGATACTCATCCCACATGTCCTTAGAAACAACACTATTCCATCATAAAATGGATAGTAACTAATACATCCACTGTAACCCATCTCATGCATGTCCACATTTAATTCACCGAGGCTCTTAAACACAATCTTTTACATCTTCAAACAACCTCACTATGATACACTAATTGACATGCACTCAAGACTTGGATTATTGTCCCCCAAATAATCATGTTCTCCTTAAGTATGACATCAAGAATTTCGTATAACCTAAGGGCATCTAAACCTTTATCCAAAATCTAAAAATAAACTTCAAGTTCACAGGCCATCACTAAAGTTTAGTTCAAATTCATGCATAACCCTTGTTAATATTCTCTGAAAATCATGTTGATACCCATTAAGTTAATGACTTCCTAAGTTCTCTAATAGTTGTTTCATATATTCCGACTCTTTCACCACAGACTTAATAGCCCTCCTAGCTAATCCTCTTAGGCATGTCTTCACCTACTGACCAGACAAATTACACCACTTATAGACATGCCACCATATTCACTCACAGAGAACCCAACTATTCATGCAAACATGCCCATTATTCCTTGCAATAACAAAGGCACAAAAGTGAGTACTCATGCTCCTGCAACTTATTGAACTTATACTTAGGTTAACCTCTCTCTAAACTATGAAACCCCGGTTCATAGATCATTGGTAGTTATTTTATTATTATTATTATTATTATTATTATTATTTAATCTATTATTCTTCTTTCTACTGAACCCGTTATCATAATCCTTCTTGAAACAAGTCCTTAGTTAACGTGCATAAGCAACATATTATAGTTTCCAATTAGCACTATACATGCTGCTACTTAACATGCCATTTGTATGAAATTTCAGGGACTTGGAGACGTACCAAAACTGGGCAGTGGTTCGAGGAATTCCAGCACCACCAACACCGCCTCCTCCTTCCTTCAGCCTCTCGTTCTCTCTTCCACGTCGTGAAGGTGGCAGAGGAAAGAGTTGTGTACGATATTAGGGTTCGTGGCTAGCCTCCTCTATTTATAGAGGCTTGCGGTGAAGATTTCCAATCCCGTCGATATGGAAACTCTCGCACAAATCCATCTTACCATGCTTGGCGGTGATTCGTGAGAGAATTGGAGGTCTCTCTCTCTCTACATATATAGAATGGTTTTATTTAATAGGCTGGGGGATTTCTCTCTCTATCACTTACTATATATATATATATATATATATATACTTTTATACCTTACTATGTATATATTTAACCATATATTTAAAAAAAATCACATCAGATTCACATGCAACCATCCAATCACTTGTTTTCAAAAATATACAGTCATGCACGTCCATATTACTCATGCATTCTTTTTATATTGTTATTTATTGAATTTCAAAACAATTCCTTAATCATATATATATATTCATATTATAACCATATATCTTTATATATGTTATAATCATTTTTTTTATATATATATAACCCCATCATCCTCATCCTGCTTTTAATACTACTTTAGTCAAACCATTCCTAATTATTATTATTATTATTATTATTATTATTATTATTATTATTATTATATATATATATATATATATATATATATATTCACAAATGAATCCACTAATTCCAAAGATCCGAAAATTCCAACTTCGGGAATTTTCCCTTATTAATAAACTGACTAAAACAAGAGAAAAATTTATTCCCTAAAATCCCTGGATTTTACACCGACGGTGACTCCTCTGAGGAGGGGAGGGAACGAGGGAGCTAAGCATCTAAAGGGGGCCTCCACCTGTCAGTTCAAGGGGTGGTGATCGTCTTCAGGGAACTCAGGCGACGGCGGCAGAGTTTTTCTGGAGGGACAACAACTGGCAGAACTACACCAGTAAGCCCTCTTCTCTTGCTTGTCTTCTATTCGAGGTCATGCATGCATGTTAGATTAGAGGAATGACGGAGAGGGAGAGGTTTTCTTCTTTTATTTTTCCGGCCGTCAACGGTGCTCGGGGAGGTGGTGGACGCGGGGACCACCGTCTAGGACATGATCTCAGGGTGCAGGTCATCGTTGACCGGTGAGGCCGTCGCGTCGGGAGCGGTGTCGGCCACCCGTTAAATCATTTGTCGGTCGCGGCAAGGAGTCGGAGCCTCCACGACCGTGAGGTCCACGCTCAAGAGAAAGAGAAGATAGAGAGGGACTGTTAGTTATTTATACAGTTAGTTAGTTAGTTAATTAGTTAATAATTAAACTTTAGTTGTTTTAATTATTTTGGTTTAATTAAATCAAGTATGGTAACAAATGATTTAGTCTAATCAAGTTGGTTTGGTCTGATCAATCAAGTATAGTTGGGTTTAGCCAGCTTAAAGTAGATTGGTTTTATTTAATCAATTAAATATGGTTGTGTTTAATCAAGTAAGATTGGGTTTGAGTTGATTTTAAAAATTAAACCGGTTAGCTATTTGGCTTTGGGTTCGGGTCTGAATTCAAGTTGAACCGGTTTGGTCGAATCAGATTTCTGAAGGGTTGAGACAAGTCAGTAGATCAGGTCTGTTTAATTAGATTGGGTTTGGATCAAATTTGTAGTCGTGTTGACTAGATCAAGTTAAATAAAAGAAATAAAAAGAAAGGGTGTGAGAGGAGTGATTTGAACATGAAAACTCTCACATGGGTTTGGTGGGACTTAACCACCAAAGCCCTATACTTTTGTGATAGAATGGACCTGGATTATTTAATTAAGGCTGTCTTACCAGATTTATGAATAAAAGACCAAAAATGGAAGGAAGTGAGATTGGAACCCATAACCTCTCAATTATATAATAGAACCTTAACCACTAGGACATGGAAAGCTACAATGATGATTTCTAGTATTTTAAAAATAAATAAAGTTATGCCAGGTTGGGTCCAATGGGACTGATTAGTGCATCGTGCATGTACAACTAAAAATTTTAAGTTTTGCCGACACTAAATTAAGCTTTATTATCAGGTTGTGAGATAGAGTTGTGACAAGCGAGATTTTGCTGAGTAATCCCGATCGACTTTATTGAGGTAAGTACACTTGCCTTGTACTAACTCTTCGCAATTTCTTTGGCTTTGCTTATATCATATTGTTGATATCATTGCTTTTTTGAGACCATACATGCTTCCTTTATTTGCTTGGAATTCTTTTAAGCATTCTTGGTTGTTTCGGGATGTTGGTATCCCTGCTTTGTTGTTTGGTCTTCCGCCCGGATTCAGTGGAGTGTGGGGGCTCCGTTTGGGAAACGTTTGGGGACGGGACACCCGAGTGTTTCGACTTGCCATGCCAGAGGGACGATACTCTGGTTGTCCTGCCGGTTAGTGGGGATGATTCGCTGGCCGTGTCGACACGTACGAGAGATGTTGCTACCGACATGCGATCTGAGGACAGCACGACCGAAGGGTCGAGATTCAGCAAGTTGCTGATGATGCTGGCTGGGGGGAGATGTCTTGATGAGCTTTCCTTTAGAACTCGTTGCAGAGCTTAAGAGCTGCTGTAGATAGGTCATACCTTTGTGCTTTGTTGCGGAAGACTCCTAGGAAATGTTATGAGAGGCGTGACCCCGTTGTTTTAACTTGACTTATGATTTTTGAACCCCGCAAGGGGTACTTTCTGGGCTTTCCATTCGAAAGCTCACACACTTGTTCTTTCTTTTTCAGATCCTGAGGAGTAGGAGACTTGAGCTCAGGAGCCGATCGAGGGTCGGGGTACTTTGCAGAGGTCCGAGAATCTCTTTTATTTCTTTGTGTGAGAGACTATTTTATTTTATAGAACCCATTTAGGCCCTGCCTTTTGTAGGGCATCTGGACCCACTTATTTTATTTGGATTCCGTTGAGACTCTTTTATTAAGTTTTTTTGAGATATTTATCTCGATTTTATGTTATCTGCTGTTACTTACTGAGGCCTTGTAGCCGAGTGAGGTGCACCTACTTGGTTACGGCCTGTCTGCTCACGTGCTCGGGGTCCCGGAATCCGGGTCGGGGCGTCACATAAAGTGTCCATGATGTGGAAGAATTTGGTGTTGTTGTTTCCTTTCTTTAACCATGTAATTTTTTATCATTGTCACCATTGTGCTTCTTTCTCTCTGATAATGTCTTCATATGCCCTCTGGGCTGCTAAATATTTTTGTGACCATCATGTATGAGATCTCTTGTTTCTAGTATTATATCTAGAGCTCTCGGCTTTCCCAATAGTTCCTTTTTTCATCCGATAGAGTTGTTATAATTATCCGTGTTCTATTTAATTTCTCAATTGTTTAGAAGTGAGATCTTCTTGGCGATGAGGAATGCTCTATTTCTTGTGTAGTTGGTCCCCTCCCACTATTCCTTGATCATTTCCTAGAAGCCTTCTTTTATCCCCCACGCCACCCTGAGTGCTCATAGGTGATGGCATGCTTGTCCACACATCAAGTTCTTTTGCATCCATCTCAGCTCTATCCTTTGTACGCCTTGTGTTCCATCCACGTGGGGGTTTGTTGCCCTGTCAGTTGCCCCGTCATCTTACTCTAACCTCTGAGGAAGTGAAACATGGCTGGCTCCGTCATACCCTACTTCGTTGTGGACTGACGGCTTGTTCACTATCACATTGGAGCAAGGTTAGCCTAGCCTTAAGCTCACAATCTTGTCATCGTTGTAACAGTTGGACACCATGGATAGCTTGACCGATCCCTGCTGTCCCAGTTCGTCCCCGAGGGTCTGTTCAATGCCAATCTTGCCAATTGAGATTATAACTTTACCTTTCTCTTCTCGCATCAGATGACCCTTTCCCCTAGCATGGTTGAGGCTCTATCAGGGCTTTTCTTCCTAGAAGCAATGGTCTTGCCAAAGCTGATTTTTCCTCTAGGGCAGTTCTAGCTACCCCTTCTCAATCTTCAGCATAAAGGCCCGCTCTCACGTTGTCAGTGAAGGCGAATGTCCTACTACCTAAGAAACTTCTCCTTGGTGCCTTTTTCTTCTTGATTGTTTTTAATGGTTTGAAATTTTCCTTATCATGATTTTATATTTTATTTTTTATTTTTTGACCTAGGGGATAAACCCCTCCACATAGTACAAATGTGGGGATGTGTGGGGATGTGGGGACTAGCATGCTTGAGTGATTTTATTTTTCATGATCCTCTCTTCTATTACATCTTAACATTATTATGTGATATAAAATTTAAATATAACAAATTACCATAACATTCTAATTAAATAAATTACTTAAAGCCAATTTCAACATTCTTTCATAATGGTTGGGAAGAACACATAAAAACCTCACCAACATGATATGGTTTACCACTGTTATAAAAATAAAAAATAAAAAAACATTATTCCAACAAAATTTGCAATATTAATTCATTAACAAAATTTTCCAAATTATATATACAAAAAAAAACAACACCCCATGAAATCAATGAATGCTAATTCTTTCATTTTATTACTTTTCTAACAAAAACATTAAACAAAACATAAATACAAAACTAATTTAATAACATCAAACATCACAAATAACATCAACAACCTTGTGTACCTCCAGGGCCACCAAAACAGAACATACTTCCTTGATCTCCCCCAGTAACACTTAATGATCCCACATAATAACATGGACTAGTTTGCATTGGAGATACATCACTTGGTTGCATATCTTGCAATTTGCTATTTGAGTCTATATATTTGACATCCACAATACAACATGCTTTGCCATAACCTTCCCACGGAATATGACCACTTCCCATGGGTGGCATGTCCGTGTTTTCATAGTTCCCGGTCGAACCTCCGAATGCAAGCGTACCAGCATGATCAGTCAAATGTGTGAAAAGTTTATGTGGCCAGTAACCTATTGGTAATTTTTCGGGCCCGTAAAGAAACCACCAATCAGAAGTTATCGGGTCCTGTAAAATAAAATCATACATGGTTATAAGACATGCAATTTATATATGTTATTTTTTTTATAAAAATAGTATGAGAAAAGATATTCTTCGCAAAACCGTTGATGATCTCTCAAGATATGTGTATTGATGATGCCGAGGCATCATCAGTGATTTTGGGAACTTAGTCGGTAAGAATAGAATTTACTTTGGAAACAGTGGGCACGAAGCCGTATTGAGGGCCATTGAATACTGAGAGAGCACTGAATGTACTTCCGAGAGCTATCTGACTGCTAACTTGAACAAAACCCGGGCATCTCACATCAATGCATCCTGTGTGTTCATAATCATCCACCTACAAAAAGAGATATAAATTTTTTTATTAAATCGAAGAAATTTGAATGGCTTGATAAACAAAAACATTTATGATTAGAGTCGAGTTTATTACTGTCCATGCAGTCATTAGCCTGGTATTCTTATCTCCATACACTGTGTTATCTACCTGTGAAACATAATTAACAGTAAATTTATATATTCTATATAAGTTTAAATGTAAACTACATTACAAGTAAAACATGCTTACTGTCCATCCAACTGTTATTTGATTGGATTCAGCAGGAGAGGGTTCATTTGCAACCCAAAGTAAGCTGTTGGAGAACTGATTATTTTCAAGTTGAGGTAAACCATATAGCATGATGAATGACGAAGCACCGTAATACTGACCGTCTGCTGCTGTAGACTGGAGTGCTGCCCACTAACAACATAACATGATCAATTAAAAGAAATTGAAGAAGAAATGGAAATAAATAAAACATATGAGATGAAACCAATATTAATTTACAGCATGTTTTTGAAGATCTTGATTCTTGGCAGACGACGGCCTTATACTCTTGTGCTTCATAGATGATCTCATTCCTATAAGATCTTTCTTCGTTACTCTCCTTATTGGTACTGTTCCCAAAGGACAAGCCTCAACATCCGATAATCCGATTTTTACTGAAGTAGCATTTCTTAATGATGAATAAACACCATTATTATTATCAAATTGTCCATCTTGATAAAAACTTGGCTTTAACTGCATACATATATAGATATATTGTTCAGAAATGAAATTAATAGTAACAGTAACAGTAAAATTAAGAAGAAATTAAAGAAGAAGATATATACCTGAATTTTATGATCCTTAAGTGCTGGATGATCAAAGGCTGGTTGCTTGTTTATGTCCACACAATCAAAAACATCTCCATCTTCTTTCTGAGAGAAATATATATATAAAACAAAACTTTGATTAATATTAATATTGCAGAAATGAGATAAAATGGTTAATTAATAAGTGTTTAATTACCACTATGGTTTTGATGGCTGGCTTGTTGAGAAGCTTCACTTGTCTCTCAAGCTCCAAGTCCTCCTCAATGCTGAGGTTAATCCTATTTCCCAAACCAAAGCTTGGAAGCAGAAGGCAAACTAAAATAAGCACAAACTTCATCTCCATTAGTCTTGTACTACTAAATAAATTTCTCTATTATGCTGCTATATAATTACCTTGTTATATATAGTGAAATTGTTTTAGTTATTGCAGATTAATTATCAAAACAATATCACCATTTCTAAACAATCATAACAAATCTTATCATAACATAACAAAAGAGATCAAAACATGTTTTGTTTAAAAAGTTATAGATCATCCATTCACACCAACGGCCATGATGGCCTATTGGTACCGGATTCTCTTGCTGAAAGGTGGGCCTTAATTTTTGTGAACGAGTTCTGGGATCGAGCCCTCCTCTTGCAAGGTGTGGACGCAGTTGCATTGAACGGGTTTGACTTCTTTTGCGGGACGTTTCTTGCCTTTGTCAAAAAAAGAAAAAAAAATCATCCATTCACACACTAGTACAGGCATAGTTTTAAGTACAAGCTTTAGAAAGTTATATAGGTAATTAATTTATTTTGAAAGGGTGTATAAATAGGAAAAAGTGTTTTCAGTTATTCAGGATTTCAGATTTTTTTTTTATTGTGATAAAAATTCTTGAGGTTTTTCTTATAAAACATTTTATTTACTGATAACTACTTTGAGATCATGATCCTGCAAGATAAAAGGGAAAAACTGAAATTATTTAATCATCTAGATAAAATTAAATAAATGAAATTCTGTATATATACTTCTGTAAATTTCATAATTATGTGTACTTGAAGAAAAAATTTTCTACCAACAGTACTTAATATTCAATTAACTTTATTTAATTAATATTTTTTTGTTGATTCATTAATTTATTTATTTTGAAAGGTTTTGGCAAGACTAACTTCCACAATACACAAATAATATTAGTATAATTTGATATTCAAATTAGAAAATTGGATAAGCAATTTGTATGAATTTATGATATATTTTTCTTTTTTTAAAATACTGGATAAACCACATTCATAAAGGGAGAAGAATATATGATACATATATTGTGGATTTTGTATTCATACATGTGAATTAATATTTAAATAAAACAACCTCAACTTCCTAGGGTCCCTGGGAGGGTACATCTGGGGGATCTCAAATACGAACAACACTTATCACAACTCCATTTTATCACTTGAATAATAGAATGTGCTTTATCCATTTTAATAAAAAAAATAAAAATAAAAATAAAAAAATAAAATAATGTTCGATATGTTAAAATGGTCAAAATAGTTCTTGTAACAGACTAGTATAATGACCGACTTTTACAAAGAAAGGTGGCTAGCCCATTCTTCTCACAAGGAGAGGTTGAAGGTTTGAACCATATCTGTGGTGTGCTTCCACATTCATTAAAAATAAAAACCCTAATATAATGCAGAATTAATTTATTCAAAAACTTGTGCTAAGACAAATTAATAGCACAAATACAAAACATCAACAATTGCCAGGACCTCCATAATAGAACATGTTGTTCGTATCATCTCCTGTCTGAAAATAAGTTCCCAGATCATAACATTGTGGTGAGCTTGCATATGGAGACACTGACACCATATATTGCATTGTATTACCAGAGTTCACATATTGAAGATTGCCAAAGAAACATGACTTCCCAAATCCTTCATTTGAGAAGTGACCACTTCCCATTGGTGGCTTCTGTGACATATCTGAGTACTGAACTACTCCACCATAATCAATCCTATTAGCAGAAGAACTTAAGTGAGTGAAGATCTCATTTGGCCAATACCCTATTGGTTTCTTATCCTTTCCTAAAACAAGCCACCAATTCTTACTCTTTATATCCTGTTGCAAAATAACATCAAGCATTATATATATATATATGAATAAAAGGAAGAGTACTATAAATAGTTAAATGTTTTTACTTTGAAAACAAGAACATTTAAGGTGTACTGATCTCCTCCATATGTTGAGAGAGGTTGAAGGGGAGCGCCGAGAGGTATCTCTTCACTGATTTGTACAAAACCTGGGCATTTTATATCCTGACATCCTGTTGTTTTATAGTTATCATTCTGAAAAAATAGAGGGAGAGAAACAAAGTTAATTTTTTGATTAATTAACTTGATCACATACTATAGTACTTAGAGATTGATCTTACTGTCCAAGTGGTCATTAGCCTGGTTTGGTTATCCCCATAGATAATTTCATCAACCTATAAGGAAGGTAATTAATTATAAGATGAAAATAAGAACACGAATAAAATACTATATATTTACGAATGAAGTATATATATATATATGACTTACTGTCCATCCAGATGTTATAAGATTGATTTGATCTTGATTTAAATTGTTTGCTATCCAAATTAAGCTTGAGCTGTACTGTGGCTTCTTGACTTGAGGGAGTCCATATGCATTGATTGATGCTGAAGCACCATAGTACTCACCATTGTCTGGTGTGAAGTATATTGCCCACTAAAACAATGAATTTAATTATACAACCATTGAATAAAGTTAATTAATTCGGCGAAACATACAATATAAATGATGCATGAGATCGATGTTAGAGATCAATTTATTACCTGATTGTAAGAAGCTTCTTGGTTTTCATCACTAAGTTTTGAAGGAGGATGCATCATCATCTTCCTGTTCTTCAAAGATGATCTCATTCTTATAAGATCTTCCTTGCTAACTCTTTTTATCGGTACTGTTCCTGAAGGACAAGTATTCCCATCTTTCAAACCAATTCTCATTGAATCCTTTGTAGATGAAATTGAAACATCATCAAATAGTCCATCTGGATAAGAACTTGGCCTTAACTGCATATATATATATATACATATGCATGTTTAATTCTTGGTCATGAATTAATGAAGAGCATATATAGTGGAAGAAGAGAATATATATATCTTTACCTGAATTTTGTGATTCTTAAGTGATGGGTGATCAAAGGCTGGTTGATTTTTTATATGAACACAATCATATATATCTCCATCATGCTGTGAGATAAGAAACTCAACTTTGATTAGTATCAATATTATAATGAGATAATGGTTAATATAATTAATTACTTACCACTATGGTTTTGATGGATGGCTTGTTGAGAATTTTCAGCTGTCTCTCAAGCTCCAAGTCCTCATCAATGGTGAGATTATTCCCATCACCCAGTACCCCAAATCTTGGGAGAAGAAGGCAAACAAAGATATACACCAGCATCATCTCCATTAACTATGTAATGCTTTCTCTAAAATGAGGAAACACTTGCTCATATATATATACACACACATCAGTGAAATTAATCTTATTTTTATGAGTTGATATACTTTTGGATGAATTTCAGTAAATGGAAAACTAAATAAATGTATGATTTGATCTCCCTTCTCTTATCTCTCAATCCACCATTTCTAACTACATGATATGCTTTCCCCAAATAATAATAAAATAAAAAAGATGAGGATGGTTAACATAATTTGAATTTAAAATTAAGAGGATGGATAAGATCTGAAATGATTTCCAAACAAACAGACTTACCATTCTGATCTTCTCACTTTTTCTCAAACATCTCAATCTCAACTCTCTTATCATCTCTCAAGATTTGAATCAATATGATTTCTGAACACATATTAATATATTTTGTAAAATAAACAATGTAGATATAACTCACAATTAAACCATAATAATGCAATTAATTAATCTATGAAATAGAGTCAGTGTTTTCTCATGGACCAAGATGATGTAAGTTTTATAGTGGTAAAAACTCTAAAGTTTTTCTCATAAAACATAATCAGAAGATTTGTGCTACATTGAGTTCCATGAACTACAAGCTAGATGCATTTTGAACTACTCTCATCCTTGTATTTTTTTTATAAAAGTGGATAAACCACATGTATTGATTATCAAAAGGTTCCTTATGAACCGTTGCTACAGATATTTCAGAATCATAGTGAAACCGAAAAGAACCCTTTTGTACTTTGATAAGGGTATAACACCTTAGAGAGTACAGGAGGACCCCCATAACTGCAGGTACTTCCCGGTAGTTGTACCTTTTGCAGGTCAATGTTGCCAGGGCGTTCCCCACGGGAGTGTTCGATGCCATATGGATAGGTGTTTGGGAGGTGGGATACGGGTAGTAGTCTGTCCCTATCAAGATAAGCCTTTCATCCCTTTCCACTAGTAGGACACCCGGTCATTATGGCAAGCTATTGCTATCATCTTTAAGACTATCTCTGTTGCCACTTCATTTTCATTTTCCGGTAGGGCATCCATTTTGGACCGAACTTTCAGGCTGGTAGGGCATCCCATTAGGATCCGACTTTCCGGAGTTGTTTTTTTACTCTGCCGGTAGGGCATCCCTGAGGGATCTGACTTGCCCCCCCCTTTTTTTTTTTTTTTGGCTTCAGAGAGTCGCCCCGATGATAAGCTCACTTGTACCCCTATCGTCTGTGACGTCCGCTATGTTTCGAGGATTACTTGGCCACCATCAGGACCAACCAACGCGTATCCCAGCAGGCGTACACCATTTCGATAGGGCATGGAGACTCCTGTAAGGTACAAGAGCGAATTTGACTGCAAAAGTTTGGTTATACGGGAGTACTGTCCTAGGCAGCTGTGGGGTTCTGATCGAGCCCCTCATGTGGCGTCGTCATCACTGAAGTCTCTTCCGGGTATGTGTGGCTCCATTGTGCCTCTGATGGTTACTAGGCTGTGCTTCGCAATGGTATGCATCAGCTGGAGCATATGTCTGCTGGAAACATCCTCAAACCATGATAGTAGGAGGTAGTCCGTCTATCGGATTAGGTCCTTGTAAACACGTTGTTTATCTTGGAAGCATCTCCGGTTCGGCTCTAACCATATGTTCCATATGATGGCAATGGATCTCAACTCATCTATGATGTAGGATAACTATAATATCAAATTTCACTGTAAGATTTTGGAATAATATTTTCTAAAATATTTGTTTTATCTTAAGATTGCTAATAACTGCAAAACATCCAATTAATATACTATGATTATATACACACACACACACTTGTTGAAAATTAAACTTTTATTCTCTCTCAGCTCAAGTCTTCATCAATGGTGAGCCTAAAGCATGCAAGCAATAACAGCACTATCTCCAAACACTTGGCAAGCACTACATGTTCAGTATTCTTATACTCATATTAATCTCCATTTAATTAAGGAAGTGATAGATCGATACTTCATTATTCCAAAGGATCATAAATGCAGAATTTATTTATTTAATGTATTACAGATATCTCTTCAAGGACAATTCTCAGGACCTCCAAAGAAAAACATGTTCCCATATTGATCATTTTCCTTGAAATAAGGTCCCACATAATAACATTTTCGTAGGCTTGAATATGGAGATAAAACATCTAACTCCAAATCTTGCATCTTGTTTTCCATATTGGCATATCTTATATTACTGATGAGACATGATTTGTGAATGCCTTCAATTGGGAAATGACCACTTCCCATTGGTGGCTTCTTTGAGTTTTCTATGTACCCTACAGTTCCACCAAAATGAATCTGATTAAAAGGCAAAGCAGTGAAAAGTTCATTTGGCCAATAGCCTATTAGTTCCCTGTCTTTTCCAAGAAATAACCACCAATTCTTACTATCTGGATCCTGTCCAAATAAAATTAATCATGATTTGAAACAAATGGAACAATATGATAATCAAATGATTGAATTTTAAGGAGAAGAAAGTGGTGTTACTTTGAAAACAATGATGTTTAAGCCATATTGTTTCCCTCCATATGTGGATAGACGTTTAACTGCAAAGCCAAGAGGTAGTTTTTTACTAAGTTGTACAAAACCTGGGCATGAAGTATCCTGACATCCTGTTTTCTGATAGTTATCTATCTGGAAAAGAAAGGAAAAATAAACAGTTAACTTCAATTGTTAACTATAGAATTACAAGGATGATTAGAGATCCTACTGTCCAACCAGCTGTTAATCTGGTTTTGTTATCCCCATAGGTAACTGGAGATACCTGTAAGATGTATATAATGAAAATTAGAACGTAAGTAGTACAATTTTAGAAGATTTAAGAATGAAGTATAAGACTTACTGTCCATCCGACCGATATAATATTGATTTGATCTTCTTTCAAATTGTTTACTAGCCAAGCTAAGCTGGAGCTGAACTGTGTCAGCATGACTTGAGGAAGGCCATAGACATTGATGAATGCAGAAACACCAGAGAAACCACTTGGTTTCTTTGATCTACCGATGTATACTGCCCACTAACACAATGAAATTATGCAAACAATGAGTTTGAGATGTTTCAAGTGTAAAATAATTAAACAATGTAGATATATTGAATGTAAAGATCAATTTACCTGTTTTTGAATATGATTTTTATCATTTTTGACAGGAGGGTTCATCTTCATATCTTTAAAAGATGTCCTCATTCTTATAAGATCATCCTTACTAACTCTTCTTATGGGTACTGTTCCAGAAGGACAAGTATTCCCATCTTTCAATCCAATTTCTATCGAAGTACCATTTGTTGAGGATGAAATATCATCATCAAATAGTCCATCTGGATAAGAATTTGGTCTTAACTGCAACAAACATATAAGTTTCTTATTCACAAAAGAAGTGTAGCAATCAAAGAAGAAGGGAAGAAGAGACCTGAATTTTATGATTCTTAAGTGATGGATGATCAAAGGCCGGTTGCTTGTATATGTCCACACAATCATAGATATCTCCATCATCCTAGGATATATGAAACACGACTTTGATTAGTATTAATATCACAGTAATGAGAATGTTGAGATAAAATATTGTTAAGTGATTACCACTATGGTTTTGATGGCTGGCTTGTTGAGAAGCTTGAGTTGTCTCTCAATCTCCAAGTCCTCATCAATGGTGAGGTTATTTTCACTACTCAGCCCAAAGCTTGGGAGAAGAAGGCAAACAAAGATAAACAGCAGCATCATCTTCAACACCTTAACTATCACATACATGTTCTTCCTGCTTACTCTCTTATATAGCACTCAATTCAAGGTGTGCATTAAATCCCCACTTGATGAATAGCTAATTTTGTACCTATATACCTTCAATGAATGGTAATAATGAAATACTAAAATACAGCATGAATTGATAACTGTGTGCAATGTATTTATTCATTCATAGAATATGACTTGTGTTTGTATATGGTGGACCAGCTCATTAGGGTCAATATTTTCCGTATCAATAGTAGTTGTTTATGGCAAGTAAATAGCTGTAAATATTTGTGTAATTATGGTGTAGTAAATAGCTTTCTATAATTGGGTAAATATAATAGCTAATAGTAGTTGGTTTTGTGGATGTAAATCAACATTATTTTTATTTAATCAAGGGCACTCTCTTTGGAAGAGGTATTTAGCCAAATTAACATGGTATCAGAGCTACACTTCTGAACCTGTATTTTCTTTGTCTTGCTTCAGTTCTTTGGTTTTGTTAGAATGTATAATGTATATTTACGTGTAATCTAGTCTAGTAGACTTAGTCATAGATTACTTTATTTTAGTTCCTAAAACGTAGGAACTTTATTTGTATACGGTTTGCTATTTTAAAGCTAAGCCATATGACTATAAAAAGGGTAGAACACCTAATGTATTTTTTTATCAGAGTTTAAAATACAAAGAAGCAGGGTTTAGCCGTTCTCTTCCTCTTAAAAACTTTCATGGTATCAAAACTAGGTTCTCTTGAGTCGAGGAGAGTGGATTCCGTTGTTTTGATGGCAGGGGCATCCGGAGGTGACGGTGGCTCTGAGCCACCTCTGAGCCACCTACTTCCAATACACCCCCCATTGCTGGAAACTCTGACTCTTCTTTCTCATGTACTATTTCTTCTTTCAAATTGAATGACCGAAATTTCATTCCCTAGTCTCATGCGGTTCAGATGGTGGTTCGGAGCAAGGGTAAGTTAGGCTACGTTGTTGGCTCAATTTATCAACCTTCCAAAGATGATCCTACCTATAGTGCTTGGGAGATTAACAAATCACTGGACATGTCAACTGGAGATAGAAACAAAAAAACCAGGAATTTGGTGCGAGCACTGGCATAAGCCTTACCACACGAAAGTGAAATGCCAGAAACTCCACAGAAAGCCCTTAGACTAGGTCCCAAAACATCTTCGCTATCGTGAGGGTACTGGAAGTACAGCCACAACTTAGTCTCCATTACCTGAAATAGCGTTTACCAAAGTCAACCTTGAAAAGTTGAGCAAACTTCTATCACCTTCTGCCGGCACTTCTCTAATGGCATCTAGTAACCCCTCGTCCCTTAATGGTAATTTATCATGTGAACCATGGATTAATGATTCGGGAGCTTCCGATCATATGACGGGCAGTAAGCATGTTTTTTCTTCTGCTTCTGCTCTTAATTTTGAACGTTTGGTTAAGATAGCCAATGGTTCCAATCTTAGAGTCCTTGGAATTAGATGTGTTTCTCTCAATCCCTGTCTTTGCTTGAAGAATGTTGTCAATGTACTTGACTTTATTTTTAATTTGCTATCGATCAGTAAACTGACTTTGGACCAGGGTTGTAATACTATTTTTTATGTCTCTTCATGTCAATTTCAGGACCAGACATCGGGCATTGGGAGTGCTAAGGAGATTTCGGGACTCTACCATTTCCTTAAAGTTGATTCTTTTGCAAATAATTCTCAAGCGGTTGTAGGGCTTTCTTCTTCCATGTCTAGGCAGCATAAAATTATGCTTCTACATTTCCAGTTAGGTCATCCTATCTAATTTCTTATATTTGCGCAAACTATTTCCTTCCTTGCTTAAGAATAATGATACGTTTGATTGTGATGTTTGCCAACTTGCTAAACATAGAAGGATTCCTTTTTCTCCGCGTCCATATCAAGCATCTCACCCTTTTTCACTGATTCACAATGACATATGGGGACCTTCCCGTATTTCTACTCATTTTAATAAGAGATGGTTTATCACATTCACATATGATCACACTCATGTCGCTTGGGTTTATCTCTTAAAAGAAAAATCAAAATTATTTCAAACATTTGAGTCATTCTTTGCCATGATTAAAAACCAATATGACACTAGGATCAAAGTTTTCCGTACCGATAATGCCACTGAATTTTTTAATTTTGCCCTAAACAATTTCATCATAAAAAATGGCCTAATTCATCATAGCTCATATATAGATTCACCTCAACAAAATGGTATTTCTGAAAGGAGAAATAGACACCTCCTTGAAGTAGCTCGTTCCTTATTATTCACTACTAATATACCTGTCACGCCCCAAACCCGATCCGGGCCCCGGGCACGCAACAGACGCCGCGTACTTATAGGGTTGCCCCCATAAGTATGCAAGGCTTAGTAATAAAAGCAGATAATTAATACAAAATTTACAATATAAATCAACGGAAGTAAATTATACAAGGTTTATACAAAAGCCCTATACGGGTCCTGAATACAACTCAACTCCCAGTCAGAAAAGAATGGAGAAGTCCACAGACCTCAGCTCAAATGCCCCTGCACTACTAGGTTGTCCAACAGGAGCTCCCTCCTAAGTCCCGCTCTTAGCTACTTCTCATCACCTGGGAAAAAAAGTCAACCAAGTGCATGAGCCTAACAAACAGGCCCAGTAGGATCGCATAAAAACGATGATGGCGTAAGACCAAGTGCAGAAATTCAAGAATTTCAAATAACAAAATATCAACAGACTGAGCAGAGCAATATAAATGCTCAAGCAAAGTAGAAACGGTATCATAGTCAGAGTAGAGCAAATCCGATCAGGTTCAAGCAATGCAAAAACAGAATGTTAATAGACAAAGCAAAGTAGATCGGATCAAAATATACAGATAAATATGGATAAACATCCGAAGACAAATCTCCGTGTAACAGATTTCAAGATGTATATAAGGTCAAACACAGAAACTACACACAATGAAGAACGAATACTCATACAAGTATCCTCCAATCATAGCAGTATGTAAAACAAAACATAAGTATAGCATATGAAATAAATCACGAAGATACAGAAATACATCCCAAAGACATTATGATACTATGGTATAAACATCACGGCCAAAACCAATCAGTCCAGAATACAGAATATACCATCGTCCGCAGAAGCCGAGTAATCATATGATTCTTAGTATAATAAAAGACAAGGCTAGTGTCGGGTCAATCCAGTGTATACTATCATATGATAATATTGTATAAAAGACACGGTCGTCACCGAGTCAGTCCTGTGTATACTTTCTATGGTAGCGCGACCACCAGAAAGAATACATGTGCCATGACCAGCGTATATGCTCCACTGGCGGAGCCCAGAAATACCAGTAAATATGCTCTACTGGCGGGAGCCCAGAAATAAGTATCATGCCATGCAGAGATGCATACACTACCGGTTACAGAACCTACAACATATAGAGAAGCTCAAGAAAATAAACATTTTCGAGCAAATGAAAAATATACAGAAGTCTCAGAAAAATAGAGCAAAAAGCAAAAGATGGACTCCAACATCTATCTAGCAGAGTAGAACAGAATCAATAGTAGAGGGCTATGAATTAAAAATACTCACACGAAGCAGTGCGAGAGCCTACCTTTTTCGTTCTTAGGGCCTACTCGGGCCTGAGCCTTCCAGTCCGGTCCTAGACAAACTTACCATGTCCTAAACATGGTAAATATACATTACATACAATTCGTATCAAAAGGGAATGCATTACATGCATTACAACTCCCTAATTATGTATTCGTTGAAATGTCGACTTTTCCATTCATCTAAACCTCATCCCACGCATTTTCCCGAATCATAGAAATACTCGGAAATTCATTCAAGGCATTAGAAAACCCTAAAGACTTATTATAGGTTGGGTTACTGTAGCAACAGTGATGCTACAGAAACCAGTAGAATTCCACCACTCTGTATACTGTTTTCTTTTTCCAATTTAGATACTTACAATATAAATTTCCAGGCTGCCACTTTATATTCTAGCAACACAAAAAAATAATCAGAAAAGCCTACAAGATTTCAAATGTAATCCTGCTCAACTTGGATGTAAGCTCAGAATATTTATTTCAAGCATATAAGCACAGATTACTTCAAGGTCTCCAACATTCTTTCATAAGAATACATTCATTAATTGTGCTTATAATGCTTGTACTCCCTAGTTTATTAACACCTTAATATAGGGTCTGTTAACATGTTCATTAACAGAAATACATTTACAGCTAACTTCTACAGCTTACTACAAGCTCTTATGGTTTACTCGGTTAACAGATCGGGTACTAAGCCATCTAGGGAGTGTTTGGATGGCCGATGCTTAATAGAAACCATTTGTAGGTTAACAGATAATTACATTTGCATATGCTCATCCACTTTCCACTCCAAAACTATATGGAGTACTATGCACATCGCGCCCAGGCCGATCCGGGACCTGGGCACGTTGCATTATGAGCCGTAGCCAGTAGAGGCGGGCCCACTTTCGGATACTGAGCCTAAGTGAATAAGCGAGATAATGTCTGATAACATAACTTCACTTGATTATTCAAAATAATATATGAGTTATTGAAGAAAATAAAATCAAGGGTTCATATACACTAAACACTAGGCCCAATAAGGAACCTACAAATATTAATACTCACAACATAAATATAAATGAGATCCTCCGGACCTCAAAGAAACTCCCAGACCTACAGCGAATCACTAATCACAAGACACTCCACTGACACCTCGAGGATATGTGAAAAGGAAGAAAACAAGTCGCGTGAAGCTTTTCGAGATGGAAAGCCAGTAAGTACCCACTAGCGGGGATCGAAAATATCATAATAACAAGTAAAATGATAATCAAAATCAAACTTGGGGACACGCCCCTCAAAACAAGCCCCTGAGTCTACCACAAAAAGCAGGTCAAGGTTCGACCCTAGCTAGAAAGAGTTCCAATGGAAGCTTCTCAATCGCTACGGCCGATTACTCATCGTGAACTGTGAGAAAAAGCGACCATCCGATTACGTACCTCGGTCGAATTAGGTATGTCGATAGCGCCATTCTCTACTCCGATATGCGACATGGTGGTCGGTATCATTTGTGGGGTTGGACAACCGCAGTATCGATCCTACGCATGGCCGGAACTGAGGTGTCCCGATCCACAGAATGTCGCAAAGAGCTCACCGCTCCAGCGAGTCGGAGACGAAGAGCGAGAACACATGGGGATTCCAATTCCCAAAACACACATGCTAAGATAGATATCAACAAAATCATAAGCATGTATGAAAACAAGGCAATATGTCTCAACAACGACATGTCGATAAAATCTCCGAAGAGAGGAACAAGGCAAGTGTACTTACCAAATTACATGAAGTCTCGTGCTCCACGGGACTTCTCGATGCATCAAGACAAAATCACGCCAAGTACATGTCTCTCATAAAAGTATGTCTATAGATACCTAAGTTTCTGATACGTACTTTCTACTTACCAAGGTCCTTGCTCCGGACCCGATCTCCTTGACCCGGCTTAACTCGACTTGACCAAAACCCAAATTGGGTTTTAAAATACATTAATCCACTTACTTAGATAGAATCAACTCAACCCCGAGTTGTCTCTCTTGGAAACCAAATCAATTCATTTAAATAGCCCAACCACTTAATACAATTAAGTCACTAATCTTAAGAAAATCAATCCTTTAATAAATTGGTCTAGCAAACCAACCGAGTACACACCATTAATAAAATCATGCTTTTATTTAACTCTTTGAATCAACAGTGCATGGTACTAACATTCTACTTATTAGCCTAGAATTTAATATTATGCATATATCCACGACATCACTTTCAACGAACATCAAGCATTTCCCTCAAGTACTCAAAATTTAATCTCTCTAAACATGTCTTGTAGAAAAGCGAGCTATAGTTTTATATTTTCGGAGTTAGGAATAGTGGGCATTCTATTTAATCCTTAATAATACCCATGACCATGGCGGGACCCTACACACGCTTCATTAATATCATCGTTTATCCTTATGTCTATCAACCATTGATCATTGTTAAAGAATTGAACCGCTTCCCTTCATACCCCATGGAACTCGATCCATGCAACTAAACATGTCCAAGAAGAACACTTTCGAGCCTCTATAAGCCCTTGCTATTAGAGCCCTGTAGCTCTTTCATTTATCCTCTAACAATATTGACTTCTTAACACCACACGAGGGTGATCTTTCCAACAATTAGGCCGTGATAGCAATATAATCCTACCCCACTAATTTGAGGCTAAGAGGCTCATACAACTTGGTGAATATATATATATATATATATATATATATATATATATATATATATATATATATATAACCATCTCTTTAGTAAGACTTCCTACCTATTCACGCCGACAGTCATGTTATTCAAGCTTGGACCAAATTATGCAATTCCGCGAGGGGATGGAGAGTTGCTAACCCATTTCACTTGTGGCCACGCTCCTCCGTCTTGTGTTATGCTTGGTGAATTGGCGTTGGTGGTTTCTGGCCTCCCGGATGGTGGTTTGCCCGTTCTTGAGCTTCGCGGCCGGTGGGGTAGTCCGGGACTTCGCTGCAGGGCTGCCATCAGCGGTTGAAAGCACCTTGGAAGACCAGCCATTCACTCCTTGTGGAACTTCGAGAGTGTAGGGCTATTTGTGTTATCGTCCGCCAAGGAGGTGCTACTCCAGTCTCCTTAAGCGTCACCTTATGAGCTCCGAGATGCTGATTCCATGCTCCCTCTTTCTTTCTCTTTTCAGCTCGAGTCCACGCTAGTGTTTGGGGAAGAAGCTCCTATATAGAAACTCGATGGAAGAGTAGATAGGAAGAAATCCAGATTGATGGTGGAATCTGGGAATCTGGTCCTTTTATGGTGGTCTATCCAGAGATGAATGGAGGGAGTTGGTAACGGTGGCGTTCTTCTGGCGAAGGAGGTGGCCGTCGTTGTGCTTAGCGATCGTTCCCTTTAATCTCATTGTAAATCTCGGTCGTTGAAGCCTTACTTGAGGAAGAGCCATGGATTTCAAGCGTTCTCTCTCCATTAGTTGCTATGTAGCGAGGATGAAAACCATTGGATGGTCATTTAAATCTCATAAGTTGATCCTAGCCCCTTTCTAGCAAGATAATCACGCGTGCATGCTTCCTCTCATAATCATTCAAAAAGAGCCCCTTATTTTTCTAGTATTTGCATTTTAGCTCTTTAGTGTGAGAGAATGTCTTTTACATAAAGAACCCTTAATATCTTTTTAAAATTTTAATAGAAATTTATCATGCTTGTTTTCAATTGACTATTTTGTAAAGAGTCCCTGCACTTCTCATAATTACATACGGGTCCTCCCCCTGAGAGAGAGACAAATACATGAGAGGTCCTCTCTGAGTATTTCTAATTAATTTCCTCTTACTTTTAATTCAAAACCATATAAGTTCCAACTTAGAAAATCCCTAAATTAATTAAATCATTGATTTAATCAATCAACCTCCACTTCCATTTTCTTATCCAATTAATATCATTCTTGGAGAGTTTCCAAAATTAATAAAATCAATCCAACCAATTAAATAAATCAGATTAAATAAATTTATAACTAAATTTATTTATGCCTTATATATCCCAATCATCATCCCGTTCAAATAAATTTAAATCTTAAATTTATTTATTCATTTCTAGATCGTCTCATTGCCATTTTACCAAAATGCCCTTTAAACTTATTCAGATCCCCAAAATGCCCCTTTGGCAAATTAAATTAATTAAGAATTAACTTAGGGAAATTTTAAATCCTTTATTTTACTACTAAAATCTTGGATTTTACAATCTCCCCCCCTTACAAAAAATTTCGTCCTCGAAATTTATTATTATTCCTCCCAAAAGTCTATTCTTGGTCCTCGGTATACTCCAACATTTTCCCGCGGTCTCGAGCTGGTGCTTGTCTCCCTCGGTAGTAAGATGATAGACTGCCCATGAGTCATAGGTCTCGATTGGAGGAAGGCCGGTTGACTTGCTCCGATCGTCTTCCTCCTGCCACCACCTTGTAGTCCACCGAAAGGGGCATTTGGTATGCATTGAGGCACCAAAGACTCACAGGGACCACAGGATCCTTGACTCCATGCGCACCGATCCGGGGCACCGTGCTATCACAGTGTTCTAAGGCTATACAAAACAAGCTCCGATGAACACGCCGACACCGCATTTTGTTTATGCGGTCCTCGCGCCGCGTAGAACATTCAATTGTCGTGACCACCGGTGGAAGATCCTCCCGCCTCCCGATGCGATGATTCAAGAGGCTTGCCATATATGGTTGATACTTATGTTGGACCTTGATTTGCCGAGCTTTTTCCTCAGGACTCTCCTGTCCGTTGCTTTTGTCCTTGTCTTTCTTATCTTTCTCTTTCTTTGAGGAGGATTACGGCGGGGATGCGTCTATATACTTGGCGGCGGCACCACGTCGGCATAGGTGGTGCGCTGAAGTGGCCGGATACTATCTTCTTTTAGTGAAGGCCTCGATCCCGTCTCGAACTTCCTTACTTTGCTTTCTTGATGGCGCCGTATGTCGAGGAAGGTCGGGTCGATCGTCAAACTCTATCTCATCTGTTCAACGGTCCATACCACCTTGAACCGAGGGTTGTTGAACTCTCTTGAGCCATCGGATAGCGGTCTTCCTCCTGGAAATACTTGGCAAAGAACGCCTTCTTGAATTCCTCCAGTCTAAAATGGTACATTCCTCAGCACCTCGCCCCGGTCTTACCAGTCTTACGCTGCGATACGCGATCGGATATGCGAGTCGACTCTCATCAACATCTTGACTTTGGTACATCTCAAATGTCCTTTCCAGTTCCCTAATCCATAACTTCGGTAGCTTGTGGGTCCGCGGCTCCATCAAGGCTGTGGTGATCGCCGATCTACGCGCTATCGACCACTGGCCGGCCGTGTGGCGAGTGGAGAGTGTACATGGTATTTGTTGTCTGCTCTTGGATGTACCCCATCATTTCGCGCGTAGGCTCGAAACGCATCCAGAGCGGGGAGGCCCTCGCCCTCGGATCCACGGGCTCAAATCGAGGCCTCCGACATCGATTGAAGCGGTGCTCACCCGACCTCCATCTTCCCAAATGGTGGTGGTATGCCGTCCACTGAAAAGTAAGCGAGGTACATCATCTCGCGAGGTCAGTACTACGCTGGCCGAGGTAAGGCGCACTTCCTGCCGGCGAGGTGGGCCTCCGCCTCCCAGCGTCCACCACGTCGGCGTAACATCACTATCTCACGCAAGCGGTTCACGAGGTTAGTTCCTGCGTCAACCAATCGACTTCCCTCTGAAGCGTTTAAGAAAGTGTCGGTCCCAGACTACGGAAGCCCAAACTCTGGGTTCAACTACCCTTGGCTAAGTCACAGAATCTAGGGTGTCCATTATCTGCGGCTTTCTGATTACCACCTTAATGCACATCGCGCCCATCCGGGACCTCGAATAGCGTTAACGGCCGTAGTAGCCAGAGTAGAGACGGGCCCACTTTCGGATCTGAGGCCTAAGTGAATAAGCGGATAATGCAATAACATAACTTCAATTATTCAAAATAATACTTGAGTTCAAATGGAAAATAAAATCAAGGGTTCATATACCTAAACACTAGGCCCAATAAGGAACCTACAAATAATGTCTCACAACATAAATATAAATGAGATCCTCGGACCTCGAAATGACTTCACACGCCTGCAGCGAATGAATCACGGCACTCCTACACCCTCGGGATATGTGAAAGGAAGAAAACAAGTCGTGAGCTTCGAATGGAAAGCCCGGTAAAGTACCCTGCGAGGGATCGAAAATATCATAATAACAAGTAAAATGATAATCAAAATCAAACTTGGAGGACCGCGGCCTCAAAAGCAAGCCCCTGAGGTCTACCCGCTAAAAAGCGATTAAGGTTGGACCCCAGCTAGAAAGAGTTCCAATGGAAGCTTCTCAATAAATGCCACGGTCGATCTTATCGGCGAACCTGGCGAGAAAAAGCGACCATCCAGAATCGCTTCACGGTACCTCAGTGCGTATAGCCACGCATCTACTCTCGTATGACGTGGTGATCGATGGGCCCAATGGCGGGGACAACCAGAATATCGATCCTCTGGCGTATGGAACACCGGTGTCCAGATCCACTGAATGTCATAAAGGAGCTCACCTTTGCTCATTTGAGTGGGGCGAAGAAAGAACACATAGGGATTCGGCGTCCCAAAACACACATCTTAAAGAGATGAATATCAACAAAATCATAAAAGCATGTATGAAAACAAGAGCAATATGTCACCGGTCTCAACTGGCGACATGTCAATAAAATCTAGAAGAGAGGAACAAAGGCAGTGCATAACTTACCTAAAATTCGAAAGTCTACCATTGCTCCGGGACTTCTCGATGCATCCAAGACAAAATCTGTACACTTGATGCGTATACTCTGATAAAAGTATATATGCCTATAGATACTAAGTTTACAATGCATGCTCTACTTAGCAGTCCACCCACTATCGCACCCGATCTTGACTCTCGCTTAACTTCGACTTGACCAAAACCCAAATTGGGTTTAAAATACATTAATCCACTTACTTAGATAGATCAACTCAACCCCAAGAGTTGTCTCTCTTGAAACCAAATCCAATTCATTTAAATAGCCCAACCACTAAACAAAATCCTCACCCTAGACAACTTAAGGAAACGTGGCTGGAATGGAACTAGGTCAGCATGCTACCTATGTGAGGAACATGAGGAAACGGTACAACACCTACTCCTACAATATCCATATTCAAAAAGTATATGGCAACACTTCACACAGTTGTATCAGTTAAGAAACCCCCCCACCCACACACACACACACACACGCAAATACAAGACTTGTGGGGCCGATCCGCTATCGCCAATCTCTTACCTAGTAATGCTTTGATGGGATAGAACCTACTATCACTCGCCATTATGTGGACAGTGTGAATGGAGCGCAATAGGAGATGCTTTCAAGACAAACGCCGCATTTTCAAGAAAACATTCCGCGATATTGACTTCCTAACACTATTCTGGTTTAATGCAGCTCACACATCCAAGAGGCCAACACTGGTGGCAATGGAGTCAATCGTGAAGAGGAGCCTAGCGTTTACAAGGGAAGAGGACCAGCAGCTATCTCCGGGAAGGGACTTTGAAGACACTCAGGAGGAGTAAGGAGATTGAAAGAAGTGCTCCCGAGAACAAGCGGGTTTCATGGGGATTTAGCGGGGTGACGCCGGGCGGGGTAACGATTATCCCGCGGGCTAGCCGGATCCAAGATCCGCAAGGAAGAACAAACGAAGAACCAAAAGAACCAGAGAAAATACTCTGAAATTCAGGAAAATACTTTTACTCAGAATTCAATGATGAAAAACTAACCCACAAGCCGGGTTAAATAGCCTCAAAAAATTAACCTAGAAACCTTATAATCTAATCTAAATTTGCTAAAATTGACAAATTATTATTTAAAACTAAACTTATCTAAATTTAAAACTCTAAACAAATTAGATAAATCCTAAAAATCCGAGATCAAATCGGATTCAAATCCTATCCTAATTTGGCATATAAAATATTACCAAAAATAGAAAAAAGACCGTAAACTCTAATTTGACGGTTTAAATATTTCTGAAAATAGAAAAAAACTAAAGTTATCTCTAATATGACATCCCCATGTCGTGCGCGCCGCAAAGAGCTTTCCGAATTGGGGTCGAACGCCCGATTCCGATATCGGTAGCCAAAGTTATGGCCAAAATACCGAACCACAACCAAAACCGACCCAATCTTGGAATTGACTCGATAACTTCCCATCTTTACGTTGACCCGCCAACCCGGCACCAATATTTGACTCGAGCCTCCTGCATCACGGGGGCATCACACCTCTACTGCATCGAAACCGATGGGGGGTCAAACTATGTTATGTAATCGTTCTTAGGACCCACAAGGGGTTCAATCTATGTTTACCTTATGCTTTATAATAAAAGAATGTGGTTTATCCATTTTTATCAAAAAAAAAAACTATATGGAGTAATAGAAGGCTGCAATAGGCTAGACGAAGACTTTGAAACTGAACCATATACAAGGCCTTCACAAACACAAATCTACATTTGGCCTAGACAAATGTATCTCAATTCATATAACATTCTCAATCATAAGAAGAAAAGGAGGCCTGACTACACCACCAGTAAATGAGCAAAAGATAACATCCATACACTAATCTAGTGATTAATCAAAGGCAGAAATAATCAAGTCTAGAGAGGTCATCAAGATCTTGCTAATAAATAATGGATGTTCCTGCCGAACTTCAGATGAACACAAATGAACGGAATATACTTAAGGTTACATCATGACTGCATTGGCCAAGTTTATTCTGGAAACAAAAGATAGATTAAACATAGCAACTCTGAATGAAACAAAGGGACAAGGATCTGAAGAATCCTGAAGGACACTACAGAAATATCACACAAACAATGCTAGCAACACCCAACACATGGCATTATGCATCATTTAGTTTATTCTTCAGTTTAAGTAATAACTCATTCTCAGATTTTAAACCCAGTCCTTCTCCCAAGTTTAACATTAACATCTACATGATGTTAAACCAAAATTCAATTGTATCAATGATACAAACTTGAAATAAAAGCACTATTATGCAAGTGGATATCAAAATGTTAGCTTGGATTAGCATTAACATCAGTACCCCTGCAAATGAGGAAGTCCATCACACGTCCAGTTTCTGATGCTTCTAATGCCTCAAAGGATTAGGTTTCGGACATAGCTCTACTCAACCTCATTTTATGCTTGTATGAAGTTAAAGGAGAAGCATGCATTTAACCTAAGATTATATGGGTTCTTGAAGGGCTTACGGTGAGGCCAGCTTCAGCAAATGGCCAGCTCCTTCACCGCATTCCGACATCACTTCCTCTCAACCTTTGTAGCTCAATGGCAGGCCGTTTGCGAGGGAAAAAAGCCGAATTACAAAGAAGGACATCGAGATTAGAGAAAGAATCCATATTAGGAGATACTCAGTAGAACAAAATCAAGGAGGAGCTCAGGATTGAGTACCTAATTTAGGGATTCGATAACAGGGGAGATAGCAGCAACCGCGTCCACTTGAAATTGGATTTAATCCATCGGCTTTCTCAAAAGTATAAAGCCGGCAAAGATAAGCAACACGAGGACTTCTAGACTCGATCTCGTTGGCAACGCGTGAGATGGGAACGATCTCGACAAGGGACGATGGCACAGCCTCGCTATCGAAGGCGTTCTTGCTGAGGCTCCTGAAAGTCTGGGCTTGGAGTAGCCGCCTTTGCGGGTGCCGGGGAAGAATACAAAGCAGAGGACGGAGGAGAAGGCATCTTCTCTCGTTACATGCTCGTTGAGAACCAGCAACATCTCCACCTCTCGGATTTCAGAGATTAGAGCTTCTACGCCCCAAATCGAAAATGAGGAGTTGTGCTTTAGGCCTTGGATGGGGTCTTGGAGGTTTCATAAAATAAGATAAGGGAAGGTAAAAGAAGGTAAGATAAATGAAAATAAGGTTTTTAACAAAATATTATTTGGGGCTAAGGTAAAATAATATGAGGTTTTTAAAACTTACTGTGTTTGGTTTGACAATAATGGAACGTAAGGTTTTATATCAATATTACTAAAATATCTTTTAAAGAAATAATTTAATATTTATAAGATGTTATATATTAATATTTAATTAATATTTAATATTATATACTAATATTTAATATTAATATTCACTTAATATTTAATTAATTTTTTAAATATTTAATATTATATACTAATAATATATAATAATATTTAATTAATATTTAATTAATATTTAATATTATATATTAATATTATATACTTAATATTTATGAGAAGATAAAGATAGGTTTTTTCCTCAACTAAGGGCATTTTGGTAATCTTAAATAACTAACCCTTCCAAACCCTCCGATTTGGAGGGTTGAAAAGTGAAGTAAAATGGAGGTTTCTAACCCTCCATTTTACATCCAAATACCTCCTAATACCTTCCCTCCAAAACCCCCCATAGATCTAAACAAGGGTTCATATAAACCCTCCAAAACCTTTACTTTATGAAACCTCCAAAACCCCCCATCCATGCAAGGCCTTAGGCTCGAGTGTAATGGATGAGAGAGGTTGGACTTCTCCCTAGTAAAAAGTAGGTTTTCTAATACTCGATTTAGTCCCGAATCGGCCCTTTTAGTCCCTTCATTATAAATTGAGTCTTTTTATAGTCCCTCTAGTTTCACGATTGTAAAAATACAGTCCCTAAAACCATATATACAGGGACCAAAAAAGCCTGAAAAGCATATTTATATGGACAAAAAGACTCAATGTATAATAAAGGGACTAAAAGGGTCGGTTCAGTATAATAGACAGACTAAAATTGGGTATTAGACCTTTTCCTTTCTACTTTCAAAGTATGGCTAGCTTCCATAAAGGCTTCCAAGGGAGGTGTGACTGAGGGATTAAGAGCTGATCGTGGGGTTTATGTTAACCTTATCCCTCATAAGAGTAGTTCTCACATGATGTAACCTTTTTTTTTTGCACCTTAGCCCAAGACTTAATAATTCTCTCCATGCAAGTCCCTGATTTTTAATAATCCCTTTTTGTACATAAACCCTCAAGCAAAGATTCTTTTACATGCAAGTCCAAAAGTTTTTTGATAAATTTCCAATCAATTACCAGGAGTCGAACATCGCCCGAACATTAGTATTAATCCAACAAAGATAATAATACTGAACAAGACAAAATAAGCAATCTACAAAAAATTTAAATTTTTACTGAAATTCCGGAGGCGGTTATTACACTACATAAATATTTCTAGGGTGATGTTGTCTTAAAAGCTTGTTATTTGACCAATCGGTTACCTTCTAAGGTCCTTAACTTTGAAACTATGTTACATTGCCTACAAAAAACTTTCCCTCAAAACCGTATCTATAAGATATGCATTTTGAACTCTTATCCTTGTAGTTCATGCATCTCAACTCATCAATGATGTAGGATAACTATAATATTAAATTTCACTGTAAGATTTAGGAGTAATATTTTCTAAAACATTTGTTTTATCTTAAGATTGCTAATACCTGCAAAACATTCAAACAATCTACTATGATTATATTTATATTACATATAGTTATATACACACTTGTTGAAAATTAAACTTTTATTCTCTCTCAAGCTCAAGTCTTCATCAATGGTGAGCCTAAAGAATGCATAACAGCACTATCTCAAAACACTTGGCCATCACTTCATTCTCAGTATTCTTAAACTCATGTTAATCTCCATTTAATTAAGGAAGTGATACTTCATTATTCCAAAGGATCATAAATGCTGAATTTATTTATTTAACGTATTACAGATATCTCTTCAAGGACAATTCTCAGGACCTCCAAAGAAAAACATGTTCCCAAATTCATCACCTTGGTGGAAATAAGGTCCAACATAATAACATTTTTGTAGGCTTGAATGTGGAGATAGAACACCTAACTCCAACTCTTGAAAGTTGTTTTCCACATTCACATATCGCATAGTACTGATGAAACATGATTTGTTAGTGCCTTCAATTGGGAAATGACCACTTCCCATTGGTGGCTTCTTTGAGTTCTCTGAGTACCCAACAACTCCACCAAAATGAATCTGATTAAAAGGCAAAGCAGTGAAAAGTTCATTTGGCCAATAGCCTATTAGTTCCCCGTCTTTTCCAAGACGAAACCACCAATTCTTACTATATGGATCCTGTCCCAAATAACATTAATCATGATTTGAAACAAATGGAACAATATGATAATCAAATGATGGAATTTTATGGAGAAGAAAGTGGTGTTACTTTGAAAACAAGGATGTTTAAGCCATATTGTTTCCCTCCATATGTGGATAGAGGTGTAACTGCAATGCCAAGAGGTAGTTTTTTACTAACTTGTACAAAACCTGGGCATGAAGTATCCTGACATCCTGTTTTCTGAAAGTTATCAATCTGAAAAAAAGAGGAAAAATAAACAGTTAACTTCTATTGTTAATTATAAAATGACAAGGATGATTAGAGGTCCTACTGTCCAACCAGCTGTTAATCTGGTTTTGTTATCCCCATAGGTAACTGGAGATACCTGTAAGATGTATATAATGAAAATTAGAAAGTAAGTAGTACAAGTTTAGAAGATTTAAGAATGAAGTATAAGACTTACTGTCCATCCGACTGATATAATATTGATTTGATCTTCTTTCAAATTGTTTACTAGCCAAGCTGCGCTGGTGCTGAACTGTGTCTGCATGACTTGAGGAAGGCCATAAAGATTGATGAATGCAGAAACACCATAGAGACCACCTAGTTCCTCTGATCTACCGATGTGTACTGCCCACTAACACAATGAAATTATGCAAACAATGAGTTTGAGATGTTTTAGGTGTAAAATAATTAAACAACGTAGATAATTGAATGTAAAGATCAATTTACCTGTGGTTGAACATGAGTTTCATCATTTTTGACAGGAGGGTTCATCTTCATATTTTTAAAAGATGTTCTCATTCTTATAAGATCATCTTTACTAACTCTTCTTATGGGTACTGTTCCAGAAGGACAAGTATTCCCATCTTTCAATCCAATTTCTATCGAAGTAACATTTGTTGAGGATAAAATATCATCATCAAATAGTCCATCTGGATAAGAATTCGGTCTTAACTGCAACACACATGTATATATACATATATGTAAGTTTCTTATTCACAAAAGAGGTGTAGCAATCAAAGAAGAAGAGGAAGAAGCGACCTGAATTTTATGATTCTTAAGTGATGGATGATCAAATGTCGGTTGCTTGTATATGTCCACACAATCAAAGATATCTCCATCATCCTAGGATATATGAAACATGACTTCGATTAGTATTAATATCACAATAATGAGAATGATGAGATAAAATATGGTTAAGTGATTACCACTATGGTTTTGATGGCTGGCTTGTTTAGAAGCTTGAGTTGTCTCTCAATCTCCAAGTCCTCATCAATGGTGAGGTTATTTTCAACACTCAGCCCAAAGCTTGGGAGAAGAAAGCCAACAAAGATAAACAACAGCATCATCTTCAACACCTTAACAATCGCATACATGTTCTTCCTGCTTACTCTCTTATATAGCACTCAATTCCAGGTGTGCATTAAATCCCCACTTGATGAACAGCTAAATTTGCACCTATATACCTTCAATGAATGGTAATAATGAAATACTAAAATACAACATGAATTGATGACTGTGTGCAATGTATTTATTCATTCATAGAATATGTCTTGTGTTTGTATGGTGGACCAGCTCATTAGGGTCAATATTTTCCGTATCAATAGTAGTTGTTTATGGCAAGTAAATAGCTGCAAATATTTGTGTAATTGTAATAACCACCCCTGGAATTTTAGTAAAAATTTAAAGCTTTTCATACATTGTTTATTTTGTCTGATTTAGTATTTTTATCTTTATTGGATTAATACTAAAATTCGAGCGATACTTCGAATCCCGGTAGTTTACTAGAAATTTTTGGGGAAAATAAGGACTTGCATGTTGACTTAATTAGAAGAAGAGGGTTAATTTCAAGTGGAATGAGATTTTTATTAAGTTCAGGCGGCTTTATGTAAAAGTTGATGTTGGTTTTTATGAGGATTAAACAAGAGAAAAACATGAAATTTCTTGGCACACTACTCTCTTTTTTTCTCCAATAGCTTTACTCTTTCTTACTCTTCTTTTCTTACTTTCAGTTCAGCTCACAGACCCATTACATCTATTACATTAAGTAACAACAATTCATGACTAAATTACCAAACTACCCTTCCTTTTGGGCACAACTATCGGACTAACATACATTCAGAATACTTTAACTCTTACACACTTCACTGTAACTCTAACAGACAGCACTTGAACTTTAACACTTATCATTGTAACTCTATTTCATATCACTTGAACTCCATCAAATATCGATGTAACTTCAGCCGATACTGCAGCCATTTAAGCAGAACATCACATTAACTCCAACACTTCCCCTTAATGTGATGTTCTTCAATTCCCATTAATTCTCTGAGCTTCAGAAACTTCTCTTTTGGTAGAGCTTTGGTAAATATGTCCGCCAGTTGATCTTCAGACCTGCAATATACAAGTGCAATTTCTTCTTCTTCAATCTTTTCTCTAATAAAGTGATGTTTCACTGCAATATGTCTTGTTCTGCTGTTATAAACTGGATTCTTTGCCATAGAGATTGCAGATTTGTTGTCACAAGCAATCCTTGTAGCTTTCTCTTGTTTTTCCCCAACATCTTCTAATATTCTTCTTAACCATACAGCTTGTGATGTTGCCATTGCAGCAGATACATACTCAAACCTGGCGAAAGGCTGATTGTTTCTTGTTTCTTTGATTGCCATGAAAACACACCTGAACCAAGTGAGAAAACAAATCCTGTTGTGCTCTTCATGTCATCTGCAGAACCAGCCCAATCACTATCACAGAATCCAATCAAATCAGTTTCTTCACTTCTTGTATACTTGATTCCATAAGCCAATGTTCCTCTTACATATCTCAGAACTCTTTTCTTTGCTCCAAGGTGAAAATGGTCGGATCTTGCATAAATCTGGACAAAGAAATTTGAAGCATACATGATATCCGGGTGCAGTTTGCAGTAAGATATAACAAGCTTCCCACTATGCTTCTATACATAGTGCCATCAACTTTCCTTCCTCCATCTTTTTTCATCAACTTCTCATTAACTGCAATTGGTGTTGCCATTGTTTTGCAACCATACATATTGAACTTCTTCAATATCATTTCAGCATAACTTTGTTGGGAAACAAACACTCCATCTGATTGTTGATAGATTTCAAGACCAAGAAAATGATGTAGCATCCCCATGTCACTCATTTCATATCTCCTCATCATATCCTTTTTGAACACATCAATCATCTTCTCATTATCCCCGGAATTATCAAATCATCAACGTATATTGCAACAAGAAGAATAGACATACCTTGCTTCTTGACATAAAGAGTTGGCTCACTCTTACTTCTTTGAAAGCCATTGCACATAAAGTAATTATCAATCTGACTGTACCATTGACGGGGTGTTTGTTTCAACCCATACAGTGCTTTTTTCAGTCTATACACTTTTTCTTCTTCACCTTTGATGACAAAACCACTTGGTTGATCAACATAAATCTCTTCTTTCAACTCTCCATTCAAGAAGGTTGATTTGACATCTAGTTGGTATAACAACCAACCCTTTTGAGCTGCTAATGCAATCAGAGTTCTAATGGTGTCTTTACGAGATACCGGTGCAAAGGTCTCATGAAAATCAATTCCTGGTTGCTGTGAATACCCTTTTGCTACAAGCCTTGCTTTGTTCTTCAAGATAGACCCATCAGGCCTATGTTTTATCTTGTATATCCACTTCACTCCAACAATTTCTCTATCTTTTGGCTTGTCTACCAGTTCCCATGTTCTGTTTTTTTCAATCATTTGAAGTTCTTCCTCCATGGCATTTTTCCAAGCATTTTCTTTAATGGCTTCTTCAAAATTTCTTGGCTCTACCATGCAATAATTAAATGATTCATAAATTTCAACAATGCCTTTCATTTTTCTTGGGGTACTACTTGGACTTGATGAACTAGAGCTTGAACCATCACTTGAGGATGATGATGGATCAGCCCTTGGTAACAACTGTGATGATTCTTCAACATTTCTGTCTTCATTTTCAGCATCTTCTTCTAAAACTGCAGCTTGTTTCTGCACTTTGTTTTTCTCCCAATCCCAAGTAGCTTCTTCATCAACCAACACATCTCTACTAATGACAATTCTATTTCTCTTCAAGCTCCACAATCTATAGCCTTTTGCATTTGATGCATACCCAACAAAAATGCAAGGTTCACTTGTTTCATCCAGCTTGTGTCTCTTTTCTTTTGGAATTCTAGAATAACAAACACTTCCAAAAACTTTTAAATGCCTCACTGATGGCTTTCTTCCACTCCAAGCTTCTAATGGAGTCACATCTTTCACAGCTTTAGTCGGGCTTCTGTTTATCAAGTGAACTGCAGTCCAAACTGCTTCAGCCCAGAAAGAATTTGGTAACCCTTTATCTTTTATCATTGTTCTGGCCATCTCCATCACAGTTTGATTCTTCCTTTCTGATACTCCATTTTGTTGAGGGGTGTACCCAACAGTGAGTTGTCTTTCAATGCCTTCATCTTCACAAAACTTGTCAAACTCTCTTGAAGTGTACAACTTGCCTCTGTCACTCCTCAATGCCTTTATACAACAACCACTTTGCTTCTCAACATAGTTTTTGAACTTCTTGAAGATACCATACACTTGGGATTTATGTTCCATGAAGTATACCCATGTCATCCTTGTAAAATCATCAATAAACAAAATAAAATACTTGTTTCCAGCATGAGAAGGAGTCTTCATAGGTCCACATAGGTCTGTATGAACCAGCTGCAACATTCTTTTGGCTCTCCATGCTACTCCACTTGGAAAGGAGTCTCTGTGGTGCTTTCCTAAGGCACAACCTCCACATATGCTTTGCTTATCTTCAATGTTTGGTAACCCTTGTACCATGTTCTTCACTTGCAGTAGCTTCAATCCTTGAAAGTGCAGATGTCCTAGCCTTCTATGCCACAACCAGGACTCATCTTTAACTTGTGCCTTCAATGCTATATTTCCACCATAATTGAAAGTCAATTCAAAGCTTCTACCTTTCTTCATCTTTATATTTGCTACCAGTTTTCTTCCTCTCCTTTTGTCATGTATAATGCAGCCATTATTTTCAAAATGGACAGCATATCCATTTTCCACAAGTTGCCCAATACTTAGCAAATTCTGAGCCAAATCTGGAACTAGCAACACATTGTGAATGAATTTTGTTCCCTCCTTTGTTTGGATGCAAATTGTGCCCTTTCCCCTTGATTGAACTAAAGCTCCATTGCCCATTCTCACTTGTACATTTACACCATCATCTATTCTTGTAAAGAGATCCTTATTTCCTGTCATGTGATTACTGCATCCACTATCAAGCAACCAAACATCATTTTTTCTTTCACTTGCTACTTGACAACTTGCATAAAACATATTGCCTTGTTCATCTTCTCCTTCTTCTTCAGACACATTTGCAGCTTGTACTTGATTCCTCAATCTACAATTCTTTTGTAAGTGCCCAAATCTTTTACAATGGTAGCATTGTGGCTTCCCCTTAAACCAACGGTCCCTATCAACATGATTGTTCATTTTGCAGATACTACATCCTTTTTCAGAATTTTCAGCACCTAAATTTCTGCCAAAAGGACTTCTTCCTCTTCCACTTTGGTTTCTTCCTCTAAAACTTTCTTCTTGTTTATGCTCTTGAGAAGATGACTCTTTTGATTTTGTTGCCAAATTGAGTTTAGACTGAAAAGCACTTTCAACAGACTTCTCAGAGTGTCTCATCAACCTTTGCTCATGAGTTTGTAGTGATGCCATCAGCTCTCTAACACTCAATGTGGCAATCTCCTTAGTTTCTTCAATAATGGATACTATATTGTCATACTTTTCAGGCAAGCTGATGAGAATCTTCTCCACAATTCTCTTATCTGCAACTACTTCACCATACAACCCCATCTGATTAATTACTTCAGTCACTCTGGAGAAATACTCCTTCAACTTTTCAGATTCATTCATCTTCATATTCTGCAACTCCCTTCTAAGAGTTTGGAGCTTAATAGCTCTTACCCTTGCATTTCCTTGGAACTCCTCTTGAAACACTTTCCAAGCTTCTTTAGATGTTGAAGCTGTCATGATTCTTGGGAACAACTCTTCAGTAATAGCTTGTTGAATGAAGAACAAAGCTTTTGCATCCTTCTTCTTGTTTTCTTTTAGGACTTCCTTTTGGGCATTTGTAAGAGTTACTGTAGCTGCAGGTTCTTCAAAACCATTTTCAACTAAATCCCATAGATCTTGAGATTGGAATAGGGTTTTCATCTTTAAACTCCAAAAATCATAATTTTCCCCACTAAAGATAGGAATAGATGGTTGTTGGATGCTCAAACCTTGAAAACTTGTAGAAGCCATGGTTGTTGATGTTTCACCTTCACTGTTTGCCTCCAATCTTCTTCACGCCCAGCAGTCTTGATGATCGAGTAGCTCTGATACCACTTTGTTGGTTTTTATGAGGATTAAACAAGAGAAAAACATGAAATTTCTTGGCACACTACTCTCTTTTTTTCTCCAATAGCTTTACTCTTTCTTACTCTTCTTTTCTTACTTTCAGTTCAGCTCACAGACCCATTACATCTATTACATTAAGTAACAACAATTCATGACTAAATTACCAAACTACCCTTCTAACTATCGGACTAACATACATTCAGAATACTTTAACTCTAACACACTTCACTGTAACTCTAACAGACAGCACTTGAACTTTAACACTTATCATTGTAACTCTATTTCATATCACTTGAACTCCATCAGATATCGATGTAACTTCAGCCGATACTGCAGCCATTTAAGCAGAACATCACATTAACTCCAACAGTTGAGGACACTGGGATTAAATGAATTACAAATGATCTCTAGGATTGAATTGTAAAATCCCTAACTTAATCTAGATTAAGAGTTGAGAGGGGATTAAGAATCTACTTAATCGGGCGAGGGCAGAGACGCCTCAGCTGACGCCATGTGGAGCTTGAGGTTGAGATTCATGGGTGGATGAGGGCTTCAAGCACTCACTGGTGAGCTTCAGAAGGTTCTTCCCCATCTCCTAGCTCTCTCTCTCTCTCACACCGATGGAGATGGAGACGGAGAAGGAGGAAGGAGAGAAAGACTGAAGGAGAGAGAGGAAGGAGGGCTGAGAGAGAGGAATCTGTGAGCTTTTTGTTTTTTTGTTTTTTTCAAAAAAAACTCCCAATGTTTTCTATGGAAAAGTTTTCCTCGGGGGTTGGGAGAGGAAAACTTTTCCACCGATTTAGGGCGTGTTTATTTGCATGAAAGTGTCAGAAAGTCCAAAAATGGGCGAAGTCGACGGAAGTCTCAGTTCCCCAAAGTTGGTAGAAGTGGACACCACCGAAGTGTGGGTTATAACTTCTTAACACAACACTATAGTGAGGGATATATCCGTGCTATTGTTACTAATAATAATAATAATAATAATAATAATAAATTTAAAGAAACCTATATGGTTTCACAGATTTGCAAAATATGGAAAGTGCTTTATTTTTTTTCTTATATATACTTGTGGTTTCTCCAGTTAACAAAAAAGAGAAAAACCGTTAACTCCCGCTAATGGCGTTAACTTTTGCTTAGTTGGCAGGGGTATTTTCATCAAATTTTGTATAAAATTGCATGAAAATTGTCCCAAATTGGATTTCTTTCAAATCTCCATCTATTTGAGAGATCACAACAAAAAATTTGATAAAAATGCTCCTGCCAACTAAGCAAGGATTAACGCCATTAACAGGAGTTAAAGGTTTTTCCCTTTTTTTGTTAATTAGAGAAACCACAAGTTTTTATCAAATAAAAAAACACTTTTCCTATTTTACAAATCTGTGAAACCACATAGATTTTTTTTGTATAATCCCTGATTTAGTCCCTCTATTGTAGTAGCACCGCCCATTTAGTCCCTTTATTAAAAAATCCGCCCATTGAGTCCCTCTGGTTTTCGAATTGGGCAAATCTAGTCCCTCCGTCAGGTGGCCGTTTTTTTTGTCGTTCTAAAGAGCCGATGTGGATTAAAATAATATTAAAAAAAATATTATTAAAAAAAACTAATAATGCCACATCATTTTGGATCCGGGTTTCAAGCCTATAAATTAATTATTTTAAATTATAAGAATTATTCCTAATTAATACAATACAAACAATACAATTAAAAATTAATTATTTTTAAAAAACCATAAGAAACAAACAATATGAACCCTAACCCTAACCCAAATAAACATAATTAACAAACAATATAAACCCAATCCTAACCCTAATTACAACTAATAACAATATTACACTAATTAACCAATTAATCTAATTAACCCTAACCCTAACCCTCCCTCACCCTTCTCTCCCGAGCCTCCTCCTCCCCGTCGCCTCACTCGCGGCCATGATGTCGCCTCCTCCCAGTCGTCTTCGAGTACCGCGCCGCGAGGCTCCTCATAGCCAACCAGTTCCCCAGCGACGTCGTCGCCTCTATTTTTACGTCGTCTCCCTCGACGGCAGCCGCGATCTCCTCCAAGCCGACGCAGAGGTCGGCGGTGATGGCAAGATCCACGTCACCGTCTGAAAGTCGACCTCCTCGAGACGATCCTTCTCAATTATGACTCCCAGACCTTCGAACCTCATCGGCGTTGAGATCTATACCTTGAGCTCGTTGAGCAATCCTACTCGTCGCGGCTCCAACTTCAACCACTCTGACTTCTACGCCATGGTCGAAGGCGCGCCCTCTCCACCCTTTCGCCCACAAAATCTCAATTCTCTCCAATCATCCCGTGATCCGTGGCGGCGAGCGAGGCGACGGGGAGAAGGAGGCTCGAGAGAGAGGTTAGGGTTAGGGTTAAGGTTAATTAGTGTAATTAAATTATTAGTTGTAATTAGGGTTAGGTTGGGTTCATATTGTTTGTTAATTATGTTTGTTTGGGTTATGGTTAAGGTCCATATTGTTTGTTAATTATGTTTTTTTTAAATAATTAATTTTTAATTGTATTGTTTGTATTGTATTAATTAGGAATAATTCTTATAATTTAAAATAATTAATTTATAGGCTTGAAACCCAGATCCAGAATGATGTGGCATTGTTAGTTTTTTTTAATAATATTTTAATTTTTTTAATATTATTTTAATCCACATCAGCACTTCAGAATGGCAAAACAAACGGTCACCCGACGAAGGGACTAATTTGCCCAATTCGAAAACCAGAGGGACTCAATGGACGGATTTTTTAATTGAGGGACTAAATGGGCGGAGCGACTACAATAGAGGGACTAAATCAAGGATTATACCATTTTTTTTAAAAATTTACCCTAATAATAATAATAATAATAATAATAATAATAATAATAATAATAATAATAATAATAAGCCCACTTCAGCCACTTTTGTGTATTTATGGCCAAAATGGGCCTAATACAAATATGGGGAAGTGCCCATTTTATCGAAATAGACTGAAGTGCCACTTTTGACGAAGAAACGTCAGAAGTGGACCACTTTTCCACTTCCCCCGAGATGTTAAGATGGGTCACGTGACCACCACGGCCTCACACCGGTGAGCACCTCTCCATCCTCATGTAAAGGAAGCCCGAGTCTCTCATTCCCCTCTCCTCTCCTGCCTTCGCCATCACGGCCTCTTCACTTCCGGCAGCCTCACGTCCATTCGAGAATTCCAGCGAGGATCGAGCTTGGTGAGTCTTCGACGACCACGCACGGCGACGAAGGAGCCCTGGTGACCGAGAGCCCCTTCTCCCTTCTTTATTCTCTACACCTCCAACCGAGGGCATCCGAGCCTCTTCTTCTCCCTAGCGTGCCACAGAGCAGCACCTTTTCTCCGTCCCGGCGATAAGCGAGACAGTGGGGACTCACTGCGATCCTAGCGAGCAGATTCATAACCCCTGTAAGTCGATTTATGGAAATCAACCTCCATTCGTGTGCTGTGTTGTCGGAATATTAGATATCATTGTGGATGTGCTTATGTATGAGATCAATGGAATAGATGAATGTATGAATGGATTTTAGTTGAATACTTGTAAGTTTTAGGAAATTCATGGCCGTTTGGGCATGGAATTTCATTAGGTTTGAGAGCGCACATCAACTGTTCGATGAAATGCCACAAAGAGCTTGAATGCTTGTAGGAGAGCCGTACATGGGCTATTATACTCCGAGTTGTAGACAAGACTTTTGTTAGTTAAATCCCATCAAGCATATAGAAGAAATTCTAAACTTGTAGGCTTGGATTTTCGGTTTATATATTTGTATACCAAGTAGTGGAACTTGTAGCTTTGCAAAGCTTCTCTAGAACATGCCCATGGCCTGCAGCTTTGCTATGCAAACTGTCATTAATTGGGTTAAGAATGAGAATATAAATGCAATGAAGTTGGTTTCCTAAGTCTTTACTTCTGTTTTCTCTTTCTCTTTGTGTTGATGCCTTGATGATTGTTTAATGGTGATGTTTCTGGTGAGGTTATTTGTTTTGAAATGGGCTATCTTGGCACCCTTCTCCAGTAAATTTTAGAATGTCAAAACCTGCGAGAGTTGTAAAGAGAATTGCTAGTTTTCCTATAGGAGTATGATGAGCTTATAAAGGAGACCATAATTCAGCTACCTATTGAGAGGGTGGTTTTTGAGCTGTAAATTGGTTGCTGGAATAGGTTTTGTGAAATTGGTCACTGGAAATTCATGGTTTGGAATTGCTTATTAGTGTGTTCTGAAGATGCGAAAGAGATCGCAGTGATATGCTCATCTAAGCCCTATTCAATCTTGCAGAAAGGCCAATCTGGATAAGAGAATGTTGATTTTTTACAGTAGATATTCAATTTAGATACTTGGAAATTCTACTGTCTTTGGATGACCTTGGTGTGCAACATGCAATCTGCAGATATGCAGTTTACTTTTCATGGTTGCAGAAATTTCATTAACTATTAATTATCAGGAAGGAAAGATCTATTGGCATGTAAAGTCTACAAGACTTACGGAGGTATTAAATGTGCCAATAATAGGAGGATTTCCAAGACTAGTGTGAAATGGGCATACTTCTTTATAATATGTAAATCACAAGTTGCTGGATGTTCTCCTGGTTTCCATTAAAATTTTTAGAACCTGTTGTTGTGAAGCATAGGATTTGATAGTGGTAATTCACAGGTTACTGTATCTGCCACGGTAACCCGAGCTTCGTAAATTTCGGAATTTTTCCAAAATGCTCGGAATTCGATTCCGATCATTCCTATAGTTCGGGGACTAGTTTAAACTAAGAAAAATGGTGCGAGCAGGTGTCTAAGAGCCCAGATCCATCAATTATAATTAAAAAACCGACATTTGATAAATTCATAACTAGGGTATTTAAATGCATGCATGTAATGCATTTCTTTGTTATACGAATTGTGTGTAATGTATATTTACCATGTTTAGGACGTGGTAAGATAGTCTTAGGCCAGACTAGAAGACTCAGACCCGAGTTGTACCTAGGAGGGAAATAATAGGTAGGCTCTCACACCGGGTGCTGTAATTATTTCTAACTTATAGTCCTCTATTTATTATGTTTTATTCTGCTAGATGGATGCTGGAGTCGATCTTTTATTTTCTACTCTATTCTTCTGAGAGTTCTTTATATTGATATTGCTCGAAAATGCTTATTTTCTTGAGCTTCCTTATTGATGTACATTCTGTATTCTGTGTTGTATGGATCTCTGTATAGCATGATACTTATTTCTGGGCTCCCACTAGTAGAGCTTATATACTGGTATTTCTGGTCTCCCGCCAGTAGAGCATATTGGTATTTCTAAGCTCCTCCAGTGGAGCATATACGTTGGTCACGTACACATGTATTTTCTGTAGCAACGCTACCGGGCATTCGTACCCGCTCCAGCTTAGGTTGATGATATACTATAGTATCATATTGCCTATTAGATGCATTTTTTATTTTGATTCTGACTCTGATTCTGATTCTCATTCTGATACTCATACGCACTGTCTCCTCTGCTTATAGCCTTTCGCCACATTATTCTTGTTGCAATCCTACCAAGCTTTTTCTTTGGCTCATACACTTAGTTGAATTCTTTTCCCAGGTGACGAGGAGGCTTGGGATCGACTGCAGGAGAGGTTACATGCACAACTGCTACTGTTGTATTTGTGTTCATTTTTGAGGTCTGCGTACCTCTTATCTATTTTAGTGTGCTCTGAGCTTTGTATTAAGACTCTGTATCTGTAGTAGGACACTAGGGGTGACATGATACTTCTGTTGGGTTGTATAAACCCTTTGATATTTCTATCTATCTGTTTTGGATTGTGTAAACCCCTAGTTATATTATTTTTGTTGTACTATGGATAATATCCATACTAAGAACCTGAGGCCTTGCATTTAGACGGGGACTTGTCCATGTTTGGGTGCGGCCGGTCTGCCGATGTGCCCGGACCCGGTTTTGGGGAGTGACAGTAATTATGGTCAAAACTCTGACTCTTTTTTCTCACGCGCTATTTCTTCTTTCAAATTGAATGATCGAAATTTCTTTCCCTGGTCTCATGCGGTTCAGATGGTGATTCAGGGCAGGGATAAGTTGGGCTATATTGATAGCTCAATTTCTCAACCTTCCAAAGATGATCCTACCTATAATGCTTGGGAGATTAACAATTCACTAGTCATGTCATTGCTCATACAATTAATGGAGACTCAAATTGGAGAACTCTATGTTTTGTATCCCACAGCTAAGGCCATTTGGAATGTTGTGAATCGTACTTATTCAGATCTTGAAGACTTATCACAAATGTTTGCGCTGCGTAACTGAGCTCGCAACCTTCAACAAGATGATTAATCTGTTACTTCCTATTTTCATTCTCTCACCCGATTTTCACAGGAGCTAGTTTATTCCAACACCAAAACTGGCACGATGCTAGAGATGCCGTGATCTATCGAAACACTCTCTCTCAAAGGAATGTACGTGTGATTTTCTAGCCAGTCTATATCCATCATTGGATAGAGTCTGTAGTCGTATCCTCAGTCTTAAGACTCTACCTAGCATTGATGAGATTTTTGTTGAAGTTCGGAGGGAGGAACACCGTAAAAAAGTGATGCTTGGATCTAATTCATCAGCTCCAATCGACTCTTCAGCTATGGCAGCAAAGGGAACTGGAGACAAAAATAAAAAACCATGAATTTGGTGCGAGCACTGCCATAAGCCTTACCACACGAAAGTGAAATGTTGTAAACGCCAAGGAAATCCCTTAGACTGGGTCCCAAAACATCTTCGGCATCGTGATGGTACTGGAAGTATAGCCATAGCTCAGTCTCCACAACCGGAAACAACGTTTACCAAAGTCCAACTTGAACAGTTGAGCAAACATCTATCACCTTCTGCCGGCACTTCTGTAATAGCATCTGGTAACCCCTCATCCTTTAATGGTAATTTATTATATGAACCATGGATTATTAATTCGGGAGCTTCTAATCATATGACGGGCAGTAAACATGTTTTTACTTCTTATTTTGCCCTTAATGTTGAACGTTTGGTTAAGCTAGCCAATGGTTCCAATTTTAGAGTCCTTGGAGCTGGAAGTCTTTCTCTCGGTCCCTCTCTTTGCTTGAAGAATGTTCTCTATGTACCTGGCTTTATTTTTAATCTGCTATCGATCAATAAACTGACTTTGGACCAGGGTTGTAATACTATTTTTTCTGCCTATTCTTGTCTATTTCAGGACCGGACATCAGTCCAAGTGATTGGGAGTGCTAAGGAGATTTCGGGACTCTACCATTTCCTTCAAGTTGATTCTTTTGCAAATAATTCTCAAGCGGTTGTAGGGCTTTCTTCTTCCATGTCTAGGCAGCAGAAAATTATGCTTCTACATTTCAGATTAGGTCATTCTAACTTCTTATATTTTCGTAAACTGTTTCCTTCCTTGTTTAAGAATAATGATCGGTTTGATTATGATGTTTTCCAACTTACTAAACATAGAAGAATTCTTTTTTTTTTCTCCACGTCAATATCAAGCATCTCACCATTTTTCACTGATTCACAGTGACTTATGGGGACCTTCCCGTATTTCTACTCATTTTAATAAGAGATGGTTTATCACATTCACAGATGATCACTCTCATGTCTCTTGGGTTTATCTCTTAAATGAAAAATCAGAAGTATTTCAAACATTTGAGTCATTCTTTGCCATGATTAAAAACCAATATGACACTAGGATCAAAGTTTTCCATATCGATAATGGCATTGAATTTTTAAATTCTGCCCTAAACAATTTCATCATAAAAAATGGCCTAATTCATCATAGCTCATGTGTAGATTCACCTCAACAAAATGGTATTTCTGAAATGAGAAATAGACACCTCCTTGAAGTAGCTCGTTCCTTATTATTCACTGCTAATGTACCTAAATATTTATGGGGTGATGTTGTCTTAACAGCTTGTTATTTGATCAATCGCTTACCGTCTAAAGTCCTTAACTTTGAAACTCTGTTTCATTGCCTACAAAAAATTTTCCCTCTAAATTGGATTTAAGTGTGTTTGGGTGTAAAGCTTTTGTTCATAATACCAGTCCTACTAGAAGCAAACTTGACCCGAAATCATTCAAGTATATTTTCTTAGGTTATTCTTCAACACAAAAAGAGTATCGTTGATTTTGTCCTACTACCAAAAAATATCTGATATCACAAGATGTGACCTTTTTTGAAAATAAACCTTTTTACTCCACAAATTCCCTTCAGAGGGGAAACAACTAAAAGGCAATTTGTTCTGGGATACCACTACTGAAACCTTTTTTTGGGATAATAATGCAAAAACCTCACAAATTTTGGATGGGATTTTCTCTGGGATTCTATCCCATCTAATCAGTCGGTTCCTAAAAATCAGCTACTCTCTACAAATCCACCAATTTTGTTCTCATCTGTTTTTCAAATTAATCCTAATTCTTCTCCAAGTCAATCTATCATCTCTATCCCACCAAATCAGGAGAATCTACCAAATTTATCTTCTTCCATCCAGCAAAAAATTCCCACACGTAAGTCACCAGGTCCAACTAATATCCCATGTGTCGCAACTACGCAAACAAATCACTCCTTAAATCCATGTCATTCCTGAGTCAACATATCCAATTCAGCCGTTTGAAAAGACTTATATCAGAAGAAAAAACTTGCAAGTTATAGTGGATAGAGAATCTCCTCACAACCAGTCACCAAACTTGATTTCTGGTAAGACATCTGATCTTGATCTCCCTATAGCATTATGGAAAGGTACTAGAACATGTACGGAGCATCCAATCTCCAAAGTTCTTGGCTATAGTCATTTATCTCACTCCATGAAGGCTTTTGTCTCTAAGTTATCCACAGGTTATATACCTAAGAACTTCCAGGAATCGTGGCATGATATTCGATGGAGAAAAGCAATTTTAGATGAGATGTCAGCACTAGAAAAAAATGGCACTTGGGAAATTGCTAAGAGAGAAGGCAAAGTACCTGTGGGATGTAAGTGGGTGTTCACTATTAAGATAAATCCGATGGGGCTATAGAAAGATATACAGCCAGGTTGATTGCCAAGGGCGACACACAGACCTATGGTGTTGATTTCCAAGAAACCTTTGCTCTAGTTGCAAAAATAAATTTTGTAAGAGTACTACTTTCCCTAGCTGTCAACTTGAATTGGTCCTTAATACAGTTAGATGTTAAAAATGCTTTTATAAATGGTGATTTGGAAGAAGAGGTGTATATGGTATTGCCATCAGGTTTTACTAATGGAGACAATCAAGACAAAATGTGTAGATTGAAGAAGTCCCTATATGGTTTAAAGCAATCTCCTAGGGCTTGGTTTGGAAAATTCACTAAGGTTGTCCTGATGTATGGTTTCAAACAAGCTCAAGTGGATCACACCATGTTTTATCTACAAGAATCACAATTCTAATAATATATGTTGACGATAATATAATTATAGGGGATAACTCTATTGGAATTCAAAGCACAAAGTCCTAGCTGGCTGCTGAATTTGATATGAAAGATTTGGGTAATCTGAGGTATTTTTTGGGAATGGAAGTTGTTAGTAATCGGTCAGCAATTTCAGTGTCCCAATGAAAGTATACTCTAGACCTTTTAAAGGAGACAAGAATGTTAGGATCGAAACATGCAAACACACCAATGGATTCGAATGTACGACTAGAACTAAAGTTGAATGATGTACCGGTTAATAAGGATTGATATCAACGCTTGGTGGGTAAGCTCATTTACCTAACACATACTAGGCCAGATATTGGTTATGCAGTTAGTTGGTTAAGTCAATTCATACACTTACCAGCCGAGTCTCCTATGAAGGTCATTTATAGGATTTTGAAGTACTTAAAGGGAACACCATGCAGGGGGTTATTATTTAAGAAAAAAGGTGATAGAGGTATCTATAAAACCCCACCATTTTGAATTTTAGAACTTTTCTATAAGGCCCTCATGTAATTTTAGTTTACATGGGGGGTCTTTTTGCAAAAAAAAAATCTATTTCTGAATTTTTGAAGTTTTAGAATTTAACTATAAGGACTCCTGTAATTTTAATTTACATTGGGGGTCTTTCTGCAAAAAGCCTATTTTCCTATTTTAAAAACCCTAGTTCCTTTCCTTCTTTTTCCAATCGAGCGTCGTTGTCACTTTTCTCACGTTGGACAGATTCGAAGCAGGATCAGCAGAACGTTGTCGACGGTGACCACATCTATTGGGATTTAGGTTTTAGAGGTAAGTTCTGTCTGATCCTTCCCATATCTAGGTTAGATCTAAGAGTTTAAGGGTTATCAGGGTAGATCTAAGGTTTCTCTCGTTCTTTCTAGGGATTTATGGTGGATTTGATTAATGTTTAATGGATCTGTACATTGGTGTTGTTTTTCTTTTATATTTGGTTATATTTATTAGGTTTTGATTTATGTTTGATTTCAATTAGTTCACATTTCTGGTTTTGGTTTCATTATATTTTAAACTGTCATATTATTTCAAATTATCAGAAGAGATTGTTTATATTGTGTCTTGAATATCTCTAGATGCTTTTGTTTTATGAATGCGATAATGTTTTTGTTTGAGTTTGAATTACTATTATCCGTGTCTTGAAAGTGTTTTGAAATCAAATGTTAGAAAAGATGTTTAAATTAAATATTGATTTGTTGATCCACTATCACATATTGTGACCTTCGAAATCTATATGGTGAAAATTTTTTGAATTTCATGGATTTAATTAGATATAGATTTATATCTATACTTTATTAGTTTGAGGTTTGAAGATTAAAAAGGGGATCACAAGCTCAAATCTCCGAGCATGCGTACTTGTTTCAACTGTTATTTCCATTATACCTGTATATTATAATGGTTTTGCATTTAAATTGATTTAGATATTTTTAATTTAAATTATAGTATTATATAAGCTGGAACTATTTTGAGTTATGATATTTATTTTAATTAGTTATCTATTTAGATATTTACTTGTTTATATATTTAAAATTATTTATTTATTTATCTGCTTGTTTCTTTCTCTACTGATTTATTTATTTTTGGTTGTTTATTTATTTTCTTGTTTTAATTAATTATTTATTTATTCACTAATTTTTGTATTTAAAATTATTCTCTATTTTTTAACTTGGTTTTGGTCTTTTGAACTCTAGTGCTTTGGGTTGGATTGTAGGAATTCTCATATTTTTGAAATTTTAGTTAGAGTGTCCGAATTTTATAGAATTTATTCTCTATTCTTTTAGGACCTTTTGAGGAAGCCTAAAACTTTTGTGGAGTTTAGAATTTGTTTTGAGATTTAGTTAGGTAAGCATTCCACACTTAATTTAAGCAAATTTTTTCATATAAATATATGAAAGCTATTTTCAGTATAAAAGTCTTATTTATGATTTTTTTTTCGGTTAACATTTCAAGAAAACATCAGCGATCTATTTTCTCTTGTTAACATCTCAAGAAAACATTAGCCTATTTTCTCCACGATCGAACCATGCATGTATATTGTGTTTGGAGCTATAGCCGATTGTTTATTGTGCTCTTTTTGACATAGCTACTTTGTTTAGTGTGTTATACTTTCTTGGGATTTATTGAGATTTTTGTATAGTCTCCAAATGTGTCTATGTTTTGACCCTATCAATGGGCGTTAAACATTGACCATGTCGACACGTTTTGATTATGAACTAGTTCAGCCAGTGTTGTCTATAACAATAACAACATTTTGATTTCGATTCGTGCCACCGATATGATTGGGACGACTTATTTTAACATGGATGGCTTATTTTGACTCTGGCCACCGAGGTAAAATAAATGGAATTTTGACCCGCACTATCGAGGTAAATAGTGGTCATAGCATGTTTGGGAGACACTATATTATTTTGAATACGAATATAAATCGTCTAGTTTTATGACCTTGTGTTTATTCTCTGGTGATGTTATAATTGAAACTGTATGGTCTAGATTTTATATCATTTTAGTACACATAATACGTTGTTGATTTCTTCTATTGTTTTATCATATATTAAGTTCTATTTTTGTTATTAAGAAATCATGCATTGTTCATTTTTAATTTAGTGGATGCTTACTGAGCTCTCAAGCTCATTAATTTTTAGACATTTTTTTTTTCAGATCATGAGGAGTAAGTAGTTGGGGGTAGATAGAGCGTCAGGGCCCTTGCTCAGTTATTTGTACCTTTGTTATTTTGGACTTGAATTTGGTTATGTGGAATAACTTTAGAGTATTTTGTAAAACCTTTCCATATGTTATATAGCTTTTGAATGTTGAATTTGGAGTTTAACATTAATTATTAGCAATATGAATTGTATTATCTAGGTATGTATAGTAATTGTAAATAGGTTATAAGACCTTACATACACAGTGGGGCCCATCTCCACACGTATGCGGCCGGTCTGCCGATGTAGCTTCTAGGTTCGGGGCATGACAACATCCATTTTTATACAGATACATACTAGGGATATCAACGGGGGGGATTCACCTGGGGATGTATTCCCCGACCCCAGCCCCGATTTGTCAACTCCATCCCTAATCTCGGCCCCGAACCTGGTTACGAGGAAAAAAATTTCCCCATCCCCGTCCCTATGGGGATTACCTAGGTTCGTGGATTCCCAGTCCCCGAAATTTTTTAATATAAATAAGTTTCTATCTTTTAAAAAAATAGGTAAATGTAGATTTTTTTTTTTTTTTATCCATGGGACTCACTCTCTAATCCCTAACTCATGGCTTATTTTCATTAACAAATCTCTCTACTAGTGATTTAAAATAAATTATTTGAAAAATTTTCAAAAAATTTAAAAATGTAATATAGTTAATATAAGTCTAGGATTTTATTTAATTTTTTTAATAATGTTCATTTAATCATTAGTAATATGATAATTAAATAAACATATGGGCTTTTGCCTTTTGTTAACTTTTTATTTAAATATTTATAACATAAAATGTACTATATGTATATATATAAAATATTTAAATTAAATATTTCGGGGACGTGGCCGGGGCGGGGAGGGTATTCCTCAGCCCCGACCCTGACCCCGACAGGGAATTCTATTTTGGCCCCAACCCCAGCCCCAACAACTAAAAATTATCCCCGATCCCGTCCCCGATGGGGCGGGGAATTAGGTTCCCCGTCGAGGTTGGGGCCCATTGACATCCCTAATGCAGACTAGGCAGGTTCACCATAGGACAGGCACTATACATCATCTCTGTGTACATTCGTGTGGGGCAACCACGTCACATGGAGAAACAAAAAACAAAGTGTTGTATCACAGAGCAGTGCAGAAGCTGAGTTAAGGGCTATTGCGCAAGGTGTTTGTAAAGGATTGTGGTTGTGAATGTTTCTTAAAGAACTTAGCATGAAGATAGAGGGACCGATTCAAGAGTTTTGTGACAATAGTGCAATAGCTCGATTGTTCATAATCCCGTGCAGCATGATAAGATCAAACACGTCGAGATTGACATACACTTTCTAAAGGAGAAAATTGATAGTAGAGTACCCTGTATGACGCATATTCCCAATGACGAACAAACAGCAGATATCCTCACAAAAGCTTTGTTCAGGCCTACATTTGAGAAGTTTATTGGCAAGTGGCAAGTCGCAAGCTAGGACTATACACGTATAATGTATATTTACATGTAATCTAGTCTAGTAGACTTTGTCATAGATTACTTTATTTAGTTCCTAAAATTTAGGAACTGTAGTTGTATTTTGTTATTTTAAAGCTCATCCTTATGACTATAAAAAGGCTAGAACACCTAATGCATTTTTTTTTTATCAAAGTTTAAAATACTAAGAAGCAGTGTCCAGTCATTCTCTTCCTCTTGAAAACTTTCAGATTTTCTTGACTTGGTAATTAGTCCTAAATACCTGGGGCTCTTGGGTCTTGGGTTCTCTGTTTTTTAATTCTTTGTTTTCCTCTCAGGTTTTTTGTTTTTTGTTTTGTTTTGTTTTGTTTTGTTTTTTTTTTTTTTTGACAAGATGACATAAAATAAGGAAGGAAAAAAATAGCATCAGATGCTTAATCAACCTCAGTAGTGCAGCCCTGTTGCAACCATAGCTTCCTCCAGCCACTGTTGACAATTAGCCCGTCTATGGTACAAGGACAACTCTGGATTCCTTCTCTCTTGATTGGAGACAGCATCAGCTATCAAGTTCAGCTCTCTGGGCAATAAGCACTCAAGTACTCCGTAGCCTCCTCAATCACTATCAGCTCTGTATGAAGGTTGCATTCAGCATCTCCAAGATGACTCCAAGCAACAAGAACTTTGGCCTTCCCCACTATCACCACAAATCTTGTGCCACAATAGAGATCATCAGGATGCCATGAAGCATCATAGAATATAGCATGGTATTATTATGCACTGAGTTATGAAGGTACTCCCTTAATTGGCCTTAATTTCTCTCCAGATATTCTTGGGTGGTCTTGAGAGCCTGTTGAAAGATTTGGGGTGCCGAGATCTCCTCCTGTTAAAGACCAGATCACACCTTGCCTTCCATATAGCCCAGGCATAGGTAGCAATTAATGCTTTAGAGGACTAAAGCCTATCTCCCCTTGGACCCTAGGCTAGCGTAAGCCATTCTCCATCCAACAATTTTCTCAAACTCACAGAAGTTGACCCTAGAATGATCTGCAACCATTCTCCAACACTAGTTAGATATAGTACAACTGAACATAACATGTTGCAGGGTTTCATTAGCTAACCCACACGAGGGACACAGACTTTGAGGGCCAATATTCGCATATAATAGTTCCGATGTGGGGAGTCTGCCATGGAACATCCTCCAAATAAAGGTTTTATCGGGGCGACTAGTAACCTCCACAGCTTTTGCCATCCCAACCAAGTATCAGAATCATAAATCTGAGCCTAGTTAAGATGGTCATATATCCTTTTAATGATTTTTACGAACAGCGTTACTAGATATCCAAGTCCAATGTTTGGTGCAATTGCCATCAAATGCCACCGTACTTAACTTGTTCCAGTCAAGCAAGTGTCCGAAATAGACCAACACATAAGCATGGCTCAGTCTGTCCCCCTCCACAAAATTTCTCACATTCATAGTTTCAAAAGACAGGTCCATGTTGATATAAGTGGGCTTAAGAGAAACAAGAGTGTCAAACAACCAAGGGTCATTTAAAAAACTAGTTGTCTCAAGATTAAATACCTTAATGTCGAAGTTGGATCTAATAGAGATGGCAGTTTTACATAGTATTCTACAAAACCAAGACATAGGGCCTGTTTTAGGGCACAACAAGGACTCAAATAACCGTACTTTAATTGAAAAATATGCACCTAAAATTTATTTTCATAATTTGAAACAACCAAAACATTTTTGGTCATATGTGCAACCTTGGCATTTCTCAAGTTTCTAATTCCCAATCCTCCCTCAGACTTGGCAACTGTAGGAGTGCTCCAGTTCATGGAGTGGAGTTTGCCACCAGTAGTACTCATACCCAAAGGAACTTCCTAGCAAGTTTGGACATCAAGTCTAAGGTAGTGTCAGGGACAGGAGCAAGACAAAGAGTACACAGGTATAGTCATCAAAGAACTATTAACAAGAATGGTCTTCCCAGCCAAGGAAACAGAGGAATTTAAAGGGAAAAGTACCAAGATTCATCCCTAAAATGTTCTCAATGGCCCCTCTGTCTCTTCTATTGATCCAACTAGGAAAATGAATGGTGGATTTGTTCAAGTTAATCTTCTGCCTAGTTAAGTCCTTATAGATGTCAAGACACATTCTACAGTTCCTGGCTGCTGCTCTAGAAGCCCTGTTTATGATAATCATATCATCCGCAAATAGTAAGTGGTTAAAACTATTGGACAAATTGTTATCAAAGGCAGGGATCCAGTTGAGTGCCAAGGCATGGTTCAAAATAGCAGTGAGATTCTGGAATACTAAAATAAATAAAAGAGGGGATAGAGGATCCCCTTGCTTAATGCCTCTATGACTAGAAATCCAACAAGTAGACTGACCATTTACCAGGAAAGCAACACTAGCTGATTTAATGCAAGCTCTTACCCAAGAAATCCAAACTTCAGGGAAATTCATAACCTTGAGGGTGGCAAGGATGGCATTCCACTCCAAGGCATCATAAGCCTTCTCAACATCTATTTTGAGTAGCATCCTAGGGAGGGATAAAGAATCAAATTCTAAAGAATGTATAATCTCCTGGAGAACAAAGATATTATCAAATGCAGATCTACCTCCAAGAAAACCATTTTGTTCATGGTCAATGAGTTTATGAATCACATTTTACAACCTATTGGTTAGCAGTTTGGAGATAATCTTGTAGCATACATTCCATAATGAAATAGGTCTATAGTCCTAAACTTTATTGCGAGCCTCCTTTTTAGGGATCAAAACTACTTAAGTTCTGCCCCAAGAGGGTGGAAGGTTAGCAGTTTAGAAGAAGTAATTAATAGCAGTGGTCAAAGAATCTCTCACAACCTCCCAGTATAAGAGATAAAATTCTACATTGAGTCCATTAGGACCAAGGCTCTTCCTTCTGGGCATAGGTTTCAAGGTTTGGAAGATTTCAGCATGGGTAATAGGCTTAATAAGATAATCTCTATCAATATCAGATAAAGTAGGTAGATCATTAGGTAGCCTCCTAACTACATCCTTAATGGAGGTATTGTTAGAGGAGGTCCATAAGTTGGTATAAAACTTAGAGAAAATAGTGCTAATGCTAATTTGATCTGTGTGGATATCACCCAGGTCATCCATTATAGCTGATATTTTATTTTTATGTCCTTAATCCTGGCATGTTTATGGAAGAAACTAGTATTATAATCTCCATTCCTAAGCAATAGTAATCTGGCTCTTTGGGCCTACCAAATGGTATTTTGTCTAAGGAGAATGAAATGCTTAATGTAGAATCCTCTAAAAGCAAAATTAGTGAGATAAAATTAATCCAAAGAGGAGGCCATGGACTCTAAAAAGAAAATTTCCTCCTCAACTTTAATAATATCTTTATCTAATGATGACAAACCATAGGGTTTACAGTCAGAAAGGTATGCTCTATCCCTACATGCATAGTGAGTAAAGGCATGCATAAGGGAGGCATCAGTCTTAGTATTACAGGCCTGGCAGACTTTTTGGTGACAATTTTCATAATAAAACCAAAAGTTCTCAAACCTAAAAACTTTCTTTTTACAATGTGAGAAAAACTTTGCAGTCAAAAACATGGAAGAGTGATCCAAGAGGGTTCTAGGCAAATGCTTATTGCAATATGAGTCAAATTTGGTCAACCAAGAATTGTTAGCTAGGAAACCATAGAGCCTAGCCCATCTCCTGGCCAAACGATTTTGGTTGTTGCACCAAGTATAAGGAGTTCCATAAAACCCCAAATCAAACAGATGATTGTAAGATATAACATCCTTAAAATGTTTGGATTTAAAAGAATAGTGATCAAATTGATCCCCCCTGTGCTCCTCAATGCTGAGGATTGTGTTAAAATCCCACATTAAAATCCACGGTAAGTTTAAAGAAGAAATAGTCGTTAAATCATCCCAAAAAATCCTTTGAAATAGAGTATTTTGGGAATTGTAAATCACAAAAAACACCAATTCTTTGGGTTTCTCAGTCGAAATAATTAAATGCAAGGAATAGCGAGATTGGGCGATAGGAGTTACCATACCCACCCTCTGTTTCCAGAGTATTATAATACCTCCCGACATGCCAAGAGCTGGAATAACAACCTATTCCCAAGCCATGGAAAATTTGTCGTAGATTTTCATTGCTATATAACTCAAGTTCTATTCTCCACCAGGAAAATGATAACCGGTTGTAAATTCCGCATAAGGGCATTGATTCTACTAATTGTCTTCGGGCAAGCAGAACCCATGTAATTCCAACATAGAACTTTAACAAAATCCATAGAACATATGTAATAAAAAGATGTAAAATAAATCCAAATTAGGAGAGAAATCTTAAACATCCTCAGCTGGAGTATCCATACGCCCTTTCTTCGGATATGTACTGGTCTTAAGTTTGCTCCTCCTTGCCAAGGCTTCCATCTTAGCATCCTTCTAGATCTGCACAAGGGGCATGTCATCATCGAAGATCTCGCTACTCTTCGCTCCTTCTGACCTCTCCTCCTCCATGTGGTGGTCTTCTGCTAGTTGAGCCCTCACAAGCTCCTTAAGTGCCTGGGAGACCCGGTCCACTAGCCGGCCATGAGCATCTAGAGAATTGCTTGTCCCTTAAGGCAGATCATTGACCAGTGGCTAGTTTCGCCGTTCCCTATGCAAAGATGTGAATGAGGCGTGGTGTGTTCAGCCTAGCTGGATTGTCCCCATCACCACCTTCTCCAAGATTCCCATATGAGTCTACCTGGGTAGGCAATGGTAACATAGCAGTCCCATCCAAAGGAGAAACTCCAACGGGAGGGAGAGGTGGTTTGGAGATTAAGGAAGGGGATGGATCTCTAGTGGTATGGGTTAGCGAGTGAAGCATCGATTCCCGGTTAGGCTTTGGTCCTGATCATAATCCATCCTCATGTCCTTATGATGATCTTTCATCGGATATTAAGGCCAACTTGCTCATCCAACAAGCAACCCACCCCTGCCCCACGTGATGGGCGACCACGGGTAGAAACCTCTACGTGTATAGCCTCAATCAAAGTCTTCGACCTCATATCAAGTTATGATGCCCCCGTTCACCGCCGGGTAGCGGATGCGGACCAGCGACCGCAGCTGTGGCCATGACGGGGTCCCACAACAAGCCACGGGCTGAAGCCATTTTTTCCAGCCTTCTTAGCTCCAGAATCCAAAGGTTCAGGTTGATCAACCAACTCAGTCTCTCCTTGTCGTGCCTCATCCAGTTGCATGGACTGCAATCCATCCCTACGACCATCGGCCGAGGGAGGCAGATCGGCCCCTCCATCAACCGAGCTCCAAGGAATCAAAGTACATGAGCTGATGATATGTCTAACTCGTCCATATAGCAAGCAAAAATATGGCACTTTCTTATACAATACAGCAACTAAAGTTTCATCTCCTTCCTCTCCAACCCAAATTCCTCGCCCAAGAGGCTGCGAGAGGTCCGTTTGCACACATAACCAGGCGTATCTAGCATAGCAAACTTCTACAGAGGGTGAGTCCACATTCATTAAGTGCATGTCCGCCTTCAAGACCTGACCTAGCAAAGAGCCCGAGCTTTCAAGTGTATCAACCTCCCAAAACTCCATTGGCAGATGGTGTAATTAAATTCATACCGGAGCTGTGTCAAACTTCTCAAATGTGGGTTGGAACCTCTCCTTCCAAAGGCATCAGTTGTAGGACCATACCGCTGGTTGTTCATGGGCCCTCCCACATGACCTTCTCCGTCATCTTAACCAAATGACATCGAATATAGTAAAAGCTGTTTGGTAAGTCTGAGATGGAGAACTTCCCATACTCTCTCCAAAGGTTAGCTAGAACCAATCTAACTTGCTCCACGGGCGGTGATTTCCATAGAAATTTGCCATACAAAGTAGTCTGCATTCTTTAATAAACCCTCATGTGGAAGTCGTCATCCAGCTTGAAACGGGGAAACGGGGGTAAGAAAAGGTCTTCAAATTTTTGAAATTTTCCTTCAAGGTGATAGTTTCATTATCTAACACCTTCTCTTTCAGTAGGTCACCAGAGATAACACACGACCACGCCTTCCCCGGTTGGACAGCCAGGGTAGGGGCCTTAACTCCTGCAACTCCGCCCCCATTCACCATTGCAAGTGGAGGAGAATCAATCGCAGACAGAGAGAAACAGACAAGAGACACTCAGTCGCTCAATCACTCAGGAGTCTTTCACAAACCTTCCTTTCCTTTTGGGTTTTCTTGTCTTTTTCAAAAAAATGACATCAAACAATTCTGATTCTTTTGGTGTTTGTTTCACTAGAAAAAATTTATTCAACCTAGGACTTTTAGTTTATTTGTCATGGGGAAAGAATTGTGCGGTCATGTGGATGGAAGTGATCTCTGTCTTCTGTTTACATCAATTAGTATATTTTAGAGATGAAATAGACGTTTTATTATACAAATGTGAGTTCATGTTAATTTTGGATATAAGGTTAGAAGAATCCTGGAGCAAAAGAATTGTAGACCAAAGACAACTGGATGATACTTCTCATATTCAAAGTAAACAAAGACTCGGCGTTATGAAGGTGAGGATGAGCTTCCCGGTGCCCACTGTAGTGTATCACTATATCGAGAGTGAGCGTCGTGACGCTCACATAACTACTATATAAGCCTCAAATTTCTTCAGATCATTCCAGAATCCAAGGGGGAAATTGCGAGCTAAGGGAGGTTTTCAAGGCAATTCCTTGTGTTTGGTTGGGGGTTATCCCCAAGTGGGGATAGGAATAAGTTTTGAAAATTTTGAATTTTTTGGAGGGAGTTTTTAAACCAAAGGTATTAATGATAAGATAGTGATGTGTTGTTTATGTATTGGTGGGTTATATTTTTAAATCTTAATTAAAAGTTTTGGCGGGAAAAATTTTTTATGGGGAATTGTATTGGGGGATAACCCTTGGGGATATCCCCCAACCAAACATGGAGGATTTTGGAGCAAAGGGGTTGATCTTCAAGCTAGGAGTGAAGATCTATTGGATTTTTTTGTCTCTAGCTCTATTCTTCTTGTTTTAATCATCCGATTATTGTATGGATTTGATTGTGAATTCTATAATGTATGAGATGATGATCTTGATCTTAGGCTAAACTTTAATTCTAGCATTTTGATGGATCTTGAAAATAATATATTTTGATTCTCTTTCTCTCTTAAATGAATGTAGTTGGATATTGTTTGTATAAGCTATGTTCTTAATACTTTCGTGATCAAGACATCATTAGATTGTGTTAGATCCCTTGACAAAGGGGAACTATGATAGGCCTAGGATTATGAATGGGTGTTCAATTGCATCTTAAAGCATGTATTGATAATTAGCTTCTAGGGTAGACATACACTCATGAGTGATCCGTGGTCATGATTAGGGCTTGTGCTTCAAGAATCATGAACTCTTTGATTCTCATAAATATATAGAGAATTTAGATTAATGAATATGTTTTCAAGTGGTCTAAAAGGCATTTGATAAGAATAGGTTAGATCCCTAGACTAGCAATCAAAATACATTCATTCAAGTGAGAAGAAAGGGATATTCATGTTACATTGTTAAGGGAAGTCAAAACTGTAGATCCATCATCATTGACCACAACCTCCCCTGATTTTGTTTTGTGTAATTCTCTAATTCATTTTCTTAGATTTTGACTTGCTCTCCCTTCTCTTATCTCTCACTATTCAAGGTTTTGGGATGTCAAGGCTCAAGATTAACATCCCCAAATAATATTAAAATAAAAAAGATAAGGATGGTTAACATAATTTGAATTTAAAAAATTAAGAGGATGGATAAGATCTGAAATGATTTTCAAACAAACTTACCACTCTGATCTTCTCACTTTTTCTCTAACATCTCAATCTCATCTCTCTTTTAATCTCTCAAGATTTGAATCAATATGATTTCTCAACACAATATATACACATATTTAATATATTTTGTAAAATAAACAATGTAGATATAACTCATAATTAAACCATAAGAATGCAATTAATCAATGAAATAGAGTTAGTGTTTTCTCATGGACCAAGATGATGTAAGTTTTATAGTGATAAAAACTCAATAAGTTTTCCTTATAAAACATAATAAGAAGATTCATTTCATCATATTTGTGCTACATTGAGCTCCATGAACTATAAGATATGCATTTTGAACTCTTATCCTTGTAGTTCATGCATCTCAACTCATCTATGATATAAGATAACTATAATATCAAATTTCACTGTAAGATTTGTTTTATCTTAAGATTGCTAATACCTGCAAAACATCCAAACAATCTACTATGATATATATATATATATATATATATATATATATATATATACACACACACACACTTGTTAAAAAACTTTTGTTGTCTCTCAAGCTCAAGTCTTCATCAATGGTGAGCCTAAAGCATGCAAGCAATAAACTATCTCCAAACACTTGGCCATCATTTCATTTTCATTATTCCAAAGGATCATAAATGAAAATTTTATTTATTTAACATATTACAGATATCTCTTCAAGGACAGTTCTCAGGACCTCCAAAGAAAAACATGTTCCCAAACTCACCACCTTTCCGGAAATAAGATCCCACATCATAACATTTTTGTAGGCTTGAATGTGGTGATAAATTACCTAACATCAATTCATGCATTTTGTTTTCATCATTGACATATTGAATATTACTGAAGAAACATGATCTATTAGTGCCTTCACTTGGGAAATGACCACTTCCCATTGGTGGCTTCTTTGAGTTCTCTAAGTACCCAACAAGACCACCAAAATGAATCTGATTAGCATAATTCAAAGCAGTGAAAAGTTCATTCGGCCAATAGCCTATTAGTTCTCTGTCTTTTCCAAGGAAAAACCACCAATTCTTACGCTCTGGATCCTGTCTCAAATAACATTAATCATGATTTTAAACAAAAGGAACAATATGATAGTCAAATGATTGAATAATTTTAAGGAGAAGAAAGTGGTGTTACTTTATAAACAACGATGTTTAAGCCATATTGTTTCCCTCCATATGTGGATAGAGGGCTAACTACAATGCCAAGAGGTAGCTTTTTGCTAATTTGTACAAAACCTGGGCATGAAGTATCCTGACATCCTGTTTTCTGAAAGTTATCAATCTGAAAAAAAGAGGAAAAATAAACAGTTAACTTCTAGTGTTAACTATAGAATTACAAGGATGATTAGAGATCTTACTGTCCAAGAAGCTGTTAATCTGGTTTTGTTATCCCCATAGGCAACTGGAGATACCTGTAAGATGTATATAATGAAAATTAGAATGTAAGTAGTACAATCTTAGAAGATTTAAGAATGAAGTATGAGACTTACTGTCCATCCGGCCGATATAGTATTGATTTGATCTTCTTCCAAATTGTTTACTAGCCAAGTTAAGCTGGAGCTGAACTGTTTCTGCATGACTTGAGGGAGGCCATAGACATTGATGTATACAGAAGCACCATAGAAATCATATAGTCCCTCTGTTTCAGTGATGTGTACTGCCCACTAACACATTGAAATTATGCAACCAATGAGTTTGAGATGTATTAAGTGTAAACTAATTAAACGATGTAGATATATTGAATGTAAAGATCAATTTACCTGTTGTTGAACATGAGTTTCATCATTTTTGACAGGAGGGTTCATCTTCATATTTTTAAAAGATGTTCTCATTCTTATAAGATCATCCTTACTAACTCTTCTTATGGGTACTGTTCCAGAAGGACAAGTATTCCCATCTTTTAATCCAATTTCTATCGAAGTACCATTTGTTGATGATGAAATATCATCATCAAATAGTCCATCTGGATAAGAATTTGGTCTTAACTGCAACAGACATATATATTATATACATGTAAGTTTCTTATTCACAAAAGAAGTGTAGCAATCAAAGAAGAAGAGTTAGAAGAGACCTGAATTTTATGATTCTTAAGTGATGGATGATCAAAGGCTGGTTGCTTGTATATGTCCACACAATCATAGATATCTCCATCATCCTAGGATATATGAAACACGACTTTGATTAGTATTAATATCACAATAATTAAAATAAGAATGATGAGAAAATTGGTGTAGTGTTTACCACTATGGTTTTGATGGCTGGCTTGTTGAGAAGCTTGAGTTGTCTCTCAATATCCAAGTCCTCATCAATGGTGAGGTTACTTTCACCACTCAGCAGAAAGCTTGGGAGAAGAAGGCAAACAAAGATAAACAGCAGCATCATCTTCAACACCTTAGCTATCCCCTACATGTTCTTCCTGCTTACCCTCTTATATAGCAATCAATTCAAGCAGTGCATTAAATCCCCACTTGATGATGAATAGCTAATTTTGTACCTTTATAGCTTCAATGAATGGTAATAAATACAAAAATACAACATGAATTGATGACTGTGTGCAAAGTATTTAATATTCAATCATAGAATATGACTTGTGTTAGTATGGTGGACCAACTCATTAGGTCAATATTAGTTGTTTATGGCAAGTAAATAGCTGTAAATATTTGTGTAATTATGGTGTAAATAGTTTTTTATAACTGGGAAATATTATAGCTAACAATAGTTGATTTTGTGGATGTAAATCGGCATTATTTCGAGGGCTCTCTCATAGGAAGAGGTATTCAGCCAAATTGACATGGTATCAGAGCTACACTTCTGAATCTCTTTGTCTTGCTACAGTTCTTTGGTTTCCTTAACTTGGTAATTAGTCCTATATATATACCTAGGGCTCTTGGGTGTTGGGTCGTGGATTTTTTGTATTTTATTCTGGGTCTTCTTTTTGGGTTTTCTTGTCTTGTTCAAGATGGTGATATCAAACAATTATGATTCTTTTGGTGTTTGATTCACCGGGAAAAAAAATTTATTCAACTTAGGAATTTCAATTTATTTGCCATGGGGAAGGAATTGTGGGGTCATGTGGATGGAAGTGATCCAACTCCTACGCATCGATTCTACATGGTTGCTTCAATGGAAGGCCAAAGGTGGTAAGGTAATGTCCTGAATAGTAGGATCCGTTGACTATTAGCTCTCAAATAAGAGCTTTAGTCATGTGCATTTGTGTTTTGAATTCAACCAAATTATGAGTTTTAATATTACATTTTCGATATTTTGGTTTAATTGCACGAATGTTGATCTCGATCTTCTGTTTACATGCATTAGTATATTTTAGAGATGAAATAGACGTTTTATTACACTAATGTGAGCTCATGTTAATTTTGGATAGATCAAAAGAATCTTGAAACAAAACGATTGATGACTGAAGACAAAAAGATGATACTTCTCATATTCAGAGTAAATAGAGACTGGCCGTCATGATGGTGAGGATGAGTGTCGCGACGCCCATTGTAGTGTATTGCCAGAGAGCAAGCGTCGCAATGCCCACATAACTACTATATAAGCCTCAAATTTCTCATTCAGATCATTCCAGAATCCATGGGTGAAATTGCGAGCTGGGGGAGGCTTTCAAGGCAATTCTTTGGATAATTCTGGATTGAAGATCTATTGGATTTGTTTTCTTTACCCCTATTCTTCTTGTTTTGATCATCCAATTATTTTATGAATTTGATTTCGAATTCTATAATGTATGATATGATGATCTTGATCTTAGGCTAAACTCTAATTCTAGCATTTTGATGGATCTTGACAGGAATATATTTTGATTCTCTTTCTCTCTTAAATGAATGATATTGGATTATTTGTATAATCTATGTTCGCAATACTTTCATGATCAAGAGATCATTAGATTGTGTTGGATCCCTAGATGAACTTGACAAAGGGAAACTATGATAGACCAAGGATTATGCTGTAACGCCCCAACCCGATCCCGGGACCTCGAGCACGTTCACAGACCGGCCGTACCCGAGTAGAGATGGGCCCCACTCGGATACAAAGCCTAAGTGAGTAAAATAGATAATGCAATAAATCAACTTAATTATTCAAAAATAACAGAGTTTCAGCGGAAAATATAAAAGGGTTCAGATACCCTACAAAGGCTAGGCCCTATAAGGGACCTACAAAATAAAAAGTCTCACACAGAATAAGAAAATAAACAAGGTCCTCGGACCTCTGTAATCCACCCGACCCACAATCGGCTCCTGTGTGCTAGAATCCTACGCCTCAGGATCTGTAACAGGAAGAAACAAGTGCACGAGCTTTCGAATGGAAAGCCCAGTAAGTACCCCTGCGGGGTTCAAGAAAAACATGATATCAACAAGTAAGAATATCAAGAATCAAACTCGGGGCACGCCCCTCAAAAACATTCCCTAGGAGTCTACCACAAAAACAAGCAAGGTAAAGACTCCTAGCTACAGAAGCCCTGGGGCTCCGACATGAGTTCCAATGGAAGCTCCACAAATGTCTCCCCCGGTCAGCATCATCAGCGAACCTGCTGAAATCACGATCATCCGGTCGCTACGGCCCTCGGGTCGTATATCGGTAGCGCCACCTCTCTACGTGTCGACACGGCCAGCGAATCATCCCCACTGACGGGCAGAACAACCAGAGTATCGATCCCTCTAGCATGGCAATGACGGAACATCAGGGTGTCCCGTCCCTGAACATACGCGAAGGAGCACACCTGCTCCACTGAATCCGGGCCGAAGAACAAGCAAGTAGGAATCCCAACATCCCAGAACAATCAATCATGCTAAATAAAGGATTTCAATAAATCAAGAAGCATGAATGAATACAAGCAGCATGTCAAGAACAAGACATATCAAGAAAACTCCTAAGAGTGAACCAAAGCAAGTGTACTTACTTAAAATCACAGAGTCTCGTATTCCACGGGACTTCCCGACGCATCCACATCAATATCTGATAAAGACAATTCTACTCTTAATAAAAGTACATGTCTATGAACAATACATCTACAATGCATGCTCTAACGGTCCAAGTCATGCTTGCGAGCCTTCCCTTATTTCCCCTCTAGCTTTATTTTCCATTAGTCCAGTTAATATAAATATCCCAGGTTCCTTCTATCACAAAAGAGGTTTGGGCCCTGGTGGTTAGAGCCTACCAAGCCCATGAGAGGGGTCTCTAGTTCAAACCCCCCTCTCCTACAATCTTTTATTCTTTTTTTTTTTATTTTTACTTTATTTGTTTCTTGACTAAGCCCAAACCAACCAATTAGATCCACTATCTTGGTTTAATTCCCTTGAACTCAAGCCTCTAATTTGATCAAGCACAATCTCAACTTGATTAACCATGTCAACCCACTAGTCAAGTTAATTGATCAATTCCATGTGACTTGAATCTAGATTCGGACCCAATCTTGCTAAATTGACTATCTTTAATCAATTCATCATTTTAAATCAATCCAATTCATTTAAGTTGATTAATCCAAATCAACTAACCTTTTGTTTAGCCTAAGCCCAATTAGACAATTTACTAGCTAACTAATTATTCAATTAGTTGTTATTCAATTAATTATTCAATTAACTAATTAGTTAATTGATTATCTCACTTGATAAATTTCAAGTTAGCTAGCTTACTAATCAATTAGCTATCAAATAATAAACTAATTAATTAGTGAGATCTTCTAATTAGTTCACTAATCAATTTCCCTTTTTACCAAATAATGAACTAATTAGTTAAATCAAATAACTTAGCTAACTATCAATTAAATCTTTTAAATCAGTAGTTAATAATAATAACTACCCTAACCGCCCCCTGTCTCTCTCTTATCTCTTCTCAGGCCGAGCTTCATCGGAGGAGAAGGTCGCGCCCGCCGCCGTGGTGTGGCTTCCGTTCGTGTCCAGGGACCGCCGGCGAATTCTCAGGCAGTTCCGTGCCCGAGGATCAGTCCCCGAAATCCTCTCCGGCCGGCAACCACCATCCCTTCTCCCTCTGAGTTCCAGGCGCACGGTGGCCTCTGGCGCTCAGTCCCTCAACGAGAGGCCGTCATGGAAGTCTCGTGGCTCCTCTGTGTCAGCTGCAACAACTAACGGCCTACCATGCATGCACGACGGAAGGGTAAAGACTAAGAAGAGATACTCACCGGAGATGATGGTGCTGAGCTCGTTACCAGCGTTGTCCTCAACGGGTACTCCTGCTTGGTGTTCGGTGGAGTTCCCCGCCCTTCCCCCTTGCTTCTCCGCCGTCTACGAACGTCCTTCTCTTCTTTTGGTCGCGGCCGCGGGATCAGAGATAGTGGTGATGTGGTGTTTGAAGGATGCCCCCACGGCCTCCCCTTTTATAAGGCTCCAAGAGGGTCCCAGCGCAATCATTCCAACAATCGACGAGATCTCATGCAAATCAACCTCCGCCTGTTGCCTTTTCTAGCGTTCATTGATTGCGGTGGAGGCGGGATCTCGTAGTGGCGCGTTGGCAGCGATGAAGGAGATAGCTGCCTCGGGATCGTCCTCCCTATTAGATCAAACGGCTTCGATCTAGGCACAAGGTAGGGACGTGCGCACAGTTACCTTTGCTGAGGAATTGAATAGCTGGATTGGCGCCTCAAGACCGGCTCTTCACGGATGGTTTAATCCTAGCCGTCCAACCATATATATACAAAGATCTGTTTTGGTCCTTTGCGAATAGATCCCTCAGCTTTTCCAATTTACCATTTAGCCCTTGTTCTGTGAGAGGACGCACAATTACTTTATAATCCTTGAACTTTTAGTATTTACACTTTGGTCCTTCGTCCAGAGACAAATGTTTTTACTTTGCAGTCCTCAATGCTTATAAAATTACTTATAGGTCCTTGGCAGCCCAATAATTCAAATCAAGAGATTTTAATTATTTCTCCTTCCTTTTATTTTATATCAAGTCATACCAACTTAGGATTTTCCTTCATTAATCAAACTTGATTAATTTACCCCCATTTCTACTCTTAATCCAATCATGATCAATTATCAAGGGTTTCCATATTTAATTAAATTGATTACTTCCAAATTAAATCAATCACTAATTAACTTAGATAAATTATGAAATAATTTATTAAGTCAATCACCACTTAACTTAAATAAATTATGGAATAATTTATTTATTCTTTCTAAACTCTCTCATGCCCATTTTACCAAAATGCTCTTGGGACTTGTACTAATCCCCAAAATGCCCTTTAGCAAAATTAATTAGAAATTAAATAGAGGAAATTTTAAATCCTTTTATTCAAGAAAAAACCTTGGATTTTACATATGCAATGGGTGTTCAATTGCATGCTATAGCATGGATTGATTAGCTTCTATGGTAAAGATACACTCATGAGTGATCCATGGTCATGATTAGAGCTTGTGCTTCAAGATTTATGAACTCTTTAATTCTCATAAACATATAGAGAATTAAGATTAATGAATATATTCTCAAGTGGTCCGAAAGGCATTTGACAATAAGTTAGATCGCTAGACTATAGTAATCCGGTCCATTCATTCAAGTGAGAAGAGGGGGATATTCATTTTACATTGTCAAGGGAAGTCAAAACCCTAGATCCGTCATCATTGATCTCAACTTCCCCTTATTTTGTTATGTGTAATTACCTAATTCATTTTCTTAGATTTTCTAGTATCACCATCTAAAGAATGTTAGGTTGTTTAATACTAGCTTGATATAATTTTGGTACTCATCAAAGTCTAGAATCAATTTATCGTGAGATCGACTCTTCTTATCAATATTGTATTACTTGTTCAATACGTGTACTTGCGTTGTTGATGCTTTAGTGCTTGTTCTTAAAGTTTATCCTCAACATTGACCATCTAAAAAAAAGGTTTACAATCAAGATAACAATGCTAGATGGTTTGAATTAGAATACGATATTGCTAATTACTCTCAAGGCAATCTTTCCATCCAGGATTATTATTCTAGATTTAGAATTTATGGGCAAAATTTACTTCTATTGTTTATGAAAAGGTACCCGTCGAATCTCCTTTGCCCTTCTTAGACCTTTATTTTAGGGAATTACTTCTTGAAGAGCAACGTCTTCTTGCACAAAGCACTTTCAAGCAAGAAAATGTCACAGTTTCTTTTGTTGTTCAAGGGAAAGGAAAGGATAGGGATATGGGCAATATACAGTGCTATAGCTACAAAGAATATGGACAAATTACTAACAATTGTAGAAAGAAGCTATGCAATATTGCAAATAGCAAGGGCATATCACCAAGGAGTGCCCCACTCGTTCCCAAAACCACGAAGTCAATGATTTTGAAGCTATGGTCAGCAACTTCTTTTCTAATGATCCATTTTGTACAAAAATTAGTCCAATGGTGTCTGCCAACCCGTCTACAACAGTTAAACCTGTTGTTTTTATAACTTCTGAAATGGTGCAACAAATGATCTCAATTTTGGTTTATTAATTATGGTGCCTCAAATCAGATGACTAACTTGTAAATGAGCAACAATTCAGTGTTAATATTTGGCACATGAGGGCCTATTTTGGGGGAAGCCAAATCCCAAACTAGTTGGTTGTGTTAGTTACTTGCTCTATATTTATCTTCAACATAGGATTAAGTTTGATACAAAAGTACATAATGTCTCATATTCAAACTAGTGTTTAAATCCTACTCTAATTATGATTAGAATAAGGTTGGCTTTAGATATAGATGTTTAAGTCTTATTTATATCAAAATATGATGAGTTATCTCTAGAGGGTTATAAATATATCCTAGTTGTTAGGATCGAACCATGCAGAGAAAAAGAAAAAAAATCTCAAGCAATCACAAGAACAAGATTTAAAGACGTTCGTCGATTTGCCTACGTCCTCGTGATCCAACCAGATTTATTGATTTCACTGAACAATACCAAATAGATACAAAGATCACTCAGAGAAAACACCTCTCTCTCTCTCTTGCTCTCTTATTGTTCCCTCTTCACATACCAATTGAATAAACTAGGCCCTATTTATAGCCCTCTAGAGATAACTCTTATTCTCATATGAATAGAACTTAAACATCTATATCTAAACCAACCCTATCTCTAATCATAATTAGAGTAGGATTTAAATCTTGGTTTGAATATTGGTCATTATCCACTTTTGGATCAAACTTAATCCTATGTTGAAGATAAACATGGAGTAAGTTACTCACGCAACCAACTAGGGATTTGGCTTCACCCAATATCAACATCATTCGATATCTCCTTGACTCTACTAATTGTCGCCTATTCTTCCCGGTTGGTTCTCCTATTCGCTTGTTGCCATTAGTGATGTTGATTGGCCAGGATGTCCTAACACATGTCACTCTATCACAGATTGGTGTATGTTTCTTGAAGATTCTTTGATATCTTGGAAAAGTAAGAAACAAAATTGTGTTTCTAAATCTTCGATTGAGTATGATATCAAGTCATGTATGTTGCATGCTCAGAGGTTATTTGGCTTCATGGGCTACTTGCAGAAATTGGATTTCCTAGACTTATTCTACTCCTCTTCATGCTAACAACACGAGTGCCATTAAGATTACTACCAATCCAGTCTTCCATGAGTGGACCAAGCATATTGAAGTGGAGAGTCATTCTATTAGAGAAGTAGTGAATGCTAAAGTTATCTCTCTTCCATATGTCTACACCGACCTTCAAATAACTAAATGTGTTTACCAAATCTATGACTCGCCGATGCTATCAGTTTCTAGTTGGTAAATTGATGCTTCTTGGTCGACCAACATCAACTTGAGGGGGATGTTAGTATGGTGGACCAACTCATTAGGGTCAATATTTTTCATATCAATATTAGTTGTTTATGCCAAGTAAATAGCTGTAAATATTTGTGTAATTATGGTGTGAGTAGTTATTATAGCTAGTAGTAGCTGATTTTTTCTTGAGATGTAAATCAGAATTATTTATATTTAATTAAAGGCACTCTCTTTGGAAGAGGTATCAAGCCAAATTGCCAACTTCAAATATTGTGCATGTGACTTAAAGTTTGTCACTGGTTTTTCGACAAGGTTGCACTACAGCTAGGTTGCACTATAGCAAAGTTTTTAATACCGGGTTACTTGGTTCCTATATAATTTGTATATCGGGGAAGCGCAATTTTACTTTTCTCTTTAATGATATTTATAGACTGGTGTATTCTTTAGGGTTACAAAAAAAAAAATAATAATAATAAAGAGTGTGGCTGTTGTGAGAGAGATTGCATTGTAACTCAGATTTCTTAAGAAAAATAGTGATTGACCTCCGTGTGTGGATGTAGGCACATTGACAAACTTTACCTATTTTATTCATCAAACTATAACAAGAATGTTCAACATTGCCTTGGACCTCCAAATTAAAACATATTTTCTATAAAGACCTACAAATGTTAAACATAATTTTATATCACAAGAATATGGAAGAGAAATATCAATAACTCTTTTTTTGCCTACTAATTGTTAGAAGCCCATGTAGTTTGGGCCTTCTTATGGGTTTCAAAGCATTCATATACAATGAAACAATTTTAGTCCCACATTGGATATTCACAAACCTTTCATCCTCGTTTTATATGTTTCACTCTAGTAGCTTGTAGGTTTGATTAGTGGGCATGCTCTCTTACACGTGTGCGTAGGGGGTGCAAATATCCGGGTTTGGCTGACAATTTCCATACGCACACGAACGCACCAGTTTGTTTGTTCACCTTGCATGTGACATAGTTTTGTTTATTTTTCTTTTTTATTCATCACTGTTGGACTCCCAACGGTCATTGCTTTTCTCCAAACCAAACAGCCAACCGTCACTGCTTAAACTGATGCTTCCCTTCACAAACTGTTGTGTCCCTTTGAATTCCATGTTATAAAAGGACTCTCACCCTTTCCTGACTAATTACAATTTTCCTTTCTTCTCCCTCCTCCATCCATCTTTCATACTTTCTTCTCTGTCGGAGCAAACCAAAGAGCACTCGTTGTTCTCAATTCGGGTGCACGAATTTGAGAACGAAGACTGTTGTATCCTGGGAGAACACCGTCGCTGACATCCTGTTACACCGAGTTAAACACTAAATTGTTTTTAAGGTCAGTACACCTGCACGCCTCAACCACCTTGTTCATAGCACTTCCTCCATCAACCAATTTCCAACACTAATAACATCATGAAATTTTTTGCAATCAATCATATTAAGATTTAAGCACAAAATTATTAAAATTATAATTCGTTATCTAATGAATTTCACCATCGAAGTCAATACCATAGTTATCAGAACAGGACCGGACATTGAACCGTTCATGGTCCCAGGTCACCGGTTCACGGGTTCAACCGCCAGGTCAATTGGGTCAATGTCGGGTCAATATATATTAAAAATAAAAAAAAACTATTTTAAATAATTTATAAAAAAACTATTTTAAAACTATTATAAAAGAACAATTTTAAATAATAAAAAAATTGTTTTAAATAAAAAATTACTATTTAAAATAATATTTTATTATTAAATATTAAAATATTATTTTAATAATAAAATAATAATTAAACCGGAAAAACACATAACTGGACCAGTTCCACCTCCGGTTCACCGGTTAAGCCGGTCAGACCAACGGTCCGGTCTGATTCTAATAACTATGGTCAATACTATTCCACAAAGGCAGCTTCCATCTTACAGTCCAATTCTATTTTTTGGAAAGATGGATAAATTATATTTATTACTTATTAATAATATGAGAGGTAAATATAACAAACTTCAAGATATAATTTTATACAATAGTCAATTGAGTATCGCCCCCTGATTGAGTTGGTGGTGCCTCAGATTCTCCTTCGGTCCATTACTTTGTTATCCTCAAAGGCCTCATCGCCCCCTTCGATCCATACCGGTGTATCGCTGCAATCCAATTCTTATAGAAGAATTAGTTGATTTAATTGAAACAAATCAAACACTCTTAACTGTATAAGAACTGGACCTTAATTGAAACTTGACTATTAAAAAATAAATAAATAATTCTAATATTTGTTCAATTGAAATATTATTCATTGACAACATGTTTATAAGAAAAGGAAAATTGATAATCTTTCTGTTTTTTTTTTTTCAATTATATTTTTTTCCTGAATCCAAACAAGTACAGCAAATGTTGTGTGGCTAGTGATGAACCAAAGAGAGTGATTGCCAGGTTGGTTCTCCAGGCCTCTGTTTCTAAGACCAACGGCTAGTAAAAATTCAAAATTCACAAGAACACGCTCCATTAAAAAGAATGAAAAAGGAAACAAACAAACCCACCGACCACTCTCCTTCCTTTTTCCAGCTCCACAACCCCACACCACCCATGCACCACCTTCAACCCCCTTATAAACCATTCATCTCTTCTTCTTCTTCATTGCCACCACCTTTCCTTGAGAGAGAGAGAGAGAGAGAGAGAGAGAGAGAGAGATGCAGAAGAGGAGGAGTCCAATACTAAGGAAAGCAATGGAGCTCATAGCTCAATCAATGACACCAATGGGGAAAGTGAGGAAACCCATTGGCAGGGAGCTGCGGCTATTCAAGAAGGCCAAGAGTTTCAGGCTTCTGAAGCATTACAACTTTGCCTACATTGGAGAGTATGAGTTTTCTCCTTCAAGTACTCCACTCTTTCACCACCGCAGGACTATGGATATCAAGAAGAGAAGCCTTCGGTTCTTTTGTTTTCTTTGTGGTGGAGCTGGGATTAGTGAGTCTAGTGCTTTGGAGAACTTGTCTTTGACTGCTGAGAAGTTGGGGAGTGAGACCCCGGAGCCATTAGAGCTTGGTGGAGAGGATGAGGATGATTCAGTGGACACTAGAGCTGAGAAGTTCATTGAGATGTTTTATCAGGAGATGAGGATACAGAGACAAGATTCTCTCTCTGCATTGTTTTGATTTCTTTTCATGTGTTTTTGGTTTCTTTGCTTGTTTTCTCTGCAGGTTTTGGGTTTTTTGTTTGTCAGGCTGTGGAGATGCTTCTCTTCTTTCCATTTATCTGTTAATTAATTCATTTGTAATGCTTCAATCCATAATTCAAATTCACACTATTGGGAATATTTGCTGCATTTTTAATAGATAAAATCATATAACATGCATCAATTAGCTCGCAATACAACAAACATCAGTCAAGTCAACCCTTGTACAACAACACCATGAGATTTGTACACCATATCACTCTACTCAGCAGTAGAAAAACTAGACTATATTAGAACATTCCAACACGAAAAAATCAGCAATCAATACAAAATTAAATGTTTGATTTACTGTCATAGTTTTGAGAAGCAGCTTCAGCATCTGCATAAATCGACTACTATTTCTTCGACCAGTACTTGAAGTATGTCAGCTTGAATCTCAATACCTGTATCGAAAGCATTGGACTCACACTTTGTCCACTTTTCAATTGATTGGCTCATTTCCTTTGCAATAATGTCATCGGTGTTTTTCCCAGATAAGCTCTGCCAACTTTTAAGTTCTTCATAAATTTCAGTTGTCAGCCGATCGGTGTCAAAGAATAGATGCGATCTCATCCATGCCTTGCAACCAGAATTATAGAAGTTGCCATCATATTTCGAGTGCAGATATTCCATCATGCAGTCATACAGGAAACTGCTAACTGTATTGCTTTCCTCATACTCACTGCAGCAAGAACTGAATTCTGAATCAACATAAAAAGCTTCTGTGATGGATTCTAATATGTTGAGAAGAAATTTGTTCAGGGATGATTCTGATGTTCCATTTGATTCATTGAAGAAAATGTTTTCGAGCAGCAACTCTATGTCCGATATGGGTCTTCCCGGATATCTACTGTCAGTAGGATGGAACTTGTTCATCTTCATATGTTTATCCATGGACTGCAGGCTTTTTTCAGAATCACACTTTTCACTAATTATCGAAGTAGCCGAGTCCAAAAGATCTTTGTCTAGATCCAATTGTCGAACTTTGTTGTTAAAGCTCTCTGTCAGCCTGGCTTCCGGTCTGCATCCTGGAAATATTCATAAACAAATGGTTAAACAGATGTTATTGCAAAGATAAGGAGAAAAAGAAAGTATAAAAGAGATTTACTGGAGATGAAAATAACTATCTGGTTCCATAGTTTGATAAATGTGAAACTACTCCATACCTGAGCTACCATTTGGACTCCCAGAGAAAGAACTCTCATTGGAAAATGAAGCTCCAAGAATGGAGATTGGGCTACACTGATCATTTTCACAGGCTGGAGATGCAGCAGCAAAACCAGGTTGTTCCTCTTCCTGAAGAAACAACAAAAAATCAAGGGTTTCCAATTCATTAGTAGTTCCATAAATGAATGATAATAAATGCGACAAGATATGCACAAGAGTACACTTTTGTTGAAAAAAGAATAGTATAATGTTCTTAACTCACATAACCATGCTCACAAGTGACTATAGTTTAATTTAAGATGCATAAACAATTTGTTTCTTGGATTAGATATCCATGATAAGATCCTTGCTCGATTAATCGTTATAAAGTTACAATTTGTTAATTCCGCTCCATCATGACCGGAAAAGGAAGTAAATTAGATTTCATGAAATTCGCACAAAGAATGCTCAGCTTCTGAACAAATTACATTAGACTACAGAGCACAAAGCAAGACAACATAAGATTCAAATAAACATACACTGAAGTGTTTCTATTTCTACTAAAGTATAAAGTTCGGAATGAATGCATTAGCAATCTCCCACCATGAAATCTAGCAAGATATGAATGCACAAAAATTTAGTATACCTGAAGGCTTTTGTTGATGGAAACTGTTTGATTTTGTAACATGTCACCCTCATAACAATCGGTAGACTCATGGCAAGATTTGATTGTTACACTATGCTCATCTACGCAGCAATCAGCATTTTTCTGAGAAATCAGGGCTCCTGCTGTCAGCGCAGAGATCAGCTCCTCTAGAATCGAAGCTGTAGATCTACCTAAATTTTCATCCCCTTTAGCCAACTCGTCCATATCCAAAGAAGTCAGTTCCTTGATTTTCTGTTCTAGAAGACTGCTTAGTGCATCTCCTCTCAACGGTGTTGTTGCTCTTTGAGATGCCAAGCTTCCATTCTTTGCATCAGGTGACACTGTTTTTGAATCAAAGAGCTCACTTGTATGTTTATCTGCGCTCCTACTTTTCTCTCCTGTTACCTTATGCAAAGAAGAACTTGAACCCTTCTGTTTTATCGGAGCTGTGAATGTAAATGAGAATGCACCATTGTCCTTGCCAACGGAGCTACTACCACCATCTCCCCTCTTCCTTAACTCACTTTTGATACGATTTCGACCGATAGAATGATCACTAGTGACACCGGACGCCTTTCTATTGTTGCAAACACCTTTTGCACTTCTTTCCTGTGGAGATTTAGAATTGACTAGAACCGAGTTTTCACTCTGTGAACCTCCAGTCGGTCTTCTCTTACGGATCAATTGCTTTCCGCCAACATTTCTCTCCATCACAACCATCTTATGGCTGGCTGCTAGTCCTTTGGCAGGCTTAGATACAGTAGATTTGTTTAGATTTTTGCTTGAAGATACAAAAGCTTTGGCCGCATTCACCTCATTGGGATACCTTCTGCCATCTTGCCTGCTTGTAATTTTGGCAACAGAAACGGCATCGTCTTTGACCAGTGGCAATGGACTTTGCCTCAAGCTTCTTGGCTTAGGAGGACCAGGCTTTGAGACCACATCCTCTCGGCACTTGTTTCGTTCCTCAACTTTAACAATGTTGTACTTCCTCTCCACAAATTCAGAAGCTTTACTCTTCGCATTAGCCTTAACTTGATCAACAACAGAGGCGACTTCATCATGAACCTTCATCCTGATTTCTTCAGACCCGGCATCAGAACAAGAAGCATTGCTAAAATCCGAAGCAGAAGAACCACACTCAGTTACCATAGATCCTCTAGCACCCAACCGCAACTCCGGAACTTCAACCAAACCTCCACAACTCCTACAAGATCCAACAACCGAATCCTTTGAATTCCTTGAGAATGAACCAGCATTTGCTCCTTGCACACCACCGGCTCTCGACGAACCAATGTAAGTAAGAGCACGATTCCTAGCATGAGACCCAGAGTCTAGGATCTTGGTGGCAGCCTCCATCAACCTTACTGTGCTTCTCCTAGGGAGTGTCCTCGGGCTCTTGACAGGAGTCGGTAGCTTGTGATGCTGCTTCTTCGATCCAACCAGCATGTTTTTGTTGAACCGGAAAGCATCGGAGCTAAACCGAGCAGCATTCACCGGCTGCCTCTCCGAGAACCCTCCTGTCTTCTGAATCTTCTGCGGCCTCGAATCGATTTTACCATTCCCACCCATCTCTGTGCAGAGATCCTGATCAAGCCTGGAGCAATCCCAGCTTTCATCCCTATCAAAATACAACTCAGAGTCCAATGCCTTCCTTGGTTTCTCTTGATAAACAACCGGCATTGTCTCAAGACCCATCAATCTAGCAACAAGCCCAGCAGTTCGCATTCCACTACTAACATCATCCTCATCACTCAAACCAAATGATTGTTTAGAATCAGGTTTCTTCAAGTTTGGAAAACCTCCACAGTTCTCATCAGCAATCTAACAATTTCAAGCAAACAAAGAACAAAACGCATCAACATTTGCTCCCACTGAAATCAAACAGTAAAAATTAGATCTTTTACCAATTTCAGCTTGGAAGTGGGCATCTTGTCATCCCCTCCGAACCTCTTTGAAACCCTCTTCACAGAACCAACTGAATCAAAGAACAAACAAAGCACACAACTTTGAAGATCCATCAGACCAAAGAAAAAAAAAAACAGATAAAATCCAAGAAAAATCTCATCTTTATTTACCAGGAGGCAAGAGCTTGCGAGAAAAAAGCTTCTTCTTTGCAAGCCTCCGGTTCCAATCCAAGAGCTGAAAGAAAATGCCGACACATCCACCAGCCCTCCTCTGCTGCTGCTGCTGGCCAGGCCTCTTCTCCACCAAAGCCATGCTCCCCATTCCCCTCAACTCCTCAGAAACCACAAAAGCTCCTTTTTTTACCTCAAAAACCAAGATCTACCAACCTACTCATGAAGAAGAAGCAGCCATTGAGGTGAAAAAGAAGCCAAGCAGCTGTAAAGCATCAACTTAAGCATCAGAGAACAGAACAGAGAAAGGATGGTGATGATGCCAAGCTAAAGCAAAACCCTGGGGAAAACCATAGCCATGGAACACACGCTTGCAAGCAAAGCCTCCATCCCCATCTCCATGAGAAAGAAGGCTGCTAGTGAAGTGATGGGAGATGGCAAGGTGAGTTCTTTTTCATTGTTTTTTACACTTGTTTTGAGGAAATGAGAAGGATTAGTCAACTGGAAACGGAAGTGTTTTTGTCTTTGATCGAATTATTTAATGAATTTATACATGTTTTCTTGGAAAAATTGAATCAAAATTGCTGTTTTGATTTTGTGAGGGAGGAGGGTGTGGTGGTACAATCGCTTTTCTGCTTCTTTTTGTAATCTTGTCACGAGATGGACCAGCCGAGTCTCTTTCAATGCGAGGGTGAGTTCATCACGCCCGAGGATTTGTCTCTGGGAATCGCGCTTTGGGAAACGGGTCAGGGTGGGAAACGAGGATTCATACTTGTGTGGCAATATTTATTAATTAATTAATGTGACAATATTTGATGTGGTTTTATATATATATGTTGATAAAATATCAATGTATATATATATATATATGCTTAAAATTAGATTTTTTTTTAATAATAATTAACTATGCATCTCTTAATAGTGCTCAAATTTCCTATTGATAGGGGTGTAGTATAATAATATTTTGGGTGTGTGTGTTTTGAACAAAAAATAGTGTTAAATAGTGTCAAGGACTAATAGGAAATTTGCTCTTTTTTTACCATTGACCTCTTGGCCTATTGGTATCGGGTCTTTTATATAGGGTTTTATTAGTTGGGATAAACTCATATTCAAACCCTCACGACCATAAAATGAGGGTATGCTCACACAAATGCCGCATTGTCGGCTCCTGTCTTTTAGGAGGTACTTGCCACTTTTATAAAAAAATTAAAAGAATAGATTTTTTATTTTAATATTATGGAATAAAGCTTTATTAGCCATATGGCAACCACTAGACCAAACTCTGTACTTCACCGACCAAAAAAATTTATTTTTAAAATATTTGGAAATAAAATTAAAGAGAAAAACAATATTTTTAATTAGAAAAAAAATTAAAATATTCAAGAGTTATCCTACTATATAATGTTTTGGCTCTATTGGTGACTATTGTCATCTTCGCATAACAGAGACAAAGAGAGTGATGATAAAACTCATTATTTCTCTCTTTAGTATCTTTCTCTATCCTCTCAAGATAAACAATATATTTCTATTTTTTAAATATAGACAAGAAGCGACACCCGAAAAATAGGACTCAATTTACCTCATATTTCACACAATGTAACTTATTTTATCGTTCAAAGATTCATGTAACATACACTTATTTTACCGCCCGATGTATTTATTATTTTTATTTATTTTAATTAAATTAAAATCATAATTATAGATATACCCATAATATATACTAGGTCAATGTGACAATTGCTGTGGTTTTATATGTTGATAAAATATCAAAATATATATAAACTGGTGTGTTATGGATATGTGATTAAAAATAGATTATTTTTTTAAAATATTATGGAATAAAGCTTTATTAGCCATATGGCAACCACTAAACCAAACTCTGTACTTCACCCAAAAAGAAAAATTATTTTTTAAATATTTAGAAATAAAATTAAAGAGAAAAACAATATTTTTAATTAGAAAAAGTTTAAAATATTCAAGAGTTATCTTACTATATAATGTTTTGGCTCTATTGGTGACTATTGTCATCTCCACACAAAGAGAATGATGATATATAAAACTCTTTAGTTCTCTTTTTTATCTCTTTCTCTCTTCTCTCAAGATAAACAATATATTTTTATAAAAATTATTTAAAATGTTAATTTTTTAATATTTTTATGATTTGATGTAATCTATACCTCCAAGAAACCGAAGTTGATGAAATCCATTGTAAAAAAATGTTTGACGTTCATACGAGAAGATCCTTCACTATGTCTTCCAAGAGTAGTGATCCAGTGGACTCGATTCTACTGGATCATCAGTGGAACCGAGCCCATTTTGGATCACCACCACATATGTTGATGTGTTCGTGGCACACATCCGGAGGAAGATTGCCGCTCACACATCCAGAAGCGTATTTTATGGTGGTGATCCAAAATGAGTTCGGTTCCACTGATGATCCAGTGGAATCGAGACCACTGGATCACCATTCATCTTCCAAAGGCAGAATTAGTTCAATGATATGAGAAATGAAGAGCTTGTAGCTTTTACGATAAACAAAATCTTTATTGTGTAATAAATATGATGTATTTATTTTATTAAACTAATAATAAATAAATAAATGGTGAAGAGATATATTTTATATTGCACGTGAGTTGAGTTGGAGGGGAGACGAGGAACTGAGCAAGTGATGGAGATGTTTCTCTGCTAAGCTCCTGCTCCTTCCAAAAAAACTTGTTTAAAACTACAACTTGTTCATATCCTATCTATATATTCCAACAACTATTAAGAAAGCCAAAAAAAAATGCTTGCTTGACTTGGCATACACCCTAAGCATTATATTACATTAATAATTAAACACTTAACTAATCACATATCACCAACTTAAACCGATTTCGCTCTCTCTATCTATATATAATATATGAGGGTTGATATGGTGCGGTCACCTCTCATTTCGGCCCTTGGAGTATATTTGAAAGGTTTCCAATCATACGGATGGGAAGATCATCGAAAAATAAGCTAGCGTATCCATTTTTATAAAATTTGGTGACCATTTGGTCCTCCGATTTAATGGTTGAAATTCTGAACCGTTAAGATTTAAAAAAAATAAAAACCATTAAGTGGGAGGACCAAACGGTTACCAAATTATATGAAAATGGACATGCTAGTTTATTTTTCAATGATCTTCCCATCCATACGGTTGGAAATCCTTCAAACATGCTCCAAGTGCTGAAATAGGAGGCTGCCGGATCTGCATAGTAATCCGGCCGACCGGACCATATCATCATTATATATATATAAATATATATATATAATGATGATATGGTCAGGCCGGCCGGATTACTATGCAGATCCGGCAACCTCCTATTTCAAAGAAGTAAAGCGGTATTTCACATGTCATTTTACTTTAGACTTGAATCCCGAAATAAAATGTTGTATCATATCCAAAGAGCGAAAGCCCCGTGTCTAGAGCAAAACAGCTTGTGACATGCCATTTTACTTTAGGGTTGGGGCTCCTTTAGAAAAATCATTTTGCTCCAAAATTGGGTCTTTGTGAAGTGAAATAGTTGTTGAAAGGCCATTTTAGTCTAGAGTAGAGTCATTTTGGATAAAAATCGTTTTATTACAAATGGCCAAAACCCTCATCCATAGAGCAAAACAGACATCTATCTATATTACTAAGCGAAAGAAATGGTTACAAATTTTTTTATTTTTTTTAAACTCAGAAAAATGAGAAAATTGTATTGGGGTATTCCGAATTTCTCAGATTTTTGGATTTTTTAAATTTAAAAATCCCAATAATCGCAAATGGTTTCCTGGTGGTGGTTATATCGCGATCACGTTGTTTCCCGGTGGTTACTACGTGATATCACTCCTCACATCATTTCAAATGATACAGTATTCCTGATACTGGTATGTTTTCATCTTTGTATTTTTTTTAAATCCCTTTGGAAGGAAAGGGAATTGGAATGGAGAAAGGACTCGGTTTTTTATTTTTATTTTTTATAGTGTACATGTTTTATGATTTTTTTTCTTTTATGATGCAGACTCCTAAGCAACTGTGCTACATTCTGAAGAGCTTTTGGATGGGATATTCAAAATCACTTTTTTATTCTCAGTAAATACTATGTTTTAATCTATAATTTATTTTTGGATTTATTTAGTTTAATCCATAGCGTATTTTACTTTTATTTTGATAAGGCTTGAAGGGTTGCTTATAAACGGAAATTTAATTTAATTTTATATTTTTATGCGAAATTTATTTATTTTTTTATCTACACTTTTTAAAAGAGCAATGTGAATTCTCCTGAGGATAACATGAAAACCTTAATGGGAAAAAGTTGTCTATTAATTTTTTTTCTTTATTCTCCTAATGATATTTAATTTAATTTATAATTATAGAATCTTTGTATTGTTTATAAATGGATTTTGCTAGGGCTTGAGGGGTTGCTTCTAACGGAAATTTTATTTTATTTTATATTTTAATGTGAGATTTATTTATTTTTTTTATTTACACTTTTTTAAAAGAGCAATGTGAATTCTCTTGATGAAAACATGAAAACCTTCTAGGAAAGGTTGTCTATTTTTATTTTTATTTATTCTCCTGGTGATATTTAGTTTAATCTATAATTTTGTTTATAAACGGATTTTTATAAAGCTTGAGGGGTTGCTTATAATGGAAATTTAATTTAATTTTATATTTTATGTGAGATTTATTTTGTTATCTGCACTTTTTAAAAGAGCAATGTCAATTATCCTGATGGATCATGAAAACCTTTCTGGGAAAGGTTGTCTATTATTTTTTTTTTTATTCTCCTGATGATATTTACTTTAATCTGTAATTATAGAATCTTTGTATTATCTATAAACGGAGTGGTTTTTTTTGTATTAGTGTACATGTTTTGTGATTCTTTTTTCTTTTATGATGGAGACTCTTGTGCAACTGTACGTGCTACATTCTGAGGAGCTTTTGGATGTGATATTCAAAAACAATTTTTTATTCTCAGTAAATACAAGACTGGTATGTTTTAATCTATAATTTATGTTTGGTTTAAATTAGTTTAATCCATAACGTATTTTCTTTTATTTTTGATTTATTTATTATTTTTGTTTATTTTTTCATTCTTTTTTATACATAAATTTATTCTCCACAATGTATGTTGTTTGAATGTTTTTTCCCTTTTAAATATTCTCTATGGTGGTATTATTAAGAGATAAAATTTAATTTTTTTTTAAGTAGTGGCCCTACTTATATAAAATTATTTAATTTGAAATTTAAATAATAAAATATAATTTTAATTTAAAAAATTGGCTCCACATAGAATAAAATTTATAAGCTTCACAATATAAGATTTATGATTATTAATCTTCTTTTGTGAATCTATGTTTTATCCTTAGTTATATCAATGTTTTTTTTTCAGATTATTTTCTTAAATATTGTGTTTCTATCATATGTAGTTCACTGGATCGGACAGTCTGCGAGAAAGAAAATATACAGGTACTTTTTTATTTTTTATTTTAACTATCTTACAAATTCACAATTAAAGAAAATATAACATATCATTTCTATTAAGAATAGTGTTCTGTTAAGATAATTCTATAAATTTTGGTCTGAGAAAAATTTGATTATTTAATAGATTGTCTTGACATAAGAAAATATAACATATGATTATTTATTGTTTTAGATAATGCTACATTTAGTTATAATTATGTAAATTTTGGTCTTAGAAAAAAAAGGGTGATATTAAGATAATAATTTTTAGGTTTATTTTAAGCTTTATTTAACTTCTTTTATCTTTTTTCCCCCATCCTCTATTATCAAAGTAGTAATGTTGTTAAGATGTTAATGATATTGAAGTAATATTTTATGTTTTTTTTTAATAATCTATCGTTCCAATTGGTTTCAAATTTCCATAATATTAAGAAATAAATAGTGTTATCCAATTCAAAATGAAATAGTGGTTTTCAAATAGATTTTCAAAATATTGTGTTTATCCTTAATGCAGTTGTCATTCATTGGAACGACCAGTTGGGAAAAGGTAAATATATAGTTAATGCTTTTTAGTTTTTTATTTTTATTTTTTTTTCAATTTCATGTTTAGATTTGATATAGATTTTAATAGATTGTGTGTTGTTTGAATGTTCGGTAGTTTCATATATTTTCAATTTCAGGTTTAGATAGGATGGATTGTATGTTAATTAATTTCTTTTTTAATGTACTCTCCTATGGTTTTACTAAAACATATGATTCAAGGTAGTCACTTGCAGGAGATTTTTTCAGATACCTAATTTAGCTGTTGATTTGGGAATTCAAAACTGTATTTCCTGAGAATATGGGAGGTAAAGATTACTGAGGCTATGTGTTTGAACTTGGTAAAGATCAGCATAAGAAATTGGCAGCACTTGAGATAGAGTTGGTTGTTGCTAGGAATGACGGTTATGTCCCGAGGTATGGCTATGGTTCGGAGTCTTCAGACACCAATGTTGGTCCTTCAAAGAAAAGGTTGTCGGAAGTAATACACATCTTCACAGGCTTTGGAAGTAAGAACAACAGAGATGCCATTCGGAAATCATGAAAATTATCTGGTAGAATGCCAACCCATCCTTATGTTGTGGATGGAGACTTTGAGCTTTATGGTTAGTTTCATGCATGCATGGATGTGTTCAAAGTTTATTGATTATGTTCACGCAAATGAATGGATGATTTCATGCAGAGTCTAGAGCAATTGTGAGGTATTATGCAGCAAAGTATGCAGACAAAGGACTAGACCTTCTTGGAAGGACACTTGAAGAGAAGGCACTTGTGGATCAATGGCTGGATATTGAGGCCATAAAATTTTTTATTTGTATATTATGATAACTCTATTCACTTTCTCTAGGAATTATAGTATGTTTCCTTTAATCTTTTTGGTATATTCCTTTGAATCAATTTGTACAAAATTAGAAGAAGGCTAAATTAAGAAGTATTCATTTGAATTTTTTATGCAGGTGCAGCATTGAAAAAGTTATAAGAAGACAATAGCAATGGCATTCTCGATATTTTAAAAAGATGTAATTCTTTAAGTATATATATATATATATATATATATATATATATATATATATAAACTTTATTTTAATAGTTGTATTGGTTAAATGTAATTTTCAAAAAATCTACACATATATATAAAGCTGAGCAATGCGAGGGCCATTTACTTGTTTTGTACTAAGATTGGGTTCCCAGGGAGCAAAACGCAAAACAGCTTTTCCAGACCGTTTTGCACACTAGACTTGTCAAATTTACTTTATATTCTCTTCAACATCTCAGGGTCAATTTTGACAAATATTTTAACTTGGAAAAAAAAGGCAGCCCGGTGTTATAAAACTCCTACTATGCGTAAGGTCTGAAGAATAATCGGATCATTTGGGACTATTGTATGCAGTCTTTACCTACTTTTTATATAGGAGGCTATTTTCACAACTCGAACCTGTGACCTTCAGGTCAGATGGCGACAACTTTACTATTGCACCAAAGCTCCCGTTCAAATATTTTCACTTGAAATTAAAAAAAAATTAAAAATAAAATAAATAAAAACTGGCCCATAATTTTGCCTTGCAGGACCATTTTTAGTCTGTATTTTTCAATCCCTATCACCTCACAAGAGTACAACATAAGTCTTATTGTGAATTTACCGAGCAAAGGTCATGCAAAGGCAATTGTGAATTAGCAATGTACCCATTCAAAGTTTCAAACAGGAGTTGGTGAGAGTGGTCCATGAAGGCAATGTATCCAAAAGACAGTGAACTGGCTCACTGAAAATACTCTGGAACATGACTTTGTTGTACTCTATTTTGTGAAAATCACAAATATGATCTGTTTTACATGATAATTGGTGATTTCATGTTACATAATTTTGGCAAAACAGGGAAACATGTGTGCTTTCATGTCAAGAGTGAATTGAGGACGTACACTTCTTGTTTTTGGTACACTCTAGACATTATCACATGTAGTATTTGTATTTTCTTTTCCACTAACTTCAACATCCATAACTCTTAATTAGCTGGCTAGAATTATTTAAAAACAAAAAGAAAGAGAAAACACAAAATTTTGGCTATATATTTAACAAAGTAATTAATATGCATGGTGGTGAAGTTTGAACATAATTATCACAATTAATATTTTTAAGAAAATATTAAATCACAATATTTTTAAGAAATTTGATATATATAACAATTTTTATTATATCTCATTATGACTAGGGTTGTAAACGGGCGAGATGATCGTTAGCCCAAATGATCGGGTTGGGCCCAAATTTCGAAATAGCCTAAATTTCGAAATTGTTTCTGAAACAAATTACCAATAAGTTTGCTCAAGATCGGTTCGATTTTAATTTCGAAAGCTCGAAATTAAGAACTCAATTATAATTTTGAAATCTCGGATTTAGTTTGAAATTAAAAACTTATTATAAATTAATTTTTTATATTATATATTATATATCAATACTAAATATTAAATATTTTATTCATATATTATAATATTTATTAATATTTATTAATGTTTTATTATTTTTTATAATTTTTTATATTATATATTAATATATTAATATTAAATTTCGAGCTGAGCTCGATCGAGCTCGACTCGGCTCAAAATTGAAGCTCGAGCTCAGCTCGAAAGTTCGAAAGCTTTTACCGAGCCGATCTCGAGCTTCTCACGAACAGCTTGATAGTTTGACAGCCCTAATTATGCCTCTTTCCGATGTGACTCAACTGATAAAAAGACCTCACACTAGTGGAGATGTGACACATCTTTAAAAGCGGCTTTCTTTTGATTCTATTGTTGTATTAATTTATTTTTACACAAACTCCTTTCTTAATTTCTTTCTCAAATGCTCACGTACCACTCGTTACAAAATTACAATATTCAAGCTTATTCATTCCTTTCATGCAGCTAGCTGTCTCCATGAAAACAATTTAAACAATCTTGTTATCTAGTACTCACAACTGAACCATTGAAACAAATAGAACCCTGATCATGCATCTGAACTAAGTTAACCTTCAAGAAGCCGGCCAAAGAACAAGTCCACACCACCTTAAACAATACATAGCCGGTTCCTAATCCCTTCTTTCAAACCTTTTTCCATCCATATGGACATAAAAAGACAAAGCACTTCATGCAATCTCCTCCCAATAAAATGAAGTTCATAGTTGGCCAATTCCCACAAAACCTAACCATGTCCATGCAGAGACTAAACCATTTCCATGGCTTCTTGCCTGAGTATGAACCATACATATCTCCGGCATCACCGATAAGGCGAGGACCGATGTACTCGGCTTATGCAGAGTTGAGGGAGTGGAGACTTAGAACAAAGGCAGCTATGATAAAGCCACCACCACCACCACCACCACCTTCATTGCATGTAGGGTTAAGGAAGGAGGAGAAATTACCAATTGCTAAGTTACCATCTAATGTAGCAAAGATGGACAATCCAGGGATGACACCTAGGCCAGGAAGCAAGGCAGACATGAGAAGGTTGGGAACCATGATGGCCATGAAGAAGGGCATCTCTAGTTTGAAGGACATGAAGGAGATGAAGGACTTCCCTCATGCTTTCATGTCTTCTTCATTTGATCTTGGTGTCTTTAAAGAAGACAAGGTTTTGAACAAAGTCATGCTCAAGAGAAGTGTTGCTAGTTTCAGAGGACATGCATTCTACAATGACTATAACAACAACAACAACAACAACAACAACAACAAAATGGGGAAGTTGAAGTCATAGATGAGATAATTAATATATATTCTAGTTAATTGTAGCATTTGTTTTAGAGATCAATGAATTCTATGGGGATTGCCTGTTTTAGGAGTTGGGGACATGAATGAGAAAATTAAGAAGTTCAAACATTATAGTTCCCTTCTTAATGAAAAGACATGGGCCAGGTGCAATGAACCGGGCCATGTTTTCAAGTTTAGTTTTAAATTAACCCTGCATTTTATGTTATGAAAGATATTATAAGATTAAGTTTTATTTTATGTTTTTTATTTGATTTCATTATATCTTTTTTAGGATAATCTAAGGCTTGTTACTTGTTAGTTTATCTAAATTATAAGGGTCATATACATTCAATTAAAAAATAAAAATAAAAAACTAAAAATAGGGTAGCCCGGCCGGAGCTACGTATAAAGCTCTTGTATATATATATAAGGGTCAGACCACTTGTACCTTTTTTTTGGAAAGAAGTTATTTCTACAACTCAAAACTGTGACCTCCATGTCACATGGTGACAACTTTACTTTCAATTTAATTCAATTAAAAAAGAATTAAACTTTATAACTTATTAAATTATGCATCATAATTTTAGGATATATATATAGTATTTCTTAAAAATTGGTGTGAAAGCTGAGACTTTGCCAATTATGTTGATGAGTATCAAGATAAAGAATCCTCATAAACTAAACTAAGCTATCTTTGTAACATGTCTCTCTAAAGTGAAAGTCTAATTCATCCTTTGTTCTTTCCTTTCCATTTGCTCGGATCTCTTCCGTTTCATCTATTTTGTCCAGATCCTCCTTTTCTTCCGAATAAAGGGAAGGGTCTTCTTCGATGAATAACTCTTGTTTCTATTTAGTCTCCCTCGTATTAAGTCCTTTTCAGACTCCAAAGAAGTCTCTTTTTTTTTTTATAATTCTTCGGTGAATACCTCTTGTTCCTATTTAGTCTCCTTCGTATTAATTCCTTTTCGGTCTCCAAAGAAGTCTTTGTTTTCTTTTATATATGAATGACTCCAAAGAAGTCTTAGTTTGCTCAAATTTTACTCATTTATTATTATTTTAAATTTAAAATAATAATAAATGAGTAAAATTTGAGCAAACTAAGACTTTTTTATTTAAAAAATAATAAATTAGTAAAATTTGAGCAAACTAAGACTTCTTTATTTTAAAAATAATAATAAATGAGTAAAATTTGAGCAAACTGAGACTTCTTTATTTTCAACACTACATGCAGTAACTACCAAGCTCAAAGTAAAAATTATCATCAAGTAATTAACTATTTAATAATATAATGAATTTTTAAACTCAACACTCCATATATATATAGAACTCACTTGGATTCATTTATGAAATAAGTGCTTAATTTATGTTTTTTTTATAAAGTAGATTAATCACATATTTATTAATATTACTAGAATTTGTAGAATTACATTACAAAGTACCCAATTATGAGAGATATGTGATTCAAAAATCAATTCTCTTGAGTGTTGCTCCTCTAACTAGGTTGGTGAGCCCTTACTCCCTTTCTCGATCTGGTATCGCGTCATCCTCGATTGCCTCATCGCCCTCATCGGCTTGGCCCACATCTCCTGGTGAAATCAAGGCATCGCTTCACCAGCCCTTGCGTCGCCTTAAATCTCGATTTCTTGTTCAACGGAGCTGTATCGAACCAAGAAAGATTGAGAAAGAAAATATCTCGAATAATTTTTAAAAAATTACATTATTTATCTTAAAAACATCGCATATTCCGCTCACCCTATACTGTCCACATGATTGCCATTATAGTGAGTTCCTAACCCCCTCACAAGGTTTTGACCACCCTAGGAAGGGAAGCCTTAATTCCTCAAATGTCTCTCAGGTCTTCGGCATCTATTTGTAACCCAAAGATTTGTCTGAAGTGGCTCCAAATGTTTGCTACATAGGTGCACGATATTAGGAGGTGGTTCACCGATTCATCTTGTAGATCACATATGTAGCATTTTGTGAGTTCCCTCCTTTTATGTAGATTGTCTAGTGTGAGAATCTTATCCTCTCTTTCCAACCAGGTGAACCTTAAGAAGGCACGGTTACTTCTAGAAGCCCTTTCGTATGTCACTTCTAATCCCTCCATCAATTCGGAAGGTGCACAACAACTTAACGGTAAATGTCTTGGTTGGTGTGAGTTTCCACTTTCTTAAATCTAGAGAGTGGGCATGTGTGATGGTGTTATGTGTTGCCCCAGGGTGTTTAGTCTCTCCGCATCCTTTATTGTTAGAGGTCTGGGCTTAAGAAGTGGTTTGCCTCTCTAGAGCCTATTTCTGGCATCTTGGATGTTTAATGACGCCTTGATATTGAGCGACTGGAGTCCTCGATGGGAGTTACTCCAGGAATCCCCTTCCCACCAGTTGTCTCTCCAGAGGTTTGTCGAGGCGCCAGACCCTGGCTTCACTAGTATGTTTGCAAGCGTCGGCGGCCCCTCTCGACATATACTTTTCCAGAAGAGGGATGGGTACCCTTAAGCCGATTTGTGGGAGTCAATGAAACCTCGTCATGCATATGCTTCTTTAAAGATTTTGAGGCATATCCGGCTCCCTCAGTAAGTATCCTCCACCACTATTTTCTTAACAGGACCCTATTAAACTCCCAAAGATTTAAGATACCCCATCCTCCATTGTCTTTGGGTCGACATAGTCTTCCCCAGTTAACCAGATGATAGCTCTGCGCCTCTTTATCCACCCCTTTCTAGAGGAAGCCCTTTTGAATGGTGTCGATTTTGTGGATGACCCAATCTGAGAGGCAAAAAATGGACATCCAGTGGATAGGCATGGTGCAGATGACTGAATTTAGCAGGGTGAGTCTTCCTCCTAGAGATAGGAGTTTCCCTTTCCTGGACGCCAATCTTCTTCGGATCTTTTCAACTAGTATGAGCAAATCCTCTTTCCTTAGGCGACCTCCTAAGATAGGGACTCCCAAGTATTTTATCGGGAACGATGCAATGGCACAGTTAAGTGTTTATGCCAGATCTTAGACGGAGTGTTCCATGATTTTCACCGAGATAATGACGCTCTTGTCATAATTAATCTGCAGCTCTGAGAGACCCTCAAACAAGTAGAAAATCAGTTTTAGGATGCGGATCTCAGCTTGGCCGCCAGTGTTGAAAACTAAGAGATCGTCTGCATATTGTTTTCATAATTAATTTATGTTTTTCAAAAATATTATTAGCACAAGTGTTTCTATAGTAAATTAAGTATTTTCATATTTGGATGCACATTTATTTTAGATAATTATGGTTTTGTTACGTTTGTTCGGTGTCTCTGAAGTATTTGTATTTCTAAGGTGATAAATTACAATTAAGGTTATGTAGAAGCCATTTTTAAGAATGGATGTCGGATAGTGGTGTCGATCTTCCTATAACAATTGTTAGTCGCTTAGCTCGCATAAAAGAGGGAGGACATTGTGGATTTCAGGAAATGACAGTGATTAATTCTCTTAGGGCTTTCATATATAAGAACATGAAAAAAATGATTATTTACTTTCATAGACCCATTCTTGTTTTTTTTAAAGCAAAAATACACCTAAGTGCACTTCTTTAGTATCAAAAGTGCTTTCATGAGAAGCAACAAGGAACATAACAAAGGAATGTGCTTCTAAAAACACCCAATCTTTTTTCTTTTTTTTTTTGAGATTTTTTTCCTTTTTTATATACATATTTGCTTTGTTTTGCAAAAGCATGTTAAAAAGAAAAGTGTGTTTTCCTAAAATACTTATTTTATAACACTTGAGAGTCTCTTCAACTCCAAAAGCAAAAGTAGTTTGCATGGAAGTAATCTCCACTTCTAGATTCACCAGGTAGATCACCTGAATGTCGTGTCTTCCTCCACCGCCAACAAGACATTATCACAACCAAACCTAACCAAACCATCGATAATGTAAAATCCAGGATTTTTGGAGGATCGTTTTTTTTCTTTATGGAGTTGACTAATAAATGATAGTTTCCAAGGTTGGAGTTAAATGAAATTTTAACTTGAATAAACCGATAAAATTGGAACGATTCAGAGAAGATTAGCATGGCCCCTGCGCAAGGATGACACGCACAAATTGAGAAATGGTGGTGCTGCTGTCCTTTGACCACCGGGGAGCACAACCAGGGCCTGTGCAGACTGGGAGCACGAGGAAGGGAGGCGAACATAGACATATGCAGGCATGGTGAGTCTTTTAGTTACATAAATCAGAGCATGGACCTTGCGTACATAGACACATGCATAGTAGCTAGTTAAAAATCATGTGTGTGTGGTTTAGAGTAAGGCTCTCTCTCTCTGTCGTGCTGAAGAAGAATATAACATAAGAAAATAAGAGATAGAGTTGGGGTTCATGATGAGGGCTCAAGGCATGCATGACCTATATATGGGTTCTGGTATTCTACAGTGAGAATGGTATGCATGTAAGTGGTTAATAAAGAAAGATTAATGAGAATGATAGCATGTTAGGAATTTTTGAGAGATCTCATGACTATGGGTACATGAGAGGCTAGAGGGAGAGAGTATGGGCATGGTTGTTTGGTGTGGTTTATGTGTTGGAGCACTGGAAGGTGACTGTGAGATGTTTAGTGATCTAATGGATTGGTGGTTGTGTTGGTAATGGCTTCCAGGTATTAAACTTTGAGAAGTTAGTGTTAAAAGCTGTGAGTGTATGTGTGAGTGACTTATGAGGATATTTAGTTATTGTTAGTCAAGGAATTGAAGGTATGAAGACCTTGATTTAGTTGAAGTGTTGATTTTGATTTGATTTGGATTTAAGTGGTTGGGGTAAATCACTTGGAGGCTTTAAACGAGATTGAACTTTAATGAGTAGATTGAGATAATTAAGTTGGAGTATTGGGCTTATTATTGGGCCGAGCCCATTTAGCTAGACATGCATAGTAGAATTAGTGAGTTCATATCCGTGTCTTGTTTTGAGACCAGGTTTATGGTTTCCAGGTGTTGATTTAGAGCATGGAGCTGCGTCAGGAGAGACGCGGGATTGTCGGAGTGATTTTCTAGTGAGGTAAGTGCCTTTGCCTCGTTTCCCACCCGGTTTCGGGTTTTCTTGGATTTGATTTGATTTATGATTATTGATATCATACTTGCTTATGAGTTGGATACATGCATGTCTCTTCATGATTTGATTGGATTCTGGTGCATGTATGTTTGTTTTCGGGATGTTGGCATCCCTAGCTTTTGTTTGTCTTCCGCCCGGGTTCAGTGGAGCAGGTGAGCTCCGGATTTTGCTAGAGCGTTGGGGACGGGACACCTTGACGTTCTGGCACTCCTGGCCAGAGGGATAGTACTCTGGTTGTCCTTGCCAGTCAATGGGGTCGATCACTGACCATGTCGACATGAGAGAGAGGTGGCGCTACCGTGGGCGACGGATTTGTCGTCGGCAGCTGATGCTGTGGGATAGTACTGACCGGGGGATGATCTTTAGAGGGACACAGATAGGATAGGGGTTTTTACCGTTGACGTTATCTTTGTGGTAGACCCCTAGGATTCCAGGATACGGGACGTTGGTCCCACTGTTTGTTGACTTGTTGATATGTTTGTTCATATCTCATTCCTTGTGTTCCTTGCAGGGTGCTTACTGAGCTTTCCTTTCGAAAGCTCATTTTCTTGTTTCCCTTTTTTTCAGGTTCTGAGGAGCAGGAGGCTTGGTCATGAGGGATAGCACGTGGGTTGGGTGTTGCTGAGGTTGAGGACCTCTTCCTTTTATTTTATTGTGAGTTCGTACCGGATCTGTTGACGTGCCAGAGGTCCCGGGATCCGGGTCGGGGCGTTACAAATAATCTAAGATAACAAAAAAAAAAGGTAAAGTTATAAACTTTGAAATTTTTTACCATCTACACTCTCTCCCTTTCTTTCTCTTTATATATATATATATATATATATATATATATATATATATATATATATATATATATATGAAAATAGTGGCTTAGCTTTCCATTAAATAAGGATGAGATATATATACATGTATATATTAGGTTGTATTCCAATCTTAATAAATGGTCAATCAAATATTCTAAATCTAGCTAATTACCTAATCAATGGATACAATTGAATAAATGAATTCTTCTAATAATATTAAAATATATATAATAACTTTATTCAAGGATGCTTTGCCACTATTTCTGACTTGAGAAAGTTAAAAGATGGTTTGAGGGGCTAATGTTAAAAAATGAATAACTTTTGTTCATGTTTAGTTTCCCTCGTATTAATTCCTTTTCGGACTCCAAAGAAGTCTTTTTTTTTCTTTAATAATTCTTCGGTGAATAACTCTTGTTCTTGTTTAGTCTCCCTCTTATTAATTCCTTTTCGGTTTCCAAAGAAGTTTTTTTTTTTATAAATGACTCCAAAGATGTCTTAGCTTGCTCAAATTTTGCTCATTTATTTTCAACATTACATGCAGTAATTACCAAACTCAAAGTAAAAATTATTGTATAGTAATTAACTATTAAATCATATAATGAATTGTTAAACTCAACATTCCATATATAGAACTCACTTGGATTCATTTATGAAATAAGTGCTTAATTTATGTTTTAATTTTTTTTTATAAAGTGGATAAATCGTGTATTTATTAATATTACTAAAATTCCATTACAAAGTGCCCAATCAGGGAGAGTTATGTGATACAAAGATCAATTCTATTGAGTGTTGCTCCTCTGACTGGGTTGGTGAGCCCTTAGTCCCCTTCTCGATCCGGTAACGCGTCAACCTCGAAGGCATCGTCGCCCTCATTTTCCCGCCCAACATCTCCTGGGTGAAATCAATGCTTCACTTCACCAACCCTTGCGCTGCCTTAAATCTTGGTCGCTTGTTTAACGGAGCTGCATTGAACCAAGAAAGAATAAGGAAGGAAATATTGTAAATAATTTTTAAGAAAACGCGTTATTTATCTTGAAAACATCGCATATTTCACTCGCCCTATAGAGTCCAGATGATTGCCATTGTAGTGAGTTCCTAACCCCCTCACTGACCACCCTGGGAGGGGAAGCCTTAATTCCCCAGATGTTTCTCAGGTCTTCGGCACCTGTTTATAACCCAAAGATTTGTCTGAAATGGCTCCAAATGTTTGCTACATAGGGGAGCGATATTAGGAGGTGGTTCACAAATTCATCTTGTAGATCACATATGTAGCATTTTGTGCGTTCCCCCTGTCACTTCCTCTTATGTAGATTGTCTAGTTCGAAAGGTGTACGACCACTTGACAGTAAATGCCTTGGTTGGTGTGAGTTTCCACTCTCTTCAATTTGAAAAGTGGGTATGTGTGATGGTGACCATGAGGTGTTTCCCGAGGGTGTTTAGTCCCACCGCATCCTTCGTTGTTAGGGGTCCGGGCTTAAGAAGTATTTTGCCACTCTGGAGCCTGTTTCTGGCATCTTAGATGCTTAATGACGCCTTGATAGTAAGCGAATGGAGTCCTCAATGGGAGTTACTCTAGGAATCCCCTTCCACTAGTTGTCTCTCCAAAGGTTTGTCAAGGCCCCAGATCCTAGCTTCACCAATATGTTTGCAAACGTCGGTGGCCCTTCTCGGTATATACCTTTCCAGAAGGGGGATGCGTGCCCTTAAGCCAATTTGTAGGCATGAAACCTCGTCATGTATATGCTTCTTTAAAGATTTTGAGGCATATTCTGGCTCCCTCGGTAAATATCATCTGCCACTATTTTCATAGCAGGACCTCATTAAACTCTCAAAGATTTAAGATGCTCCATCCTCCATTCTCTTTGGGTCGATATAATCGGCCCCAGTTAACTAGATGGTAGCTTCGCGCCTCTTTATCCACCCTTTTTCCAAAGGAAGTCCTTTTGAATGGTGTCGAGTGGATGACACATTTCGGGAGGAGGAAAATGGACATCCAGTGGATGATAGACATGGTGCAGATGACTGAATTTAACAGGGTGAGTCTTCCTCTTAGAGATAGGAGTTTTTCTTTCTTAGACGCCAACCTTCCTCTGATCTTTTCAACTAGTGTGAACCAATCCTCTTTCCTTAGGCGACCTCCTAAGATGGGGACTCCCATGTATTTTATCGGGAACAATGCGGTGGCTCAGTTAAGTGTTTGTGGCAAATCCCTTCCATGGTTTTCACCAAGATAATGACGATCTTGTCATAATTAATCCGTAGCTTCGAGCGACCCTCAAACAAGTAGAAAAACAGCTTTAGGATGCAGATCCCAGCTTGGCCACCAATGCTAAAAACTAGAGTTGTCTGCATATTGTTTTTCATAGATAATTTATGTTTTTCAAAAACATTATTAGCACAAGTGTTTCTATAGTAAATTAAGCATTTTCATGTTTGGATGCACATTTTCTTTAAGTAATTATGGTTTTGTTATGTTTGTTCGGTGTCTCTGAAGTATTTCTAAGGTGTTACAACTAAGGTCATGCAGAAGCCACTTTTTAGAATGGATGTCGAATAGTAGTGTCGATCTTCCAATAACAACTGTTAGTCTATTAGCTCGCATAAAAGAGGGAGGACTTTGTGGATTTCAAGAAATGACAGGGATTAACTCTCTTAGGGCTTTCATATGTAAGAACATGAAAAAATGATTATTCACTTTCATAGACCCATTTTGATCTTTTTTTTTTAAAGCAAAAATACACCTAAGTGCTCCTCTTTAGTATCAAAAGTGCTTTCATGAGAAGCAACAAGGAACATAACAAAGGAATGTGCTTCTAAAAAACACCCAATCTTTTTTTTTAAAAGATTTTTTTGCTTTTTTTTATATACGTCTTTGCTTTGTTTTGCAAAAGCATGTTAAAAAGAAAAGTGTGTTTTCCTAAAATACTTATTTTATAACACTTGAGAATCTCTTCAACCCAAAAGCAAAAGTTGTTTGCATGGGAGTAATCTCCACTTCTAGATTCAATAGGCAGCTCACCTGAATGTCGAGTCTTCCTCCACCGCCAATAAGACATTATCACAACCAAACCTAACCAAATCATCGAAAATCTAAGATAACAAAAAAAAAGGTAAAGTTACAAACTTTGAAATTTTTTACCATCTAAACACTCTCTCCCTTTCTTTCTCTTTATATATATATATATATATATATGAAAATAGTGGCTTAGCTTTCCATTAAATAAGGATGAGATATATATACATGTATATATTAGGTTGTGCTCCAAGCTTAATAAATGGTCAATCAAATATTCTAAATCTAGCTAATTCCCTAATCAATGGATACAATTGAATAAATGAATTCTTCTAATAAAATAAAAAAAATATATAATAACTTTATTCAAGAATGCTTTGCCACTATTTCTGACTTGAGAAAGTTAAAAGATGGGATAAGGGGCTAATGTTAATATAAACCAACCACCAAGCCTACTTACAATCAAAACACATGACAATTAGATACGATCTTTGTCAAAGGTTTCGTTTTGACCTTGTTCTCAAGAACCTATGGACTTATGGACTATACTTCTATTATTAACTCTTATCTCATACACTCCTCCTTTAATTAATCCCCCAATGGTGCCTAAAGTTCAAAGATTAGTTTATCCAAAAGGCTTTAATTTGCTAATGCATGCACGTCATCTTGCCAACTTAATTAATTCTTAATCAACCCCTCTAATCATATAATGCATTCACGTTTCCTAATCTTTATAAATATATATATATATACTCCTTTATTAAAGCTTCTAACCTTCATGTGAATCCACCTGTCCTCTTAGCTAGCACCTTAGAGCATTTCATTTGCCTTTGTCTTAAGTGCACAAGAGCTAGCTTAATTCACGGATACATTAATGTTGTTTTAATTAATTAAAGTTGATCTTAATTGAACCCCCTTAAACCTTAGCTCTACTTAGAGTACTATTCTAGACTAGCCTTTCTTTGTCATTGATCAAATGAAGTATATATAGATATATTAAACTTAGCCTAGAGAATCACTTCACATGACTTCAAGTGAAATCCACCCAAACATATATATATATATATATTGTTCTTTGTTTTTTTTTTTATTTCTTTTTAGTGGAAGTAGGTAATGTCACTTGGAATACTTGGGCATTATTTAAATGCTATGCTCACATTGCGTGGATTGTTAACAGGCTTCCAACATACACTTAAAAGAAGAGATAGATATATATTTATCAACTCCATTATTAGCCTAGTTCTTGATTTTATTTTTTCCTCTTTAATTCTTATAAGAAAGAGATGGTTGTTAAGTTAATGGGAAAGATATTATTAATGTCTTGTCAAACTGAAAATTTCTTCTTGGAAAGAAGGACTTGGTGGGACCTTAATGTGATTCTTGTGATCTTAAATGTTGCCATCTTTTCCCTTTGATTAATTACATAACTTAGCATGATGATCATGATGTCTTAGAGGAAATGTTTTGTATTGGATGGTGGAGGCCACTTATAGTTAATTATACAAGAGAGAAACTCATTAATTAGCCTCTCCAATATTGGATCACTCTCAACAACAAGTTGTCCTTTGTTAGTTATCACAAGTTAAAGTTAAAAGAGAGGGTTGGACACTCTATACTTAAAGTTTTTTCCATGCATAATGTAAAGCCTAGCTAGCTAGTTAATGGAAGTTAGGCCTTTTTTATTAAGGTGGTTCTTATCTATACTCATGTTTGAGGGGGAGAGGAAAACCCTATTTAACCTTAAGATGTTTAGAATATGCATGTGTGGAAAGACATTGGGCTTAGGGAATAGCTAGGACCTATGTATGTTGTGTATGTGACTTTTGTAGGGGAGCTTGAAACAAGGAAGCAAATGACAGAGAAAAAGAAGAAGAAGCCTAAGTTAACAAGACAAAGACTTCATATAAAGTATGCCAACTTGGTACCCTACATCACTATTTGGAATAAGGGTAGCTTAATCAAGCCTAAGGCAAGGAATCTAGAAGCTATATAGGTGGATGGGTAACATGACTGTTGTTCAAGAGGGCCACCTCAACTACTTCCCATGAGGGAGACAAACTCAAGACAATTCTTGGTTGGAGAGACTAGATCAATCTAAAGCTCCTATAGCTGCTTGATTACTCATAGAAGAGAGAGAGTGTGTGTGTTTTAGTTTTTATATATACCCTATATTCAGTTGAGAAAGACAGTGTCCTATATATTCAATGTGAATAGTGGTCAGATTTAGTACTCCCTCCATCTTGAGACCATCATTAAAAATAGTGAAAAGATGACTTTATCTTCTACAAACTTTCAAATTAAGTCACAATTATTTAATCAGAGTGGTTGATTAATTTATATGTGAATTTTATTATTCATTTAATTTCTCTTCCAGAAGGGAAAAAAAAAAAACAACCTTGACACAACCATAAATTATCCCAATGTGATTTGAAAGTCACATATATATTCGAGTCGTGAAAATAATGTTTTACAAAAAAATCAGGATAATGATGGGAATCCGACATGATTCTTTGAGATTGTGAGGGACAAAAAACAAGAACAAAAAAGACATAGAGGATTTTTACATAGTTCACCCCATAATGGACTACATCCAGGGCCGTTAGTACGGTTTTCACTAAATTCTCAAAATAATAAAAAATTACAAGGATAGAATAAAATATAAGGAAAAAAACCCTAATATAATGAAAATACTCAAAATATCTTTTGAAAATTTTCACTTCAGAAAAAACATGACCGGGGTGTAATATGATCAGGCTCCACACAATTCAATAAATAAGATTAATGTGTATAATAGACTCAAGTGATCCGATCTTTCTCTAAATCCCACATATAGCGGGAACATTGCAATGTGACCTGAAAGTCATAGATTCGAATCATAAAAATAATGTTTTGGAAAAACAAAAGATAAAATTGTGTACAATAGATCCAAATGAACTGATCCTTCTCCTCCTAATCCTATATATATTTGTGTAGGAACTTTATAGCAGTGAACTGTCCTATTTAATTTCTCTTGCACCATAAGATATATATATACATATATAGTCCTTTATCTCCTTGTTAATTTCCTACCTAAGTCTCCACGTTGTTCTTTCCCACCACTGACTCAAACATGGCCCCAAAGTCTTGTCAAACCAAGCACAACTAGATATCTCTCCACAAACAAACACATCAAGTACACTAAACTCTAAACATGGAATCCATTTCACTGCCCCTCTGTTATCATCCCACAAGAACCAGACAACCCCTATCCATCCCCCTACTTCTCCTTCCTCTCCTGTTCCCCCCCACCCTATTAATCCCTCCCCCAAAACTCAATACACATACACTCATATATATAATATAATATAATATAATACATCTAGTCACATTATCTACTCCACTTCTTCAGTGTAAGGTGGTTTGACTCCTCTGCCTTCACAAACCCTTATTATATTACAGCAACCTTGCATGTCTCCACATATAAATACAACCCATTCCTCCCCTCATAAACAACATATCCTCTTCTTCTCATCTTCTCTTCTTTCTCTCCATAGAGAAAAAGTAGTCTACTATGGAAGCTGAAGCCATGCAGTGTCAAACTAAGGCAAGTAATAAGCTCAAGCTATTCGGCTTCAACGTCTCAGAAGACACAGACGGGGAGCACCAGCCGGCGCCGGAGGCGGGATCACCGTCGTCTACGACGACGACAACCACCGGCGGCGAGGCACGTAAGTTTGAGTGCCAGTACTGCTGCAGAGAGTTCGCCAACTCACAGGCTCTGGGCGGTCACCAGAACGCGCACAAGAAGGAGAGGCAGCAGCTGAAGCGGGCGCAGATGGCGGCGCACCACACCGCGAACGCTCACCGCTCACCACCCGGTACGTTGTACCCGCGGAACCCGATGGTGTCCGCCTTCGCCCCGCCACCTCATCTCTTCCCCGCGGACCCCACCGCGCCCAGCTGGATCTACTTCTCCCACGCCGCAGCCCCGGCGATACACGTGTCGCACGGCTGTGCGATCCCGTCCGCTGTTCGGGTCCCGCAGCAGTTCTCCTTCTCGCCGAGCGACGAGGCCGACTCGGTCATCACTCATAGAACTCGCCCGATGACGTGGAACTCCTTCGCCGGGTTCTCCGATTCGGGACACGTGGAGTCCGGTGGACCGTCCACTGCCACTGATGAGGCCTTTGGGTTGGACTTGCACTTGAGTCTCGCACCCGCTGGCTCCTGACTCGTTCTCTACTCGGTTGAGTTGGGTTGGGTTCATTGTGATGAATGAGTGATTTAGAATTTGAATGAATGATGAATGAAATGTGTAATTTTTGTTTAGAAAAAAAAAAAAAAAGAAATTCTTTGATTTGATAATCCTTAACCTTTTTCTAAACATCTTGTTTGGTTTGAATTTTGATTTTCCATATTATATAATTTTTTTTTTTAATGTATATAATGATCTTTGGTTAGATCTCACTGGGGCCAGGTTGTTAGTTTGTGGGCCCCGGTTGGTCGGCTTGAGAAAATAAAATAATATTAATTAATTGATTAATTATATATATTTTTTAAAAAATTTACAAATTATATTAATAATTGGTTGTTATAATCAGTTAGTATAAAATTTGTATAAATTTGTTTATTAAAATATATTAAAAAAATGTTGGAAGGTATTTTGCAGTGACAAGTAGCAGCAGACATAAAGATCATTATAAGATTCGTATCAATTAAAGAAATAAACATAAGCTTGATTGATTAATTAATTAATTAGCTAATCACATTTAGGGATTGTTTGGTGTTTTGCGATGAAAGACTTTCCTTCTCACAGGGAGAGGTTAGAGACTAGTGGTTTATTTATATTTATCAAAAAAAAAATATATTAGGTATAATTCCTAAGAGTTAAGGAGGCATTTGTCTATAAGTGTTATGCACCTGCCAAAGCTGACTAAATTAAGAGCAATTTGTTTAGCTTTATTTTTTATGTGATTAAGAAGTTTTGATGGAATGTTTTGTCGACAATGACTTAGCTCGCGTCCTTGTTTGATATCGACTCTCGAACAAATGTAGGTATTTTTAGGTAATGTCCTTGTTCTATGAAATTTCAATTAAATAAAATTTGAATTCGAATATATAAATATGGTATGGTATCAATGTTAGGTAAAAATGTATTAGACTAATTAAAAGTCCGACAAAGGTTAATTAATTTAGTGAATTTGGATTTAATCTAGTTTACTAGACGATGAATCGGAAAGGAAAACATAAACAATCTTATCTTTTAGTGTAAATTGAGATTAAGTTGGATTATTGGAAAATCATCTTCCACTTACAATCAATCTCAAGTAAGCTAAATTAAGATTGGATATAGACAAATTATGCTGACTAGGTCCTATTTGGTCTATAATACACTGGGATTAACATAATTGGAGAAAATATAGCCATCAAATCAAAACCAAACTTAATTATCAAAGGAATTGGGGCACATGATTTTTGACTTAGAACCACAAATTAAGTACATGGCCCCCTACCACTGAACAAAGTGTCCACAATGAGATAAGCATTGTTTATTAAGTACTAGTCAAGAGACAAGGGTTATTAGTCACTAGAAAAGTTAATTGGATTAGCCACTTAGAAGTTTGCATTTATTTGAAAGCCATCCACCCCTTTTTGTGATACTAATCCCCCATTAAGGGACTAATGATATTTTGACAAATTAAAGTAAAGTGGGTTCCAAAGAGTCATGAAGGTCTACATCCCTAAGATTTGGCCATCAAGGAACATATCCTAGAAAGGAAGATATGGAGAGAAGTGTGGCTTGGTTTTGTGAAAAGCCTTGGCTTGTCAACCTCATCCAAATTGAATGGTAATTAATCATGGGACCCAATGCCACTAATCCAACCATGCATATCTTATGGTACACTTAAGGCATCATTAACCCTAATGCTTTTCTAAGCGATACCGCTTAACTCTCATGTTAAGCGGGTTTCCGATAGACTTACCGACTAATAGTCGAGCACCCTCATTTTTAGTCCCTGTATTTGTTACCCAATGTTTATTTTCATAATTGTACTTTAAAAATCTTCGATATGGTCCCTATATTTTGGGGTTTTTGTTCAAATACATCCCTGGTGCTGACATGGCAGCACAGGTGGCATACGAACTGAGTACGATTAATTTTTTATTTCAGGTGCCATGCCATGTCAGCATGTCAGGTCATCGTTTAAAAGAATTAGTTGATTCGAAATCCATTTTGTCATGCCATATCAGCATGTCACGTCATCATAATCTTGTCACGTCAGCACTAGGGACGTATTTGAACAAAAAACCCAAAATACAGGGACCATATCAAAGATTTTTAAAGTATAAGAATGAAAATGAACATTGGGTCAAAATATAGGGACAAAAACTGAGGTTTATTCTTTAATTAATTCATAGTTTAGGGTTTGATTAACAACTAGAGATGAAGAGGTTCCTTGAGGTGGTTTGGACTTTGGTTTCTAACCCCCACTTGGAAGAATGACTTGCAAGTTGGGAAAGTTTTTTTTTTTCTTTGTTTGGTGACATGAACAATCAAATCATGACATATTTATGGTTCTCATTGGCAGACAATGTCTCAAAACATTCAGATGTGGGACCTCTCTCTCTTTCTCTCTAGGGTGGATGGCCATTTCTCACCAATGAAAATGAGACATGAAGTGGCATTTACTTCTCTTCATTGGAGGGGATGGAGCACTAAGACTTGTTATTAAAAAAAGATGCTAATTATATGCTATGGCTTATGAGTATATACACAAAAAGCAATTGGCATTATGTTTAATGAATGAATGCATCCACTTAAACTTGTTGAAATGAAACATGGTTGTCCACCAATAATAGTGGAAAGACTTTCAATCTAAAAGTGAAATACAACATGATGTGTGTATTCTCTTAGAGCATAAATATTATCATCATCAGATTCCCACAAAAAAGTGGAAGAATAATCAGATTCTTATTTCCTCAGTTCTCATGCAACCAAATAAATTCAATGGCCTGCTTTTGGTTTTTACAAACATAGAGATACAAGAGTCCTGCATATAAGGTAGTGGCTTAAGATTTTACAGGGTTCATTGAGGTGTCAACATAAATAAGGAAAAAATCTTGCCAGTGATACATTTGTATAACAGTGAATGAAAATGAACCCTTTTCACTCTAAATTGGAGCTTGAAGCCTTTAGCTGATTTACATTATGAACAAACAATACTACCTGGATTTTTTTGGATTACCGTTCGAAAATGAACCAATGAAGTATGATACTAGACACGGGAAAACTTTGTAACTGTCTTTGTTTGGTTGTTCTAATTTTTTTGATGATACTTGTCAGGCCTTCTTGCTTAGATTGAGATTAAACCATTTCTTCTTGAAAGATCTGTCTTTTGCATCCGGAGTTCTATCCTCAGTAGGGCTTCCAACACTGACTTCCTCGTCAGGAGCTTTGTTGCTTCCGCTGGTGCTACTGCCCGAATTAGCTATAGTCCGCACGGTGGTAAATGAGGAATGAATACTATCTCGTTGTTTAAGCAACTCATCTACCTGCATTTCAATCAATATAAAACAGATCAATTCGATTCCAGGTGAAGCATCAGGTTATTACACTCCACATTGTGGCAAAACCTATAGGAAAATCAATAAATAAGAGAATTATTTTCTTTGAAAGATGGTAGGGTAACTTTGAAAGTTAAAAGAAAATTAATCCACTATATAACTAGATGAAAGAAAAAAAAAATGTTTGACAACATGAGGCAAATTCAGTAAACAAAATGGATTTTTAACATCAATGTAACAAAATCCTAGCAGTACAAAACTGTCAGCTTCTAACAGGGTTTAAAGGGCAATTGACATTTAAGTAGCCTATTCTAGTTAACATGGTTTGATTAGGTATCCTAGCGGACTGTTGGAGCCTATAAAGAATAACTCTGAAAGAAAAAATGCCCAGAAATTATCTCAAAGGATCAGGGGGGGTGTCAATGTAAAGCAACACATACAGCTTGCTTTTCTTGGGTGTATCTGTTTGTGACTTCCTGAAAGCGTGCCAATGCCTGTAGAAACATGAGAAAAAGGAAATCACTGAGTGCATATGCTACTATTCACTCTAGAAAAGCTAATCCTCTTACTTTTCTGTATTCTGTTTCGAACTGGCGTAGATCATTTCTCTTTTTAAGAATTTGACTTTCAATCTCTTTGAGTTTCTCTGTTATATCTTCAAATGGTCTCGCACACACAGCTTCGATGGTATACCCAGCTGGCTTAAAAAAGTTATCACCTTGAAAAATTTTAAAGAGATCAACCAGATGAACAAAGGTGCTGACAATTAATTTGGAATAGGAAATGATAAAGTGATGGTGAACAAACCATAAACAGCAAAAACATGAGTGCCAGATTTCAATTCAGAAACCTCACAGGGTTGGAGACCTTCCAATCTTTTGAAGAAAGCAGCCTCAGGGTCTTTGGCCATAGCTAACTACACCAAATTAGATACTATTTTTTAGTTTTCTTCTTTTCTTTTTTGAGGTTATAATAGGTTTTGTTAAACTTTCATCCCAGGTGAGAGATATAGCAGTTCAAGTTTTGCATGACAAACCGCATTAACCGTTGAATCCATTCTGTAAACTTGAAAATGCAGAAAGTACATTCCTGCAGACGTCACCTTGCCAGTCTTTTCACTATCTTCCTGTCGATATAATAGGCAGTGCACTGAGATCCTCATTTAACACATTGAAACATTAATTTATGAATCAAAGCACAAAACCTGATGGTATCTGCTATTAAGCAGAATCTTCTACATTTGATATGAGACAAAGGTCAATTTTTTAAACGAAAGAACTTTAATCAAATATATGATATGTGCATAGTTATCTTCTTGATGGCAGATTTTTATGTGACAGTTTAAGCAGTTGAACTAATATCACGTCTTGAAGAGCAACCGAAGCAAACCTTTGTGCCTCATACTTACAGAAGCTTCCTTTGTGATAGGGGTTGGCATGCCATTAAACAGTTCTTTTCATGGGGTTTGGTGTTCATAAAATAAATGGCAATTATCAAATCAGAGTTACCTGCAAGGCCAATCCATAACCTCCATTTGCCTCTTGTTCAAAGTAAAGAAGCTGTCACAAATAAACTTGGTATCAAATGATTGCAGGTACTTACAAACAGCAAATAAAAAGAAGTAAAAAAGCACATTGATTTGGATATCTTATTCTATTAGGATATTCTTATAGCAGCCAAATAGAGAACGATTACATAAACCACTTGATTTTAGCATTTTCTATCTGTACCTTGAATTTACTTTGTGCAGATGATGTAACCCTGACCACTATCCCGGCCTGGGCTTGTTGTTCATTAATCGTCACACCAAAAAAATGAGCACACTGCTTATCAACCTGCAAAAGAAAGAAATCTTAACAGCAATTCCACAAAGATAAACAGAATTGTAAATAAAAAAATAAAAGATAAAGCACCTTTCCACTGACTGATGTTCCAAGGGGAAGAGGCCTAATTGTGACAGTTCCATTTAGAGCTTCTTCAAGAACACTAGCGGAAATTGTCGTTTTAATAGGGACACCTAGCTTGCTGTACATTTTTCACAAAATCAAATAAAGGTTTGTAAAATCTGTAGCATAGCGACAAACATTTCAAAATTTTCAAAACCTGAATAGTGCTGCAAACATTGTATTGAAAGTTCCAAGGTTGGATAAGTCAATCTCCATATCCATGCCATCAGTCTCCAAAGCCTAACACAAAGCCATAAGAAACACTAAAATATCAAGTACTGTAAGAATGTAGCTGTAAATTGTAAAAGTAATGGCAGCACCATGATCAGATAAATTTACACAGTGAATACTTTGGAAGGGATAAACACATGTTTGCATAAGATAGAAAGTAATATCTTACTGAATAGCACTTTTTGTTCATTAAAAGAATGGTATACAGTATATTGTAAAATCAATATTCATTGGTCAAGCAAGAAGAAACCATTATCAACTTATCTTTCAAGGAGATCATCCATCACAGGGAAGGTTTCCTGGAGAATACTGATAATTGAAATCAATATAAAGTTAGCTCTGCCTAACTGTTTCTGATGATACTAGACAATTTGTCTTACTTGTATTTCAACCTTTTGCTTGAACATGCCAAAGACTTGTTTTGGTCAGCTTACCAACTTCAAATTGAAGCTGTAAAAAATATGTCCTGAATATTACTGCCTATGAAGATTTTAGAGAGTAGAATTTGTATAATTAAAGCTACTGGAGGAAACTACATAAATCCTGTCTTCGAGCACTTGGAGCCCTATTACAGGATATCCTAACTTAAGGATAAACTTTTATCAAAAAATCTGCACCAGCAATGCATGAAAACTAATAAATCCCAAAATGCACATATATAATTATATACAAAGGAATTGATGTACTATGTATAAGTTGGTAGCAAAATTAAATTTTCTAAATCGTACACAGATAAGGGCACAATTAACCAGCATTCATAAATTTATTACTTGAACGTGGTGTGACAAATGCTTATAAAGTATAAACATTGCAATCCATGCCCTCTAATTTTAATTAATAGAACTGTTTTACAATGCAACTCCATTTATAGAGACCGTACAAGGATTTCTAACATTTGAGAAATAACTAAATTAACTGAACAGAGACTATGCTGAACACTTAAAATATTTAGTGCATATTAAATACAAAAGGTGAAAAAGCAAATCACTCTTCACCTCAAAACCAGCAGTATCATATTGTCTTCTCTTCTCGGGATCAGATAATATGCTATATGAATATGCGACTTCCTTGAAAAGCTCTGAAGCTTCGGGATTACTGACATTCTTGTCAGGGTGGTACCTGATTGAACCAAAAAAGTTATTTTTCCACTTGAATTGCTGCAAAAAGTCTTTGTCTAGTCATAAGTAATGACATTAATTACAGATAAAAAATGCCCAACCTGAACTCATGAACTGAACATAAGCACACTCATCAATGTTCGTGAAAAAGGTTCGAGATGATTATTACTAAATTCATAACCCTTGCAAATGTTGGTGTAACCATAATAACAACAAATAAGTCCTGACACAAGGCTCTAGTACGTTGCTCATATACCTTGCTACAAAATAAGTCCTAACATTTGGCCCCTGAGACCCTTGGCGCAACACTAAAGTTGTCGCCATGTGAGCTTCAGGTCACAGATTCTGGAAACAAACTCTTGCAAAAAAAAAAAAAAAAAAAAAAGGGGGTAAGACTATGTACAATAGACCCAAGTGGTCCGAACTTTCCTCGGACACCATGCATAGCGGAAGATTTGTAGCACCAGGCTGCCCTTTTTTTTATTTGGCCCCTGAGACCCTTCCCCTTATTATGGTCATATGTTGCGTCCTAATTAAAATATAAATAAAATAAAATAAAATACTCTGTGAGGCACAGGCCAAATGCCCTTACATAATAGGCTACCAATATAGTTGTCAAAGCAACTTGATCATAGCCAATTTGAAAAATTCAATGAAACATGAAACTATGCAGTGCTAGGAGAAATGTCATTCTTATCAGTTCCACTTAGGCAATGACTTAATATTTTAGATGATAATTATCCTGCTTTGCCTACAAACTCTATCATCATCATGACCTTAGGGCATTTTCAAATGGGTCAGAATGTACCTTATTCTTTGTGATCCAGATATTAACACACACTTTCACAAGCCAACTCCTCAACTAAAGCCAGATGAAGATATGAGTGCACAGTCCACAACATGAGCATTCTACTCAAAACGTGTAAATAACTCAACACACATACTATCTAAGATCTGATTTGAGAGAACTGATTGGTAAACCTTATGGAAACTCCATTATATGCTAATATACTCATACGTATCAATCAAACGCAAATCAAAACATCTAACATGAAAAAGGAGGGATATTTTATCATTTCCGAAGAGATTATGCAAAAATTATAGGGGAAAAAACATATCTTTAACTCACTAACTTACTACCTTAACTTCAAAGGAGTCTTTTTAACCCTTCCAATTATGTTTTCCAGCATGAAAATTCACCAATGATTTCCTAATTTTCAATTGAACAAATACCAAACTATTCACAAAGCATATCACAAAATCGCAAACATGGCAGTAGAGTCAAGCACTAGATCACATCTCGAAAGTAAATAAAACTTTGGAAAAAAAAAGGGAGTTACTTGAGAGCAAGCTTCCGATAAGCACTCTTGATCTCCTGGTCGGATGAATCCCTGGAAACACTCAGCACCTCATACGGATCCCGTCGGAGAACTGGCGTCGAGGGGCCTTCCATCTTCTCCAAATCTCGATCCCCTTCTCCCCTCTACCTCTCTTCCATGAATTTAAACAAACCTAAACGCTGAGAAGGATACGAATTAGATCGATTTGCAAGGGATTCGATCGATAGAAGGAGGGCAGAGGCCGAGATCCTTGAGATCGGAGAATGTATCTAATTGCGAGCTGTCCATTTATTCAACTTTTCTTTTTTCTTTTTTTTCTTTATCTTTTTCTTCGTTTCCGAAACGCAGTTGTGGTTTTTTGCAAATACAACCTCAGGAATCTCTAAATTCTATATTTTGTCGTGTTCATGAATTTTTAGATTCTACTCCCTGTCTATGTGCAAAAAGGTCCCCTATTTATATTTTCATGTGGATTTAGTGTTATTTTATAGCTAAATATCTATAGATAATTTTATTTTTAAAATTTTATTCTAATTATTTCTATTAATAAAAATGAATATCTTAACCATGAATCAAAACTAGGGCAGGAAACGAGCCGAACTTGAACGAGCTGAGTCCAGCTCGAGTTCGGCTCGAAATTCCATTGTTCTACTCGAGTTTGGCTCGAGTTCGAAATTATAATATTCAGTTTGAATTCAGTTCGAGTTCGAATTATAATTTTCGGCTCGAGTTCGGCTCGATAATATTTATAAAAATTCGAGTTCAATTCAAAAAAACTCAAAATTAAAAAAAAATTATAAAATTATAATAAAATTCACATTTGTAATGCTAAACATAATTATAACTACATTATAATTATATTTTATAAGATAAAAATCAAGAATAAATTATGCAACTCAAATAAATAAAATATATATAGTCGAACTTCGAACCAAACTCAAACAAGCTGATTCTAGCTTGAGTTCGACTCACTTATTTTTCGAGCTCAAATTTGAGTTTAAGTTCAGTTTGTTATTAAAATAATCGAATCGAACTCGAGTCAATATCGAATCGAACTCGAGTTGCTCGCGAACAGTTTGATCGTTTGCCGGCCCTAATCAAAACAAAGGAAGCATTACTACAAGTGTTGACATTTGAAGAATATATAAAAAAGATCACCAAGGAGAAAAGTAATACGAGATTATGGTAAATCTTAAAAATAAAAATTGAGTTACTAAAGTGGGGTAAATTAATTATAAATAATTTTGATTTTATTTTTTTTTAAAGTGTAATACCCAATTTAGTCCCTCTATTATACTGATTTGTGACTTTAGGTCCCTTTATTATAAGTTGAGCTTTTTTGGTCCCTCTACTTTCACGATTGAGAAATGTCAGTCCCTCATTTCGTCAACTTAGAAGCTAAGCAGACCTTTAAATATGCCTAATGACATTTCTTAATCAAGAAAGTATAGGGACCAAAAAGCTCAAATTATAATAAAGGAATCTAAAGTAAATCAGTATAATAGAGGAACTAAATTGGGTAACCCTTTAAAAATCAAAAAATTAGATTTGTATTTTTAATTCTTTTTAATTTTAAAATTCATAACAACTATTTGAAATAACTCGTTTTAAAATAATGGTCACATTAGCAACACAATGGATATTTGTTATTATATAACTGTTGTTTTTTATTCGGGGATTGCTTTCTTATTGTTAGCTTTCCACTGCCAAACAATTGAAGCTGATGTAGATGGATTCCATCGCCTGCAGATCACTGGCCTTCGACCATGGGGGACCACCGCAAGCACTCAGGATCAGGGATGACTTCGAAGAGGAGTCGACGGAGCAATTCATATAAGAGTAGTCCACTAAGACGGCTGGGTCACCGACGGCTCCCCGAGGACCATAGAGCCGCCTATGTAGTTACTTTTATCTTGCTTATTTTATCAATCAATAAATGAATGTAATTTATTCACTTTAATTAAAAAAACTAACTGTTGTTTTAAAAAAAATCCTGGGCAACACGAGAGCCATTTGCTAATAATACAATAGAATAAATCAATTTTTTTACAATAAGTACTTCAAACTCAAACAACACAATTATACATGCTATTTCTAAACATAAAATATTTTTTAAAAATAATATTATCAAATGTGAATCAAACATATGTGAAATACAAGGCATATTCTGATACACTTCAATATTGATTTTTCATGAAATCACTAGAAATTATGTTCAAGAAACCAGGTACATGTGAAGAGAATTGGGTTGGAATAAAGATCCCTTTCATTACTCAACAACAAATGAGGAAATGGTAAGCAGAAAATCAAAAGTAAACAAGTCTCGTATGGAGCAATATGGCATTTCTAGACAAAGATTCTTGGTTGAAATTAATCAGTTGCATCTAGTTACAATCAATCAGCTTCACTGTCCAGAAAAACTGAGACATTAGTAACTGTCATATTGCACAAGAAGTCTACAAGCATCTCATCTCTGAAATTTTGGAGGAGCAAGAGCCAAAAGGATTTTCTTTCTTGGACCCTGTAAAGTGTGGATGAACTATATCAATGTCACAATAGATCAACTGAGAGTAGAACACTGAAGATGGGGGACGTCTTTTTACCATAGGCAGTCCTAGGGATTTCAGATCATTGTCATTCAGAAGTTTCAGTGAAGCCATATCAACCTGCAGAAATTAGCCATCCATGTGCATTAGCATTTTAGTCGCTGCAGCAGAGTGAAAGAAACATGTTATAGCATGTGAATTCTTTGCCTCTTCTACTTGAAAGGTGATCTGGTACTTGCTTAACCCAAGGTTTTCTAGAAATGCGCCCAGGGTCAACTCCTCTGACTGCACAAAGGATGAAACATCATTCAAAAAATCACAGAATGAATTCAAGTCTACGCACAATGTTTTACATGACCCTTCCATCAACAAATGTTTAAGAGTTGAACAGACAAGCAGTATTGGTTCCTTTGGAAGTTGCCTTTATTATTTAGCAGAATGCCAGGTTGGTTTATATAACTATCTACTTGAAGACTTACCTTCATATTCTGGTACTCCTCTGGTTATCCAACAAACAAACCATAATGACCTATTTTTTTCAAGTGCATACTGATACAGGTGGCAACCCACTGATTGATCAGAAACAAATAGATTACTCAGGATTGGGCATAGCGTTAAAATGACCGCAAAGCATATGATATAGATCCTTTAGATTAGAAAATAAAGCGAGTTCGAGTGTAGACGAGCTTCTACTTGATCAGGAAAATTTAGGTTTCTGGAAATTTAGATGATAGATATTTTCTTCCACATATATATATATATATATATATATATATATATATATATAGAGAGAGAGAGAGAGAGAGAGAGAGAGAGAGAGCTTAAACTACAGTGAAATCAACATTTTAGCAAAAACAAGTCAATGAACTTATTATTAGACACACATACCACAACATGCTTCTTATCCCCTGCTTTAGGTACAGATGTAGATTCCACTGCAGGCTTCTTTGCTGGAGCCAACTCCACTGCAGGCTTACAATTTGATGAAGGAGGGCAGACATTCCTTGGCGTTAGAGCAAGTGCTGAACTTTTATTCTGCATCTGAGTCACACCTCTAGCACTTTCAGAGTTTTTAAAGATGTTACTTTGAGGACCACTTACTGCTGGATCTTCTCTGGCATTCCCTATTTTTTTAGAAAAATGAAAAAAAAAAATACAATTAATTGATTTCTAATCAATATGTATCATCAAGAAAAATCATAATTTGATGGTTACCATGATCTTTTTCTCCAAGGGAGTTGTTCTTCCTTTTTAAGGAATCGTGGTGATGCCTGTAGAAAATAACATAAAAATGATAAAGGAAGAAAGCTCTTCGAAAGAAAGGTGAAGTTGTTGACTAAACACAGTTTAGAGATCATCTGGCTTATAACTAATAGAAAGTTCAAAGTCTATTATGCTGTTTCTTCAAGCAAGTTGCCTCAGATTTATTATTGTACAGATCATGCTGTCTGAATAGACCCAGTAGGCTGCTGAGGTATCACACAAATACGCATTGGACATGAATCCTATATGATGCACTTTACAACATGACATCAGGACCCTATATATATATATATATATATATATATATATATATATATATATGCAGCACCCTCAACATTCCACTACTATGAATGTCCTCTGCTACCATATTTTGTGACCATTCTCAGAAAATTTATGTATGGTCATACTAAATGCAGGTCAATGCATGTCTTCTGCTGGACAATTTTGCCTACATTCTCAGAAAACTATTTTTGATCATGCTAGATGCTGGTCTGTGCATGCCTCCTGCTGCAGGATTCTGCTTACATTCTTGGAAAATTTATGTATGATCAAGCTAGATGCAGGTCTATTCATGTTTCCTGCTGAAAAACTTATTTATGAACATGTGAGAGAACTAATACAAGTGTAGAGGCTAGTCAATTCCTTCTACCAAAGAACCATTAAGCAGTAGTACCACACTGAGAGTTCTAAAACTGCTGCCAATGTCCATTAATCTAACCAAGTACAAGAGAAAAACTCATTGAAGTTTTGCTCCACTTCCACCAATACAAAGAAAATAGACACAGGGAATTGAAAATTAGTGTTCCTAATTAAATAAAACCATGAAAAAACACTGGGAAGCCGTCTAGCAGAACACAAGACAATGCAAACTAGTAATGTATATTTATAGTATTGGTGATACCTTCTGGACCGACACTCACTAATTAAACATGCAAACCATGGCATCTCAGTATAAATCCCTCAAATCAACCTCCTTTATTTCGTCTACCTAGAAGCATCAACACAACTACATCAATAGATTAAAAAAAAAAAACTATAGAAGTAATCCTAACAATCAAAACTTCAAGATTCAATCAATCTCAGAACATTTCCAATGATCTCATCTCTTCCCTAAAACTCAAACTGGCTCATTAATGAAGCAATAGCGAAAATCACAGAAAGACATACAATATCATCCAGAAAACTACCTCTTGACGGATTCCAAGGGATTCACAGGCGTCAACGGAGAACGAATGGAGGTCAGACTGAGAGGGCCTTCGGCCGGCCTCTTCCCTCCTCTGGAACGCCCCGGCGGGGCTTCCATGGCTGAAGAGGTGAAGGAAAAGGTTATATGGCTGAAGTGGCTGTTGATCTTATGGCCGACGCGAGGGTTTCGCCATTGAAGCGGCGGGGACGAAGGTCTCGAACCTCGCAAACGGTGATCAGTGCGCTTTTGCTAGCATTCGAGCGTTGGGTTAATCACAGCCGTTCAATGTGTCTCGTGATATAATCGATGATTTTATCATTATTTTTTACATATATATATTTTTTTGCATGTTTGATATTTTATTAATTTTTTCCAATAAAATATTCATTAAAAAAGAAAAAAGCAGTACCGTACGGTTCGATGACGCGAGTGATTTGATTTTCATGTGACGAACGATGGAAACGGTCATACCAATATAAATAAATACATAAATATTATATTAGAATTAGTATTTCTTTTTTATTAGTAAATATATATATTGTTCACTAGTGGAACTAGAACTCAACTCCGGTTCACTCCAATTGATAGTCTTCTGCAATTGAAGTGAATGTTGAAGGTCTCTCTCATCAAGAAAATCACCTGAAAAAGAAACAAGAGAACGACTGAGAGAGAAGGAGGGCGTAGATGCCCAAATTCAGAACGATCAAATTAGTTAAGAGATCATCACGGAAAATGGGTAGAGTGAGAGTAAAGAATTTTTTTTTATCTAGATTAAGCTTGCCCCTTTTCTCTAAGATCTCCCTTCTTTTGTGCTCTTAAAGCTTCTAGGGATCTAGGCCCAGTCCCACATTTGTAGTCATCTTGTTGGTCATTATGCTTGTGTTTGACAGGGGAATATCCCACTTGGGATTAGGAATAACTTTTGAAAAGTTTTGAATTTTTTGGAGAGAAATTTTAAAGTGAAGGTATTAATGATAAGATGGTGATGTGTTGACTATTTATTGGTGGGTTTTATGTTTAAATCTTAATTAATGATTTTGGCGGGAAAAACTTTTTCATGGGGAATTGTGTTGGGGTTATCCCCAAGGGATAAACCCCTATCAAACATGAGCTATGAGATAGAGTGTGTGGGCACCTCTTTTATCTTTGAGGTGATGGAGACTTTATCCTGATATGAGACTGTATAGAGGCTCTTTTTAGGATCCGTATAGTATTTGTGGGACATGTGTTGATTCATGTAGAGACTGAGATTTGGGGTATATTATTTATAATTATTGAAGTTTTAAATATATTTGAAATTAGAGTTGGCTGCCACGTTGGCATGAACAACAGTTCGGCCGGCTAAATAAATGACATGGACTCAATGTAGGGCCCGAGATGGATGGGAATGTGCAAAATGGACTCGGTCATTGGTCTTACCTGATCAAAGGTAACCATAAAACCATCCATCACTGTCACACTCTATTCAATTGGATTCATTTATATTATTTACTTTATAATTTAAAGAAAAATATATTAAAAAATTACAAAATTTTGAAAATAGCAGGTCTAAATTGTCATCCCAAAAAATGCATTATATAAAATTTCATGATAATAAATCAGAATCTAAAAAATATTATTATAAAAATTTGGTCCCACCCACCTTGGAAAACAAAATCATATATAAATTTATTAAATAATATAGTGCTATATATATATATATATATATATATATATATATATATTGATTTAGATTAAAAGACCCCCACTCACGAATCAGTCCGGGATGTGACATAGGCTTTGAAGAGTAAACTCATTAGATCGACTCTGATCCCTTTTAAATTGTACACTCGATCCCAAAACCTTTTAAAAGAATTTCCTGATACATGAAGTCTAAGGATTTTACCATTAGATTATAAAAACTTTGATAATATAATAAAATATTAAAATAATAATAATTAACAATGAGCAGTCAAATCTCTGTCAAAGCAACTCTCACTCTTACATGGGAAGAGGGAAAAGCCCAAGACTTACACACTCACGCACATTATATATATATATATATATAGCAAAAACACACAAATAAATTTGATATTATACCTTTTAACTACTAATAATCCAATCCAATGGGAAAAGAACAAAGAAGTTACAATGGCTTAAAAAGTTAAAAAGTCCTATTAATCAACTAATTAGAGGTCCTAATTAAGCTCAAAAGAGAGCAACAACAAGATGAATTATGAGTAATCAGGGATGACATTAATTTCCCAAATTGACCTTAAAAAAGAAAAAAATTATTCAGGGACCTTGTACGAGTCCAACGTGATCTCGGAGAGCCAGCCACCCGGAAAAAGCGCCTGAAAAAATAGAAAAAGTAATTATAAAATTATTATTTTAAAAAAGGACATTTGAAAATTCAGAAGGGTATTATAGTAAAAACGCACATCGAGCTTCTTCTGTGCGGCACGAGCGCGCTTCCGGGGCCGGCGACGAGGAAGGGATCCGGTGATCGCGTAGACATCCTCGGCAATCTCCTGCTTCGAGAGCGTCAGAGAGAACCTGGCCGGCGGCGGGGGAGTCAGATCCCGCTCCGCCGCCAGAGAAACCCTAGCCACCGACCTCCTCGGGCGTAGGCTCCATGGCCGCGTCGCTTCCGGCTCTTCTCGCTCTCCCGCGAGCTCCATCCGGCCAGCTGCTTCGCGGACATGGACCATCAGCTTCTCCCGCATCTCCTCCAGGTCCCGATCCCCTTCCTCCTCGCTCCCCTCCTCCGCCTTCGGCCCGATCCGAGACCGCGGTTGGCCGTCCGCGGTGAATCTCGGGGCGGGGGAGATGATCTCGCCTTTTCCGTTGACGTTGGCGCAGCGGAGAAGGCGCTGGGCGCCCCAAGTCTTCAGGACGGGGAACGACGAGTTGTGGAGCATGCGTGCTAGGCGCGGCGCCGGGGACGGATCCGGCGGCCGAGATGTCATCTCGGCGGACATCACCATGGATCGGTGGCGGCTGGCGACGCGGGCGGTGACCAGATCCGGCTCGTTTCGCGAGAATGGAGGAGTGCGGTTACCGCCGGTGAGAGGGGGATGGATTTCGAGAGGAGGGGGGGCGGCTTTAGTTTAGGTTACGTGGGCTCGGGGGCAATACGCGCGCTGGAGGTTTTATATCGGGAAACGCGATTAGGTTGGTCGCATCTTCGAACGGTGCAACGGGAGGGAAGACATGCCACGTGTCGAATACACTGGGTAGTCCGTACGTGGTCTCAAGAAGGCGCCTTGCAACGCGATGCTGCCGGGTGGCGTTGTAGACTCTGTTGGCGTTTCCTCCTGGCTCGCTTATTTTCCCTCTTCCCCGTTTGAATATTACTGTTGGCTCGCCTCTCACGTGCATGGCATGTGACAAGGGTTGATAAACATTTATATATAAATTTAATTGAGTTATTTATCAAAAATAAATAGTTGTAATTGAGTTTTTAGAAATCACTTATCACTCTTTCAATTTTTAATAATACCCTATAACCTCCTATTTTACTTTTTTTTACTTACTACCTCCCAAGTAAATTTTTTATGTTTTTTTTTTTAATAAAGGCAACAAGCACCCCTGAATGTAAGTCAAGGACATGTCTGACAAGGAACTCAAATATCAATAGACACTTGGGTCATTGATAAACTTTTATGTTTTAATCTAGGTTAAATATAAACCTCTTGTTATAACATATGTAAATTGACCATTTTGACATTTCTATATATGATACTTTTTAATTAATTTATTCTTATATTCTCAAGTGAAATTTAGCAACTCAAAAAATGTATTATGTATTCAAGTTTAGTTTTTATTTATTTTTATATTTTATTTTATTGAGAATCTAATTATTTTGTTTTATTTGAATATCTTATAAATAATTCTTTTTAATGTATGTAATTAAAATATAAATAAAAAATATAAGTTAAACTTATATTTTCTTTATCTATAAATTAAACATAAATTCACTTCGTTAATAAAATTATAATTTACTTATTATCCCATTCAAAATATTTTTAATTGTTTATTAGTCATATGTAGAACTATAAAAAAAAAACTGAGTATTTTTACTTTTTTAAAATAGTTTTTAAGAAATATTCAAAGTCTTTGGTTGGAAGAACTAATTCATGGGGTGTCAAATAAAATAAAAATAGATGAAGAGGTTATGAGTATTATTGAAAAATGAGGGGGTAATAAGTGATTTGGCTATTTTTCAGGAGATGACAAGTAAAAAACTCTTTTACTTTTTAAATTATAATCCACTGCAAAAATAAAAATATTTGAGTGTGTACCTCCTTAATTTTTGTATCAATAAAAATCATTATTTAAAAAAAATGTAAAATATATGGTGTTAACCAAAAAACTGGTTGGGCCTCCTTCGGTTGAAGACGATGTCAAATGTGTCCCCGTGGATGGTTCACCCGAAAATGGGGAAAGAATATGTACCGATGAAAGGGGGGAGGGCCTTGATGCCCAAGCCCACTCCGACAGTCAAGTTAGCTGGGGTTTGCTGGAGAAGGAGAAGAGAGGGTTGGAGAGGAGCATTTGTGTATGTTGTTCAGAATGAACCCCATTTCTCCGCTCGTTCCACTTATGTTTTTTTTTCTATGCCTAGGGATCTGGACCCTATTGATAGGAAAAGACTTAATATTATTGATAATAAGTTGGGGTATATAAAATACCACTACATAGTAAAATAGGAGATAAACTCATAAAGAGATAAACACAGAAAGAGATAAACACATAAATTCCTAACAAGCCCCATTAAGATGGTGTACGAGAGGCAACACCAAACTTGACACAAATGTCAAGTAACTGAGGACGAGGCAGAGGTTTCGTTAGTGCATCAGCAAGTTAATCAGCAGCATAGACATAAATAACCCGGAGAAAGGAAGACTGGACAAGATCACAGACAAAAGGATAATCAATGGCAAGATGTTACATCTGAGAATAAAACATAGGATTAGCACATAGATAAGTGGCACCAAGGTTGTCCGAGTAAATAGTGGGTGCTGAAGAGACAAGGACATGTAGTTCATGAAGAAGTGTTTTGATCTATTGAATTTCAACCGCAGCTTGATAGCAATAGCGATTCTGCCACCGGTAGTTAGTAGAACAGCGGTCGTTGCTTGGTAGAACCGCCGGGGAGATGGGATTGGCACCCAGACATGATATATACGCTCAATTCAGGAGTCTGATCATCCGAATTACCCCCTCCCCCCACAAATCGGCATCGAAAAAGCTGTGAAGTCGTAGAGGAGAAGTCCCCTTAAGCCGAATGCCAAGAGATTTGGTGCCATTCAAATACCAAAGTAAGAGCTTAATAGCCCCCTAATGAGTCTTAGTTGGCTGATGCATGAACTGAGAAAGTCTGTTGACCGCAAATAAAATGTCAGGGTGAGTCATGCGTAAATGTTGAAGACTACCAACAACTTGTCTATACTTGGTAGCATCAACCAGATTGGAGCCATCATGAAGAAGGAGGGATGCACCAATAGCAAGAGGTGTAGAGACTAGTTTTGAGTCAATCATGTGGTGTTTCTGCAGAAGATCAACAATATACTTGTGTTGAGAAAGAAGCACGCCATTAGAGGTCGGAGTGACTTCAACACCACAAAAGTAAGAAAGCAACCCAAGATCCTTGGTGGAAAATTTGGAGTCAAGTTGCCGAATAATACAATCAATGAGATGAGGATCATTGCCAGTAATCAGAAGGTCATCAACATAAACTAGAAAATAGATAAGAAGCGAGGAGGCGTGAGGCGAGAATGACAAGTGATGTATTAAAGGCGAGAAAATGCGAAACCAAGAGACTAAAGAAAGATCTTCAACTCACGGTACCAGCGGCAGGAAACTTGCTTCACCATAGAGCCTTCTCCAAGCGGCAAACATAATCGAGAAAGCGAGGTCACGCATGCCAGGGGGTTGAGTCATGTAAACTTCCTCAGTAAAACAACCATTGAGAAAGGCATTGTTGACATTAAGCTGCCGAACAGACCACTTGTGAAGCAAGGCTACACTCAAGACAGTATGAACAGTGACCGGATTAACAACTGGGCTGAAAGTCTCATGAAAATCAACATTGGGACGCTGATGAAATCCTTTGGCAACAAGCCGAGTTTTATACCGATTAATGGTACCATCCAGGTGTCGTTTGATACGGAACACCCATTTGTTCCCAACAAGGTTCTGATGGGGAGCAGGAGGAACAAGTATTTAGGTTCTGTTGTGTTGAAGCGCATCATATTCGGATTGCATGGCTTGAAACCAGTGCAGATGGCGAAGAGCCTGTGCCACTGTAGCAGGTTCACTATTAGAATAAACTATACGAGAGAGAGTGTACCTTAGATTGGGCTTGAAAATAGAGTTCTTGAGCCGGTAATCCGGGTGAGCATTAGTACTTGGCAGCCAAGGAGCTAGGAGAAAGATCAGCCCGAGGAAGGAGGCGGTTGGGGAATCAGCGGTGGGGAAGAGCTCACACAAGGCCTTGGGGAGCAAAGCCGGCGGAGTCTCCTCAGGAGGCAGGCGGGCCCCGGACCGCTTGGTGGCCCTAAAGCGGGCGCATCCGGGTAGAGGCGGAACCCGGGAGGCGAGGCGGCGTGATAGAGGCGTGGCGGGGCAGACCTCAAGCGATATAGGCCGCCTGGAAGGGAGGCTGGCAAGGAGGGGTGCGAGAGGTGTCACGAGGCCACTTGGGGGCAACGATGATCGCGGTAGCCAGGTTGATGCTCTGAAGGTCGGATCAAAAGGGTCGTTAGGGGTGGAGGCGGACGAGGACTGAGAGGAAGGAAAATCATCTTCAACAAAGCAAACATGACGGGAGATGACAAGCTTATGGGTGGAGAGATCATAGCAAAGAAATGCACTCTGAGACAAGGAATATCCTAAAAAGACACAAGCACTGAACCGAGGGTCAAGTTTGTGAGTAGTATAGAGACGAAGCCAAGGAAAACAAAGACAACCGAAGACATGAAGAGATGTGGGATGTGGTTGTTTGTAGAAGAGAAACTCAAAGGAAGAACGAAACTGTAAGTTTGCTTTGGGCATGCGATTAATGAGAAAAACTGCAGCAACAAAGGAGAAGGACCCGGAAGGCAGAAGTGGAAAGAAGCGCATGATGAAAGCAAGGGACAAGCGGGGTCTCGAAAATGTATTTGATCTTAGAGCGTTCATAATACCCATTGTGTTTTGGAGTGTGTGGAGTGGTGGTGAGATAAGAAATACCATTGGCAGTGAGAAAAGGGCGAAGAACAATGTATTCCTCACCATTGTCAAAGTACAATGTGTGGATGGGAAGCTGGAAATTCTTTTCAACCCGATTTTTGAAGGCAACAAAGGTCGCATAGACATCAGACTTCTGAATAAGAGGATAAAACCAAATATATTTGGTAAAGTGATCTACAAAGATAACATAATATTTGTAGCCATCATGAGATAGTACAGGCGACATCCAAATATCAGAATAGATTATTTCAAGAGGGAAAGTGTAACGCCCCGAAAATTTTCACTATTTAATAAATTATTTTCTGGAGAAAACCACTCAGATTAATTAGCACATTAGAGACATTAATCACTTTAACAACCTAATTAAGGAAAATCAGGAGTTTATGAAATTAAAATTCGATCTCGCAACAATTTGGGCCCGAGAAGGCCGTAATGGGCCAAGCCAAATAGACATGAATAGTTGGAGACGGACTGAAGAGGGAAATCCCTGATTATTAACTCTAAAGATTAGTAAGTGTTAATTAAATCACAATTAGCTTTTCGGAGAGACGAGACAAAATGTAAGTCCCGATAAAGCGCGTCTGGCAGAGTCAAAGCCGGAAGATCGGGATCGCGGTTGGGGACGTAATTGCGACCCGTGAGGTTACAGTAGGGTCCGTGACCACCGAAAGGACATAAAGAATGAATTAAATAATGAAATAATAAAATATTAATTAATAATTAATTATCTCGGTCCGCGAAATGTGGATTTGGTCGGGGAAAAGGTTAGCTCCCATGCTCGTACAGTAAAAAGGGATTTAATAATATTTTTAATTTAAAAACAATTCCTTTAGAAAAGTCATTTCATGACTTATAAGAGAAGAAAGGGGGAGAGAGGGAGAAACCCTCATTCCTCTCCCTCACGACTCTCCTTCAGCTCCCCTAGCCCGATCAGCGCCTCTTCCCCCTTCTCCTACCTCCGGCCGCCACCGACGGCCATTGTAGCGCGGTGACCCGGCCACCGACTCAGCCCTTTCCCTTGTTACGACATGTGCCGCGAACTCAGCCGCAGCTGCCCGTGGACCTCGGTGACCCCAGTGCCGCCACGGCCTCCACTGCTCCCGCCAACGTATGCGGTAGGCCTTGCGCCCTTCGGTCAGCGCCGCCCGGCCATCTCGAGCCGCCCCTCCGCTCGTTCGACGCCGGCTAGCTCCATCGCATCGCCACAGCTCTTGTACGTCACCTCTTTTCTAAAGTTCGGCGAGATTCCCTCCGATTCGCAGCCCATCTTCCTCCCTGCAGTGAGCCCTAAACTTTGGGAAAATTCCCATCTTAAATAACCAGCTAATGGGCATGAAAAACATCAACCTAAATTGATATAATTGGAATTTGAAATATTATAATTGTATGTTTTTATGGAGGGATTAAAGAAGTTTAAGGTGCTGAGATGTATAGTAATTAAGAGATTGGAATGTGGTGAATGTTTGTATATTTTCGGGGCCCTCCAAATAGAGGAGGTGCTGCTGAATTTTTTGTAGAGAACTTAAGTAAATTAGAGCCGATTTAAGCTTCATAATCATGCTTAACTATTAATCATGTTTAAATGAGCATGTTAGGAGTTGTTTGAAAGTCGCCGATGATTAGAGTTAATTCTTTCAAGTAAGAGCAAGTTCGTATTATGATTATATAGAAATACAAAATTCTTGCAAGAAGAATCATGCTCTAGTCGATGAATGGAATGATTGGGCTCTAATGAGATTAGAATTGAGAATACCTTGAGGATATGAATTCCGTATTCCTAAGAAGTTCGTATTTTTATTTTAAGGACAAGAGAAGGGCAAAGGCAAGGCCGCTGTTGTGGAAGGACCTAGCCCGCCTTAGGAGTCACTCAAACTAAGGTGAGGGAACACAACTGTAAACCTTCGCATTTCATTTGTATTTTGATCGTATTGATATTTGTAGATTTCATGATATGAAATCATTATGATGTTCATGAAATGCTTTTCAGTTTTCGAGCATGACTTGCCGATTTATTCAGAGTTTGAATTTATGTTTATGAAAAGCATGTGAAAACATTTACACATTTTTAGAAATTGCCATGATAGACATATTAGTGCATTGCATCATACTCGAATACATGCCTGCGCCAGACGTGGCTCTACGATAGAGCCAGAGAGTACGGTACTAGGTAGGGAAGGGGTGGTTTTATATAATTCTGATTTTACTCATCCAACTATCTGTTTTTCAAACCCTCCTGATTTCTAGAAAACAAAACCCCCTTCCCGTACCCGTCGGGTGCTTAGTATACGTATATACTCTTATAGCTCACGGTTGATGAGTTGATTCGACCGGAGAGATATTGAGTGTTGGTTTATTCCACTCTGGTGCCGCTGTATGAAAGTAGAAGTGTAGATGACACTAATATGATAGAAGATGAGGATTTAATTCCATAGCTTGTCACCTCCACGGTTGTTGATACGGTCCAACCGGGAAGGCTACTGGCTTGATACGGTCAGCCAGGACATATGTGGAATTTATTTCCCACAGACGAGGATTTGTTTTCCATAGCTTGTCACCTCCACGGTTGTTGATACGGTCCAACCTGGAAGGCTACTGGCATGATACGGTCAGCCAGGACATATGTGGAATTCATATCCCGTTTTGTTGTTAAAAGATTAAAGAACTAATTAAGAGCATATCATATGATTTCATTGAATATTGTCATGACTTATATTATGACCAGCATGCTGTTATCCATGTTTTAAATATTGTTCAGTCTTTGTATTTCAATCTTCGATATTTTATTATTTGAAATTGAAGGCATACAGGTATGTAAACCTGACAGTAGTGTTAGTACCTCACTGAGCTCCTGTAGCTCACCCTGTTGTTATGCTCTTTTGCAGGTAGTAAGCAAGGTCATGGCTATGCTTAGAGTGGAAGTTAGGGTTTGGATTCCCTTAGTTGGCTCTGACCACCTGGCCCGCGTCATTTATCTTATTTTTTGTTGTATGGTTTGAGGAGTATGTTAACTCCTATCTAGATTTGTGTGAAACTTTAAGACATTATGGTTTGTAATAGTATTGTATTTGACTTTATATTTTCTAATATTAGTGTTGATTTTAAGTAGATATTTATTTTATACAGCCTTAGGCCGGGGTTCACTCCCTGACCTGGTTGGTGTGACACCTGGGTCCTGAGAAGGATAAGGGTGTTACATAAAGAAAAAGAGACGAAGGATTGAGAGAAAGGAAGCTTGTGACTCTTATTAATATGACATGAATGGCAAGAAAATTTGACTAATTGAGAATGCGAAAAGGAAATACTGAAGGATAACAACTATTGTTTGAAGACTTTAACAGAAGGATGACCAAAACGACTGTGCCACAACGAAAGCAAAGGTAAAGAGGAACGAACCAAACTTAGGGCAGGGAAGTGGGGAGTGGTAGCCTGTGGATGTGATGTAGTGGTTGGCCAAACATAGACACCATCCTTACGCCATCTCGTGACCAGAATCACCCCCGTGTGACGATCCAACACCTAAAAAGAATCAGTAAAAAACTGAACCGTGACGGCATTAGTAGTACAAAGAGCCGAAACCGATATTAAATTTAAGGACATGGATGGAACATGCAACACATCTGTGAGAGTAAGAGAGCCCTGTAACGTCGAAAGAAGCATAGATCTCGTATGTTTAATAGGAAGACAAGTACCATTACCAATGACGACAATCTCAGACTCTTTGTAAGGTTGAGGAAGCGTCAGGTTGGACAAGGCGGTGGTTACATGATGAGAAGCACCAGAATCAACAACCCACCTAGAAGGAGCACCTGGAGTAGGGTAGTGTGTGGAAGTATGCACACGAGGCAGGCCACGAAGCGGAGCCGGAATGTGATCCCATGTATGTGGGGGAACAAGACGACACTGGCGAGCATAGTGACCCATAGTGCCACAGATCTGACACTTGCCCTAAGCTACGACCATGGTTGAGCAATGGAGATAACGGACGTGGAGCCCAAGATTGCGGGGAGGATCGGTTGGAGGTAGTTGACCGGTGGCGACCGGCCATGGCAGATTAGTAGTGGCAGGGAAGATCTGGGGCATTGCAGGGGCGCTTCGCAGCGCAGGATGGTGGCGCTTGGGCGCAGGTGGCTAGCGCATAGCGTGAGGCGCTTCGGCGCAGGGCGGGTGGCCTTGAGAGCGCGGCGCAGAAGCGAGGGCGCTGAGCGCCGGGCCGAGGCGCTCTGAGCGTCTTGAGCTTGTTGGGCGCTACTGGGAGTTGTTGGACTGCGCGGAGGCAGGCGTGGAAAGGCGTCTTGTGATAATTGCAGGTGTGCCGCTGGTGCTAGATGGCCGGCGTGCGGCTGACGGCTTGGAAAAAAATAAATAAATTAGGGTTTCTGGATCTTGGCTCTTGATACCATGATAGGAAAAGACTTAATATTATTAATAATAACTTGGTGTATATATAATACCACTACAGGAATACAATAGGAGATAAACTCATAAAGAGATAAACACATAAATTCCTAACACCTATCATGTTGCCTCTCATGACGTCTTATTGGTTATGATGAGAGGAGGCGTGTAGGTCATCTTTTTACCCTTTAGGCGCAACTTCATTGAGATATATGATGACGGCTCCTCTCGGGGTCCGTGCCGCATTAGTGTAGTGTGTAGGGGTGTCGACATGTAGACGAGGTGATTTGAGGTATATCATGTGGTATAGATTTATGAATAAGAGAAATATAATTAACTCAATGAATTTTTAATATTGTTTTATATTAATTTTTTAGAAAAGTAGACATTTGCGTGTATATTTTCATCAGGTTATTATATAAAAAATTCAAAATCAATGATTTAAATACATTTCCAAATCTGGTTTAGAATATTATGTTGGAATAAAAAAAATTTGACCATAAAGACGTCAATTTTCATACCAAGCTTGTTTTGAAATCTTCAAAACAAAATCTTTTTTTTATTTAGTTATTCACAACTCTCAAATTCTTAGTTATTCACAAGTCTCAAATTCTTTAAAACTATCCAACCTGATATTTACATTGCATTAATCCTAAGATGTTATGTTTGAAAAGAAAAATAAAAAAAATAGTACCGTTACTAAGATACTAAATTTATCACTTAATCCCCACTATCTCAAATATATTTAATATTGCAATCATATATATAATATATTTATTTTACAGCTTGATTATGTATGCATAACTCATAGAAACATGCATGAAATGTAAATGTATTTTACAACTTTGAATAGCCGAAATAGTCAATGTAAGTTATTTTACATGTAAATATAGTGTTTGGTTTGTCAAGGAAATAACTTTCACCTCAGAAATGTTTTTATATATTTAGTTATTATAACCTCACGCTTCAAATTGGCCGTGAGTTGAAATGCTGCAAAACTAAAGGATGGAGTCACCTCTCTCTCTCTCTCTCTCTCTCTCCCCCATTCACTTCACTCTTCATCCCGATCCTTCAAGCTCCTCGCACCCACATTCACGCATTCCCTCGCTTTTCTCTCAAGAAATTTGGTTCCCTTTTTCTCCTCAGATGCTCTCGCCAAGATGCTCGGTGATGGGGAACCATGGAGGGGTAGTCAGATTCTCCTCTCCTCTTTGCTTCGGCTGGCTCCTACCTTCTAGCTCCTAAGGTGTCAGCTTCGTCAGTGATTTCTAGAAGGTGATTACTCTCATTTTTCTTGAATTTCAAAATAGACCTCGGATATATGGTAGCTAGGGTTTGATGGCATTTCCTCGGGTCATCCGGTGGTTTTTACCTAATTTATGTGTTTCCTTTGTGCTTCTGGGATCTAGCTTTGAATGCAAGTGGATTAGTAATTAGTCTTTGTGATCCGGGCCTTCTTTTAGATTCAATTTGATTTTAGAGGAGTCACATCATGAAATCAGCTTTTAGGATCGTGATATACAAAGCAAGCAATCCTTAACTGAGCCTTCAGAACTATTGTTCTTCTTCACCTTCATGCCCTCGGATGATCACCGGCCGAGAATGACTTGCATGTCTCTGAACCTTTACCTAGCACTTGAGTTTATCGCAGAAGCACTCACCAACACCTCCTCCCAATTACTATCTTTGAATTTGATTCATCATGTGGCTATGTTTTGTTCATAAATGGGAGCAAGTCATGATTTTTGTAGTTATATCCGGTAAAAATTCTTGAAAATTCTCACGAATGTAAAGGAAGTTTCTAATCTTTTAGGAGTTGCCTACCATTGTTAAGTTGTTGTTGTTGTTGTTGTTGTTGTTGTTTTTCTTCTTCTAATAATATAGAGTTTTGAAAAATAAAAATTAATTTCTTTTTTTGTTGACCTCTCCTTGATGAATAGCTTCTGAACATTCAGTGATTATTTTATCAAACAAGAGAAAGCAAATCCATTTTTTTCCTTCAAAAGCAAAAGCATCTTCAGCTAATAGTTGTGGAATCACAATGTTGGGAGCCAGAAGGCTTGGAAAAGCTATGGAAGGTGCTAAGGTTTAAGCTTTACTTTTCTATTATTATTAGTCTTATTAGAATGGAAATTAAGAGTTTTGAAATGAGTCCAAAGTTTTCAAAAATACCTGACATATATTGTTGCAACTTTGTCCGAATTTGATTATTTTTTATAAATCCCATAAACACCATCTCCATGAGTGCTTTTCTGCTCAACTTTAACAAAACACCTTCCATTCAAATTTATATGGTTTCTAAAGTTTCCTTGAATCTCTTTTGACATAAAATGAGATGTGCTTTATGTGCCTGAGAGTTTGACATTCTTTGCATCCATGGCCTTGATTCATTCCATTTTTTTCTGTCTTCCTATACTGCATATTTGTAACCTTTTGAAGGATGGCTTGATGTGCTCTCCAAACCTCTTATAATCTCAAGTCTCAAGTGTGTGTGTGTGTGTGATTTGAGACATCTTAAACACTTGAAGATGGATTTTAAAAGTTGTTTCTTTCGTGCGTGGGACCACCAATCTATCACTTGGTTTAGCATAATAAGTATTTAATTATGAACTCGCTTTTAGGATTGAAAGTGAAAATCAAGTGACATTCTTCTTCATATATATGATCAATTTGTATCGCCTTTAGTAGTTTTCTTTGTAACTATACAAGAGAATTATACATAAACCTTTGTTTCAGCTTTTAAGTCCATAAAGTACACTTACAAACTACAGAATTGTAAATCAACCAACTTTTGATCTAGCCAAATGTTCTCGCCAAATTTTGTTAAAAATAACTTGTTCTCACAAATTCTATTAAAAATAAATTATATATATTATGTTGGCTTGATTTTAATCCATTTCTTCGTGATGGTCATAGATTATAGAGGACATGGCCTCAAAGATCTTTTAGGGTGTTGCAATCAAAGTCTAAATAATGCAACCCTCGGCTTCGCAAAGATAGAGTTTGTTAAGGCTCCTCGCTCGCTGCTAACGCTAGCTAAGGAGTCTCAAGTAAAAGATGTTAGGCAAACACAAAATACCAATGGCAACAGAGAATAACAAATGCTTGTTGTGAATCAAGCGCATTGAACTCAAGCAATAAAGGTGTTGATTGTCAATTGTCATCTAACATTCAAAACTACTGTGAATGGTGTAGTAAGAAAACCTCACCTCAAATTGAAATGCCAAAACAAAGTCGGCAAGCACCAAATGAAAGAAGTTGGAGAAGCTTCTCTCAAGTGTTATGTTGTTTTTATTTTGTTGGATTGGACTATGAATATTGAATGTCACATTTCGTAATGAAATGTTAAATGTGATTATATATGTAGTAATGTAATTATGAATATTAAATATTGTATTTCGAATGATCTTATGTTTTGAATGATCTTATGTTTTGGATGTATGTTTTTGTGATATAGAAAATATTTTTATTATTTAAATTTAATGATGAAAAAATATTATTTAAAAAGAAATATTAAATATTTTATTATATTAATTAATTATTTTAATTAAAAATAATTTTTATGAAGAGTATTAAATAATTAGTAATAATAATAGATAATGAGGGTAATCTCACCACCCCACTTACATGGTAACTACACTTTTTAACTTACATCAAGCCAAACAAACAAAAAGAAATACAAGATATTTTCAGCCTACAAAGAAACCAAACAAAGATCAATTTAAGTTAAAATACAAAGATTTCCAGCTTTTAATGTAATTTCACTTACACTGTAATTTGAAATGCGGGTAACCAAACAGCCCCTAAATGTATTTTACAACTTTGATTACTAAGGGACAGAAAGATGTTTTTGTTGGATTTTATTCAATCTGTAATTGTTGGATCTTGTTCTATAAACTGCATGAATCAACTATAATACTTTATAATGAACAGAAGTGTACCTTGTGACATGATGAAGTCTATAATCTCCTTTGCGTACGCGCTTATAATCCCGAGATTTAACGGCGCTAAAGCGTCGCCTCTCCTACTCTCTTCTTTAATCGATTGATCGATGGGGCACAATCTCTTTTATGTGTGTGTATGTATGTGTGTGAGTGTTGAGAGAAAATGACCTGAACCTTATATTTATAGCAAGTGATAACACTTAATAACCCCATCAGATTATGAGTTTTATTAGGATTAACATCTGATTTGAATTCAAATAGGATATTTATTTTGATTGGGTTTATAATGATTGGTCCAAAGTTTTAAAAGACAAGGGTTATCTATTACTGAGTCTAATTAGGCCACATTAAAGAAAATAAATCCAACAGTTTAAACACTATTATTTTCACAAAACTTATTTGGACTATTGATTTTATGACACTATCCTATTTTGATGTAATGCACCAATCAAAGAGTCCAAAGATGCTATCAATGGAATTTATCATTAAAAAAAAACCTGGAATTCACTAGTGACACTGATCAACAACGATCATAGTAACTATGTACTAAGGTTTTACTAAAAATCATTATCTATTTCAATAAATGAAGTTTATCCATTTTTTAAAAAAAAAATTATAAATGTAATATATAAAGTAAATTAAGAATTTGTGTAACTTCATGAATCTACATAAAACAAGATGCTAAGGAGATCTCTACTCTGCCCTTTGTATCTCATTGAATTTTGATTTTCAGAAATCATTTAAAAAATATAAGAAAATTTTCTTTTGAAATTGGAGATTATTATAATATCTTTTAACTCAAGAATAAATCAAAAATAATTTTGCAGCTTTGCTCCTTTGCGTGGGTGGGGCCCGCAAGCAATACAAAATATAAAAGAAACGCGTGTCAGTCAATCCCACCTCTTTGCAGGAACAAGATGAACACCGGATCATCCCCGCCGATCTCTTGGGTAAGATGTATTCTATACTAAACCTTACACGTGGCCAGATATGAGAGGTCCCAAAGTTTCTAAATTCTAAAATTAGAGGGACATGAATGCCACGCAGAACTTTGGAAATCGTTAACGTGGACCGAGAGTGTGTTACCACACTCGTTAAAACGCCAACCCCTTCGTTCCCTCTTCTATTTCCGCTCTCCATCTCCTCCCCGCCGTTTCCCCACGTTCGCCGCCGTTTCCCAAGACGCGATCCAGCTGCCGACGAGATGATCTCCGTCGCCATGGGAGACGATGAATCCGAGCTTGGAGCTCACCGGAGAGTAATTTCTCACCCCTCGCCACCCTTGCCTCCGATCCCGGGGTCCAAGTCTCGGCTCCACAACTTCTTCTTCCCCACAGGGAGCTGGGGCTCCACCAAGGCCTTCCGATGCACGAAATCACCGTCGGTATCAACACCGCCGGTCGCCGCCATCACCCCCGAGGAGGCCTCTTCTCCGTCAGCCCGGCCATGGAACCTCCGCACACGCCGCGCCGCCTGCAGCGCTCCGATGGAGGGAGACGGCACCGAGGCGAAGAACTCGGGGTCGAGGTCGAGGTCGCCGTCTCGCATGGAGAAGGTGGGCACCTCCAGTGCGAGGACCGTGCGATTGAGATCGGAGGGTGGCGGGGATAAGGCCCAGAAGGGCGGGGAGAGCAGGAGCAGGAGGTTAATCGTGCCTCTCTCCAAGGAGGAGATCGAGGAGGATTTCTACGCATTCAAGGGGTCCAAGCCCCCGCGCCGGCCCAAGAAGCGCCCCCGCATCGTCCAGCGGCAGCTCGAGGTAAGCGATGAAAAAGATCACCTTTTCTTTCGTTTTATTTGAGTTTTTTCTTCTGATTTTTGTGATTTTTTTTGGCAGTCTCTCTGCCCTGCGTTCTGGTTATCGGAGGTGACACCAGACATGTACAAGATTAGTGATTAAGGTAACTATCGTGGAATTTCTTGTTTCCCTTTCTTTTGGTTCCTTGAATTTATGTCTTTTTTTTTATAGTTTTGTATTCAGATTTGGAGATGAGATTTTTAATGGTTTTGTTTCTTTGCAGTAGGAAGAGGATGCTATAGAGAAATATTTGTTCTTTGGGATGAAGATTTACAAAGCTTTCTATGCTGGCTGATAATGTAATGTTGTGGCCTTGGTTGGTTAGTTAGTTCAATGCTTGGATATGCCGTGTTTATCTGTAAACCCAAAATTTTTTGAATAAAAGTGCTCAAAGAGTTTGCTTCTTGATCTCTTCTCTTTGCTTGTTCATTATTTTCCCTTTTTTGAATGACCAATTGATCTAGTTTTCTGCCTATTTGTCCTGATATTCAGCTGTATATAATAAATAGTTCATATGTATACATTGCCAATCTTTTAATGTTAAACACATCTGGATTTGGATGTGTATAATGAATCCTTTACTTGCCAATTTGTGATGTGCATCTTTCTTGAGATATTTCAGAATTGGAAGGAGGCTTAAAGAGGCTTATGATGATGATCAACAACTAGTTTTCAGTTAATTCACTCTTCTTGTGGAGTAAAATTTTATAATCTACAGTAACTTTCTTGTGATAAGTGCAGTGTTTGTGCAATGCAATTTGATGTAAAATCCTTGACTCCACTTGATGTTCTAATTATGGTATGTATTGAATACCATATGAGGAATTTAATGTATTTTGCACCAGTCGGGACAATTTTCTTGAAAGAACTGTAGTTGAGATGGATGAGTTTTTCTGCCACTTGAGCTGGTTACGTATTCTATACTTTTTCTCCGTGTTTTCTTTTGTTGATATGAGTGTTTATGCTATTCAAATAGTTGTAAAGTATCTTATGTGATGTAATTTGTAATATAAGATTTTGTAGGCTTTGCACCTTAGTGAGCACAGTTTCCTTAAAAGATGTTTAGTAATAATGAAATGAATGAACAAGTCCACTTGATGACTCACTTAATCATTCTGGTTGACTTTGAGTAAAAGCCATGGGTGTTGAGTTAGGGGTGCATAGTTGCTAAGTCTGTGTTATTCTTCTCTTTCTGTAGTTGAGTTGTCAAGTCATGTTTAATGAATCTTTTGTTTGGCAAACTTTCTGAATTAGCACTTATTTATTGTTTGTCTGTAATTCTTAACAGTTTTCTTAATATCCTGTCGATTTAAATTTGCCTCTTGAGTTCCACAAGTGTCACCCCAAATCATTTAAATGGAGTTCTGCATTTCGCTTTCAACTTAGATGAACTTTCCTGGCAACACTTGGGAAAGGAAGCTAAACTGCTAGCCATAATAATTATTATTTTTATTGTTGTTATCATTACTATCATTTCAATAGTTTGCTTGGGGTGTCATTGAAATTAGCTGTTTTATCCACATGTTTATCTCTTCGTATATGATACCCTGTTATTGCCTGAAGATCAAACGGTTCAGCATAATTTCCACATATAAATATAAGCTTGATATATTGTAGCATCTAACAAATTTCTATTCTCTTGGATGTGTGCAATTACCTTGACCAACAGTCATCTGTGCAAGCTTTGTTTGTTGTCTGTTGATCATCATAACTTTGATTCTGTTATAGTTTAGAGATGTTCCTGTCCTATTTTTAAGACACTGAGGATCACCTTCTGATATTCCCATAGCAGCTATGCTTGTATGACAGCGAACATCATAATGTATGAACTTTTAAGCTGAAGATCATCTCCAAGATCAATCAAACATTCTTTTCAGATGGCTTGGGTGCTACTATGTGATTGCATGAAGCAAAAGAAGGATGGTAATGCAGTATAATAAACTCTTGCAACTGAGTAGATTATTCACTCTACTCTAATCAGATGCTTCCGATGGGCAGGGTAAGTTGGTGATGAAAACGTCATAATTCCCTTCACATTTGACAGTTAGGAAGTTCTGTGAATGGTAGTCATGTCAAGCAGCTCAAATTCACTCATTGAATCTCATGCAATTGTTATTTCTGCCTTATGCTATTAGACTGTTGGCTATGAATTGTAAATGAATATTAAGCTTCATTCAGTGTTTTCCCTGAAGTGGATACCTGGCGCAGCGGTAAAGTTGTCGTCATGTGACCTGGAAGTCACGGGTTCAAGTCGTGAAAATAGCCTCTTGAAAAAAAAAGCAAGATAAGGCTACGTACAATAGACCCAAGTGGTTCGATCTTTCCCCGGACCCCGCGTATAGTGGGAGCTTTGTAGCACCGGGCTACCCTTTATTCAGTGTTTTCCCTCTTGAGGATCTCTGATTCTATTTTATGCATATATTGACAATTAAGCATTGAAGAATTTGAATATGTAAAGTCATTGAACTATAAGATGAGAAAATAAACAATTGACAATGGTCAATAGAATGTCCTGTTGTTGCTGTTTGGACATTTTGAGCGAAAAGGATGGGACTTGGTTATTGATGCAGCTGATCCAGAAGAAATATTTTCCCTTCTTCATTTGAAGAATGTTTCGCTGATGGTAATGGATAGACAATCATGGCAGAAGATTTTAATGCGTTCGATGAAAGTTGGAAGATTGTACCTTCAGATTAAGTTATATGAAATGTTTTATTGGACAAGTAGGAAGTTTAAGCATTTAGAATCATAATGTTTTGTTTAATTTATGGAATTCTTAACATTTATTTTATTCTGTAGGTATATAAAGTTTAAGCAATTCAGGCAGTTTTATGAATTTTGCCTCTGGCTAGGACTTGCTTATGTGTTCCTTCCGTGTAAGTTATGCTTTCCATATTTCTTTGGCATTTACCCTACAGAGAAAAATGAATGCAATTGTTATATTCTTACTTTCAGGACGATGATTAGGTTATTAGCATATTTTATGCATTCTCTCTCTATTGAAATGCTGATAACTTTGTTATATGACTTGCAGGAAAGTTGATTTAGATCTGCTGCATGGCCTACATCTACATAGAAAGCATTTTCCAGGGACTAAAAGGTGTGCAATACTCTCTCTGTCTGTCTCTCTTGGTTACATCACTATATATATATATATATATATATATATAGTGGTACACATGGATAAACTTTATGCTTAGCTATCATATTAGTGCTAAGATGAAGACAATCTTAAAATACCTTGGACTAATTGATGAGTGAGGTTTGCATACTATTCCTTTATTTACTTAATTTGGCCCACAGGGAGACAAGACCCCACCACCTTGAGACATCCAGGACTATCAATGGGTCAGGTTGGCTCAAACAATCTCAGCCCAGCCTGTAAATTCTTAGTCTGTGGGCCAGGCAAAAACCTATATGATTTTAGAAATGGAAATTATTTTTATTTATAGACAAACATACATAAACAATTCAGGGGCTTGTTTTCTTTGATAGAGGAATGAATTATTTCTATCTCTCAGGCTTGTCACACACCCAATTTAAATTTTTGATATATATACATGATTAGTTTCTTGGATTCTTCAGGATTTGCATAGAATTCCTTGGCTTCTTTGTATTTACCGGTAGCACCCAATAATTTTCGTCAACAATTAGAATCCGAGGTTTTCACTGCTATTGGTTTAGAGGTTGAATCAATAGTTTTATTCTGAAAGTTAAATTAGAGTTTGATAAGAAAAAGGAAACATGCTCTTATTATTTAAATATTTTGTAAAAGCGTGTTTGAGACCATTTCAGAAGGTTGTTTGAGACCGAGAATTAAGAATCGTTCTTGGATGGTCTCAGGATGGCTTAGAATTCCATTCTTGTTAAGAATATCCTAAGTCAGCACCATATTGTTGAACTTTTGGCCTTGCTTGACCAACTAAAAAAAACCAATTAGTTGAGAATGAACCTTGCTTCTCAAATGCTGCAGGTGAGATTGTTGGATTGAGACTCACCATCCGCAATATCATTTTATTAATTTTTCTTCCTGTGATATTGGGATTTTAGTAATGGCATTTGCTCAAGTTGAGCATCAAATAGATTGATTGTTTCAAACCAAAGACTAATTACTCATTTGTTTATTTCTAGTGGGATTGATTGCGATCACCTTGATTTGATTAATTGAGTCATTTCCTCTGAAAATTGAATCAAATTCTTTTATCCTATCTGAAACCAGTAATGAAAATGAACACAAGCTCATGATTTCCGCTGAACTTTGTGCTTTTTTCAGAAGAAATTCCTCTGTGATCATCATGTCAGAGTCAAGAAGACAAGGACAATAGTAAAAGCTCAATTCCTGAATTGAAGAGCATCTCAGTATATTTCAGCAAAGACATCAGAAACTTCAGCAGTTATTTCAGCAAAGATCAAGCCAAATATCTTTCAATCTGACAAAAAAACAAGCAAGCATAAAAGTTGGACAGTGAGCCCCAACCACACTACAAACCAACATGCCCATGTTGATACCAACCAGGAATGTGAAAGAAAGAGAAAAGAAGACCTTTCTCTCTCCATCACTCTCCCCCTTTCTCTAGAATGGAGGGGGACCTATTCTCCCTGTCCCCCAGTTCTTCAGCAAAGAAAGCTAAAAATTAAAGTAGCTCATATCATGGAGAGCATGCCACTTCCCTCATCTCCATCTCCATCTCCATCCCTTTGTTGCTACATTTGCACAACAGGTAACCAAATATACTTGAACTGCTGTTACTATTACTACCACTACTTCTACAGCTACCAGTGCTTCCTCCTCTTGGTAAGTAAGCACCAGGCACATTGAGAACTGGACTGATCCTCACTCCATCTCCATTAGACCATCTCTTCACCCCTGAGTAGTAGTATGTCTTTGAGTTTGATTCCATTGATCCCCGCCGGGAAAGTCCCGTACCGTTGTTGTTGTTGTTGTTGTTGCTGCTGCTGTTCTTGCTCTTGTTCTTCAGAGTTGTGCTTACAATTGGCCTTGAATTGCAGCCAGCTGATTTACTTCGGCGGAAGGGGCAGATACTGTTGGTCTTTGGCTTCGTACTTCCACTGCTACCGACGCTGCCACTCCGTCCAAACAGCCAGAACGGTTTCCACTCTGCCGCCTTCTTATGTTCATCTTCATCCATGATCATTGTTCTCAGACTTGCTTTCCTCTCAAAATTATCAACTACTTGTTTATCGCCTTTCACCGTTGTTGTTGTTGTTGTTGTTGCAGTGATCCCCGGGCTGACTCTCATAGACAGAGGCACAATCTTGCCATCAGAGAAGAGCTCATCAGCAGAGCAAGGCTCTTGCATGGAGACTTCCAAGCTTGTACTGAAATCAAAATCCATTTCCTGTGACTCTACCATGCCATTTGCTTCACCAGACATCGGTAAGAGCTCGGTCTGCGGTATATCATGCGAGAAAGATAGCCTTGGACTCACCATCCATCCTTTCTTCACTGATGATGTTTCCTCTTTCTGATCTATTATCTCCATTGCAGGAATATGTGTGGAATGAGCCAAATGAGTTTCTTGTGAGAGTTTATTATAAGTAGGAGAAGTTGGTAAAAGTTGATAGGCTTTGAAGAATTCCAACTTCCAAGTCTCTACATGAGAAGATAAAGAGATGGAGAATAGGAAGTTGATGGCGCGGGGGAGGGAATAAGTAAGCGTGGAGGGTGGTTGTCCCCACCCACCGACGGGCGTGTCGCATGGCGTGCTTTTAGTAACTTTTGGTGTGTGTATATCATTTATATCACATTTCAAGTTATTATTACTTATTAGAGTTTGTATTTATTCTTAGTTTTAATTCTTAAATGAACAACATTATATATATATATATATATATATATATCAAAATTCACATGTGATGTGCTTTATAATTAATGATTGCAATCTGTGAATTATTTTATTCATATTAATTTAATTTTATCAAAATTCATCTTATTTCATAATTGTTGATTTACATTTCGCAAAGTATTTATTTTATAATTTAGTCATTTTGAAAAAAAATAAGATTTTTTTTTAATTTGCTCACAAAAATATTTTTTAAAAAAAAATATTTAGAAATTTTTTTTGGATAATGAACTTTTAGTCCTTGAAACAGTGCCAGTTTCTCTATAGGTCCCTGGGGTATTTGTGGGTGGGGGTGTAGCTTATAGTGTGGTGGGTAGGGACTTGCCAAACAGTGCAGGGACTGTTAGGCAATTTGCTCTAATTTTTTTCAACCCAAAACAACCTTTTATTTGACCTTAACCAAATATCTCAGGTTGTATTATGTTGATGTCGAGATTTGCTCCTTTTAGGGATTAGAATAGATCTAGATCAACAGAATAGATCTAGATCAACAAATGGTGACGATTGCGAAGCTTCAGTGATTTTGAGAAAAAGATCAACTGTGGTGGGCAATTCCAAGGATGAACTTCTTCGTACTCACATGATCATTATTTTCTCTATAGATCGGACTTTCAAGGATCATGCCTCACCGAGAGAAGGATCTGTAGAGAGAGGAGGATCAGTCGCTCGTGCCCCAAGGTAGCCTCTGACGCTCAAGTTAGAGACTCCAAATGAAGGAGAGAGTAAAGAGGAGAATGAGAGAGAGTAGAGAGTGGAAAGAATAGAAAGGATTTCCGGTGAGAGTGATGCACAAGGTGGCGAACAATCTCAGTGGAGTTCTCTAGCTCGCTCAGTTACTTGTTTTCTTTTGTGAGTTGAGGTCTTCTTATATACTTATGAGACCGCTGGCCAGGTAAGAGATAGTTAATTGCCAACTCAAAGACAATGAGGCGCCAGCTAGGATACATATGGGTATCAGGTTGGAGCCAGTTAGTCGCCAACTTTCAGAATTCTCGATGATCAGACGGTTATGTTGACAATTGAGCCTTCATCCGAGTGCTTGTGATGATGCCACATGTCCTTTGATATTTTCACCCAATAACATATTATTAGTTCTATTATTAGATAAACAAACAATACACTGAATCCACATCACATGTGGTTTATAATTAAATAATCCCTGCAAGAATGGAATTAAATTATTCATAATAATTAAATTAAACACAAGTCATCTAATTTTATAATATTGATACTCTGCCAAGCCAGCATAGTGAGTTAGTAATATTTTGGCTTTTAGTTATAAGCATATCTTTAACACTAATTAATCCCTTCCAATTGCTTGATTAGGTGGTCATCACTGCTTTGTCATTACTTGGAATGGTTCACCTTGTCTAAAATTTAAATCTTATAGTACAAATCCTAATGCTTTCTACTCAAAAGGATGATGTAAGAGTAGCTTAATTTATTTGTTAAGTTGATTGGATAGAGGCTTGGCCAAAGACTAAATAAAGATAGTGGGGACAATGATAAGATTATGATTAATTAGATAATATCTAATTAACATAGTTTGATGTCTTAAAAAAAATTCAAGGTCTTAAAAACTTTGATTTTAATTAGAGAAAAAGTTGTGGCCTTTCACGTGCACAAATAGGAGGATGGTTTAGAGGACTAATAATACTAGAGACCACCACTCTTTCATCCCTTTATAAAATAGTCCTTTATGTAGGGATGACAACAAAGAGGAAATGGATGGGGAGGAGTAGGACCACCTCATCTAAGCTTATCTATGAATCTTCAACCTAACCCATCTCCAAATCAGAAAATAGGGATTTTTTTTTAAGATGAAAAGTAGAGATCTATTCACCTGATCCTTACCTTGCGAGAGAGGAGGTTCAATCTCAGGACATCCATAAAATTATTACTCATCACTTAACAAGGGACCGTGACACCAATTGGCCTTTGTGGTCTTTAGTATGTTTTCTTCTAATTTCTTAGTAGTCATATATATTTAGAGGTATTTACATACCTAGATTTATAAAAAATTGAATATATATATATATATATATATATATATATATATATATATATATATATATATAATTTCAATGAAAACATATGAGAGAGCAGAGAGAAATGACCAAGTCTGCCTCAGCCATAGCCAATGTCTACATGTAGATGCAAACTATCGTTTATGGTACAGTAATTATTATGATGAAATAAAATCAAACAATTAAGAAATCAAGAAAAAAATAGCACATATAGATTTATTTTGTACGACGATGTGTCTACGTTCACGGGAGCGAGCGACGGTATTTTTCACTATTATAAAAATTAGGGTTATATCATATGTATTTATACTAATCCTAGATGTATGGAAAATTACCTTGTACTGTACTGCGGGAGCGTTGTCCCCACAACCCAAATCCTAATTGGAGTCCTAGACAAAATATATGAATTCCGTAAGGCAAGTGCCATCACGAGTTCCACTGCGCTCGCTCCGGCATCTACCTCTTTTGCCACTGTGCACACAACAAATATGAGCCACATACCCTAACACAAACCTAGAAAAGTGTACTAAAGGGATTTATGAAAGACGAAACTCTTCAAAGGCATTTGTCAAAGATGTTGCAGGGTGTCGGCGCCTTCACCCCCATGTTGGACAGGTTGGTTAAACACTTTAGGTGTTTGGTTGAAGGATATATCTCAGGTGGAATTGGGCACCAATTGGGCTAAATTTTTAAAAGTTTTGAAATTTTTTGGAGAGAAACCTTAAATCAAAAGCTTTAATGACAATATAATTTTGTGTCTTCAATGCATTGGTTGATAGCTTTCAATTCAGCTATTATTACATTTTTAAATCTCCATTAAAAATTTGGGCAGGATTCACTATTCATTGGGAATTGTGTTATTCCAATTCTATTTGGGATATCTCTTAACCAAACACCACCTAAGATTAGGGGCACGGCGACCCTCACACACTTGGTGTCGGGCATGAGGGCCCCAATGTTTATTTTCATTCATATACTATGATTGTTTTTAGACGGTGGTAAAAACGAATGTGAGGAGGTGGACTAAAATGCCACAAAGCATACCATATCACTAAAATATAATTTTTAATTCCATAATGAGGGTAATTGTTTATGTGACATGCTAAGATGGCATTTTGTCCTACTTAGTAAGAAAAATTATTTTAGGTCAAGTACAACTACATTAATTAAAAAGAAATTAACAGTATTTCAAGTCATATGTCAACTAGCAATCACATGAGAACAATATATATCAGAAATAGACAAGAATTGGGACAAGGAGTTTATCTCCACCACTAAAGTCTTTGTAGGGTTCATCATCTCCCTATTTAGAGTTACAACTTTTGATGAAGAAGAGTAGTAAGCTTTACTCAAACTAATGCTTGTTGACACTTGATTGGATACACTTAAAGCCAAACTTAAAAATGAATTGAAGTAGCCAAACTCAACAACCAACATTCATGATCATAAAAATACATGATATTTAACCTCATACAAAGATATGAGATATCATAAACATTGATATGTTTCTTTTTTTTGAGAGAAGGGGATAAACCCCACCCAACCCAGTTAGGACACGCAAGTGAAGGACCATCACGGCTAAGCTGCCCGACCACACGCGGACTACTCCTCATAAGGATGACTCACTACCACGGGATTCAACTCGCCTACTACCCTGCAAGTGGAGGACCTTCTCACGGCTTGACCTAGATGTCTTTGGCAAACATTGATATGTTTCATGCAAGGAATTTGATTGTGAAATTATCCTTCTCAGTGATTCTATCAGATCAGCCATCTCATCCAACAATTTTTGTGTCTGCAAAATGAAATATAGATGGAAAAAAAGAAATCTTGAGAAATATGATATATGAAATTCGATTATGATAGGAATCCGACTTGATTCCTAGAGATTATGAGAGACAAAAAAGAACAATAGGAAAATCAAGCAAGAAATCACACAGATTTGACATGGTTCATCTATAATAGGGCTACATCCAAGACCAGCGGTGTTGTTTTCACTATATTCTTTGAAAAAAAGAGAAAAAATAATAACCCTAATACAATGAAAATATCCAAAATTACCCTTGCAAATTTTCCCACCAAAACTGTGGCTGGGTGTCAAGTATAATTAGATTCCACACAACTCAACAGATTAAATATTAATGTGGTGAATTATAACCATAATCAAGATTCTTTGAGCCAAACCATCTAAAATTATAATAAGCCTATGGCCACAGGCTTCTATTTTTCCTTAAAACTTTCCACGAAGTTGAAGCTTAAGCTTAAGTCGGGTTGGGTCGGCTCAACAATTCAAGTTACATATAACAGTTACGACGATCATAAAATAAAAATAACATTAATTCCTTCCTTGCAACTATATATATATATATATATATATATATATATATATATATATATTAATTTAAAATTTTTAGAACAAACATATATATGTTATTTCAATATTCTGATCTTCTCTATTAATTTTTTTCCTTTTTTGAAAAAAGGAGTTGCAGCAGCTAACTCATTACAAAAACTTATCATATATTGCACAGAGAGACATGTACCTGTTGGAATTTATCATCTGAGGAAACATGATGGTGAGCTTGCTGATCAGAAACACCAACATGGTCATTTTGAGAACTACTTCTTCTCAGTTCTAAAACAAGGAGTTGTACTTTTGGCTTCAAGGACTCCAATTCTTGAAGAACACTTACTACTTTCTAAACCAAACAAAATGAACATATATATATGTTTGAATTAATATATATATATATATACAAGTAACAAGATCAAAATAAAGTCCATAAATAAATAAATATCACTTTGTATTACCTTTCTGGTTGCAAGCTTTTCTTTTTGCAAAGAACACTTGTAGTCTTGATGATAAGGTATAGTTTCAGTAATCAAACTATATATAAAAGAGATGATCAAAGTTTAATTCTGGCTTTAATTAAAACTCTTCGATCATAACTTAAAACAAGAACATAAAAAGATCAAATATGATCTAAAATAATTTAAGAGAATAATATTAGAAAACAGACCTTGTGAAACGAAGAAGCACAATATAGAGATTGATGATATTCTTCTCTTGTCTATAGATGTCATCCTGGAAAACATCAATCTATGAGAAGGGTTATGAATGGAAGTCAAAGCCATTGACTTTTAATTAAGAGATCAAGAGATATATGTAATTACCTCTTTGATGAGATTGTCTGAGAGCTTGTCATAGTGACTGAGAGAGATCTTGTTGTCCACTTTGATCTTCTTTGAAGCATCTGCGATGTTGATCATCTTTGGAGAATTGGCCATCTTCGTTTTCCCTTCGTTTCTTTTGACTCATTAGTCTTCATTAAGAAAGAGTCAACGTCTCATCATTCTTTGTCAAAATAGTTAAACATATATGTTGATGCCAAGATCTGTTTCTCACAAGGAGAGAGGTCGGGAATGATTGTGAAGCTTAAGTGATTTTAAGAAAAAGATCAGTTGTGGTGGATGATTTTTCGGATAAACTCCTTCTTGTTCACAGGATTGCCATCTTCTCCGGAAATCATACCTTTAAAGATTGTGCCTTGTTGGGAGAAGGATTTGTAGAAAGAGGAGGGTCGGGTGTTTGTGTCCCAGGGTATCCTTCGACATTCAAGTCAAAGAGATTCCAAATGTAGGGGAGAGCAAGGAGGAGAATGAGAGTGTGGAAAAGAGAAGAGTATCCTAAGTGAAAATGATGCACAAGTAGACAATCAGTATCAATGGAATCAGTTCAAAATACCAAGTTGCGAGGTGAGGTCCGCTTTATATGGTCCTAAAGTCGTTAGCCACCTTGGATATAGCTGGGCTCAAGTCTCTAGGCAATTAGTTGCCAGCTTTCCTTCTGGAAAGCTATTCCTTGGATGACCAGATGATTAAGGTGACAGTTGAGCCTTCGTCCGAGTTATTATATATATATATTGAAAGTTTTTCCAATTTTTTTTCTTTCTGAAATAATAGAATGCCCCAATTTCCATAACTCTTGTTGTCATGTTATTTCATCCTTAAAAACCAGCTAAAAATAAAAAATAAGAATTTTATTTTGTTGCTTTTAATTTTTTTAATTGTTAAATAAACTAATTTATAAATATAAGATTTTTTAATTCATTGATTTTCTAATGGTCTCCTCCTTCGTAAATTATTTCAACCTTGTAAATTAACTTAAAATGAACTTTAAAACATTATTTTCATAAGAATTTGTTAAATTCACCGATTTTATAATGGTATATTCTCTATAAAACTATAACCATGAAATTGAGTTATTTCATATTTAAAAATTAAATAAAAAATGAAAACCTTTAAAAAAATAAAAATAATAATAATAACAATTTAAAGAGTCAATCTAATGAAATAAGGATATAACATAGTATTGAGAAAAATTTCATATAAATAAAAAAATAAATATAAAATGAAAAGAACATTATAAGTTAGGAATATTTTTAATAATTATTTAAAAAAATTTTGGGTTCAAGTAAGTATGAATTTGGGCCAAGTTTGTACGAACTTGGGCCTGGGCATCAATTTGGGCCCATTAATTGGGCCCATCTTACTAGATTTCGTAGATATTACAACCAGAACCAGAGAGAGAGAGAGAGAGAGAGAGAGAGAGGAGTCCCATCCGAGTCTCGCGTCGTGGACTCATCTTCTTTGCTGGTATCGTCTCTAGATTTCTCGCTAAATTTCTTCACTTTTGTTAATTTTTGTTTGAATAATCGCGTTCTAGTTCTACTGGGATTCGCTAGATCTCTAGTTCTCGTTAATTTGATAGATCTTTGGTACTTGAGTTTGATCTGTGAGTCTGTGAGTTTTCTTTTGTATAGGATCTTCCTGGAGGCTCGATCTGAGAAATTTTAGCTTTTAAGATCTCTGATTGCTACGATCTTTGTCTTTTGAGATGAAAGATCTATTTTTGGCCTGGATTTCTGATTTTTTTGTTACTATTTGGGAGTTAGTGTTGTCATTGATGTTTGCTAAGATCTTTGTCTTTCCTTCATGTTTTTTTATTTTATTATTTTATAGATTTTGGCTTTGAATGGAGATCGTTTGTTCTTTTTAGAGTAAGAGATGATAATTGTAGTTTGTGATTCTCAGAACAGTTTCTCACTTTAAGAGATGGATTTCACTCATCACTATTTTATCTTTAGAAGAGGAAAAATTTAAGTTTGCTCATTTATGCTTGTTGTTCCATTCACTTTTTTTTTTTTTAGTTACATTTGGTTGCTTGAAATCATTTGAATTAAGTGTTTGTAAGATTCTCCTGAAAAGTTCATGATATGAATATGGCTGGCTTAAATTCTAAGGCACAGTCATGACTTTCTAGTATATCAACTGTGTATAGCTAATCTATCCAGCATGAGATCATTTTCTGTTTAACTTTTAATAGTTGAAGCCAATACTCCATTTCTTTTTTTCTTTTTTTCTTTTTTTTCTTTTTGCCTGAAATCACATGAATATGGATGGCTTAGATTCCAAGGAAAATTTGTGAGTTTCTTGTTTATCAACAGAGCATAGCAAACCTCATCACCATATGGTCATTTATTTGTTTAACTTTTAATAATTAAAATCAAAATGTTTACATTTGACTGTTGTTTATCAGTCTTCCCCCCATTTACTTTCTTTTTGTGCTTTCATGTGAGCAAGTTCCAGTAATTATAATATTTTTTTCTCATCTTGCAGGTTAAATATGGATTCCAACAGGCGCCAAGGTGGAATTCAACAGTTGTTGGCTGCAGAGCAAGAAGCTCAGCACATAGTTAATGCGGCTAGGAATGGTTAGTTAACTTTTTCCTTTTTCTCTTCTTTTTTCTTGTTTAATCATGAATGACTATTGAGTATTTGTTTGCCCTGTTTTTCTCTTAAGAGGCTAGACCTTTCAGTTGTCAGTTTTCCAATAATTGCTAGTCAAGAACCAATTCAATTTCAATTTGAATTAAGATGTGACTCATCCTATTGTTCTGCAATGTCTTGAGATGATTTTGGATATAGAGCTACTCTTTTCAATGTTTGCCTGAAACACCGGATATCCCAAATTATTTTGATGTTTGAATTATTTTCCGAGATTTGTGAATTGATAACGCGTGTGTATGTAGTCTAATGCAATTCATTTATATTTTCGATGGAGAATGGCATGTTCAACTTCTTCATGGTTGCTGGCAGTGAATTTGATTATTATAACTTTATTATTGCTAGTTTTTAGGTCGAGAGTGTTTATGAATCTCTAGTCTGTGTACAAGTTATAAAATGCGTAAGTTTCACTTTGTCTTGTTTGGGCTCTTGGAATATGAATTTCTTATAAGAGATGCTAGAATGGACATTCTTTCATCTTTGCCATTTTTGACACTTGAAGAATTTGTAAGCAGCACATGTTTGTTAAAGTGGCAGTAATGTATCCTAAAGCTTGTCCATGTATGAGACTTTTTTGCGGATATTGTTTTTTTTTTTATTTTTTTTACCTGGGACACACTTTTTAGATTTAGCTGATTAGCTCAGATGAGGGGATACTTTTGGAAGCTGCTTTAAAATGGGACTGGAACACAGCCAGCCTCTTGTCAGTTAGCTGTTCTAAATGTGATTCTGACAGTTTGCGTTTTCATTAGAGAATTTTAGTGTTCACACTCATCTTTCAGTCTAGAAATGCTGACATCATTTCCCTTTTCTCAACTTCCTTCAACATATTTATTAGTATCCCCTCAATGGAAACTATGTGCTTTGTTAGTCTGCTAATGAGCTTTGAACATCTTTCTGTTAAGAACAATCACCTATTGTGTTATTCTATAAAAGATTTTACTGTCCTATTATTTTTCTATGCTGCAATCTATATTCGATATCATTGCGACTATATTTTGGTAGGGAACTGATTGGTTTGAGATTCCTTTTGATGATTTTTCCTATATTCCAAAATTTCCAATCCACTTCCGATGGTGTTGCCTCTACAGTCTAAGAAGCTGTTTCAATCTGTTGAAGCATTGTGACTTCATCTTTTATTTAAATGAGAAAAAGAAGTATTAAGGGACTATGTTATTTGAGTGTTTTGATATTTGAGTGCATTAAATACTCTGCTTCTATTGGGAGATTTTTTAGAAATTACAATTGGTTATCATCAGATGAAATGATTTTCGCAAGGCTAATAATGATAGATATCTTTATGTAGCAAAAATGGCACGACTAAAGCAGGCAAAAGAAGAGGCAGACAAGGAGGCCGCAGAATTCCGTGCCAAGATGGAAGCTGAGTACCAGAGGAAGGTTGCACAGGTAAATGCCAATCCATCTATTGTTTATTATGATTCAGCACTTCATAACCACACCCGCTTAAAATTTCCGTGCCATGGTTTTCAATCTAACAGAGCACCGGAGACTCCGGATCAAATTACAAGCGCCTCGAACTAGAAACAGAGGAAAAGATCCAGCATCTGAAGTCTGAAGCTGAGAAGATCACCCGCAATGTTGTTCATATGCTTCTGAAGCAGGTGACAACAGTTAAAAACTAGGTATCCGTGTCTTCGCCATAGTTTAAAAACCAATCCTATCGTCCGAACATATGCAGAATGTTCACCTCCAATAAAAGCTGAATGCTTGTTCATGAACCTCCTTTTTTCAGAGGATTTTGTTTAATTCAATTTGCAGGTTTGAATCATTGTTCTTGTGACTTGTACATTTATCTCCTCTTTACCATGGAGATTAATATTATCAATTTTTCTTATTTAAAACATTGTTCTTCTGCCTGCACACAAGATCCGAATCCAATATTCCAAAGCTTCTGATTGACTGCTTTATTTATATATATTGTTTACGTGATTTTCGGGAAGATTCCAAGAATCAAGTCAACATTTGAATTTATAGGGGTTTTTTTTTGGGAAAAGATTCAAGAAAGTCAAGAAAGAGAGAATCGAGAAGACAAACACCAGAGTTTTAATGTGGAACCCCTTAAGTTGGGGAAAGACCACGGGTCTTCAAGCTTGGAGGAAGAATTCCACTATGAGCGATTCTCTACAAGGGAGGGGAGAGAGGGAGAGTGTGTGTACAAGGAACTTAATTGCCTTTACAAGTGTTAGGTCTTGGTTATTTATAGGCTTGGGTCATGACCTCTTCGGTTTTTCAGTTCGCTCACAGAGCCTTCTAGAAGGGTTTAGAGCTTCTTGGCAAAAAGAGAAGAGGAGTCTTGTTCAGAAGGCTAGTTCGGAAATCTCTTCGGAAGGCTTGCTTGGAAGACCATTTGGGAACCTCTTTTCTCTTGGGAGGCTGTTTGGAATTCTGTCCAGGAGGCTCTTCGGAAGGTTCTTCGGAAGGCTCTTCAGGGGGGGGGGGGGGGGGGGAGGACCGAGCTCGCTTTAGTAATCCGAGGGGGTACGGATCTGAGGTGAGGGTTACTTTGATGAAGGCTGATGGCGCGAAATCTTCCACGTGTCAGGTCAAGATGTTTCTACGTGTCTTTGTTGATTTCACCCTTATCATCAGTCCCCCCTCTGGTATGCTTGCGTGAGCTAAGCATACAAGCGGTGACTTGTGATTGCCACAAGGTTTTCCGAAGAGTAGTTCGGATTAGTGGCGTTGAGGAGTTGCAGGTGCTTCGGTTCCAGATTGGGTAAAGTTCCGAGTGAGCAGGTGAGGAGTCTAATCGTTGATCGAGGCGTATTAAATGCGTCGTACCTTTTCAGTTCCTCAAGGCTTCTTTTTCGCAGGTGCCGGTAGGAGTAATGATTGCACCTGTCCCATCATCGCCTTACGTGGCGGATCCAAATGAAGTTCCCATCTATGCTTCAATCGAACCGTTCCTTGCTTGTCCACGCTGGCCCCGCCTGATTACGCCACGGCTGGGGAGAGATCTGAGCCGTTGGGAGAAAATAGGGTTTGTTATTCTCCCGTCATTCCATTTTTTCGAAAAGGCTTTCCCTCTCAAAGAATTGAGCTCATCTTCTCCACTGCGGCTTCTGGTGCATTGTATGCGCAGAGACTTTCCAGTGTTCATCCGGACATCACTCATGGCTTCAGGTGAGCCATCTTCTTCTTCTACTCCTTCTCCTGTTTCTCCGCCGATTGATTCTCCTGTTTTAGCTCTTGAGACCATCACAGATGTGGTTAAAAAGGCAGACGCTTGTTCTTCTTCTTACCCCAACCTCCTTTCTTCGAAAGTGATTCATAAAATAGCTTTAGCGTATAAGATCACTGGGGTTGTGTCTTCCTTAAAGTATAGAGTTCCAGCACCTTCAAAGCGTGCGAGTTTACCGTCTGAGGATGGCGAACTTGCGATTTACTATGACGCCCTTCTCGCTGGACTTAGGTTACCCTTCCTGAAGCTTTTCTTAGACATCTTTAGGAAGTTTAAGGTTTCTCCGTCCCAATTAGCTCCGAACTCCTGGAGGTGCCTATGTGGCTTCATGATTATGTGTTCTTATCACAAAATCGAGCCCTCTGTTTCTGGATTCAAGCTCTTCTTCGGTTTGAGTAAGGAGAGAAACACCGATTGGTTTTATTTTGGGGCTCGGGCGAATAGGATGTTCCTCGGTCCTGTCCCTTCGTCGATAAAAGAATGGAAGTCGAAGTTTTTCTTCGTTTCTAGTACTGAGGGGTTGGGGGTTCGGACTCAATGGGGCTCTCCGAAGCTTCTTCCCTTGGAAAGGAAGGATCTTACGCCGGAGGAGGATTCTGAGTTTCAGAGGCTTAAGGAGTGGTTCGATATTCCTGTTGATAGGTACTTGACCACTGAGATCCTGCAAGCCTGCGACCTTTATCCGGCCCTGGGTAGGGTCTTGTTTCATCTTTGTTCTTTTCTCCAATGTTCCGATATTTCTCTGTTTTCTGAAGCGTTTTCTCTATATCTCTTGATAGGAAACCCGATCGAGGTGAAGTCTGCATTGAGTATCCTCCTGGCGAGAGTGCGAGCCAATGAGGCCAAGCTGAGAACGGCGAAGCTTGAGAAAAAGAAAAGGAAGGCCTCGGTGTTGGATGGTCAACCTCCCAAGCCTCTAAAAACGAGAGAGGGAGCTTCTGCTGATAAGGAGAAGACCCTCGGGGTAGCAGGGGGGAAATCTGAGGAGCCTCTGTGAGAGGAGGAGAGGAGGGGTGTCGAGGTGAGTGCTCCTCCGCGGAAGATTCTAAAGTGGAATAAGAAGTCTGTTGCTGCGAAGAAATCAATCTCCCTTGTTATGGTCCCAGAAGAGGGGGAGGGGGCAGACGTAGCTCCTCCCGGGAAGGAGGAGAACCCCTATGAAGAGGATCACTTTCCTCTTAGTGAGCGTAGGAAGGGGATCCGCGCGGCGAGCAATAAGTGTTTCTTCCGAGCCACTTGACTCGGGAGGCCTTTTACTGCAAGAGATCGAGAATGCTCTGGACGCTTCTTGCGGTGCTAAAGAGCCTGGTCGCCAAGGGTTCTCATGTTTCGAAGGGGGTGGTGCTTCGGCCCCAACTATAGAAAAGTTGAAGGGCCCTGCGACCGAACCGGAGGAGACGGGCAAGGCTTCGGGGAGCTCTTTGGGGCTCAGGTTCAACCCATTTGATGGCCTCTTGTGCCATGATCCTGTGCTGGCGACCGTCTCATTGGAGCTCCTTCGGACAGAGGAGATTAAGTCTCGGTTGCGATGTCTTGATGAGGTTGAGCTGGCTGCCCACATGCGTCTAGCCGCCGTTTCAGTAAGTTTTTGCAACTTCTGTCCTTTAAGGATTTTCAAATGTTTGATACTCAGATAGTATGCACTATCTTCTCAGAGTGGGGTAATGATGGACCATGCTGCAAGTTTTCTGGAGGCGGGTCGTAATCTTCGCAGCACTGTATCGAGCCTGGAGGTGGAGAATCAAAGGCTTCGGACTGATTTTTCTCTCTTGTTAGGGGAGAAGAACAGGATCGAAGGATCCGTTAGCTCGTCGTTCGCGCAGTGCCAGCGGTTGCTGGAAGAAAAGATGAAGCTGGAGGGTCGAGTGAAGGCCCTTTTTGAGAGAGTCAAAGAGCTTGAAGAAGTGGTGGATCAGATCAAGCTGTCTAAGAAGTCCTTTGAAGACCAATGTCTTGAAGCCGAGGCGAATCTTTCATTTTCTAAGGCTGAGGTTAAGAAGATCTCTTCGGATCTGGACTCCGCTAAACGGTCAATTCTTCTTCTTGAAGAGGAAAAAGATAAGTTGGTGAAGGAAACCGAGGAGAAAGATGGTTCCCTCGTCCGAGCGGGTGCTGAAAGGGATGCTGCGGTGGGGGAGAGAGACCGAGCCTTGAGGGAGATGGCCTCTTTGCGAGAGACTTTGGACCTTTGCTATGATCGTATAAAAGAGCTGGAAGCCATTTCTTCCTTGTACGGGGAGAAGGATCAGGGGTACGGGGCTGGTTTTCAGAAAGGCGGTGAGGAGGCCTTTAAAATTTTTCGGGAGTTAGTGTTGAAGGTTGTGCCCTCTGAGGTGCTGGGGACAATCTCAATAGAATTCAACACTCTGTCGTATAAGCATGCTCTCAAGACCTTGGCTGGAGAGGACCCGAACGTGGAGACCGATGACGAGCTCCTGGATGATGAGCTCTCTTTGGATGAAGCTGAGGAGGAGGGTAAGGTCTCGGGCACTTTCTTCTACCTGCAACGCTCGTGTGACTCATTGTTTTAACTATTGCAGGTCCTGCTCCCAAGGCAGCTCATGACGAGGAGATGGCCTCGACTAGTGAAGTGCCTTTGGGAGACGCTTCGAGAATTGATCATGGCGAGGGGGCGGGCTCCGGAGCGAGGGGTGATGATCGAGGGAGTTGCCCTGATGTTTTGCCCGTTCCTGAGGATACCCCCTTGGCTCCATAGATACTTGCTTTGTTCCTTCTTTGTTGTTGAATGATTGTTTGTATAACCTTCGCCTGTGATGTTGATGTAAATACGTTTGATGTGTTTTCAATGTTTTGTCTTGATGAATGAATCTGAGTTGCTTTTGCGATATTTCCATCTGTTGTTTTCTCCAAAGATTCCGAGGCCATACTTGTAGGAGTAGGTGTGTGGATCCTTAGGTGGTGTTTTTAGAGTAGAAAATGTTCCCGGTGAGGATCTGAAAATATTTTCCTGAGGTAAAATCAGAGAAACGCCAAACTGCGTTTCCGGGGAGGACTGGAAGTGGTTCGCGATCAAGGCGTAAAACCATGATTCCGAGGAGGAATCGAAGTGGTTCGCGATCAAAACCGAGGGGGAATCGAGGTGGTTTGCGATCAAAGCGCAGAACCATGATTTCAAGGAGGAATCGAGGTGGTTCGCGATCAAAGCGCAGAACCATGATTCCGAGGAGGAATCACCATGATTCCGAGTAGGAATCGAGGTGGTTTGCGATCAAAGCGCAGAACCATGATTCCGAGGAGGAATTGAAGTGGTTCGCGATCAAAGCGCAGAATGATTCCAAGGGGAATCGATGTTGAGTCATCTCTTCCTTGGGGCATTGACTTTGGACGATGCGCATGTTGTACTGAGGTAAAATGTTTGAGTAGGAAAGCGAAGTCTTATTGATAATACTTCTTTAGTGCCTCAGAATGAAAAGAGCGTTTCAGCTTCTTTCCATCCAACTTGGCGAGCCGGTAAGTGCCTGGCCTCACAATTCCCGTCACGATGTAGGGCCCTTCCCAGTTTGGGGTTAGTTTTCCTGTCTTGCTTTTATTCCCCTCGAACTTGTTCTCTCGCAAGACTAAATCGCCCATCTGGAAAGTGACCTCCTTCACCTTTGAATCATAAAACTTTTTTACTTTCTGGCGATAAGCTGCTGCTCAAAAGCTCGCCATGTCTCTCTTTTCCTCGAGGAGATCTAATTCAGCTCTGAGTTGCTCCTCGTTGGTTGCTGGGTCGAACGCCTTTGTCCGAAGTGTGGGTATTCCAACTTTAAGAGGAATCATTGCCTCGACCCCGAAGGCAAGGGCGAAAGGTGTTTCTCCAGTTGGTGTTCGGGTAGTGGTTTGGTATGCCCATAGAGCTCCCGGAACTTCTTCCGCCCACGAGGAGCCATTACTGAGGACCCTAGTCTTCAGGCTATGGAGGAGAGTTCGGTTGGTGACTTCGACTTGCCCGTTTGCCTGAGGATGGGTGACTGAGTGAGTCTATGTTCAATTCCGAACTTCTCGCAGAAGGCTTTGAACGCGAAATTGGCGAACTGGCGGCTGTTATCTGTTATGAAGGCTAGAGGGATTCCAAACCGACAGACAACTGACTTCCAAAGAAAGAACTGACAAGCCTTTTTCGTGATTGAGGATAAAGGTTCTGCTTCCACCCATTTGGTAAAATAGTCGATTGCAACTATCAAGAATTTCAACTGTCGAGCCGCTACTGGAAAAGGACCAAGAATGTCTACTCCCCAAAGGGCGAATGGCCTTGTACCCATGATAGGTGTCAGGTGGGCGGTGGGTTTCCTCTGAATATTGGAATGCCTTTGACGCGCATCGCATTTCCGGGCGAACTCGATAGCATCTATAGACAAAGTTGGCCAGTAATAGCCTTGCCGAAGAACTTTGTGGATGAGGGCCTTGCCGCCCTAATGATCTCCTGCTATTCCGCCATGAATCTCCTTGAGGACGTGATTTGCTTCGGAGGGTCGCAAGCACCTTAGGAGAGGTAAAGAATAGGATCTTTTGTAGAGTTGGCCATCAATAATACTGAAGCGGGTGGATCGGAAGCCGATGCGTCGGGCGAGCTTGGGGTCCGGTGTAAGTGTTCCATCCTTGAGATAGTCCAAGATGGGGTCCATCCAACAGAGTCCGTCTTCAATGTCGAGGAGCTCTTCGGCGGGGCGACACTCAATTGTTCTTGTTGTCAAATGCTGAATGTTGATGGGTTGCTCGACGTCCCCGTTCGAGGTAGCCAGTTTGGATAAGAGATCTACTTCTTGGTTTTTGGTTCTGGGCACCTTGTTGACATGAACATTTTGAAAGCTCTTCATGAGGTGTTGTACTATAGCCTTGTATTTCACCATATTCTCCTCCCGAGCCTCGAATTCCTACGTCATATGGCCCACTACCAGTTGTGAGTCGGTATTTACCTGTAGGTTTTTGACCCCGAGGCCTCGTGCAAGCTGCAGTCCTGCTATTACCGCCTCGTATTCGGCCTCATTGTTGGTGGCCTTGAAGCTGAACTTAAGGACCGTGGAGGTACTCCATCCTGAGGGGGAACAAAGAACTATTCCCGCTCCAGAATTTTCTGTAGTGGCCAAGCCGTCAGGGTGCAAGACCCATTGGGAAGAGGAGGCTGCGCATGTTCCTGGGAGCCTCATGGCTTCAGGCTCCTCGGTTTTGGTGACGGTAAGTTCTGCGATAAAATCTGCCAACACTTGTGCCTTGATAGCTGTCTGAGGGGCATAACTGATATCATGCTCTCTGAGCTCAATCACCCATTTCGTTAGGTGGCCCGAAGCGTCAGGCCGGTGAAGTATATGCTTTAACGGTTGATCGGTAAGCACCTTTATCTTGTGGGACTGGAAGTATGGGCGGAGCTTTCTGGCCGAGATCACTAGCGCGAAGGCGAGCTTTTCGAGTGGGAGGTACCTCGACTCAGGATCTAAAAGTACTTTGCTGGTGTAATACACTGGTTTCTGTATCCCATTTTCTTCCCTTGTGAGAAATGAACTGACTACCCAGTTTGAAATTGCAAGGTAAACGTAGAGTTCTTCTTCTGTCTTCGGTTTGGAGAGAAGGGTGGGTGATTGAAGGTAGTTCTTTAGCTGGTCGAGGGCCTTATCACACTCCTCTGTCCACTATAACTTTGGTGCTGCCCGAAGGGCACAAAAGAAGGAAAGGTTCTTCTCTCCAGATCGTGAGATGAATCTCCCAAGAGCGGCTAGTCTCCCATTAAGGCGTTGAATTTCCTTGATGCTCCTCGGTGGCCTGGTGTCCATGATGGCTCGGATTTGTTCTGGATTGGCCTCGATTCCTCTTTGCGTGATCATAAAACCGAGGAACTTTCCAGAGCGAACTCCGAAGGCGCACTTACTTGGATTGAGACTCATGCCCTGGGCCCGCAATGCCTCGAAAGTTTCTTGAAGGTCAGAGGCATGGTGTTCGGCTTTTGCACTCTTAACTAGGATATCATCCACGTAGGCCTCGACATTCCTTCCAATTTGTTTTGCGAAGACCTTATTTACTAGCATTTGAAATGTTGCTCCAGCGTTCTTCAATCCGAAGGGCATGACCTTGTTGTTGGTGTATGCCCTAGAGACCAATCATGAGATGATTAATTTTGTGCATTTTCATGTTCATTTATAAGGGTTTTTTTTTCATTGTTATGCTTTACTTGATATCTGCGTAGTATAAGTATTGATAATAATGTCCATAGAATAGTTTACTATTCTTAAATTGTCCCTAGTCAAGTATCATTGAGGAATCAAGGACAACAATGATGCACGTGAGACTAGTATGTGTAGTGGCTGATGACAAGAGTTGTCATGGACATGAGATGTCAAGTCAACACGTGAGTATAAGTTGTAGAGCTTATGCTGGATAGACCCGTCATGAGAATTGCTACATGGATCGTTATATGAATGTCATAAGCGATTCTCATAAGTGGTTAAAGAAGTATATGATCCTTAGACTTGAGGTCACCATGGATTCTTACATGGCAAGTTCCATACTTTGATATAACCAAACGTTACCCGTAACAAGGTGAACTATAAAGGTTGTGATTGGGTATGTCATAAACCATGTAGTAGAATGTGAGTGATCAAGATAGGATTTGTCCATCTTATATAACAAGAGTGATATTAAGGTCTCTTGATGAGTGAGACTAAGAAGTGTGTGGCCACACCCAGGTGAATCAGTATGGGATATTGATGTCACTTGTTTTCGTTAGTCTACTTGGGATCAAGAAACATATTGATTGAATTATACAAGTATGACTAATCCATGACTTATATTCAATCAAAGATATCAAGGACAAAGGGATACTGGATACTCGGTATTAATCACAAGAACAGGTTATGTCTTTCACGACATTCTTGCGGTTTGGGTAGCAATGATGTGTTGCTAGACACCGCTCATTGCTTATGATATTAAAATGAGTTTTATTTCATTGCCAACATCGTAAGAACCTATTGGGTTACACTCAAAGGTTGATCTGGATTTGGAACTCCATTGACTGAGGCATGTTTTGAAAGTCAGAATAGTATAAGTATACAAGAGGGTCTTGTACATGGTCTAAACACTAATCCTACTTTGGAAATGGTTCATAAAATAAGAGCACATATATGTATGTGGATATATGGGTTGGGCCTCCATTTGATAGAATCCTAATTAATTCTATGTTGTAATTGTGTTGGACACAAAGAATAAAAAGAAGTTGGGCCCAACCACATATAGATATGCTATATAGTGAAGATATAAGTAGGCTTATATAACTCCTTCTAAACTTCAAGATAAAGGACTGGTTTTTCTTCTTCTTCTTCTAGAGAGAAAGAGAGGACGGTTTCTTTTATTTAAGAGGGTGGTTTCCAATAGTTGGATAACCATTGAAGGAGTGTTTATGTTGAGTTATTAACGTAAGTACTTCTAAACCTCAACATTAAGTACCGTTTCTCTTCCTCTTCTTCTATAAATTTGAGAGGACAAGTTCCTTGGTTTGCAAGAGACAAGAAAAGAAAAGAAAAGGAAAGAGAGAGAGAGAGAGAGAGAGAGGATTATTTGAGAAGAATGGTTTTCCAATAGTTGGATAACCATTTTAGGAGGTTTGATGTTGGGTTCTAATGCAAGGCCATCAATGTCAGTTCTTCGATTATGAGCTAGCACCAAAAAGTCGAATAATCAAAAGTTCCAGTTTTGTTCGTGAGACGAACAAGGCGATTCAGTTCTTCCGAGTGGATACCGATAGAGGCGAGGATCCGTTGATCATCGCTGAAATCGTGACAAGGATAGTTGGAGCATCGTCAAATAATCAAGGACGTCGATATACGAGCTTTGGCTACGGTATGTTTTTGAAACCTAACCTGATCGTGGTGTTTTTCTCGCTTGGATCTTAGATAGGTTTTGTCGAGTTTTGTTTTGAATATCCGCTACGCATGTCTACAGTAGACACATATGAACTCGTTATTTCCCTTCACTTGTAACAATATGTTCCCCTGGAGGTGATGAATGAGGTCTTTTCCTCATTTGTTCTTGCCATTCGGATCTGATTATATCCTGAGAACCCATCTAAGAAGCTGAGCATTTCGTATCCCGAAGTAGAGTCTACAAGGTTATCTATTAAAGGTAGGGGGTAGCAATCTTTAGGACATGCTTTATTTAGATCAGTAAAGTCTACACACATCCTCTATTTGCCTGAGGATTTTTTTCACCAAGACAACATTAGAGAGCCACTCGGGGTATTGGACTTCTCGGATGAACTCTGCTTTCAACAGCTTGCTAACCTCCTCCTCAGCGGCTTCAAGGCGGTCCGGAGCGAAGTTCCTTCTCTTCTGGATGACAGGTTTGAATGCAGGATCTACCTTCAGGTGATGCTCTATAATGGTGCGGGGTACTCCTGGCATCTCTTTGGCGGCCCAAGCAAAGATGTCAACATTGCATTTTAGTAGCCCCAGGAGCTTTTCCTGGTGTATTGGACTGAGTTCGCTGCCGAGTTGTACTGTTCGCTTGGGGATCTCCTCGTCAAATTGATACACTTTTAACTCTTCTGCTGGCGTTGGGCGGCGAGCTTCTCGTCCCTTATCTTCGGGTAACAGCTCTTTGAGGGTTAGTGTTTCAGATGCTTTGCAGGACTCTCCCCCTCGGTTCTTCAAATGGTTGACGTAACATTGTCGAGAAGCTGTCTGGTCGCCTTTTATCTCTCCGCATCCATGTTCAATTTGGAATTTTAGCATCATGTGGTAGGTTGAAGGGACAGCGTCGAAGACGTTCAAGGAGGGTCTACCCATGATAGCGTTATAGCTAGAGGGGCACCGAACCACCAGAAAGTTGATCATGGAGGAAACCGCTCGTGGAGGCTTGTCGAGGGAAACTGGAAGGGTTATGATCCCTTCAGGTTGAAGGGGGCTCCCATTGAAACCCATTAAAGGGGACTTGGTTGGTTTTAGATTGCCCGTGCCGATTTTCATCCGTTCAAAGGCGTCCCAGAAAATGATGTCAACCGAGCTCCTTGTATCTACGAGCACTCTATGCATCATGAAGACTCCCACTTTGACGGCTATCACCAAAGCATCGTCATAGGGTTGGAAGACTCCCCGAAGGTCTTCGCTCGAGAAGGTTATCAGCTCTGATGGGCGGGCTCGTTTCTGGGGTGGGTCCTCTTGCACCGTCCCTACCATCCTCGCATAATTCTTCCTGGAGGAGGAGCTTTCTCCTCCGTAGCCAAGGCCTCCTGCAATAAAGAGCAGGGGGACATTCTCGTCAGGTGTGGCCTGTTGTGGTGGGGGATCCTCCTTGGGTGTTTGTTCTTTCCGTAGGAATTGATCAAGTTTCCTTGCCCTGATGAGGTCTTCGATGACATCCTTTAGTTGGACACGGTTCTTGGTTGTGTGACCTTTGGCTTGATGATAGGCGCAAAACTTTCCGCTCCGCTTCATGGCTGCGGACTCCTTAATGGGGTTCGGTTGCTTCAAGAGTTTTTTGTGTTGTATCTGCATTAGGATATTCTCTCTAGATATATTGAGGTTGGTGTAATTGTTGTACTTCCCAGGGAACCGAGGCCTCCTTGGTTCCTGAGGGTTGTGGTCGGTTCGCCATGATGGCTCGTCTTGCCTTTTTCTGGCTCTCTCCGGGGCCTCTGCTCTCCTTGCCTCGGATCTTTATATCTCTCGGATCGGGATTCTTCCCTCTAGAATTCACTGATCCTTTGCAAGGTTTCTTCTTTTCGGCCAGCATTGAACTCCTTGGCAGCAATATAAGACTGCGCCTTGCTCATTAGTTCCGGCAGGTCCTTAGGAACAGCTCTAGAAATCGCATCAAGGAAAGGCTCATCCGGAAACCCATCCAATGCTGCGCCAACAACCATAATAGAGTCAAGGTGGGACATTCCAGAGGTCTCTTTACTGAATCTATCCAAATAATCCCGAAGACTCTCCCCTTCCATCTGCTTGCATCTGAGGAGGATCACGGGGTTTTTCATCTACCTTCGGAAATTAGCGAACCGTCGGAAAAAAAAAGCTCGGTTAATTGCCTGAAACTGACTATGGATTCGAGGGGCAGGCTCCTGAACCAGTCATAGGCAATTCCTGTGATGGTTTTTGGGAATGCGCGGCATAAAAGGACCTCGTTGAGGCCATTAGTCATTATTTCCGCGCAGTAACGCTTCACGTGCTCGTAGGGGTCGGTGGTTCCATCGTAATGTATGATGTTAGGGGGCTGAAATTTCTCTGGGAATGGAACCTCCCAGATTGCTCTGATGAAGGGTGAGAGCATGTATGGGACATGAGTCAAGACCCTCTCACGATCACTGATTCTGCCTCCGCGGTAGGATTCTGGGGAGCGATTGCATCTGGGAGAGCGACCCCCTTAACTGATAATCGCGAGGGGAGTAATGCCTTGGCGGGGAGCGCCCATATGGGTGGTGCCGAGGCGAATACAACAGGGGAGAGTCCATTCTTGGAGAGCGGTGTCAAGGCGATCGACGTCTCCAATATGGCTTGGGAGATTTGAATCCTCTCCGCGGAGTGAGGCGCCTTTGTTGATGCCGGCCGGATCGGGAGCGTTCTCTCATGTGGGGGCGCGGCGGGGTAGGGCTTCGGCTCAGAGAACGATGGCTTCGTCCTCGTCGCGGTATAGGTGCTCGGTGATGGGGAGAGTGAACCACGGAGTACTCCAGGCTTCCCAGGCGAGACAGTGGGGCACGTGGTGCCATCGCTTGGGAAACATGGCGTTCAATCGCCATCATGTTGTGTATCAGGTCGGCAATCTGTCTCTCCATGGCCTTGAAGCGTTCCTTTGGAACCTTCATGGTTTGAGGACAAAGTGGAGGGTCCTCCTCTACCACTGGAGGGGCTTCGACTGGGGGCGGAGGAGTTGCCCCAGTTGGGGCGGGCGTCACTTCAACAGGGGGGGAGTTGGATGAGCGGCGCATGTCTGCTCCTGATTCTGACTCTGCCTTGATCTCCTAGTGGTCGCCATGACTTCTTGATCACCTCCCCATGGACGGCGCCAAAATGTTAACGTGATTTTCGGGAAGATCCCAAGAATCAAGCCAACACTTGAATTTATAGGGGTTTTTTTTGGGGAAAAGATTCAAGAAAGTCAAGAAAGAGAGAATCAAGAAGACAAAACATCAGGGTTTTAACGTGAAAAACCCCTTAAGTTGGGGAAAAACCACGGGTCTCCAAGCTTGGAGGAAAAATTCCACTATGAGCGATTCTCTACAAGGGAGGGGGAGCGAGAGGGAGAGTGTGTGTACAAGGAACTCAATTGCCTTTACAAGTGTTAGGTCTTGGCTATTTATAGGCCTGGGTCATGACCTCTTCGGTTCTTCAGTTCGCTCACAGAGCCTTCTAGAAGGGTTTAGAGCTCCTCGGCAAAAAGAGAAGAGGAGTCTCATTCGGAAGGCTAGTTCGGAAATCTCTTCGGAAGGCTTGCTTGGAAGACCATTTGGGAACCTCTTTTCTCCTGGGAGGCTATTCGGAATTCTGTCTAGGAGGCTCTTCGGGGGGGCTCCTCGGAAGGTTCTTCGGAAGGCTCTTCAGGGGGCTCCTCGGAAGGCTCTTCAGGGGGGTGGGACCGAGCTCGCTTTAGTAATCCGAGGGGGTACGGACCTGAGGTGAGGGTTACTCTGATGAAGGCTGATGGCGCGAAATCTTCCACATGTCAGGTCAAGATGTTTCTACGTGTCTTTGTTGATTTCACCCTTATCATATATATATATATATATATATATATATATATATATATATATATATAGTCATGATATGGTGAGATCGGTCGGATCACTGTGTAGATCTAGTTGTTTTCCATTTGGGTACTTGGAGAGTGTTTCAAAGATTCCAACCATACCGATTGAAAGATCATTGAAAAATAAGCTAGTATGTTCATTTTTATACAATTTGGTAATCATTTGATCCTTTCATTTAATGGTTGAAATTCTGATTCGTTAAGTGGGAGGACTAAACGGTCACCAAATTGCATGAAAATGAATATACTAGTTTATTTTTCAATAATATTTTCATCCGTACGGTTGGAAATTCTTGAAATACTCTCCAAGTACCCAAATGGGAGGCGGTCGGATCTGCACAATGATCTAGCCGACCTCACACTATCCCGTCTATATATATATATATTGATGTCTGAAATCTGCTCCTCTTTGGGATCGGAGCTGATCAGAATCAATTAGTGAGATTCGATGAAGATGCTAGCTTCTACAGCTTGAAACAGAAAAGATAATTAGTTGCCTATGTTGGTTTCAACGGGGAGAACACCTCTTGATGATGAAAACAACCTTTGAGGATGATCTGCAAGAGAAGTTCGGGGTCTATCTCTGAACTCTCAACAAGGAGTGAGAGAGATCTTGGGTTGGAGTTTGTAGAAGAGGTTGAAATCCTCTTGCTCTTTCTTTTTGTCTGCTTTTCTACCTTTTAGGAGGTTGTTCGGCGGTTAGAGGTGACTTAGGTGTCAAGTAAACGCCAAACTCAACACTGGCTCAGGCAAATCCTTCTCGTGTCTTGGAGAAGCTTGCCCAAAATCCTTCCGCATGCTTTAAAAGCTCCTCTTAAGCTATTATTCATTCAGTTTATTGGGATGATGACACCTCAGTCTTTAGGATTATGTCACGTGCTATAACAATATATATTAATACTCTTATATATCATATTTTCAATTATTATAAATTAAAAAGTCTCTTTGAAAACTTATCCTTTTAGAGAGAAAGGTTTCATGAAAAAGCAATTTCCATAATAAGTTGAATTATTTGATACATTTATATACAAAATGACAACTTCCATGATGACATAATACAAGTTATAATTTAATTAATTAATTAATGGTGTTATTTATTTACCATATTTAATACATTAGACAAAATGAGTAAAATTGTCAAACAAAGGACTTATCCGAACGCGCAGGGCATCAATCAGCCCAAGTTGGACCGGGTATAAATTCGATCCATCTCCACCCGTTCATTCAACGTGCCATTCAATCTCGATCGTCCATTCAGTGGTCCCTTGGTAATATCCGCATAAACCCAGGGCTTTATGGCTATCTTAAAAAATAGGCCGTTTCGTGTACGTTTCCATCCCCGCCGCCTACTAAGCCACTCGGCTTGGCTCGCGCCACAACTATTCTGGGCCCACATTACTCCTTTTTCTGTTTCTCATGCGTTTCCCGTGTATAATAAAGTGGAGCCGATCGAGGCTGCCAAGCCTAAGCCGAAGCCGATGATGATGTGGCTTACCGAGGCACCGCTCTCCCTCTCCTTCAAAACCAAACGTTCTTCTTCTTCTTCTTCTTCTTCTCTCTCTCTCGCGCTCGCACTGCTCCTCTCTCTCTCTCTCTCTCTCTCTCTCTCTTCTCTTCTAGGGTTTCACTTCGTCTCCACAAGAGAACGCCATCAATGGAGGCCATCAGGAAGCCCCAGCGCCTCCGCTGCTCCGTACAGAACTACGACTGGGGCCGCGCCGGAGAAGAATCCACCGTCGCACTCCTCTTCTCGAGAAACAACCCCATCGACCCCGCCAGACCCTACGCTGAGTTCTGGATCGGCACCCACCCCTCCGGCCCGTCCTCGTTGCTGTCTCTTGGCTCCTCTGACTCTCAGCCGACGCTGTTGAAGTCCTGGATTCTCGAAAACCCCAGCGTTCTCCTTGGTGACAAAGTTTTTGATAAGTGGGGTGGCGATCTCCCCTTCTTGTTCAAGGTCTTCTTCGGTCTTTCCCATATTTCGATGTTTTTGTTGGTTGGTTTGATGTTGATGAGTGTGGTGTTTTGGGGGTTTAGGTTTTATCGGTTTCCAAGGCGCTGTCGATACAGGCTCACCCGGATAAGAAGTTGGCGAAGAAGCTGCATGAGATGCATCCCAATGTTTATAAGGATTCGAATCACAAGCCGGAAATGGCGATTGCTCTCACAGAGTTCAAGGCTCTCTGCGGTTTCATTAGCATTGAGGTATATCTTCTTTTCTGAACTTCATTAATTGCAGAATGACCTTATATAGGCTTTTTGTTGTTCATGGTTTTCGTTTTGTTCTGTTTATCTACTGGATTGATTTGTCTTGCTTTGGAAGAAATCTATTTGGTTCTTTCTAATTTTTGTATGTCACTCTGATAGAGTGATTGAGATTTATGGGGGAAGATTACATGACACTGAGTTTGTTTGTGAATGCCAAAACAGAATGGTATTTTATAGAATTCTACATTTTTGGAGACTTATACATATTTTCTAGTGGCATTCTACCCCCGAAGGTGATTGAAATGGATTTTAGGAATACCTTTGAATATTCTCATGTAAAAATGAAATTTAGTTTCTTACTCTTTATACCTACTGATACTATGATTCCATAGGCATTCAATATGACTTCTTTTACCAATTACTAGAGATAATTGAGTGACCTTTTAGTGGCGGATGTGTGAAACTTTTCTCAAACGAAATTTCTTAGTAGGATTGGTATTTGTTGTTACTTATGCATTTTTTATAGCAAATACATGCTCCAATAGGCTACTTGACTCAGAAGTGACGAGGGATGCACATTTTACACAGAAAAATAGAAACTTTATGCTTTCATTTTTCTACATTGTTTCATTTAAGTGAGATATTTTCCACTATTGATCCTGGTTCTCCATATGATGCTTATAGTGGCTTAGGGCAAATGTGTATCAAGAAACTTTAAAAGAAAGGCCTGTTTTATTCATACTTCAGAGTTATGACTCTACATGCAGGAGCTTAAGGATGTTCTTACTGGAGTACCTGAGATAACAGAGATGATTGGTGATGAGGATGTACACAGGTATATGAAATTTAAAGAGACAGATCCTTACGATAAAACCAAAGTTGTTCTGCTGTCAATATTCACAAAGCTTATGTCAACATGTAAGGAGGCAGTTTCTGAGTCTGTGTCTAAACTCAAATATCGTTTGAACATTGAGAATAAGGTAATTTGGAGTTCTGAATCTTATTTGTTATTGATTTATTGATTTTGTCTGAAAAATGAAATTTTTAGAGTTTTATTGTCAAAGTTGTGTTGCTGTGCAGACTCTCAAAACCTGTCTAGCTAGTGAAGCACAGACATATTACTGCATAAAGTTTTTTTTTTTAATAGAATAGATAACATCTAGCAAACTGTATAGTGCAATAATCAGCACAAATAAAATGTCTAGTAAATACCAGAAAATAGTCAGCAAGACTTAATATCATCTTTCATAGTTGAATGTATGCATGGCACACCATATAGCAGAACTCTAATCATACATATTTTGAAGATTAGAAAATACCGATTGTAAAGCATAACAGAACTTATGTACCATTTTTTTCTTCTACAAGAAGCAAAAATAAGAAACCAAATCATTAATGGTTTTTCATAAGAACCACAATAGTATGAACAACTCCACTTTTCTTCAGCCAAATAATGATTTGCTTACTGGTGGATGCTTGTAAATTGGAACATCAGGTATATTAGGGGTCTTTCATAACCAAGTTAATGTTATATTTAAGCATAACTGTTGACTAATTGCTTTGTAATTTCTTAGATTCATCTGGCAAATCTAGTTAATGAGGCCTTTATGTTGAATGCCAATTAGGGGTTAAGCTTGCGGCTTAACCTGCCTCAGAAAGCAGTGGTAGGTGTTTGCTATTCTGTATCTCAGACCAACACAGCCAATACAGTCCTGCCCCATTCCGTGTTTAATGTAGGCAGCTGCAGCTGCTTTAGACAGTACTGTTTTAATTTTCGATCTTCCTATCATCCTAGGAATTAATGAGTTTCTAAGATTTTGCTTGAAGTTAATGAACTCTTAAGATGTGTTTGGTGCATGGGATAAATGAGAAAAAACAAAATAACTGTTTCAATGGTGTGTTTGTTGAATCAAAGGCGGAACAAAATACCAGATTTTGTCTTGCATAAAATCTTCAGTGTTTTTAATCCGTGCGCCTATTTGTCATATGTTGGTTTTCAGATTTTATCCTTTTTCTATTTCTTTTTATATGTATGTATAAAGCTCATTTTGCATATACACTTATATGTTTTCTTAAAAATTGCAATTACAAACATACCTATTTTTTTACAGATCTTTGCAAAAGTGTATATAATAGAATATTAATGTTTGCACACACACATATACACTTTTATATAGAGTTCCATCCATATACCCACTTTTAACACCCAATTTTTGTATATATACCTCTAATTAGTATTCAATTTCATACATACCCTTATAAAACCCGTTTAAAGGTGTAACTTATAGTTTTTTTTTAATATTAGTAAAAAATGTTTTAATTAAAATTATTTAATTTATTAGATAATTTTGTAATTGTAACAAACATTTATGATTTAAAAGTTGAACGGATTGAATTCATATCCTTTTTCAAATCTAAAAAGATTTAAAGAAATTTATTATATGTCAAGGGTATGAGTGTTTTTTATTTTGTTTTCTTCTACTTCATTGTACACACAAAGAGTTTTGTTGCGAATTTGTTTTGTCTTGCTTGTATCATCCTATCTCTGTTGTCAAATGCTACCTTCAATCTGTACTAAGGATTTTTTTATGGTTTTATGAAATATTTGAATTGATGTTATCTCCTTTTATTCAGGTTAGAACATTAACTGAGAAAGAACAACTGGCACTACAGTTAGAGAAGCAATATCCAAATGATATTGGAGTTATATCATCCTTCTTTTTCAATTATGTGAAACTGGTCCCCGGCGAAGCTTTATACATAGGTGCTAATGAACCCCATGCTTATATTTCTGGTGAATGCATTGAATGTATGGCAACATCAGACAATGTAGTACGTGCTGGTTTGACTCCTAAATATAAGGATGTTCAGACTCTTTGCTCCATGCTCACATACAAGCAGGTCAGTATTGCAAATCTTCATATGCTTGATTTTACTGCCTGTTACACTTTGCCAATCTCATTGTTAAACATTTGAGTGTGATTATGCTCCTCTATGCTCTCATATTGTTAATGAAGGGCTGCTACAGTATTTTCCCATGTTCACTTTCATTTTATGCGATTTTGAATTAAAAAGAAAATGATGTTGGTTTCTTTAGCCCGTTTTGTTATTTGAATGATATCATATTTAGAGATCTTTATGGTAAGATTGCTTCAATGCAGAAATTTACTAATGATTGGCTTTGGGAAAAATATAGGATTTTAAGTTCAATTTCATAGTCTTGTTGAATTTTCACCACTTGCTTTGCTTACTTCCACATAAACACAATAAGCCACTTTTTATGGCAAAAATACTAGATGAATTTCTTTTCCCCTGATGGATCAGATTGTGCTGCTTTAAGGTAGAATTTGGATCTTGAGCAAACTAGCAAAATTAAACTACTACAACATTTTGTCAAGTGTTTGCTTATGCAATCACTTACTGTTTATTTGTGCAGGGTTATCCTGAGGTTTTGCGGGAGGCTCCTCTGAATACTAATATATCAAGGTACACTCCTCCCTTCGATGAATTTGAGGTTGACCACATTTCTCTCTCTCCGAGAGAATCTGTTTCATGCCCTCCTGTCTTGGGCCCATCAATTTTTCTTGTGGTGGCTGGTGAGGGGAGCATACAGATGTGTCCTGGAACTGATGAAGATTCCATTATAGTGGGCGATGCATACTTTGTGCCTGCTAAAACTGAGATAAGGCTCATAACTGGTGCTGCTGGAGAATTGCAAGTGTATCGAGCCGGGGTCAACAGCAGATTTTTCAACTAGTGGCTAACCAGAAGGTACAAATCCTTACTTCAATTCACAACAAAAGAAAGCCAATGACATGTGTTAGTTTCACTGTAGTGCTCTATTTGCTCAGTTTACATGTGTTAGTTCCTATGTTATGTATACTATACTCCTCTCGTTTGCTCCATATAGTCATGTATCATGAAATATATTGTTCAATAGACTCTTCGATTACATGTAAAAATCAGGATGGACTTTTATTGTTTATAGTAGTCATCCACGGCACCAATTTCAGTTCTACACAGTAACATTGTTTGAAATTGTCCTCATGTTTTGTTGAACAATGCAATTGAGATTAGTGGCTCTTAACCAAAAAAAAAAAAATCTTGAAGTTAAAGCCATCCTTCAACTGAAAACATATGGAGAAATACAGTAGATTAGACTGTTGGTTGCCATTTAATTCTCTATATTTTTTTTCCTTATGTTATCTGGCTGCTTAAAAAAAGGTCCATCTTTAGTTAATATGATTTATGAACTAACATTGCCTCTGTGAATTCTTCTTCATGTTCGTCCAATTGGCATGAATTAGTTGGAGAGCAATCTTGTCAGATTGTTATGAACTGAAAGCAACCATTAAGTCACACATTTACTTTTCTATGCTGGAACATGGAATTGCACTAGTGAGAGATGGTGATCTAGTTAGAAATTTTACCAAACTGAACATGTGAAGAAATACAGCAGAGTAGACTGTTGGTTGCCATTTAATTCTCCACTTTTTTTTTCTCCTTATGTTATCTGGCTGCTTAAAAAAAGGTCCATCTTTAGTCAATATGATTTATGAACTAACATTGTGTTGGGAGTGCAAACATAGTCCGACATCGATGATTGAGAACATTCCATAGCAACAAGAATTTTTGGGTTAAGCCTAAAAACAAAACCATGCGGGTTCGGGCCCAGAGCGGATACTATTGTTGCTAGTGTGGAATGTGGAATGTCCCCGGTCCTAACACATTGCCTCTAAGAATTCATCTTCATGTTCGTCCAATTAGCATGAATTAGTTGGAGAGCAATCTTGTCAGGTTGTTATGAACTGAAAGCAAACATAAAGTCACATTTTCTTTTCTATGCTGGAACATGGAATTGCACTAGTGAGAGATGGTGATCTAGTTAGAAATTTTACCAAACTTGTATGTCTATATGTACATCAAATAGTACCATTTGATTTGAATCCTTGACAATGCCTACTCAAATAGGTTGATTCTATTTTGGATAAATCTGACTTCATACGAACACCTTTCAGTTCAAAACTTGATGGTTATAAAAACTTATCCTCTACAGAATTTGGGCTTCATTGTATATATATATATAGTGTTTTTGTTTGTAAGTTAAGCAGTTTTAAATCTAAATTGGTATTAATGATTAATTTTTAAATAGTACTAACAATGAGAAGTGTCATGGGCGCGTTATATAATAAAAAGATGTCCAACAAAGTAAATGGAAAGTTCTATAGAACGACAGTTAGACTAGTTATGCTATACAGAAGAAGTGAGTGTTGAACAACTAAAGTTCAACATATTTATAAGGTGAATGTGACATAAATGAAGATGTTAAGGTGGATGAGTGGTCATACAAGAGGTACATGTTGCATCAATTGAAGATTAGAGAAGAGTGTTTAAGATGGTTTGGTTATGTGTGTTATAGACCCCTAGATGTTCCGGTTTGAAAATATGATAGTTTAATAATAAAAAGTAAAAAAAAAGGTAGATATAGGTTTAAGATATGTGGAGAGAGATACTGTCTAAGACGTACATATATTAGATATTGAGCCAGATTTTATTTTTAATAGAGGGATATGAAGACAGAGAATTTATATAGGGGCTCATCTCCTATGGAAATAAGGTTTGATTTTTGTTGTAGTACTACCAATGAGAAGCAAATCTATCATATGTTACAGCAAATCTGGACAAGGATCCATCTGTGAAGCATACCTCCAAAAATAGTCCCACAGATCACAGATAGATGCCAGTGAGTGTCACTTCTCCCAGAGTTCTCTCTAGAAACTTTAAAAAATAATTTTATTTTATTTATTTTTCTCAACCATTTTAAATTATTTTCTTCATTCAATCCAAGTATGAAGTATCCAACAGAACAAAATAACAATCCCAAGATGTGTTCAATCACACTCAATCTGATTGGATTGTTCCACAATAAATAAATAAATAAATAAATAAATAAATAAATAAATAAATAAATAGATGGTATCACTTCATCATCCTCACAAGCATTATTTATTATCCCATTCACCATGCAATGGTTATGTCATTCACTCACTATTGTGGGGCCACTTCCATATGAGCAAGTCTAGTTCCACAGTGACTTCTCTGTTTCCTCTTGAAAGTCACTTCACTTCCTTCTCAAACTCTAACTAATATTAGTGTGTGATTATGCTCTCCAGACGAGAATGTTGAATTCCATGCCTGATGGAACATCTTCATCTCTCTTATCTCCTCACACGTGTAACCCAATCAACCCAAGAACAATAGATTCCCCTCTAATTTCCTAATTTTCCTTTATATATATATCCAGTGTTATAAAACTCCTGTTATCCACAATTTCGGAAAAAGATCAAACCATTTGAATCTATTATACACAACTTTAACCTGCTATTTTTACAAGAAATTGTTTTCCCGACATAAATATGTGACCTCCAGGTCACAGACAACAATATACATCAAATATTTTCATATATATAAAAAAAAACACAAACACTTAGATTAATTACATGGCTAGCTAGCATAGCATAGCAAGAGTGCCTTAGCCAAGCATCCATCCATTGCTTTCAAATAAACACTAAAAACCATCAACAAGAGGAAAGAAAAACACCAACATGAAAACCCTCAAGACACAAGCAACTACCAAACTTGGCAAAAAAAAAAAAAAGAAGAAGAAGAAGAGTTAATTAGATTCCAGTTCCACCACCCCACTCATGTACCTTCCTAACATGCCACAACTCATCCACTAACCATGAGCTATCATCATCCATGAAAGAAGAGTTCTCTAGCAATGTCCCAAGCTCATCATCATCATCCATGAATGAACAAGTACTAGCACTATTTGGTATCTCATTCATCATCTCTGAATTACTTGATGACTTGAACAACAACTGTGACCCAGCAGGATCATCAAAACCACCCTCAGAATATTGATAATTCACAGTCTCATCAGCTTGATATTGATGATGATGATCATGAGTTACTGCTGTAGAACAACTTGAAGGAAGACTAGTTTGATTAATCAACGAAGAAGAAGAAGAAGAAGAAGCTGCCATCTTTTCAAGCAATCTTGGCATCCAAAAACACCTGACAGCATCTGCAAACAAACTACTGTTTGAATCTATCTTCATTTGTCTTGCTTGTTTCTGCACTCTTGTTCTCCAGTAGTTCTTGATCTCATTATCAGTTCTCCCTGGCAGATGTTGTGCTATCCTTGACCATCTGTTCCCCCACCTTGAGTGCAGTTCCAGTATCATGAACTGCTCTTCTGCACTTAGATTCCCTCTCTTCACATCTGGCTTCAAGTAGTTCAACCATCTCAATCTACAACTCTTCCCAGTTCTCTTCAATCCTGTTAATTAATTTTCATATCCATATATCCATCCTAGTTACATCAAAACATTACCATATATATATATATATATATATATATATACACAGAGAGAGATCGATCGAGAGAGATATATACCAGAGCAACGAGCGAGGAGATTCCAGCGGCCTTCGCCGTGGAGAGCAATGTAGTGGATTAAGAGAGAGTCTTCTTCAAGAGTCCAAGGACCTCTTCTGAGTTCCATGAAGGAGGAGCCCTTGGTATCAGACATGGAGGTTGGTGGAGGGGGATGAAGGTTGGCTGGTTTATATAGAAGAGTGGTTGTTGTAAGTAACAATGATGGGTTTAGAAAAAGTAGGGTTTGGGTGGTAAAACCCTAGACATGTTTCAATAAAAGGAATTCTTTTCAAAGTGGTGAGCTAGTGTGACACCCTAGTTCCTCTGTTGTTATAGGGTTATATTAGGGTTAGGGTTAAGAGTGAATGGTTTGGAATGATGATTGGTTCCTTCATCCTTGTTTGTAGGCTTTGTAGATGGTTTCTAGATTCTCTTTTTTGTTTGCTTGAAGCGTGTTTGACTGACCAAAATATCACATTTGCTAATCTTCTGCTTTTTCTCTACATTTGTGTTAAAAGAACTAGAAAAAAAAAAGTTGTTGGCTAGCTGTGAGTTTGAAAAATAAGGTCATTTAGCTCTATCTTTCAAAGATGCCATCTTGTCTCATGTAATGCCAACACATGCAACACAAAACCTCCTCCAATTTCTTGGCAATTTATTTATTGTGCCCAATAGTATTAATAATATAACATAGTTGATGATATATAACTCATCAAAGATACAAGCGGTAGAGTCATCGTTCACTTGAACACTACAATTCACCCTAAAAGACCCGTAACAGTTTATCGGTGATGAGACCTTCTAAGATGACACACTGGGGAGGTGAGCCCGAGCACCTAAAAGACACTCTCACACCTTTGTACTCTAATTGTACTTTCCGTATATGTGTTTAATTAGGTACATATCTATGTAACCCGAAACTTCAATAATGTTAACTATATTAATAAATTATAATTTATTCACTTTCATTTCAAAATAAAAAAAATATATTCATAATATAATATAATAATATAACATGTTGATGATAACTCATCAAAGATAGATGCGGTAGAGTCATCAGTCAAGTGAAAACAACAATTCACCCTGAAATAAGACCCGTAGCAGCTCATGGGTGTGAGCCCGAACACCTGAAGACACTCTCATTGTTCTTTATACGTGAATATCAATTAAATTAATAAATTATAGTTTATCCACTTTCATTTAAAAATAAAAAAATACATCAAACTCTAATACAGATAGATCACACTTTGTGCTTGAATATATCTTTGACTAATATAATAGATTGGAAACCAACTCATTAGCTAATTTGATCATGTTTAATAATTTAGATATCAGCCACTTTCATTGAATAGCATACATATATAGAAATGGTCTCCTATTTGGAAACTATAGCCTTTCTTCCAAACAATGTCTTTGAGTTGATTATCAAGACTCGTCAACACTAAAGATAGTGGCTGTCTTTTTCCCTTTTTTTTTCTTCTCTTTTCTTGTTTTACTTTTGTTTATTAAGGGTATCTAGCAGCAGTCTTTGTTGCACGTGTTTTAATAATTTAGATGATTAATTTCCTTGATAACTTGCTAATTAAGTCAATTCATCTTAAATATTAAATGATTTATATATTCTCTTTAAATAATAAATAACAAAAGAGTTTAATTAACTATAACATAATATATACTATACGAGTTTTAACTATTCATCGATGGAGATAAAAAATAACTAATCTAGTAATCTTCATCATTTTCGTAAAGAATATGACTATTTAATATGTCCATTTTTCATGAATAAGATGATCACCTTAAGGACTGTTTCTTAATAGTTGTTTGAAAAGGAAAGAACATACATTTGGTTGGCAATCACTTGTTTGGTTGTTGCTCTCAAGGCTTGATGCCGAGCTCCAGAGTCCAAGGGTTATGATTCATACAACTAACTCTTAGGATATATGCAAGCAACTCTGTGTTTTTATCCCGATAAATAGGCCTTTTTTCTTGCAGTGAGAGTAAACGATGAAATGGTAAAAAAGAAATAATAATAATAATAATGTAAAGATAGTGTTTCGTAATAAAAAGATAAGAGAAGATAAAAGAAGCGATGTTTGTGATTTGTTTTGCCTTCTATAGCCAAGTAACAATACGAAACATGTCTAGTGTCTTTTTGACAAAACAAAATCATGATGATCAATTTAGGTTGAGTTGATTTAAAATAAAGCCGATCATGTCAACCTTTGCATTCGGTGTACTTTCATTCATGGACGGAATTTCTCATAATAGCGGAGACGATGAAACATATCATAATAATTGAAAATCTAGACCAAAACCGATGGTAATGGAGATCGATGAAAGATGAAGTACTAAAACTAGGAAATGATGATATTCATTGAACCTAATTGAAACATAAATCAATGCAAATTTGAAAGTTTTTATTTTTCTTTTTTTCTTTGTGATACTTTGATGCGTGTGAGATGAAATCTTGTTTACCTTTGATCAATTGATTGGTAGGTGTGCATCAAAAACTCGGTTGCTTAAATTCCAATGCAAGTCGTCAAATCAATTGGAAAGGACCTCCTCGGATCAATGTCATTAAAGAGATTGAAGATGATAGTGGCCATCATTTTCTGATCTTTCTCATTTGTCTTCAAGTCTAAAGCTACACTTAGGGTTGTATATATTAATCCTAGGTCATGATATATATAGACACTCTTATATATATGAAATTTGATTACCATCTATGATGAATGCTTCTAGGTTTAAAACTCTCTCCAAATATCAATTTTCACAATAAAAATTGATTAGTCCATTCCTTCTTATAAGAAGAGGTTGAAGACCGTGACGTGCTTTTAGTGACTTGTCACATTTATCAAAAAAAAATAAAATAAAATAAAACTATCTCCAATGTTAGATTAATGGATGCACAATGTTGAAAATAATTTAGATTATCTGATAAATAAACGATACGGAAAAAAGATTGATAAAACAACGAGTAACAATAGTTCCTCTACCAACGACCTCTTGGTCTAGTTCGAACCCCCGCTCACGCAGGTGAAGGCTCAGGTGTGTTGAGGTGTCCACACTTGTGCCCGTCCCTGACTTTCCTTATGGGGGAGCTAGTCGCCTTTGTCAAAAGAAAAAAAAGAAAAAAAAAATAGTTTCTCTCAAGTTCAATTTATGATATTTTTCTAAATTTTTTAGAACATGAAAAGTAAAAGCTTGTGAACTTAGGGATGCATGTAAATATGTTGGCTAGACATGATTGATGGTTTAAATAAGTGAATGTGAATGGCATCAACTTTTAAGTAACTAAAGTCATGAATTTAAGCCATTGAATCACAATATGACTAAGTTCTCCCTCTAAATGGTTAAGTAATCAAAACCATCAATTTGGTAAACGAGACCACCGGCCATGAGAGAGAAAGTTATGATCACTTTGGTTAATCTCTTTAAAGATCAAATGGATGTTGATGTTTTTCATTGACAAGATGGATTTGTTTTTCTTTCTTAGTTCCAATCATAAGCTCTTTTACAATTTCTCTTTCAACTTTCATTGGTCTTTCATCTCTCTCTCTAAATTATTTGTTCATTAATCTAAGATAGATTCTTAGATGTTGTGATTAACTTCACGTAATCCATTCAAGAGAGCTTTTCTAGAAGATGTGCATTATAATATGACTAAGGAGTCATCTTTTAGGATAAGTACTTTTAAGCCCACTAACTACATTCACTTCTAGTTTTAAAATTACCATGAATAATGAAGCATAAAGAGGGGATTGATTGGTAGAATAAAAGTAGTGTTTTGAAATTGTGCCCGAATTCTATTTGATTCGACCGGAAAAACTTGTGGTCCGACATTTTGCGGTGAATAAAATTATGGGAAAATCCGTGCTCTGTGGTGGTAGTAGAGGGTTTTTCTTTATGTTGTGAGATTATTTTATACGGCTGCTACTTAGAATAAACTCTCTTCTATTGTATTCATCCTTTAGACATAGTAGATTTTCTCTATTTTGTTTATGATTTTTTTTTTCGGTTTTTTTTCTTCACATAATCTGTGTGGGTTTTGTTGACTGTTTTCATTTCCAATTTATCTTTTTTTTTAACAAATAGTATTAAATTATATTTTTCTTTTCAGTTTTCAATCAATATATAGGATGACATATTTATTTCAATGGGTAGTTGGGGATTGGTAGAGTAATTGATGGGATTATTTTTCAATGAAAAGATACATGCATGTATTGTCACATGTTAATTGGGAAAAATTGTTTGGTTTTGTCAATGCAAGGGAGGGAGACAAATGAATATGGTTTGAAAATATTTCCAAAATATTATTCTTTTTTTATACTTTAATGTATCAAAACTTCAAAGTTAAACAAGTTTAGATGAGAATATTAACATCGGTAATCAGTCCTATAATTTGTGTTATCTCGGTTGTTCCACCAACTCCATCCAAATACTTTTTGGGCTTATGGTCTAATAATTTTAACAAATTAAACTAATATAATTATTTATTAATAATTTAAAATAAAAAAATATTATTTAAATAATATATGATATTCATTAATTTAAAATTAAAAAAATATTTTAATTAATATTAGTTAAGTCCAAAGTTGTCCGACATACTTTAAAAGCTTTCCTCCAAAATAAATCTACACTTCTCCAACTTCAAGTTAACCTCTAACTAATCACATGTTATATATGTTATATGGAGGGATGTTACACACAAATGAGAAATGTATCCCGTGTAATATTAGTCATCAATTTATTAAAAAAAAATGGAATTCATTAAGCCATTAGAATTATCCTTATTATCCAAGTTTGGTACCTAAGTCTCCCCCGCCCACCTTTTTTTTTTTTTTTTTTTTTGAAACGAGACATACATAAGGGGTTTTCCAAGGCCCTAGCTAGCCCCAGGAGCTGCCTCTAACGCCTAGTACCCTGCTTGGCTCCACCCTAGTCATTATTTTTTGGTGTTGAGGTTGTGTTTTCGAGGTCATCTGCTGGCTGTGTTTCCATCTCCCGAATGAATGCTAGGTTTCTTTTTTCTATATATTGACACCAATGCCATCCTTTTTGACATCTTGGAAGGGTGCACTGCATCAAACCAAGAAAACGTTAAAAAATTAATGTCCCGGATGGTTTTCATGGAAACACGATGCTTATCATGAAAACATCTCTGGTTCATTTTATCCATATGCTCCAAGTGATTGCCATGACCTCTAAGCTCCATCCGAGCCTTTTTGCCTTGTCCATCCATTTCTGGATAATGTTGTTCCCCGAGAGGTCTTGAATCTAGCTATAAGCGTGCTCACTATCTCAAATAGCTGGTAATAATGTGCCCAGATGTATTCGGTGTAAGGGCATTACAGGAGGAGATGTCAATGGGCCCCGAGCCCGATGGGGAACCCGATTCCCAGCTCCATCGCGGCCAGGGATGGGGATAATTTTTAGCGGTCGGGGCTTGGGGGGGCCGGGATAGAATTCCCCACCGGGGTCAGGGCCGGGACCGGGGAATACCCTCCCAGCCCCGGCCCCGGCCCCGAAATATTTAATTTAAATATTTTATATATATACATACAATATATTTTATGTTATAAATATTTAAATAAAAAGTTAACAATAGAATAGGCAAGAGCCCATATGTTTATTTAATTATCAAATTACTAATGATTAAATGAACCTTACTAAAAAAAATTAAACAAAACCTAGACTTATATTAACTATATTGCATTTTTTAAATTTTTTGAAAATTTTAAATAATTTATTTTAAATAGCTAATAGAGAGATTTGTTAATGAAAATAAACCTTGAGTTAGGGATTAGAGAGTGAGTCCCATGGATTAATAAAAAATCTACATGTACCTTTTTTTAAAAGCTAGAAACTTATTTATATTAAAAAAAATTCGGGGACGGGGATGGGGAAAATTTTTTCCCCGTACTCGAGTTTGGGGCTGAGGTCGGGGATGGGGTTGAGAAACCGGGGTCAGGGCCGAGGAATACATCCCCCGGTGAATCCCCGCCCCGTTGACATCCCTAGGTGGGAGGGGGGGTTAGTGTCCATTCCCTGTACTCTGGGATCCCTGGAGTGGGATCCTTCAGAGTTGCTATTATGGCAATTAATTGTTCTTCACCTTTGTAGCTTAGTGATCTTAGTTGCCAAAGAGGGGCCCCTTGTCTTACCCTGTTTTTGGCTTATTCCACGTTGATGTGGTAACTACCCATCAAACACTCCATATCAGGGTAAATGGTTTGCGGCGCTTGCCCCCTTATCCACACATCCCCCAAAGGTTCATTGATCTCTCGTCACCCACTTCACCATGATGTTATGTAGTAGTACATCCTTGGTGTGGCTGACGCCCTTCTAGAAAAAGATGCCTTGGTTGGCGTCTTCTGGTGTGGGTTGATGAAGCATTGGCTATAGTATGAGTGCTTGATGATTTTTTAGCAAACACCTGCTTCCCCTATGAGGATCCGCCACCACCATTTCCCAAGTATTGCCTTATTGAAACTCTTGAGATCCAAGATCCCTCACCCCCCATACTCCTTTGTCCTGCATATTCTACCCCAGTTGACTAATTTATATGGTTTTGCCTCCATGTTTGGTCCACGACTCCACGCCATAGGAAGTCACGGTGGAGTGCATCGATTTGATCAGTGACCCATTGGGGTATCTTGTATATCGCCATCCATTGATTCGAGATTGTTGATAGTACCGAGTTGATTAAAGTGATTCTCCCGCCTTTAGAGAGTAGTCCCTTCCACGAGCTAATTCATCTCCTGACTTTGTCGATCAGCTTGTACCAATCTACCTTACAAGACCTCCTTCCCGAGATTGGTAATCCAAGGTACATGAATGGGAGTGCTTCGGTGTTACAATTCATAATGGTTGCCAGTTGTTGCAGGTTATGTGTCCTAAGTTTGATAGAGGTTAGGGCACTCTTATGATAATTGATTATAAGACCTGACATGCCCTCACATAGGTAGAATATTAATTTCAGGTTTCTCAAATGTTCCAGTTCACATAAGCAGAGCACCAGTAGATCATCCTCATATTGGAGAGAGGATAATTCTTCATTCTTCTAGGTGCCGCATGGAATTCCTTGGAATATATTTTCCCTTGTGGCCTTGGTTAGCATTGTGCTAAAAATATTTGTTGCGAGGATGAAAAGGAGGGGGGGATAAGGGGTCACCCTATCTGAGTCTCCTTCTGTGTCTGATATCCTCATAGGCTGTCCATTGACAAGGAATTTGGCTTTTGAGGAAATATGGATCGAGTGAATTCAATCAATCCATTTGGGTTTGAACCCTCTTACTTCTAGGACTTCCAATGAGAAATCTCAATCCATTGTGTCGAAAGCCTTCTTGAAGTCAATTTTGACTAATACCCCATTTGCATTATTTCGCCTCATGCTTTAAATTAGTTCCTTCGCCGCCACAATATTATCCTAGATGCATCTTCCTTTTATGAAAGTTGTTTTTGTTTCATCTACCAATTTGTTGATGAGTGCTTGGAGTCGTTTTGCAAGGACTTTTGTGATTATCTTCATAGAGCAGTTTAGGAGGCTGATGGACCTATAGTTATTGACAGCCTTAGGGCTTCCTTTTTGAGGATTAGTAGTATATGCGCCTAGTTAATTCTCTCAAGTTATGCTTTACCATTGTACAGGTCTTCCAACAAGTTTGCTACATTGGCTTGGATTACATCCCATCCTTATTGATAAAAGGTCATAGGAAAACCGTCAGCCCCTAATGCTTTATAGGGGTTAAGTTAGAACATTGTCGTCCTAATTTCATCAGGGGAGAAAGGTTCTTCCAACTGGTCAAGGTTTATTTTCTTTTGTGAGAGAATAGACAATTCCAGTTGATTGTGTACCGTATCTCCCTCTTGGAGCCAAATAATTCATTAAAGTGGGTGTTGATTGTTTCGGCAATGTCCTTTGGGTCCTCTACCCTTCTTTCTCCTATCTCTAACTTTATAGATCAAGTTTATGCTTCTTTGTTGGTTTGTTATATCGTAGAAAAAACTTGAGTTGTTGTCCCCATCCTTGAGCTATTAGACCCTTGACCTTTGCCTCCATATAGCACCTCTTCCTATCTTATATATTGTTAATATTCCCTCTGGAGAGTCTTGCTTACCTCCTTCTAGTCTGGAGGGAGCATTTGGGTTTCTTGTTTCTTGTTCTCCTCCAATCTCTTTAATATGTCTGTCTTTCTGATTCTTGTGACCCCTGTATTACGGATGTTCTAGTTTTTTAGGCGATTTTTGGTTATTGTGAGTTTCTTTGCTAGTACAAATGCACCATTCCCTTGAAAGAGTGTGGATGTCCACCAACCTTTTATAATTTCCCAGAAGCCCATTATGTTGGACCATTCCTTGTTAAAGAGGAAGGTGGTTGTTATTTCCCCAGTTTCATATACTTCTAAGTAGATTGGGCATTAATCTGATCTTATCTTAGGCATGGTACTTTGCCAAATCTTTAGGGTTATTGTTAGCCAATCTATATATAGGAAGATTTGATCTAGCCAAGCGAATATTGGGTTTACTCTACTCTTGGACCATGTGAATTTCCTGCTGCTAGCTCTCAAACGAGAGCTATTTATAAGACTTGTATTACTTTTATTAAAGCCAAAAATGATGGTTTAAGGTTGAATCTTGTCTATTTCATTCTATTATATGAATATAATCCAATTGAGATTGCTCTACTTGTTTTAGTGCACTTTTTATCATGAATTGTACATATTCAAATACTAATTCGAGTTATAGTAAGTTGTATCAGGTGAGAAGAACTCTGGAGCTAAGCATTGAACGGGAAAAATCAAATTCTTACCACCGAGAGCGATCTTGAAGTTGGTTGCGAGATGCCAAAGAGTCGACATCGCGACACCAAACATCAAAAGACTGAAATTCAGCCAGTGACTCCATGTCGCGACACCAAAGAGTTGACATCCTAACAGCAATGATCATAGAGTGACCTAAGAGTCTGCGTCGCGATGTCAAACTTTGACATTGTGATGTTAAATCTCTAGCCTATAAGCTAGTAAATTTTTCATATATGGATCTTTTCTTGGGGTCCATGTTTCAGCCCTAAGTTTCGATCCGAAGAGTCCAACTGAGACCCAAAGGAGGGGAAAGCTCCATCCAAGAGAGAAAGGCTTGTAATATAGTTTTCAATTTGTTTCCTATCTCCCTTATATATTTTACCCATGGATGCTATGTTTACGGATCTTAATCTCATGTCAAACTCTATGAACATGAGATAATCCTTTTATCTAGGGTTTGTATGACTTCACAACATGTAGATCTATAGATTCTATGATTTATGTTTGATTGCTTGATATTGTGAATATGCTTGCGAACAAGTTGTGTATTTCATCATTAAGCTGAAGATATTGACAAATCTCTTGCCCTAATTTCATTTCAATGGAATTTGTGGTTAGTTCATGTATTGCAAGATGGAAGTTCGGCTCATTGAGTTGAAATCCTGCGGTATAGGAATATATGTAGTAGATCTACGGTCGGGGTAATGATCTAGGGTTGGAGAACTTCTGACTCTACCCATAGGAATATGGTGTTATAGCACAGGAATTATTCATTGAAGAATCATGATTCTTAACCAATATCAAGTATTGAATCGGAACCCCTAATCCTACCACTGAATAACCCTTGTTTCTAATAATAGCAATCTCATGTAAATCATAGATGATAATCCCTTAACATGTCAAGAAGCCATACAACTCTAGTTCATTCTATTGAGTCTTTCCCAACTTTCTCCATTATTAGTTCTTTGTTTTCTAATCATACTTTAGTTTAGATCCAAGACTCTTTTTTGGAAGATTGAATGAACAAAGCTAGTACTTAGATAAGTCTTTTGCTACTCCCTGTGGATTTAACACTTTGTTCTCATCACTTTATTACTTTAACAGCACGTGCGCTTACATGCCAACACCTGCCATGAAGGGGAGGATCGTATAGTTTTAGATCTTGAATCATATTGTCAAATAGTTCCTGATCCTTCCTATTAGAGGGTCCTCCTGACTTTTTGTCTTTTATTCTTATGGAATTGAAGTCTCCTTCGATTTTCCATGGTCCATCTCATCATCCTCTGGTCATTCTTAGTTCTTTGAAGAAACTGTCCTTTTGTTAACTGATGCATGGCCCATAGACTGTTGTAAGCATCTATTGTTGCAGTGTTCTACAGTCCTCTAGTATCACCCAATATGTTGAAGATGTCTAAGAAGGTGTTAAGTGCTCTATAGTATCGCTATTCCAGCCTATACAACATCCCCTTCTTGTGTTGACTGTCAGTTAGCCTTTCCATATTCCTCCATGTTATAGATCTTCAAATTCTATCATCGATTGTCTATAGTTTTGTTTCTTGTAAACAAAATACATCGACCCTTTGTGTGTTAAGGTAATCTCAGATTGGGTACCCTTTTTTTTTTCTTTTTCCCCAGTTCCCTTACGTTCCATGTTATGATTTTTATAATATTATTGACTTTTGGTCTTCACTGTGCTTTTGTGGGGTGGGTTAGACTGCTTGGTTGTCATCTATCCCTTCCTTAGTCCTTTCTGCTTCCCTTTTACACATGCGTGCAAGTAGATATTGGTACCAGTTTCGGACTGACCCATCTCCACTCCCACTCTTAGTGCCGTCAAGATTAGTTCTCTATCAATCCATTCAGATAAAGTAAGGGGAACAGTAAAGGGTTAAGAGTTCATACCTTGTGGATTGATGCAATCCCTTGTCTTTTGGAGGTTGATGATGGTTGTGCTTTAACGGATTGCTTGTCTTGGGCAAGTCCTTGGCCTTCCTTGGTCTTCCCCTAGGTCTTGGATGTGCTACAGTAGGTGTTGTTGCTATTAACTAAAGTGGTGGGGGGTAGTTGATCTCCACTTATGTCTCAGGGCCCCTATCTTCTCCTTGTTTTCTTTCAACAGTACCCAAGCTTTGTCAGTAACTAAGTTCCAAGAACACCTGTTGAATTTTAATAACATTTTGCTTAAGTCCAAGTTGATACCTTGGAGCAAATCTGGTTCTTATTAGTGTTAACTGGGTTATTATACTCTTAAAATTCATTTATAATAGGTTCTAATGTGGTTCGTAGCTGAGGGGCCCTTAGTGGGCCTTCGCTCAACTAGGTCGAATTGTTGAGTGAATAGTTAATTGCATCAACGGGCTCCAACGGGCCATTCGAATCGCGAGAAATGAGCCTCTATGCTCAGTGATAAGCTGGGGCCCCCTCATGCCAGGCGACCTTGTTTGGTTAGTTGTTATTGACTGAGGTAGTACGCTAGTTGTGTGGGTTGGGTTTCTCGTTACAGAGCCCAGCTCCTTCTCTGGTGGCTGGTTATTACTTGTTCTCTAGGCGCGACTAGGCTCCACTTCACCCTGCACGAGTCATACCTCTCTTGGCGACCCCGCATCTCATCGGTGACAACTTTTCCCTTCTTAACTCCTTTCCCCTTCTTCTCTCTTATATAACGCTTCTTTTTCATTGGGCTTTAATGCGCAGGAGCTCAGTCCTCCATCTGGTTCTTCTTCTCTAGCACTAGTAACTTAGTCTTGGATTTCCGAGCCTTTCGGTTACCCTGGCGGAGAGGGGGTTGTCCCTCCATCTCAACCTCAATCCGGTGCCGCCCGCCACCTATGCTGCAGAAGATCCAGCACTGGAGTGTTTTCCTCGATAGAGACACACCACTACTTGGACGCCGTCAGTGAAGGCCATTCCTCGCTCGTCGATGAAGACTAGCTCTCTAATGGGCTTTAGTATGTGCACAGTTGTGTCCATGTGCCAACAAAATAGGGGGAGTTGTCGAATTAATAGTCAATGTCGCTCCCCCTTTGCCTTTTCCAGCGACCACAAATCCAATAACTAGGGCTCAAATTGGAGGTAGAAATGGAACACTGATTTCTCATGTTGATTCCATCTCCCTGACTTCTTCCGGCGACGGGCATGCGACGATAAATCGTCCATCTAGGAATTGCTTGGCGCCCAGTGCCATTTTTCGTTCAACGTTGCCCAAAGCGCAACTGAGATCCCTTTTCCATCTGCAATGCTTTTTATCAGCACCATTACCGTCACGATTGTGAATGCGATGTTCTTTTCCCCGCATCATCTCGCTGTCAAGCAACAACAAAATGAAATGGGATGTTGGTTCCCTTGTTCCTTACGGCGAGCTCTTCTTGGCCACGGGAGGGAGGGGTGGGTTGCTTGGCCATAGGAGCCCCCTGTGCCTCTCTTCACCTTTTGGGAGGTCGTCCTGGTTCGTCTCTACTCACTAGAGGCCTCACTGCGAGTCTCGGTCTCTCCAAACGTCTCAAGTCCCCTGTATTGATCTCCCGATGACCCACTTCACCGCACCTCCGATATGTGAGCATGTGTCTGCATTCATTAGCGCGGTGCCCTGGTTGTAAGCATTGCCCACAAACCTGAATCGGCCCCATCGGTATGGAGATCGTTGGAGGTGATCTTTTCATATTTTCTAGCCTTTGGTGAAGGCTCGGCATCTCTTCTTTGCTTAGTCGTTTCGGGAGTTTGAAGCGGACCTCCATCCACGACTCTTTCTTGGAGCTGTCTCCAGCTGCCCCTGCCAGTGTTGTGAGCACGGAAGTAATGAAGTTCGTTGGTTCCTTGCCCATCACAACTTCGGCATACATCAGTCCCACTTGTTGAGGGTTACCGGTGAGGGGTGAACGTTGGTTGTTGCCTGAGGGATTAGGTGTAGCTTTGTCGCCTTTCTCCTGTCCCTTAGGTGATGTCCTCCTTCTCCAAACTCTAGCCATTCGCCGGAAAGAGCTCCTCGCCGCCACCGGCTTGAAAAACCCCACCGCTCTTGAGCAAGTCTATAGTTAATACATAAACTCTTAGTAGGTTCAAAATCAACAAAAAAATATAATAAATGCAAGTCAATTGTTTTCAATCCTTTAAAAAAATAAAATAAAATAAGCTATCAAAATCAATATTTCAAGACACTGAATTCATAATAAAACCAAGACTTAATTAATTGGACCAGAAACAAACAGTATATTTAAGATAAATAGAACAAGATACAACAAGTTACAATTTATCTTCTGCTCAAAATCAGGAATGCATTTGATGTTAAATCCATTGGACATATAAATCAAGCAGTAAAAGAGGAAATTCAAAAGGAATGTGGGTGAATAGAAAGAAATTTGATGAGAAACATACCAATTTGCATTCAACTCAGCATTCACTATGACTTCCCAAAACTATCTATCATCTCATTGCAATGTAAAATCATGTTGAATTCATGTGGCCACAAAGCTTTCAATTCATGAGATATAAATACTCACCAAACCTTGTTGCCATCCCCATTCATATTCATTGGGACTCTTGAATTCCACTTCTGGCCTAAAAATCTTCATAAACTACAGAAAAATAAATCTAACTTATTAATGTTACATCATTTTGTAATTTTCACTTTGATCTAATGTTATAGAACCAAATGATGATCTTATTCTCATTATAATCAAAATTGGTTGAATCACTAATACACATCATTAATAATAAGTATATAATTAATATTAGTTTAACATCTTATAAATTGAAATTATCAAAATCCCCTTTTTACAACCACTCAAATTTCAACACTTTATTATGATTGATTAATTTTAATAAAGTGTATTTAAGTAAGTCTCAACCTTCCATCACTTCATTAGAGCTTAGTTGATAATAAAATTAAAAAAAATTAAATTCTTTTTCTTTAAAATATATTTGAAAATTTTCAAAACTTATTCCATTTCCGTGAATCTCTGTTTAGGGAGAGACAAAGAGCAATGAAATAGTAAAAATATAACTTTTTAAAAAATCAATGCAATTTTATATGTTCATGGGGATGTGATGAGAGCATCAAAACTATTTCTCAAGAAAAGCAAAAGTTGGCATAAGTTTACTTTAAAAAATAATAATAAATTTTTTAATTATGATAAGATATTTACAAAAAAAAATGATAAATTTAAGAAAGTCCAATAATTTTTTTTTTTTTTTGATAAATGTGGATAAACCACGTTCATTGATTGTAAAAAGGTTCCTAGTTGATCCTCTATTACAAATAATTCTTGGTTCGTGATACAGTCAGGTAGCATCCAACCAGGTAGCACTAATTGGTACAAAAGAATAGGTAGTGTAGAGGAGTGGAGCAGCAGGAGCTCTCTCACTCTAGTACTTGTCTATGTGATCTATACCTTTGCAGCAGGATGTTGGTGTGGTGGTGCGCTCTCAGGGGTATTGTATGCCATCTAGGTAGTTGCTTATAGGGGAAAGTGAAAATGAGCACGTTCCATCCTGGTTGCCCTTTCAAACCGTTCCATTAGTAGGATGCACATCACGACGAGTTAGGGCAAGCTATTACTCCCACCTTTTTGACCGTCTCTCCGCCTTAATTGTTTGTTAAGTTAGTTGCCTTTATGGAAATATTAGTATCGGAGAGACAACCCCGATGTTTAAGAGTCCAATAACTTTCTCGATAAATTATTTTCATTTATTTTCAAATAAATATGTTATAAATACACTTCTACAGAAGACAAGATGATTTATTAAATTATTCGATCATATTAAAATGTTTCAAGATCGAAAAAGACTGAAAACTTATATCTTGACATCAATATTTATTTGATTAATTGATATGAATGTGGATAAGCCACTAGAAGCATATCATAATTCGAACCCTCAATGAGAGAGAATTGGTTAGTCAACTTTTTTTATGAAAGTCGATCGGTAACCGATAACTTTCAGATCGGTTCATACAAAAGCAAAAAAAAAGAAAAACAGAAAGAAATAGAACTCATTCTCTGAACACTGGACAAAAGGAAAACTGTCATGTTCTCTGCTTTCACTATAGCACTCACTACTACCAATCAATGAGGCCATAAGGCCATAACTATTTGGAATAGCAGTGGATATAACCTGACAGTAGGACCCACTTGGACCAGTTGGACCAGCCAAGCCACAGAACCTGGTTATGCCACGTGTCATTCTCTTATTAGCCATGGCCATGGACACACCCACACACACAACACAACTCCACTCTCCATAAACTGTCATCTTCTCTTTAGCTCATCTCATTTGTCATTCCATTTCATTTGAGATTCATGGCAGGTTTTGAAGGGAGCTTTAATGGACTGATGAAGTCCTCCTTGTCCTTCAATGAAATGGACCTCATGCAGCAGTTTGCAGACATGAGTGAGAGTGTCATGCAGATCAATCCAAGCATTGCCAATGGAAGCTATACTTTAATGTCTCATGATCAGCAGAATGACTTCTCGTTGCCGTTTACTGATAATTCATCGGTCTTGTTGCCGGATGAGTCGGAGAAGGACAAGAAGAGGAAGGCGAAGACAACACCGGAGATCGAAAACAAGTGTAAATTAGTTGAAAAGAATGTATGTTAATTCCTTATTAGTTGGTTAGAGTTCTTCCTTATGATCAGTACTTGTTCTTCATAGTTTTAAGTCATGCATTGGTTACTTGAATTATTCAGAGATCAGGGAGAGGGAAGAGGATGAGATACAATCCAAAGGATGATGATCAGAAGCCTAAAGAAGTGGTTCATGTGAGAGCAAAGAGAGGCCAAGCCACTGATAGCCATAGTTTAGCTGAAAGGGTAATTAATTAGCTTGCCTTGCAAGTATTTATATATACATATATATTATATACCCCATTAAAACAGTGATTTCATGCTATGTATCTTATGGTTTAATTAGGTGAGAAGAGAGAAGATTAATGAAAGGATGAGATGTTTACAAGACCTTGTTCCTGGCTGCTATAAGGTATGATAATTTGATCATTTTAATCACATTTCAGTGAAGAAATTTTAAGTTTTAAGAATTATTTCAGGCAATGGGAATGGCAGTAATGTTGGATGAGATTATAAACTATGTGCAATCACTGCAGAACCAGGTTGAGGTGAGTTGAAGCAACTCATTCTCAATGTTGTTTTTTAGTGTTTTTTGTTTAATTATTGTTTATTGTTTTAAACACTTTGAATTATCTTTTGTTGATCAGTTTCTCTCAATGAAGCTTTCAGCAGCAAGCTTAGACATGGAAGCCATGGCAGCACAAGTACTAGCTTCTTCCAAGAATGATACCATTCTGAGACATTGAGATAAAAAAAAAGTGGCACCTTTTTGTCTTTTATCTAGCAACCCATGTTAGAGAAATTAAAACAAGAGATAACATCCAAGCAAGTTAATATTATTATATCTGAAAGCAAAAATGATGAATTAATTCTTCTTTTCCTTTTCCTGTTCTTTCAGGTAAGTTGCAATGCATATGAAGAAGCTCAAGAAGTGGAGAGATTAGTCATAGAAGGCTATGGGGGATGTACTACTAGCTTTCCTTTCACTCAGCATTGACCTTTTGACTCACAAAGCCACTTGCTTATGAACTCTGTTCTTGTAGGTCTTTCTAAATTCATGCATAAAATAAATGCATTTCTATTCTTTTGGCCTTGTTATATACCACATAACTCTATTGAGTCACTTTTGAATGATATTGAAGTTTTGCAGAAAAAATGCAAACTGCAGCAATGTTCAATGAATGAGTTTTGAGCAATGGAATGTGATTCAATGAATAATTAAATAGTTTGGTAGCCTGTGAATTGATTGATGAATTACTGCAGAAATTTTTCTGAAAATCTTAAATTGCGTTTCTGTAGACGATATCGACATATTGTAAAGCAAATGATTGATAACAAGGAAGGAATGTGCGTGGAGGGGGGTAGATCTAATCTTTAAAGACATTGAAAGGGCCTTGATGCATTGGCATTCCATGGATTTGGCCATTCGAGAAATAAGTATTGGAATTATCTTTTGCATGAGGAGACACTACATGCATGAACAAAGTGAAGGTTAGGTCCCACAGTGCCCACCAACATTCATGTTTCCTTGGAGATTATATATATTCAAATTGACATTTATTTATAAAATGATGTGACGCTATCATCGACATATATCTTCTTAATCTCAACCGAAGATTCGGTTTAGTGTTGCTGCCAGTCTAACTCCACCTTGAGCCAGCCGAAGATTAACAACAGGCAATCTAGACAGGAAGTAGTCATCTGCATACACAGACACAACATACACATTATAAACATTTCTTCTTCTTCTTTTTTCAGAATTTGATGACAGTTGACGCTTATCTTAATTCTGACCTTCTAACACCGATCCTTCAGTCGCATTTCTGTAAGCCCATTGACATGCTGCAGTGATGCTTTCAGATGCATACCTGCAAAAGAAGCAAAAAGAAAACTTCAATTCATCTTGAAGCTTAATTTAAGGAATTAGTGAAGCATACATACACATCAGGGCATGCAGTTTTGTTGTCGCTACAATTCTCCCATTTTGCTGCTTGATCAGACCAGTCCCCCTGTTCATTTTAAAACAATTTGATAAGACTGAATTATCTTAGTTAGAATCAATCGGTTTCGATTAATTCATACCGAGATGTTTCGTCTGATTCCATCCACAAGAAGTTCGACATCAGAGTCATAGAATCTTTCTTCCGCTGTCTCAATTATCTCATTGTCCCAAACCTGCAGAGTTTCAGAAAAGTCTGGCACAGTACACCACCAAAAAAGTTTTTTTCAGATGAGTTTTGATTTTTGTTCAAAAGATTTACATGGTGGAGAACTTCTTTCCTTGTGTACCAGTGAACATCAATGGTGTTGCCTCCTTTATCAGATGTAAACCCCACATGCAATGGCTGTTCATTGTCTAATGATTTAATCTACTGTAAGACAACCAAAAGAAAAGAAAAAAGTACTTTTGCAAGGTTAGTTTGCATGCCTGATGTATGTCCCCCATGAAATGAGAAAGGAAGAGAAGTGCTTCTGTGAGATTAAATGCACTAGAAGAAGAGCTTCCATAGGCCAAAAGCTGATTGGTGTAGTTGTTTATAGCTCCAGAAACACACATCCCTTTATCTCCATTCTCATCCTTGCAATCCCCTACTCATAGTTATGTCAAGATAAGAGAAAGAAAGACGAGAGAAAAACAAGTGACGTTAATCTGCTAAGTTAACTCACTGTCATAGTTATAGTTACAGAGGTGATCAGGAGTGTCAATATAGTGAAGAGGAGATGACCAGTGATATCTGAACTTCACTTTGTCTGCCCAGGAGCACAAGCTACTGAGATTGTTGTCGGCGTAGGCCGGGAGTAGTTCCTTCACTGCATCGGCTGCTGATTCGGACAAGCGATTCTGAGAGATTAACAAGCTTTGTTTGAGTCTTCAATGGAGGTAATTGATACGGTGATACAGTGATACAGAGATAAAGAGAAAGGAAAAGAACAAACCTGAGCTATTTGGCAAGTAATGAGATGGCCATCTACTCCCCATCCATGGCTGAATGTTGGAAGGCTGAGAAACAGCAAGCTGAGAATGAGAATCTCAACTCCATTGTCCATTGTTGCAGAGAAGAAGTCTTGCCTTTGTGAATGGAAACATGGTAACATATACATCTGTGTATAATATATCTACAGTTGGCTAGACATCAATGCAGCGCATTAAGTGGACCTTACGTTACGGCAAAGAAGAGATGTTGATTTCACACATACACACACACACAAACACATACATTGTGCTTTGTCTCAGAGTGAGGTTGATGACTCATTGATCCTGGTCTTACATTGTGATTTGTTTATCTTAATCTTTGAAACAAAAAAGAAAAGGAGATAAAAAAATCAAGCAGAATGATTTATTAACTTGAAGAACATGTACAAGAACAATGCAGAAGAAGATTGAAATAATTGGGATGGTCTAAATTTAAGAAGAAAGAAGAAGAAGCTCGCTGTGAAGTCTAGCTCCATTGGTTCAGGCTTCAGTGTGATCTTTTGGCCATCTGAGTCAGTACCTTGGTGATCACATGAGTGGCAATTCCAACAGGACAGAAGAGCAGGCACAATGAAACTGAATGTCTCGTCTCGATTTTGTTCTTCAAGCCGTCGTGAAACACCTGCCTGGAAAAAGAATATGCAACATGGTTTAACCATGATGAAACAGAAGAAATGAGATAAATATAATTGTATATAATTCACTTAAAAGATCGAAATGGAGACCGAAATTCTGGAAAGTACGACCTTGCAGCGAAGAGATCAACAGCCAGCAAGTGAATCCATGCAGAAGATACAGTCATTTCATTAGAGAACATTCTTGCTATCGCAGGTAACTGCAGACGAAATCCAAAGCTGTTAACGATGAGAATGTGATAGGATGTACATCATTGTGAGGAAAATCATATCATTTGAGAAGACAAACAAGAGAAAATTCAAACAGCAAGCAGCAAAACTAAATGAAGAACAAACCTCTGGAAGCCAGTATTTACTTGCAAACATTGCCCGTAATGTGTCAGGAGTCCACGAAAGGTAAAGAAGGTATGCATAAAGAACACCTAGTAGAACATAAGGTATACTACTCTCCATGCTTCTTCTTGTCTGGATTCCATTAACCCAAAATCAAGCAAGCATATACAGTCAGATATACAGCAAAAACTTAAACTTTACATCTTTTGACAGCCCTAGAGACTATGTGAGTTAAACGTACCAAATCGGTATTAGGAGCCAGAACCATCAAAGTATAGAATGGAAGAACAGCAATGGTGCCCCAAGTGAAAGCACTACAAGCTATTTGTGAACTTGTCAGCCCTGTGGTAGAGTAACTTGTTCAGAAAAATGTAACAGGATTGCTCGACAATGTTTGTATCATTTTTGGTGATCAAACGAGTTTTTCAGTCATCGGTTTGATAAGACAAAAGGTACTAATGCAGTAACACAAGTATTACTCGACAGAAATTAAATAGGGTGATAGAAAGATCACATGAAGCTGATAAAGTGGAGCTTTTTCGGCTGATGTTCATTTCTGTAACTTTGGGCTGGATTATAACTCTCGATCCACCGAGAAAACTCCACTGAACTCTGATCTTGTTTCCTAAGCCTGCAATTCGCATACCAATAACCTCACTATCTATACTTCTAAAAGCAAGCACCTTTTGTTCTTCCACACCAATACAAGGCCGATGTAGCTTGGTGTTCCATGATGGTTTACTCTACAAGAAGATGAACAGAAGCTCTAAACATCAAACTCTGCTTCAAACTTGTGAATAACCAGATAATTTCATATAGATTATTGGCTTGTTATCTCGTTGTTGAATACAGAACAGCACAAGAACTCAAAATGAAGCAAAAATAACTGAATAGCATACAGAACAGAGAAATTACAGAGAAGAAAAAGAGTTTGCATGTACAATGAATCATCAACCTATCAGAACTACAAGCAAATCCTTCCTTATCTTAACATGAAACTAAAAGAAGCTACGACCCATTATCAGCATCCATTGTGTCAAGTAAAACAACATCCTCTTTCCACCAGGAGATGAGGACAGGTGAACAAAGCAACACATTTACACAAAATCAAGCACAACAGAGAGTACCTGGAGGGAGATCGTGGGGGAAGAGGGAGAACAGAGGAGGAGAGCCATGGGAAGTGGCAGGAGGGGAGAGGAGAGAGATTGGAGAGTGTGGGAGTGGAGTGCCCACTAGTAACAAGGCTTTGGCATAGAGAGGTAATAGTAATACAATAACAAAGATGGCCCATTTAAACTGAAGAGAGTGGTACTGAATGGTGGACAACCAGACAGGGCCACTCACATGGACAATGGAGAGAGGAGTCAGACCTTCTCACCTCTGAGAGCACCTTTTGCACAAAACCACACGCCTGAATGTTATCAATAGACGACAGACTACTCTGGTGAGAGTGAGATCACTTAATCAACTGTCCCGGGTTCTCTTGTTAAGAGATGGGTCTTGATTTTCATGGACAGATCGTGAGATCAAGCCATTTCTCTTGCAAGATGTGGACACAATTATGTTGAACGGATTCTGCACCTGCAAGTCTGCAACCCATCCTGGACTTCCTTTGGAGGACGTTTGTCACCTTTGTCAAAAAGAGAGTGAGATCACTTAATGAGATGATGCTAATACTAATGATATTTCTTTTTCATGTTTCTCCAGGTGGAAGGAATATGGGAGATGATTGAAGCCAGACAAAGTTTCCAATTAGAATGGGAGAGGTATGCATTGCAATCAATACACCAATGTGAATGCTTGAGTCTTCTATCTCAGCTAGTCAAACATGCATCTGATTTGCATCTGATATATTTGAAATAAATAAATAAAAAGATAAAAGCAGTACAAGTGCCACAATTTCCACTCGAGGTTCATTAAAAAGCAATTTAGGAAAGAGTACAAAGGAATAACTTGAGAACAGAACTTTCAGAAACAAAGCCAAAACCAATAACCATTTTTTGATAAGGGCCCAAGCAGGAACTCCTTACTGTCCAAAGTACTAGTGAAAAGTAAAAGAGGAGCTAACTCAATGGCTTAACGTTTCTGCCAGGCCGGTTTGATCACTAATTTAACTACCGTTGTTGTCGTTGTAGTAGGGATGCTCTTTGCTGGTTTCCTTAAAACAGTCTCTCAGTCTGTCTTAGACTTGTGCTTTGGAGACCCTAGACTTGATCTCTAGAATGCTTGCAGTAGTTGCGACAGCCACCGTTGTGAAAATCACTAGGCCCTTTAGACAGCTATGCCAGTGGTTTAGTCTTCTCAAGATCAAGTGGCAGTACTTGTCAGCCTCTTTGATGGAGGCTTGGTTGCTGGCATCTAAAGAACCAGATAGAGCCTCCTCATTCTGTGCAATCGATACCAAGTGACATTGTAAGTTATCGGTGAAAAAAGATTTATGTACAAGCAATGGGTTAAGAATGAAACATGTTATTGATTATGAGTATAAGCCTCATAAGTGAGCTAATGAAGTGATGCACTACATTACCTGGACTTTCAAGTGTTTAAGAGTTTCCTTCAGATGATCCAAAGGAGAGAGTTTGGCCGAGTACTCCTTCCACTCCTCGGATAGTTTACGAAGAACAGCAACAGTTCCATTCACGTTCTCCAAGTGAAGTTTTTCCTGACAACAGTTGTTAATAAGAATAATCGTGTAAACAAGCCACTTAAACATGTAGACAGCCGTTAATCAGAGTAACTATGTGTGACAGAACTACTTACCCACTGCTTGTAACATTCAGCATTTTGAGCTAAACACCAGAAGAAAACATCAGTTGCTTCTTTGATCAATTCTGGATTGTCTGCAAGATGTGTCATTCGATGTTCAGCCATAGCGAAGATATAGCGAAGATATTGGGTCAACTGATTATTTTGAGATAAAACAATCAACAAAGTACATTAAAACTGTAAGACACTGAAGGATGCATACCTCCCTGCATTGCTTTAATTGCATAAGGTAAAAGCTGCTGGGATGCTTGTTTTGTAGTTTTAGTTCCAGGAGAACCGGCCAGAGCCAGCTCTTTAAGGGTAGGATAAACTGCATTAAACCTGTCAGTAGCCTGCAAAATAATTATATGTTAGCACAAAGACCACGATTAAGTTGAGAATGGGCAATTCATGATCAAAATAACCTTGACTCTTGCAGAGGGAGCAGGGAAAGCAGATCGCATCAGCAAATCAAGTGCGGAAGGTGGAACCAGGCGCTCTCCCTTTCTCACAGCACCATTCAGTAAGATGGATCTAGCTTTTGTCCCAGATAAAATCCTATAAAGGAAAAATAATAAGAACCTGGGTTAAAAGAATAACAGCAAGAGGAATGTAATAGTACCAATTCATTTCAAAGCTAACCTCTCAACCAATTGCAACACCCAGTCCCGATATTGTGGATTAACACTTGATTTTCCGCAAATTGAAGGAAGCAGATAATGTGCCCATAAATACATTCCAATAACTAGATCTCCCTGAGAAGCCTACAGTAAAGACTTATTATCAGCTTGGATGCCACAATATAGTTGTCAAGCCAGCATGGTATGAGAACAGGCAAACCACTTACTTGACCTATGCTCCATATAATGATAGGAAGCAATTCTTGTCCTTGATACTTTGGGTTCTCTCTTAATTTTGGAGTAAGGGTGACTAATACATCAGGTTTCCTCCTTAATGTCATTGCAAGTCCCGCAAAAATTGCAACCTGTAAGAAAATGGACTGATTTTTTAGCAAGGGGTGATCCAGGTTTCCTCCTTAATTTCTCTTAATTCTCAGCAATTAAGACAAATTCAGCAATTGAGGGAAAACATTAGCATTTCCCCTGCAAATAAGTCACATTAATGCTCATGTAAATCATTCAAACTCTCCCAGAATCCATCTTCAAGTATAACCATAAAAAAATGCTTCTTAGTTTCAACCATCAAACAGAAGTTGAAGTTATAATATGCATCCACACGCTGCAGTGCGTAAGATCCAACTCTAATATTACATGACATGCATGCCAATGTCCAAGTGTCAACATCTTCACACAAGATGTCAATTTTAAAATAAACATTTATCACTCCATACTGAAGTAATGAATGAAACCTTTAGACAATATGATTATTGTAGAAGAGATGGTTTATATGCCCTCAAGAACCTTTCAGGTGGTCTAAGGTTCAAGAGTTTACAAGAGCCTATATAATTAAATAAAAAAGTTGTTAAACACTTTCTAAAACAGGATTTTAAGTATCTATTTGTCTTAGCAGAATGTGAAAACGTACAACAAGCAATTGTTCATGTCACCTGAACTTACATAGTTCTTTAGAGACTTGAAATTGCTTTATCTTAAAGACTAATTGTGGACCCTGATCCTTAATTTCCTTATATCATTGTTTATAATAAATTAGAAAATATTTGTCACACACAATACCTTAACCTGAAATACTAGGGGAAAATTGAAAAACAGAAAGTCTTGGGAAGAGAACATTAGTAATACAAGGATAGAATTATGCTAATCAGGAAGATTTGCAGATCCAGATAAACGATCATCAGATATTATCTTGGGTGGACGATCAATATGGAAACCAATGTAAATATGCACACTCGATGGATCTTTTAAAGACCTCAGTCCAATCAGCACCAGATGCATTATTCTGACTTAGAAAAACCAAGGCAACAGACTCCAAAGTGGGAGGAATTATCATAGAAAGTTAAAAAGAAATGCAAGAGAAAACCAAAAGATGAAGAATGAGGAAAGAATTTAAATAGCTTTACTTCTCCAGTTATATAGCCTTTGTTGGAGTATAGGCAAACAATAGTACCACATCGACTAATTGGAGAAAAGTGATGGGGTATATATGTAGAAACACACTTCAAAGTAGTGAGGCCTTTTGGGTTAAACCCAAGAACAAAACCGTGCGGGCTCGGGCCCAAAGCGGACAATATTGCTACTTGTGTGAAGTGTGTGGTGCCCCCATCCCTCTGAGTGGTAATCGAGGCTCTCCGGTGTGGTAGAGTGGATCCCCGAAAAAAAAAATAAATAAATAAATAAATGGCAGTGGATTGGACTCTATTAGGCAAGCCTAAAAAAAAAAAAAGGCCTCTGACCAGGCAAGCTAGTAGCCTCTGACCTGGCAAGCCAGTGGCCTCTGACCTAATATGAGTTGGCTCTCGAGTGTGCAGCAATCTCGATGGAGCAAGAATGAGGGCTGATTATGTAGTCCTTTGTTTGAGGGGAGATGTTAGAGTATAGGCAAACAATAGTACCACATCGACTAATTGGAGAAAAGTGATGGGGTATATATGTAGAAACACACTTCAAAGTAGTGAGGCCTTTTGGGTTAAACCCAAGAACAAAACCGTGCGGGCTCGGGCCCAAAGCGGACAATATTGCTACTTGTGTGAAGTGTGTGGTGCCCCCCGATCCTACAAGTGTCCCACCTTCACATCATTTGCATTTTCATTTTATGTGCTTTTGAAATCAACAAAGTAGTCTTACTTTCACCTTCAAATGAACTAATTTTCGTAAGAGGGCATCTGAAAGCAACGGCAATGAATTATTGCAAATCAATGACTTTGCTGTGAAGTGATCAGAGGGTGATACGTAGTGGACAGTTCATAGTTATCTGAATATTCTCCACTATATTGGTTATCAAGGTAAAATGAAATAAATGAAGGACTGGCTAAATGTTACCTGAGCCTTTGACGGCAGCTGTGGAACAGGCTTTTTTGAACCCTTAGCAGGTATTGATTGACTTGCCAAATCAGCATGGACATTATCCAGACACCACAGAACAAAACCACTAAGAGCTTCAATAGGTTTTTGACCAATCCAATCCACTGAGGTTTTATATACTGGATCAGGTATATGAGACAAGGGAATCTGCTCCAAATATGCAAAAAAGGTCAGCTTACTAAGCATAAACCGAACCATGCTTCTAGAGCTAGATAACACCACAGCAATTCAAGAAATAATTCTAAAAGTTAAGTAAATGATACACCATAGTTAGGGTACTTCTATGGAAACCGAGGAAGATGTGGAAAAACACGAACCATTGACACCAAATATCAATGTACCAAAAGCAAATTAAGAAATAAAAAATGCAGATAAAACAAAATGCTGTCAGTATATGAAAGAAAAGAAGGTTAAGAATGACAACAAGTGAAAAACATCAAGCTAAGAGGAGGTCATGATTCACTTGCATGAAAGAGAAAAGCAGAAGAAATTGATGTTCCAAACATACAGAGCAAACTTAGAAGAATCTATGCTACACATATATGCAGGGTAAACATCAAATTCAAGCAGAAAAATAACTGGGAGCACCCACTTGAGAGTCGAATTTAAAGGCAGAAAGAACTGACTCTACAAATGTTATTTTTCATATAAAGAAAGCATAGAGAAGGAAGTAAAAATGAGTAAGCAGCTTTAGTTGGATATGAAGCAATTCCAAAGAAACCTTGGCATGCAAAAAGATAATTCTTCGACCATTAGATCGCATGGTAGTAATGCATAACCACAGGGTGGATATAAGTGCAATAGCCAAGAAACATGAAAAACAAGTTACCAGTATAGTGATGAATAATAAAAGGGAACTTATCATTCGAAGCTTGCCTTAAGACCTCACCTCATCTATGAGGATTACACACATAACAACAATGCAGTTCACCACTATTCACTTTGGCACCTTTATAGACTTAAGAGGCTCCAGTACTAATAATTTATGAACATTGAAAGATGCATGAAAAGAGCAAGCTCAACTATTCAGCGAAATGCTTGTATTGAAAATTCAGAAAATGAAACTCCACCATCAACAAGACTTCGTAGCATCAAAACTATTAACAAAGATAGCATCATTCTTCCATCTATTGTACCTGACAATCAACAATTCTTAAAAAGTTTGATTCTGACAAGCCGCCTAGAAAGATTCAAATCAACTTTGGATCCACGAGTTAAGATTCAATAATGAAAATACAGAGCTCCACATCAAATTTAATGTCGGTTTCAAAAAGATCATCAAACTAGCACATTACAATCAGGCCAAACATGGAAGTGCATGACCAAAATATGCACAGAAATAAATGTTTTGCAAAAGAAAGATCCCAGTCGATCACGAATTTCAACTTTCCAGAATTTCAATAGAACAAATTCCAAAGTTGGGCACTCATCATCACTAGCACATTACCACATCAATCATATACTTCCATCAAAAGAATCAAAGTAGTTAATAAAGTCAATATTTTTGTTTACAATATTCCTTATTCAGGCCATCACTATTCAAGAATATTCTTAGATTTCAAAAATAGTAACGTTCAAATACATAAATATAAGAAATCATGAAGCAATTTAAAGAATTCAAATTTGTGATAATAACAAATCAATTCACTCAAAAGAAATAGGGGTCAATCTATACTCACATCGATCTTGGAAACTGGGGACTCCTTGAACATCTTAGTAGGGAACGTCGATGCGCTCACAGATGCAAATGCTCGCCCCAAAAAATCAGCGAACCTCATCAGCTGAATATCCGGTTGCGATTCATATGAAGCCTGTCCCCAAGAGAAAAGCCCATTAAAAAACAACAAAAGAATAAAAATAAAAAAAGGGATCCAAAAAATCAAGATCAAAACACGAAGATCTCACCGAGACATCATCGAGGAAGACGGCAAGATTCGAAGCGTCGATTTTGGAGGCGGCCTCAGCCACCGAGACCTTAGGCTTCTTCGGCTTCTTCTGCTTGACCTTCTTCTCACCCTCCACCGCTCCATTCTCCTTCCCCCCCTCCCCAGCGCTATGATCATCCTCCTCGTCGGAATCCACAGCGGCGGCGACGGGTGCGGGGCGCGATCTGGCGGTAGCGGCAGCATATTCCTCCTCTGCCGCCTCGATGGCTTTACGGCGTTCGAGGGCGGATCGCTCCACGGAGGCGAAGACATGGGAGGCGACTCCGTTGGGTCGCTGATCCGCCGTGGGAGCGGCAGGGTTAGGGCGACGCTGGCGCTTGGCGTAGGTCACCTTCTGCCATCCGTGGTCGGCGGAGGAGGTGGCCGATGTGGATGAGTCGCCGGCGACGGCGATGAATGCATCGGCGGTGGGGTCCATGGCCGAGGGTTTGACGGTGAGGAGATCGAGAAAGCGGAGAGAGAGATAGGTGGGGTTTGGGGAAAAAGAAAGATCTTTTATATAAGACGGTCCCCAGATTGGTAGATTGAGAAGTAAGGGCTTTTTTGTAATTTTAAATTTAGGACTCCTTTGCTTTTTTCTCGCTTTGCGGATTATTAGCACGTTTTGCCCTCACGCATGCACCATAATTACTTCCATGCCATTTCTTTTTTTTTATTATTTGTTATTTTCTCCCAAAAAAAATCCTCAATTCTTCAAGCAGAAAATCAGTTCAATTCGCAAAAGTATTTATAATTTCCAAAATATAAAAAAATTTATTCTAAATGTTGATTTATTTTTATGTTGAAATTTGACCACACAAAGGATATCTTGGTCAACGAGGTGGTTGACTTTTAAGGCATCAAACAAACAGAACAGAAGGGGGCCCAAGGGGGGACAAGGAAATGAAACCTGGCAGTTGTTTGGTGCAATGGCAATTTCGTAAATAAGATGGAGATCTTTGGGTGTTTTTAGGGGAGGGTGGTACTGTTCGCGTGATGCTTATCGGATCCCGAGTTCTGACACGGTTCCCCTCCGGTTTCTCTAATCGGATCCGACAAACCCGAGAATTTTTTTTTTTGCATTATTTTTTATTACATTTTATCAAAAATTTCAAACGGGCAGGATTTATAGTCAATTGCCTCGAGATATGATCTTCAGTATTAGTTCTAAAATAACCATTATTTTTTAACAAATTTGGTTAATTCTATGGAAGGGAGAGTGTGGGTGTTGTCTACTATATTGCATTTTAAAATAATTTTTATTATAAATAAAAGGTGTATATTCTTATATGGAAATTATTGGCAAGATAAACTAAAAATACAGTTTAATTTTTTTTATTAAAAATACACTTTAATTATAAAGTAAAATTCATACGATAAATTAAAATATTTATTGACTTAAATAAGCCTAAGAGAAAGTTGATATAATATAACACTAAACTTATAGATAATTTTATTTTTTTATTTTACACGATGGACTGAGATTTCTTGCTAGAGATTTTAGTGGTAAGAGGATTCAGACCCAAATGAATTGGGTGGATCAGTTCGATCCTTAGCGTGTAAAAAATAAAGTTCCTCGTCAATGGATAGCCCATGGGATATGTATAGACATAGAAGAGGCCTTATACAAAGGGATCCTCTCTTCCCCCTTTTCATCCTCGCAGCGGACATTTTTAGCACAATGATAACACTGGCCACCAATGAAAACTTATTCAAGGGCATCCGGTGTGGATCCTAGGGAAATGAGGAACTAATCTCGCCCTAGTACGCAAATTATCTAATTGTGCTCAACTTAAGGGAACCATAACACCTAAGGACCCTGAAATTAATCTTCTACATTTTTGAGCGCTTATCGGAGCTTAGAATCAATTATCACAAGAGTGCCCTAATCCCCATAAAACTAAGGTCTCATAACCCACAACAATTGGTAGATATCATGAATTGTAACACCAGAGCACTCTCGTTATGTACCTGGGTCTGCCAATCTTAGGAATAAGACTACGCAAGTCTGATTGGCGCAACTTGATCGATAAAGTTAGGAAAAGAATCAGTGAAGGGACAACTGCTCTCCAAAGGCAGAAGAATCACAATAATCAACTAAGTGTTATCTGCAATCCCGAATCACTAGTTGGCAATATATAAGATCTCCCAATGGGTATCAATGAAATTGGCGCACTCCACAATGACTTCCTATGGCACGGTCCTAACCTGGACCTCAAGAGTTTTAACGAGGCAATGTCAGGAAAATGTTGGTGGCAGATCCTCACTGGGGAAGTGGGCATATGCTTGAAAATCATAAAACACTCTCACTATAGACAGTGTTCCATTAACCCATACAAGGGGATACTGATGAAGCCATCCTTTTTTTTGGAAAGATATCAATCACACCAAGGACACAGTTTTGCATAACATAACTGTGAAAGTCGGAGACGGGAAGTCAACAAAATTTTGGCGGGACAAATGGATAAGGGGCACGCTCCGCGGACCTTTTACACCGATCTAGCAAGGCTGATGGACAATTACCACATCAATGTGGATCAGGGCAAAAACAAGATAAGACAATGAGCCCCCCTTCGACTATCAGGGCCGCTAAGCCATAACGGCGAGGCTCAGCTGAATGCCATCAAGGCATCTCTATAAGAACACACAATAAGGAACTCTGACCACAAAGTATAGGGATTAACCCCACAAAAGAGGTTCACAATGAAATCCCTATACCTCTTCCTGGTAGATGGAGGATTAAGGAGCAAACTACAAGGAGATTTCTGAAAGCAACCTATTCTAAACAAGGTTAAAATCTTTGAGTGGTTGGTATGGGATAACAAAATAATGACCCTTGGTAACCTGGAAAAAAAAGGATAGGGAGGGAACATATCTCAGTGTTTCCTTTGTGGGCAGACTCAAGAAACAATCTCACATCTCCTCACCTAATGTCCTACACCAAGCGCATCTGGGTGTAACGCCCCAAGCCCAAAAATCCCTAGGCCCGCGGGCACGCTGCAGACCGGCCGTACCCGAACCGGGCCGAGGCCTTGTTCGAATACGAAGCCTCGATGATCAATATGCAACAAATCATATACAGAGCTAGAATCATAATGTAGATACAACATGCCTAAACACATGCTCATAATGCGGATTAATACATATGAATCCCCGGGTCTAAACCCGAACATAAAGTCATACAAGGCTCCTACTCGGGAACCTATAATAATGTTCTCACATCACACTAATGACCAAAAGTAACCAACCTCAGCTCTCAGCCCCAGGTAGTCCCGAACGGCTCTCCGGCGTCGTGCTACCTACTTCTCGGGATCTGAAAAAGTGGTCAACAAGAGCATGAGCTTTCGGAAAGAAAGCCCAGTAAATGATCTCACAGAGAATAGATATATCATGCTACCAAAAAGGATAAGCTGAATCAAAAATCAAATATAGCATGACCAAAGCATGACCGCAGTCATGTCAGATATATGAGTAAATCTACAAATCACTCAGGAGTCGTCATCCCCCGTGCAATCACCAGTTTTCACCAATTTCGACCTACTCGGTCGATCAGACCTGAAGTCCGGTAGCGCTACGATCATACATGTACGTACACGGTCAGCGTATCGTCCCACTGACGGGCATACAGGACAGCAGAGTTCCATCCCTCTGCCAGGGAAAGCACGAACAGGGTGTCCACCGGCCCTGATCGCCAAACAGGAGCCACACGCTCCACTGCACCGGGCGGGATAATTCACAAGAGCAACATCAGTTAAGTGGAAAGAATATCTATTCATTCAAGCATACATACACAGATGGATTTACACAATGGTCATCCAATCAACGACATGTATGTATATTCCACAGAAATCAGGAAATCAATCAGGAGATCAATGGATAATCAATCAACAGGACAATCGCAAGATTCAAGAAACACTCCGAAGAGTGGATACGAGGCAAGATCACTTACCTCTATTCACAATCCAAGCTCCACTGCTCAGCTACGATCTCCCCTAGACGCGTCTCTTCGCTCTACGCCGAGACCTGATAACACATAAGCCCGTACTCAATACGCGCACGTATGTCTACGAAACACTACATCTATGATGCGTGCTCAAATAAACGGACCCGGCTCGTTAGTTAACCCAACTAAACCGAACCTGACTCACACTACGAGTCCGTATCTAATCTCATCAAACAAATCCACTACATGGTTGGCCTCGGTTAATCCAATCAATGTTCCTAATTAGTTAGCCTCTACTAACTAAATCATCAAATCATATTAGACGACTACTAACATGGCCCATTAATTACCACTCATAGTCAAGTCTTCATCCACTTTGTTCCAAGGCATGATTTACTAACATACCATTCACTGAGCCCGTAGAAGAGTTAAACTCCAATCCTTGCTATTATGGACCTTGTCCATATACTACAATTGAAGTTATCTGAATGAGCAACTAACACCATCAACTAATCACCATCACCACCATTAGTACGACACAGACCATAATCTCTAATACATTGGCAGCCAATCCTTGGAGAAAAACAACATCATCATCTCATTAGCATACCTTCTCTTTAACCTAATACACGAGTGTGCTTCTATACTTCAACTGTAAACCATCCATCAATAAAACAACATGAAATATTAAGTTCTACTATCAAAATCAAGAGCATGTTCTATCTCTTATCCAAGCCATTGCTTGTCTCTCCATAACCCAAGTCAAAGTCTTAATCTCCAATCACTCTCTTATCAAGCATAGTTGAGATAATCTATACACAACCCACCTGAAGGACTAATACTTCAGGAGCCCCACTCTCTCAAACATGCATTCAAACCACTACCATGGTTATAAGCTCCTCCATTGGAGTTCAACTCCAGTTCATACATTTTTACTCAAATATGCAAGCAACTCAGTGAAAACTCATGCATGTGTAGATATCCCTATTAGAGGTTTACTCACAAAGGCTTAAGTATATTCACCGGAAGACTAACGGTTCGCATCCAGTCGTCCTGAAGCTCCCGGTGCAGACTTCAGCCGTTCAGAGTCCTCCTTCTCCGATGAACTAAGTTGCAGCCGGACACTCGTCAGGCTCCTCGCTTTCTTCTCGTCGACGCTGCCCAAAACTCGAGAACTAACCCTTCTGGTGATCTTGTCCCCACTCCTTGACGGAGAAGACAAGAATGCTAAGTTAGGGATGGTGTTCTCTTTCTCGTCTCATCTTCTCTGACTCCTACCGAAAGGAAGTAGCATGCCATTTTAATGGAGGAGAAAGAGGGCTCGGGGTGGAGCTTCGAGGCAACAGGATGGTGAGGTGATGGTGGCCTGACACCCTTTCTCCATCTCACCGGCGATGATCGCGCCTCTACAACGGCCTCAGATTTTGTCAACAAGCAGCAGTGAAGGCATGTCATGGTGGCTGTTCGTTTGAGAAAGAAAATCCATGAACCTCTATGTTTCATATTAGCCGTCCATCTCCTTTGTGGTTTTAAACAAAAGCATTCAACCATTCATTTGAGAGAATGAACCCATGCATGTCTCACATAACATGGTCATGGATGTTTATCTCTCTCTCTCTCTCTTACATTAATACTCCTCCGGTCCCACACTTCAGTCTGAGAAAAGCCAATATAATGTTTGGATCTTTGCACTTAAGTCCCTGGTTTCAAATCTTAGCACATGAAAGTCCCCAAGATATTTTGATTCATGAGTGTGCATAATCACATTTCAGCCCTTCATTCCCATAAAATTTCATAAGAAGCCATATATGCTTCTAACTCCCTATAATTAACTCATCTTAATCTAAGCAAGGGTTAAGCTCATTAAGTCATACTTAGAGGATAATTAGGACTAAACAAATCTACAAAGGTAGCCGCCTTTACACTGGGCATACTACTGCTAGCTATTCCAGATAGGGTGCACGCCTACCCATATATTTTCAAAACCTCTAGGAGGATAACACAATTCGGAATCAGATTAACCAGGCAACAGTTCAGATAGAGTCTACCAGTTGAGGCAATCACTTGGAGCATATGGAGAGAAAGGAACCATAGATACTTTCATGACAAACAACGCATTTTCACAGAAATCATCCAAAACATTAATTTCCTAATGCTTTTTATGGTTCATGCATCCAAGAGGCCAAAGCTGGTGGCGATGATCCATTGCAAAAAGAAGCATGGCATTTACCCGGAAAGAGCTGGAATTACCTCTAGGAGATGACTTCGAGAACACAACCCCTCTAATAGATGATGACTAGGGTGGGACTATCTAGGGTACAAGGTGATAATAAAGTCCTGGGACCAATCAGGGCTCCAGAACTCTATCTCATGTGATATATACCATGTAAACTTTTAATATCTTATTAATAAATGTGGTTTATCCACCTTTCAAAAAAATAAACTTTATCTTTTTATTTCTCGTCTATCTAACCTACAAGTAAGCATCCCAAAATATAAAAATAAAACAAGAAAAATTATCTATAGGTCCCTAACACTGTTTCCAGGGACCTTAAAATCAAACACACACACAACACTAAATAATAAACAAACACCCCCAAGGATCCCCAAGGCAATTAGGGCACTATTTCAGGGACCAATAGTGAATTATCTATAAAAAAAATACATGGTAAGTATATATACACATGTTAAATTTATTAAAGTGTTTTCCATCATAACAAAAAAAAAAGAAATAAAATAATTTTTTAGCTTAAATATATTTTTAAAAAATAAAATATGTTTGATATTTTAGATCTATCTGTGAGATCATGTTTAGTAGTGTTTCTTAATGATTTCTATATTTTATAATCATGCTGATTTATTATATTATATTATATTCTCTTTTAATTATCTTTTATTTTATTGTAAAAATAATGAAATTTAAAAAAAAAAAGAAAAAAAAAAGAGAGAAGATGAAATATGTTTTTTTATTATATTTATAGGGCTAGAAACAAGCGAGTTTAATCAGGCTTGCTCAACTCAATCTGTTCGATTTTAATTTCGAGTTACTAAAACGAGCTTGATATCCAACTCGATTTAATTCAAAATTAAAAGTTCATTTATAACTTAATATTTTCCTATATATATATATATATATTTAAAAGTTTATAAATTATCAAATATTTTTAATAAAAAAATTCATAATTTTTATTTTTAAAAAAATGGATTTTTTTACTAATGACATATAATATGATACAACCAAATCTAGTCACACACGTGTCGGCACACCCCCACTTTCTTTTAAGAAGGTCAGATCCCCAGAAGCCGCCATACCACTCCATGGCAGGGTATGGTCGCCTTCACCTCAGGGATAGTAGAGTTGTCCACTGCGGGCAGAAGCATAAGCAAAATTAAGGGGTGCCAATTTCAACTTTAAAAAAATTATAAATACTTAAAAAAGTTATATTAATTCAAATATAAGATTACTTATTTATACTAATTTCTCTGCTCAAAAAATAATAAGTTTTATTTTCGTTTTAATTCTTTGGCTACAAGTCTAATTCCATCCAAATTTTATTAGAAGAATGTATGTAAAAAAAACATAGAAATCACACTAAAAAAAATATTATGATATTGAAATTAAATTCAAAGAATAAAAAAATTCACTGAGAAAAAAAATTGTGGTTGCTAATATCTAAACCCAAGTCTCCAAAGAAACAATATAGAATTCTAACCACTGAACTAGATTCAAATTTGGTCATGGAATTGGGAATGTAATAATAATATTACAAACTTATAACAACAACTTCATGGAGGTAGGGATCCCTTGGAAGCATGGGGTGGACCTCCCTGAGCCAAGGGGGGTGCTTGAGCGCTCCATTGCCCCCCTCCCTCCGCCCCTGTCCACACACCTTTTGTCATGATGACTGACAAGATGGCAGGGTGCTAGGATCGGGCTCGGGTCCTAAGATGCTCTCAAGAGCACAAAGAGAGGAGGACCTCAGACCAGAAGAGGTACCCAATACCTGAGCCAAAATTCTCATCATCCCTTTAATTTTTTGGTGATCTTTCCACTAACTTGACCGTTGGAGCCGGATCTGAACATCAATGCCCATCCTCTCTTACCATTCTGTTTGTCTTTCTCATTTTAGGTGGATTGTCAGAGAAAACACCTTCAACACAACTATTAGCAATCCAAGATTTCATCAGCTTCACACTAACATAATATAAATATAAAATATATTAATATTATACTATATATAATTTCGAGCTTTCGAGTAAAATTTGATTGTGCTTATCTTAAAATTAATTTTAAGCTTGAAATTCAAACTTGAGCTCAACTCAAAAACTCAAAATTTTAAGCTAAGCTCAAACAATTTACGAATAGCTTAATCATTTAACAACCCTAATCAAATGAGATATATATAAACTACACAATGTATGTGCTTAAATCAAGTAAAATGTGTTTCTTATTTAGTTTTTCAACTTCTGACTTTGATGGTTCTTTATTTGATTTTTTCAGTGGGAAGTACAACATGATAATGATATATTGATATTGGATGCACCAAATTATTCAATGTCCATTCCTTGTGATTCACATTGCTTGTTTTCAATCAAAGCCACAAGTTTTTGTTACCATCATCTATCCTTGAGGATATATATATATATATATAAGTTTAATTAAAAGCAAAAAAAAAGTTAATGAGATGATGATGTTATTTTTATTTATTTAACATCCAAACACATTGGTTAGGATTATAATTTATTATACTAATTTTTAAATTAATATCAGTTAATCATAATCAATGGCTTATATTTATATTGTTTTTTATCAACACTAAATATGCTTTTATTGTCTGATTTCTTGATATGGTTTTTATTAATTAAGTGCTTTCATAAGCATATTGACTTCAATGTGTTGCTTCTTCCTTGAAAGATGGATGAGAAGATCAAGATAAAGGTTTCTTATGATCTTTATTGATGTGAATGCCAACAAGTCTTACTTTTAAAACATCCAAAGAAGATTCTATTTGGAAAAGAGTGTCATCTAACAATATAAACAATAATAGAAGATGACATTTCATTGAAAACAAACAAACTAAAAATATAATAATTCCTACAAATTAACTGACTTAACTATCCAATCACTAATTTATCAATTAAGTAGACAAAGGATAAGGTTAAGGGATAAGAACCCGAGTTACACTCTTGAGCTTTAGTTATTTTTTGTTTTGCATAAAGTCACTGTGCATGTGCCTTCAAGTTTGTTGCCAGGTTTTTGACAAAGTTGTGGTACAACATGTTTTTAGTTCCTCGTCAATGGACAGCCCATGGGATATGTACAGACATAGAAGAGGCCTCATACAAAGAGACCTCTCTCTCCCCCCTTTTCATCCTCGCAGCAGACGTTTTTAGCACAATGATAACACTAGCCACCAATGAAAACTTATTCAAGGGCATCTGGTATGGATCCTAGGGAAATGAGGAACTAATCTTGCCCTAGTACGCAAATGATCTAATTGTGCTCAACTTAGGGGAACCATAACACCTAAGGACCCTGAAATTAGTCTTCTACCTTTTTGAGCGCTTGTCGGAGCTTAGAATCAATTATCACAAGAGTGCCCTTATCCCCATAAAACTAAGGTCGTCTCATAATCCACAACAATTGGTGGATACCATGAATTGTAACATCAAAGCGCTCTCGTTTATGTACCTGGGTCTGCCAATCTTAGGAATAAGACTACGCAAGTCTGATTAGCGCAACTTGATCGATAAAGTTAGGAAAAGAATCAATGAAGGGACAACTGCTCTCCAAAGGCGGGAGAATCACCCTAATCAACTCAGTGTTATCTGCAATCTCGGATCACTAGTTGGCAATATATAAGATCTCCCAATGGGTATCAACGAAATTGACGCACTCCACCATGACTTCCTATGGCACGGTCCTAACCTGGACCTCAAGAGTTTTAACGAGGCAATCCTCACTAGGGAAGTGGTCGTTTGCTTGAAAATCATAAAACACTCTCACTATAGGCAGTGTTTCATTAACCCATACAAGGGGATACCGACGAAGGCATCCTTTTTTTGGAAAGGTATCTATCACACCAAGGAAGCGATTTTGCATAACATAACTGTGAAAGTCAGAGACAGGAAGTCAACAAAATTTTGGTAGGACAAATGGATAAGGGGCACGCTCCGCGGACCTTTTACCCCCATCTAGCAAGGTTGATGGACAATTACCACATCAATGTGGATCAGGGCAGAAACAAGATAAGACAATGAGCCCCCCCTTGGACTATCAGGGCTGCTAAGCCATAACGGCGAGGCTCAGCTGACTACCATCAAGGCAGCTCTATAAGAACCCACAATAAGGAACTTCGACCACAAAGTATAGGGATTAACCCCACATAAGAGGTTCACAATAAAATCCCTATAACTCTTCCTGGTAGATGAAGGATTAAGGAGCAAACTACAAGGAGATTTCTGAAAGCAACCTATTCTAAACAAGGTTAAAATCTTTGAGTGGTTGGTATAAGATAACAAACTAATGACCCTTGATAACCAGGCGAAGAAAGGATTGAGAGGGAACATATCTCAGTGTTTCCTTTGTGGGCAGACTCAAGAAACAATCTCACATCTCCTCGCCTAATGTCCCTACACCGAGTGCATCTGGGCATACCACTGCTAGCTATTCGGGATAGGGTGCACGCCTACCCATATATTTTCAAAACCTCTAGAAGGATAACACAATCCGGAATCAGATGGACCAGGCAACAGTTCGGATAGAGTCTACCAGTCGCGGCAATCACTTGGAGCATATGGAGAGAAAGGAACCAGAGATTCTTTCATGACAAACAACGCATTTTCACAGAAATCATCCGAAACATTAATTTCCTAATGCTTTTATGGTTTAATGCAACGCACACATCCAAGAGGCCAAAGCTGGTGACAGTGGATCCATTGCAAAAAGAAGTATGGCATTTACCCGGAAAGTGCTGGAATCACCTCTAGGAGATGACTTCAAGAACACAACCCCTCCAATAGCCAATAGGCGATGACAAGGGTGGGACTATCTAGGGTACAAGGTGATAATATAAAGTCCTAGGACCAACTAGGGCTTCGGAACTCTATCTCATGTAATATATACCATGTAAACTTTTAATATCTTATTAATAAATATGGTTTATCCACCTTTCAAAAAAAAAAAACTTTATCTTTTTATTTTCCGTCCATCTAACCTACAAGTAAGCATCCCAAAATAATTAAAAATTAAAAAAGGGAAATTATCTATAGGTCTTTGGCACTGTTTCTAGGGACCTTAAAGTCAAACACACACACAACACTAATTAATAAACAAATACCCCAAGGACCCCAAGACAATTACAGCACTATTTCAGAGACCAATAGTGAATTATCTATAAAAAAAAATACATGGTAAGTATATATACACATGTGAAATTTATTAAAGTGTTTTCCATCGTAACAGAAAAAAGAAATAAAATAATCTTTTAGCTTAAATATATTTTTTAAAAATAAAATATGTTTGATATTTTAGATCTATCTGTGAGTTCATGTTTAGTAGTGTTTCTTAATGATTTCTATATTTTATAATCATGCTGATTTATTATATTATATTATATTCTCTTTTAATTCTCTTTTATTTTATTGTAAAAATAATGAATTTTTTTTTTTTAAAAAAAAAGAGAAGATGAAATATGTTTTTTTATTATATTTATAAGGCTATAAACAAGCTTAGTTTAATCAAGTTGGCCCAACTCAATCTGTTCGATTTTAATTTTGTAACTTGAAATTAAAATCAAAATTAAAATCAATTCGATTTAATTTCAAGCTCGATTTAGTTTAAAATTAAAAGTTCATTTATAACTTAATTTTTTCCTCTATATATATTTTTTAAAAAATTTATAAATTATAAAATATTTTAATAAATAAATTCTTAATTTTTATTTTTAAAAAATGGATTTCTAAAATTAATGAATATATATAATATTTTAAATTATATAAAATAATATAATAAATGTAAAATTTCTACTAATGACATATAATATGATACGACCAAATCTCGTCACACACGTGTCAGCACGCCCCCGCTTTCTTTAAAGATGGTCAGATCCCCAGAAGCCGCCATAACACTCCATGGCAGGGTATGGTCGCCTTCACCTCAGGGATAGTAGAGTTGTCCACTGCGGGCAGAACCATAAGCAAAATTAAGGGGTGCCAACTTCAACTTTAAAAAAATTATAAATACTTAAAAAATTTATATTAATTCAAATATAAGATTACTTGTTTATACTAATTTCTCTGCCCAAAAAATAATAAGTTTTATTTTTGTTTTAATTCTTTGGCTACAAGTCTAATTCCATCCAAATTTTATTAGAAGAATGTTTGTAAAAAAAACATAGAAATCACAATAATAAAAAAAATATATGATATTGAAATTAAATTCAAATAATAAAAAAATTCACTAAGAAAAAAAAATTGTGGTTGCTAATATCTAAACCCAAATCTCTAAAGAAACAACATAGAACTCTAACCACTGAACTAGATTCAAATTTGTTCATGGAATTCAGAATGTAATAATAATATTATAAACTTATAACAACAACTTCATGGAGGTAGGGACCTCCTGGAGCCAAGGGGGGTGCTTGAGCACCCCCTTGCCCCCGTCCCTCCGCCCCTTTCCACACGCCTTCTGTCATGATGACTGACAAGATGGTAGGGTGTTGGGATCGGGCCCGGGTCCTAAGATGCTCTCAAGAGCACAAATAGAGGAGGACCTTAGACGGGAGGAGGTACCCAATACATGAGCCAAAGATTCTCATCATCCCTTTAATTTTCTGGTGATCTTTCCACTAACTTGACCTTTGGAGCCGGATATGAACATCAATGCTCATCCCCTCTTACCATTCTGTTTGTCTTTCTCATTTTAGGTGGATTGTCAGAGAAAACACCTTCAACACAACTATCAGCAATCCAAGATTTCATCAGTTTCACGCTAACCTAATATAAATATAAAATATATTAATATTATACTATATATAATTTCGAGCTTTCGAGGAAAATTTGATTGTGCTTATCTCAAAATTAATTTTAAGCTTAAAATTCAAACTTGCGCTCAGCTCAAAAACTCAAAATTTTAAGCTAAGCTTAAACAATTTACGAATAACTTAATCATTTAACAACCCTAATCAAATGAGATATATAAACTACACAATGTATGTGCTTACATCAAGTAAAATGTGTTTCTTATTTAGTTTTTCAACTTCTGACTTTGATGGTTCTTTATTTGATTTTTTTAGTGAGAAGTACAACATGACAATGATATATTGATATTGGATGCACCAAATTATTCAATGTCCATTCCTTGTGATTCACATTGCTTGTTTTCAATCAAAGTCACAAGTTTGAAAACCATCATCTATCCTTGAAATATATATATATATATATATATATATATATATATATATATATATATATATATATATATATGTTAGGGTGAAAATCAGTTTGCATCCCAACTTCACTCTAACCGTTGAATTTATTTGGAAATCAGGACTTGGAACAATAAGGAAACCAAAGAGAAAAATCAAACAACCAGAGAGAGAAAGGCGCAGGTTTAACGTGGAAACCCTCAAATCAGGGAAAAATCACGAGCTCTGACAGTGAAGACTAAATCCACTAATCTTGTTTAATTAGTACAATGTAGGGGGGGGAGGGGGGGGGGGAGAAAGGGGGTTTGGGGAAGAAGGTGGAGGCGATGGTGATCATGATGTCTTCCGGAGAGGCCTGTGCTTTTTTCGGTGAAGATGATCTCTCCTTTTCTCCGTTGGAGGAGTCCTTTTTAAAACTGGAAGGGTGAAATCCAGCCTTCCCCTCCCAAATTTGTGCCCTCGCCTTCAATCCAGCCCCTATATCCGCAGTATAATTGACTTTCCGCATCTAGTCATAATCTATGTACTGTGATCCTGGAGAGTCATGTGCCCCCATTTCAATCGTTGGATGCTTGCTGGAGAACACTGTGCTTCTGTGGTTGAACCAAACTCAACCCGAGGGGGAAGAGCGCCTGGAAGCCATTGCTTGGCCCGTTGGTCCGAAGGAGGTTGCCGAGGGGCCCTGGCTTTCCGAAGGAGGTTGCCGAGGGGCCTTCATCTTTTGGGACCGAAGAGGGGGGTGCTTTCGATGACTTTTCACGCCTGGATGGGCACCATGTGTCTTCCCATCTTCCACCCTATATATATATATATATATATATATATATATATATATATATATATATATATATATATAGGTTTAATTAAAAGCAATAAAAAGTTAATGAGATGATGATGTTATTTTTATTTATTTAACATCCAAACACATTGGTTAGGATTATAATTTATTATACTAATTTTTAAATTAATATCAGTTAATCATAATCAATGGCTTATATTTATATTGTTTTTTATCAACACTAAATATGCTTTTATTGTCTGATTTCTTGATATGGTTTTTATTAATTAAGTGCTTTCAAAAGCATATTGACTTCAATGTGTTGCTTCTTCCTTGAAAGATGGATGAGAAGATCAAGATAAAGGTTTCTTATGATTTTTATTGATGTGAATACCAACAAGACTTACTTTTAAACCATCCAAAGAAGATTCTATTTGGAAAAGAGTGTCATCTAACAATATAAACAATAATAGAAGACGACATTTCATTGAAAATAAACAAACTAAAAATATAATAATTCCTACAAATTAACCAACTTAACTATCCAATCACTAATTTATCAATTAAGTAGACAAAGGATAAGATTAAGGGATAAAAACCCGAGTTACACTCTTGAACTTTAGTTATTTTTTGTTTTGCATAAACTCATTGTGCATGTGCCTTGAAGTTTGTTGCCAAGTTTTGGACAAAAAGTTGTGGTACAACATGTTGTGTGCCCGAAGATTTTTTTTTTTAATATTGAGTTACTTGGTTTCATGTAATTTGTGTATGAGGAGACAATTTTATTTTTCTCTTTAATGGTATTTATAGACCACTCATGTATTTTTAGGGTTCAAAATAACCTCTCAATCATCCAATGATGGATGATGGACTCAAAAGGCGTTGGAAGCTCGTAGCTAACAGTCTCCGAGGAGGTACATTATATCTTGATTCCATTGATTGAGCGCTAGTTTGAGCATCTCTTTCCTGACATCCTTTCTGATCTCTTCTTCCCTCTCTCTCTCTCTCTCTCTCCTCTTCTTTCAATCCTTAAGTTAGAGGCTCTCCGAATACGAGCACTCAATTTTCTTTTTCCGCCTATCCTGTGAAGCTGAAGAAACAAAGAAATCATTGATTACACCCGAATTTTCCTTCAAAATTAACTAAAACACTTAAATCTTCACCAACCTCTCTTATACACTTAATCTAATCCAATCTTTGAGTATGGTCGGTGCACCAAACTCTCTCCCTCTTTAATTATATGTTTTGAATGATTAAAGGATTAAATGATGAGAGAGAGAGAGAGAATTACAATGTTTCACACTATGTCTAATTTTGAGATAGTAATTACAATGTTTCACACACTATGACTACTAATTTTATAATGTTTCAAAACGTACAAGATATTGTTATCCAAGACAAGCAAAAAAAAAAAACGTACTAGAAGGCACGCTATTCGCCAAGACTTTTCCAGAAATCCAACAAAGAACTACATCTCAAATACTCAAACTCCAAAAGTCTTCTAATTTAACTTGTTGACGTTAACGTGTTGATTTTATCTTTACACGCATATATATATTTATTTATAAATTTAATTTTCAATTAAAACAAAATGGTTTTCGTATTTTCCACGTTGCTTTTTAAATTCTCACACGTGTCTCCACATCCACTCGTTTCCAGCAGTAACATATATCTATACTTCAACGTCCAACGTCCACTCGTTTCCCATGAGTTCCGTTCTCCTGCTGGACCACGTTTAGCTTTTTCACACATATATATATAATTATATTTATAAATATGAAATCGACTGAAAAAAAAAATAACAGTAATGTTTATTATATAAATAAATGAGAAAAGAAAAAACTTTACTAACTGATCTGAGAATCAGAATCTGCCACGTAGGCGTTGCAAGATAAGTAAGAATCCTCCGAGGAGCAGAATATCTAGATTCCGACTCAGCGACAAACAGAGCTGAGTCAGCGACCCCATCTCGTTCTCCCCGTACTTTTCCAACGTGTCACTCGCATCCACTATCCTCGCGCCACGTCAGCCCTCACTTCCTCTCTCCCGCCCTTTATATAGGAGTCGTCTTGCCTGGATCCCGAACCAGGGAGTTCCCTGGTTCGGGACACGTGGCAAGACGAGTGCCACACATCCTCCTCGGGATGTGTGGCCGAGGAGCATCCCGAGGAGATGCTTTGGGATGCTCCTCGGCCACACATCCCGAGGCGGGACGTGTGGCCGAGAAGCCGCCACGTGTCCGGAACCAGGGAAGTTCCCTGGTTCCGGATCCAGGCAAGATGAATCCCTTTATATAAGGGCCCACCCATTTCACCATCTTCTCCTCATCCTCTCTTCTTCTTCTTCTTCGTTCTCGAAACCCTAATTCCTCCTCTTTCTTGATTTCTCTGAAGCTTTTGATTTGCAGCCATGGAGATCCCCTTGATCGAGTCCGGGATCGTCATAGACCCTAGTTTTCTATCCCGTTTCGTCTCCGACCTTAATGGGCTCTGGGCTTACTGTGCTCTCGTCCTCGCCGCCGTCGCCGCCTTCAGTAGCCTGGTGAGGAGGAAGAGATTGGTGATTTTCAGATTCCCCAGGGGTAAATCCGTCATTCCGAGCCCGCCTACCTACTTCTCCGACGCCGACGATGTCTCCTCATCCTCCGACGCTGACACCGACGAGGACGACGAAGACGGCAACGACGATGAAGTGGAGTCCGATGATGATGAGAGGGAGTCTTTTTTCGGTGGTTATTGGGAGGGCGAGGGGAGAAATGGGAATTCGGAGGAGAGGGTCTTCTGGCCGGAACTCCTCGGTGGCGGCGCCGTCGTGAAGTTATGGGATGGGTTAGGGTTAGGGTTTCGTAGCTCCGGCACGGAAAAGTTGGTTTCGTTGATGGATCTGAGCCGGGGGGACACCATCGGGTCGTTCCCCGCAGGGAGAGGTCAGATGGCGGTTTTCATGGAGTCCCCGGCGGTGGTCCTCTCCGCGGCGGCGGAAATGGGCGGGAACTTCAGCATTAGGGCATGGGACGCTAGGGCTGGCGGTACGGTGGCGGCGGCGGAGTTGGGGCAGCGGAGGCGGAGGAGGGTGGAGGGGATCGCGGGAAGGGAGGGGAGGGTGTTCGTTCGGGACGACGCCGGAGATGTCTCGGTGGTGGATCTGAGAAACAGCACGGCGGCGGTGGGAACGTAGTGGGACGCCGACGCGGTGTTCGTCGGCGGCGACGAAGCCAAGGATGCGAAGAGACGGGGATATGGCGTGCGGCGGCTACGTGGCGTATTAACGCCGTGAGGTGTTTTCCCGTTTTGCCCTCGACGAATTGAAGTTATTACGGGGCTTGTTGCTTAGCAGATTCCAGCTGTTGTCCTGGGCCCTTTGCCTTGCAAGAACAGCCCATCTTGCTTGTGTGTATAACTGTATATGTATATAATTTTCTAATTAATTTATTGAATTTTTAAAACCACCGTCAAAGCAAGCATCGTGCATATCAAACTAATCACTAGCGCATAGAAAAAATTCCTTAACTTATGTAGCAAAAAAGTCTCTTTTCAGAAGCTATCCTTATGTCAGGACCGCTGATCACATGCTAGCTTGTGTTTGATTGGGGGATATCCCATTTAGGATTAGGAATAATTTTTGAAAAATTTTGAATTTTTTGGAGAGAAATTTTAAAATAAAGGTATTAATGATAAGATAGCTATGTGGCGGGTGAGTTATTATTATATTCTTAAACTTCAATTAAAATTTTTGACAGAAAAAAATTTCATTGGAAAATATGTTGGGGATATCTCCTCTAACTTTATGAAAAAGGGATGGACATGAGATCTTGGAAACTCGCCACCTCACAAACCTTCACAGTTAAGTCATGCTACAATCTCCGGGTCAACGAGGGCATCCGTAGCAACCTGACTAAAGGGTTCTGATGATAAACGGAATAGGAGTAGGAGAAGTATGAAGAGAAATAGAGTTGTAGAGAGAATAAGAGAGCAAGGGAGGAGGAAGAGTCTTTCGGTAGGAGATGAGTTCTCTCCCAAACAAAAAGACTGGAGACTGATCACCTTCCTTTCTCTCCTCCTTTCCCTTTATATATCTAGAGTTGTCATCGGGCGGTTAGTTGAGGGGTGTCATTTTTGAGACAAGGGCAGGTGAAAAGGATACCCTTGTCGAGCTATTGGTCGTGGACATCGGTGCGCGTCCCCACCCAGGCTGGGTGTCGCTCCTGAATATCTATTGTTTTATATATACAAATCAAAATAAACGGATTGATAGAAAAATATCTCATCAGATAACAATCAACATTATTATTATTATTATTATTATTATTACATATTTATAGGAACTCTTGAAACACGTTGACTTTTATTTTTGTTTTTGTTTTTATTTTTCTGACCCGTGGCTTTTCTCGGGAAGGAGGGAAGGACATATCCTAGGACTTATCAATCTAGACAATGCCGTACATATTAAAGAAGAAGGTAGTAAAGGAGATCTTTCCCAAATCGAGAGGATAAAAAATGCTTAAAAAACCCATTTGAACTTATTAATCCAAACAGTGCCATAAAAAATCTTGACTTTTTCCACTAACCACTTTTATTAGTGTTATAGTTCCAAAAGAATCATGTTGAGCCTTATGCCTGTCATAGACTTCATCAACATTGGCTAAGGATAACAAAAGCCTTACCTTAGAACACCTACACAGGAGACACTGGAGAGGCACACAGACGACTTGCTACATGTTCGATATAGAGCCAAAAATTGTCGAACACCTGCTTTTTTCCTGCCTTTTAGCCACGGCCATTTGGATGCACTACAAACACATCTTCGGGCTGACAACATCACCACACAACACATATGGGGGACCCCCTCCCTCTTGACAGAGATAGACAAATCCTTGAGATGGAGATGTGACACGGCCGTCTTCGCAATCACATGGAACATCTAGATTGAGAGGAACACATGTTGTTTTCAAGACAAACGATCACATTTTTCTTGAAACTAACTCGTGACATTTATTTCCTAGTGTTATCTTGGTTTGGTACACTGAACAACTCGAAGTGTCCACAGCTAGAGGCGACAAGGGACCTAATCATGAGAGCATCAATTTTAACAGGGGAGCAGGGATGAGGGTAATGAGACCCCCATGAGTAACCCTCCAAGACCTGATCAGGCAAACAGTTGAGATCCATGGCCTAGAGGAGTTCGGCATGGGAGGTCCAGCCAATGTTTCAATTACATACCACACCCAACTATGTAATGCCTCTACTATTTTAAATAAACATGGTTTATCCACACTATTTTCAAAAACACACACACAAATATTTATTGATATATTTATTTTTTCAAAATTCTATTTTAACACAACTTTAAAAAAAAAACTTTACACCTAATATTGAAATTAGAGCAAAAAATATATGAGATTAAAACCGTATTTTTTTCAAAAATTCAATTGATATTTGAACAAATAGACAACATATGTGAATATATTTACAAATATATGTAAACATGATTGGGTAAATTTTTTTAAAAAAACTATGTGGTTCACAAATTTGCAAAATAAAGAATGCGTTTTCTTAAAAAATCTTCCGGTTTCTCTAGCTAACAAAAAAAAAAAAAAAACTATAAGGTTTTTAATGGAAAAAATCATATGGTTTCACAGATTTCCCTTTTTTGTTAGTTGGAGAAACAATAAGATTTTTTTTTAAAAAAAAAAATCACGTTCCCTATTTTACAAATCTGTGAAACCACATGATTTTTTTTTAAAATTTACCCAACATGATTATTATGAGAGTATAAACTCAATTAGTCATTTATATTTGAGACGTTAAATAGAATGATCATATAAATCATAAATTCCTTTACATGCAATAACATACAAAAACTCACTTTATAAATTCCCAAAAGTTGGTTACTAAAATCCAGAAGTCCAAAAGATTATAATAAATAATTAAGAAATTAAACTTAATTAAAGTATTAAAACAGGATTTAAGACACCACCGCTTGCATTAAAAACGCGGTGGACCACTGTCTCTTATCCTTCCCTAATTCCGTTTTAAGAATTCCGAAGACTTGGGGTTTGCCGGCTGTGAGACCAATCCAACGGTTCTCATTGCATGGACTGCTCCTCGAGATCAGCGCACACTTAATTATTTAGTCTTCATGAGCCGTCAAATTAGAAGGCTCATTGAATGTTTGCGTCCATTAATAATTTAACACGTGTACTGTTTTATAATATAATTTTAAATGAAATTATTAAATTTAATGGAAAATTATCTTAAAGTCCCTAAAGAGTTTCATTTTTTATATGAAGATAGGTTCAAATTATAATATACTTTTAAATGGAGTTATTAAATGAAATAGGGACTATTTTTTTATTAAATGAATAAACCATATTTTTTTATTTAATCATTTATAAAGAGAGGTACATAAATAAGATCCTTTGACAGATCTAGTATAACAAGGATTGCAGATTTTTCATCAATCGTCGGTGTCTTTAAAGTCTAATGTTGTGGTGGCTCCTCTCAAACGTTAGGCTTCTCTTAACAATTGATTTCATTGCGACCAGTTTTAGCTTTTTAGATGCATGATCTATATTAAACCAAGATAATAAAATCGATGTAACAGTAGGAGGGAGGGTAGAGAACTCCATCTGGTATGAGTCAAGCCTAAATCTTCCTCTTTGAAATCTGCTCTCTGAGATCTCGGCACCTGTTCCCCCCTAGTGAGGGTGATACTGTGTTTGATGAGAGTATGCATTGATTGTAGTTGCGCTTTTTTGCTGGCATGGGTACCTTCGAACCACGAGAGGAAGAGGAAGTCGGTTTGACGGATGAGTCTCGTACAAACGTGACGTTTTAGGGACTACTTGTTAAAATTGAAAAATCAGAACTCCTTAAAAAAAAGAGAGAGAGAGAGAGAAATTTTTAGGGACTTTAAAATAATATATTTTTTTTAATTTAATCATCTCCATGCAATTTTATGTGGCTGTGTTGATGTTCCTTGGAGAATATCCACACTTTGAAAAAGAAAACCAATTTTTCTATGTTTTTCTGGTTCCCCAATCCACCATCAAAGCATCATCATTTTTCCACATGCAATAATAAAACAACACTTTATTTCTTAAATAAATAATTTACTTGAATTAAAAACCGGTAAGTAGCAAAAAGTCCTTGACTTTTTGCCATTTATTTTTGGGTCCTTGGGGTGTTTATTGTTACTGTTTTGGGGTGTATTTTGGTCCATGACAACAGTATTAAAACAGTATCAGAGATTTTTTGATAATTTTTAATTAAAAAACATATATTATAATAATAATAAGACTTTTTTTTAAAAAAAAATGTAAATTTTCGGACAAAATTATGAACTATATATAATTTATATTTATGTAATTGTAGAAGTTCATGGCAGGACAACCACAAGAGCGCATGGTCAACCACTCTCCTGTAGCTCCTCTATATTCAATTCGATCGAAGACGTTGAATCATTCCGCCATTGACGTCCTTGGAGGTCTTCTCCTTCTAGATCTTCCTCTTCTCTTTAGCTATATTGGCGTCATGTCATGCATATCAGTGCTCGTAGTTAATTTTCATTGAGAGAGAGAGAGAGAGAGATGGTGAGGAAGAGGTTGGGGAATTACTATGCTAAGGAGGCAGTGGAGTTCTTGAACCATGTGATTAGAGACAAGCCTCTGCTGCCCTTTTTGGTGCCCCTTGGATTCTTTGCCTGGGCTATTGAGCGATGGCTTGTGCCTTTCTCCAATTGGGTGCCCCTTGCTTTTGCCGTCTGGGCCACAATTCAGGTTTGTGTTTCAGTGACTGGTTTTGATGCGTTTCTTCTTGAGTTCTTAGTGTTTGTTTATTTGTTTCAATGAGTTTTGGTGTTGAAAGGCCGGAGCTTTCTTGCTGAGATGAATCAAAATTTCAGCTTTTTTTGAGTTTTTTTTATTGTGTTATATTTGGCAGTATGGGAGGTATCAGCGCAGATTGCTTGTGGAGGACTTGAACAGGAGATGGAGGCAGCTTGTGATGAATACAACGGTGGGATACTTCACCTTGTGTTGTTTTTTTGTTCATGATTTGGTTTATGATTCAAATTATGGAAGTGGATGAGTGGTTGCAGCCTACTACGCCACTGGAGCCTTGTGCATGGTTGAACAGACTTCTGATGGAAGTCTGGCCGAATTTCATGGAGCCCAGAATTTCAAAAAGGTTTTCATCTCTTGTTGAGGTGAGATTGGTTTTGTATTCAATCTGATTTTTCTTCTTTTGCTGTAATTTGAGTGTGAAGTCAGTTTATGCACGAGTACAAGAAACAACAAAATATAGAACTCATAGCATGCAACTTTCATGATGTTGGAGATACCATCTCGCTTCCAATACTTGTTTAGTAGATAGATTCATTCGCTTCCGGTGTGATTTGACCGACCTCTAGCCAGAACTTAGCAACCTGAACACTGCTTTAGGCTGAAAAACTCTTTGGTAAATGATTTCTTAAAACCATTTTTTCTAAGAATATGAAGATCAATTTTATGGATCCCAGGGGGAGATTGATATACAATTTAATTGTGAGATAGAGAAAATCTTTGTATTTGAAAGCAATCTGTGAACTTTGTTTTATTTACTGATCCACTTCTAGATTCAGGGGCATTAACCTGGACTGACATATCTCCAGTTGTTTCAATTCTTCCCCTCTTTGAAACTTTCCCTTTTAAGGCAAATGACTATATATCCCTTGAAGCCTGGGACCATTCAAGATGATTATTTATGTTTGGGTCTCAAACCTCTGATATGCCTGCATTTTGGGTTCTGTTTGGTGGGGCAACTGTAAGAGAAATAGGGAGATTTCTTTTTCTACCCATTTCTGTATGGTAAATCAAGAAATTGGCTCTCCAACATGTAAGCATGCTTTCTTGGGTATGTCATATTAAGAAAATAAAAGGAAAAAGGCCAACAGTTAACAAGAATTTTACACCTTTCTATTGACCTCTAGTGTACTGTTTAAGGAGGTAAATTGCTATCATTAGGAGTTATATACCTGAAGTAAAAACTGATTGGACCTCTTATTTCCTTCTTTTCTTTGGTTTTTTGCAGAGGCGGTTGAAGCATCGAAAACCAAAGCTGCTTGTAAGTTTGCGTTTGCCGATCTATTTCTGATTGTTAATTATTGGAAAGTACTAATCAAGCATGCATTTCTTTTGTTTAGGAAAGAATAGAATTGCAGGAATTCTCACTAGGGTCCTGCCCTCCTGACCTGGGACAAGATGGGGTACACTGGATTACTTCAGGTGACCAGGTTTGATTTCTTTTATGTTTACCTTAGTTTACAAAGCTCTGATTTGAATATATTTTGGATAAAAGGTAAAAAGTATAAACCCCTTATAATGCTCCTATTTTCATGCCACCTCATATACTTGTTAAGTATCCATTTAGTGTTAAATGCTATCCTCCTCTAAATAGTGAAGAAACGAGAAGCTTTTAAAGCTTGATATCTCAAAAATTGCTGACTCCTATTGGGGTTTCAATAGCTCATTTCTTTCTCATCTAGGGAGCTGAAGTTGTCTAGCCACAGTTTTTCCACTCCTATGGGCCAAATCTCCCCTATTTAATATCATCAATAATTTGCTGAGCTATGCCAACCATATATGATCAGTAAAATTTCTCCATTTACACAAGTATGTACAAAGGCCTTACAAATGAAGATACATAACAGTATGATTAATTATTGATCAATTAATTGAGGGCTATGGACTATCTTGGTAGGGGGAGACTTGGCTCTGAAGGCCATTAAACACATGTATGATCAATTATTGATCAGTTAATATCACTTGGATCCTTGTGCTTAAGATTCAATTGCCTATGATTATTGTTTTAAACTTCAAAATAAAAACACTCCAATTATTTGTGAACATGTATTTAAACCAAACTGAATATCCATCTCTTGAACAAGAGAGTAGTGAATTCTTTATAATGCATCTCACCTATTTCATCTCTGATCTGGAATCTTCTTCTGAAATGATATTACTTTGAGATTGCTAGCTCCTACTGATGCTAAAATTAGCCCTTAATAAAATCGTTGACTACAAACTTTACCTGCTGTGGTGAATAAAGTATTGAATACTGAGAAACAGATATTCTTTTTTATGATTACCTGTATTTTTCATAAGAATGACAACTATTTCTAATGTTGTTTAACTGCTGCACACATGGTATGGTTCTCGTAATAGTTTCAGCTTGCAAAATACTATGATCATTGTATTTTTTATTCTTGCGACAACAAGTTAACCATATATGTTGGTCCTGACAGCAAGTTATGCGGATTGGTTTTGAATGGAACACTAATGACATGAGCATAATGTTGCTGGCAAAGTTGGCAAGGCCATTGATTGGGACTGCTCGAATTGTCATCAACAACCTCTATATCAAAGGAGATGTATGTAGAGTTCTTCTCCTGAATTATTGCAACTTAATGCTTCTTTATTATAAAATTGACTGTTTCACAATTAAATGAATCTATAAGCCTCAGAAGGCATTGTGTGGTCATATGCTGAGAATTGATCTAACATAAAGAGCCTGAGTTAGATTCTTGATGTTATGATTCTCTAGTTGCTTGCAAATTAATATAAATTCCAAATAAAAGGATATTCATTACACAAGCTACTTTGACAGAATGTTCTATTCCTGAGAAGATGCAGACTGAAAGCTTGAATGTTCCATCAGTACTAATGGCTCTCAACATCAATTAATCTGATATTCCAATCTGATCTTTATCTTTTTCTTAGTTGTATAGATGAGTTAGTCTTTTAGCACAATAAGATATGCTAACCAACATATTCTTTGTGTCTATTGTATAGTGTTTTTTTAAGTTTTTTCCTTATTTCTTTTGCATTTGAGTCGAGGCCGTGATTTTTACAGCCATGGAATGGGCTTATCAAGTCCTACGTATTTATGTATAGTGATGCTAACCTGAGGAGAGATGGGTTCGAAGCTTCCCCTTGAATATTACTCCTTATCTTGGCTCCAGGATTGTAACAATTAGTACTATTAAACCTTCTTTTTATTTACCTAACATATTTTCACCCTTTGTCTCCATTTCCAACTTCAATTTTGCAGCTCCGCTTACTTCCAATACTTGATGGACAAGCAGTTCTTTATTCATTTGAATCTACTCCTGAGGTCAGGATAGGTGTTGCGTTTGGAAGTGGTGGAAGCCAATCGCTTCCCGCTACAGAATTACCGGGCGTTTCAAGTTGGCTGGTGTGTTTCTTTGCCAATGAATATTTCTTTCATAAAAAATGTTCTAGAAGTATGTTAAGTTTACCTTGTGGAATTTCACATAATGTTTTGTATGACATTTTGCATATACTCTTTCTCTTATCTAGGTAAAACTTTTCACCGATACTTTAGTCAAGATGATGGTTGAGCCCCGGCGTGGATGTTATTCTTTGCCATCAGTAGATTTAAGGAAGAAAGTTGTTGGAGGTGTGCTTTCTGTTACTGTAGTTTCAGCCAGTAAATTGGGTCAAAGTAATTCCTTTAGCAACAATGGATCTCGAGAAAGCTCTTTAACAACTGGCAGCTTTGTTGGAAATGGTGGAAATAAAATTCTACAGACATTTATTGAAGTAGAGCTTGGAGATTTGACGAGACGGACAAGTATTAGTCAAGGTTCTAGCCCTAGATGGGATACTACCTTTAACATGGTATTGCATGGGGAATCGGGAATCCTCAAGTTTCATCTTTATGAATGGGATCCAAGCAGCGTGAAGTATAATTACTTGACCAGCTGTGAGATTAAGGTACTCTAAACACATCTGTCTTTGCTTTTGTTGTGCTTTGATTTATGAGAATCACATGCAGACACAAAATCCTTTAGTTTTGTATGAGTGACCTTTCCAACCATTTTATACCTAACATTTTCTGATGTCTTGACAGATGAAGTATGTTATAGATGATTCTACAACCTTTTGGGCAATAGGACCTAAATTTGGTGTACTAGCAAAACAAGCCGAATATTGTGGGAAAGAAGTTGAAATGGTTGTGCCGTTCGAGGAAACCAGCATTGGGGAGGTACACTGCTTCAGTGAATCGACTCTAATTTTAATCATTATGACGTGTGAATGCACTAGCTTGCATTGTAAATACATTTTTCCAATGACTGCATCACACACTCTTCATGCTTTTACTTAGGTCAGTGGCTAATTCTATTATATAGAATCGTTGACTCAATCATGATTGATACAACTATGAAAAGATAATCTGTTATTCCATCTTATTTGTATTATATATGATAATTATTGTGATTTCAAGGAATATTGAACTCTTATTTCTGTACATCATTTTACTTATGGTATACATATACAAGATACATGTTCATAAAGGATAATCATTTACTTTTCATTTCTGCATCACTTCAATCATCCATAACTCTGTTAGTTTCGTGTGAAAATTTTCATTTGTTTTGCAGTTGACTGTGAAGCTTGTGCTTAAAGAATGGCAATATTCAGATGATTTAAGTAGCCTGAATAAATCTTCCACCAGTACTCAACATTCAATATATAATTCGCAACATCTACAACTAAAAACGGGAAGGAAACTTAAGGTAACAGTCGTTGAAGGACGAAACCTGATGACAAAAGATAAATCAGGAAAATGTGACCCTTATGTAAAACTACAATACGGAAAGGTTGGTTATGCTACAAGATACTATTTTCTGGAGAAGTTGAATACATAAATCTCCTGTTATTTGTTTGATCTCCTATTTTCTCATTAAATATAACTTCTTTCCAGGTTCTTCATAAAACAAAAACTCTCTCTCATACTACAAATCCTGTGTGGAACCATAAGTTCGATTTTGATGAAATAGGAGGTGGAGAGTGTCTCATGATCAAATGCTATAATGCAGACATATTTGGTGATGAGAATATTGGAAGTGCAAGGGTAAATCTTGAGGGTCTTGTAGAAGGTTCTTGTAAGGATGTCTGGATACCCTTGGAGAAGGTAAATTCTGGCGAGCTGAGGCTCCAGATTGAAGCATTGAAAAATGAAGACCTTGAAGCACTAAGGGTACGCTTTGTTTCATGTGCTTCATTTTGTATTCACTTTATTTGAGATTATTATAGAGCGTAGATGATGAACTTCTTAAACATAACATTTAGTGGGTTTTCTATCAATCACAATCTATCTTCTTTATGACTTACATAACTACATGTATTTTATTTGTTAGACCGCGTTTTGCCGTTACTGTAAGTTTGATAGCTTGACGTCAGAAGTTATCTGGTTTATGTAGGCTTCCCTGGGTCAATTTGGGAGTGGCTGGATTGAACTAGTCCTTATTGAAGCTAGGGACCTCATTGCTGCTGATCTAAGGGGAACAAGCGATCCTTATGTAAGGGTGCAGTATGGTAATACGAAGAAACGCACTAAGGTCAGTCAAAATCCAATGTAAATATATATAGATATATATATATATATATATATTATGTGTTTTATACTAATATGTTATTGCTATAGCAAACACTTTCAGATAACACCATTCTGAGAAATATTTGACATTACATTTTATTCAAGTTTATGGTCTAAAATGTTTTTCTGGATGGAAATCAACCATAAAAGATGAGGAGATATGTTTTTATATAATCTATATAGGAAACTCAAGTCTAGTTGCAGAAGTTTGTATTTCCACTTTGGCTGTAGATGGAAGCTAGTAAATATCTAAAAAATCGGTAAGAGCAATCCCTATAATTAGGCAATGTAGTTGTTAAATGCCAATCTTTTGCATATTGATTTCTCATTTCGGAATTGTAGTCCAACCATTTACTTATATAGATTGCATCATCTTAGATGGTCATTATGTGTATGTTCGTACCCATAGTATATATTCTGCATGCATATGTTTGAACAATTGCTCGCAATGCACTTTATGCAGGTTGTTCACAAGACATTGAATCCCCAGTGGAACCAAACATTAGAGTTTCCTGATACCGGGAGGCCCTTGGTTCTTCATGTGAAAGATCACAATGCTCTCCTCCCGACATCAAGTATCGGTGATTGTGTTGTCGAATATGAACGGTTACCTCCAAATCAAACAGCAGACAAGTGGATCCCTCTTCAAGGAGTAAAGAGTGGAGAGATCCACATACAAGTAACAAGAAAAGTGCCAGAATTGCAAAAGAAAATGACCTTAGACACTAATATATCGTCATTAAGCAAAGCAAATCAAATATCTGGCCAGGTAAGTTGAATTGGATACATCCCTTGCTGTGAAAATTGCTGCTAATCAATTTACTTAGAATACACTTTCAAATAATGCAGATTAGGGAACTTCTGAAGAAAGTGAATGGATTGATTGAGGATGGAGATCTCGAGAACTTGTCACTAGCTCTGAGTGAAGTCGAGAACATTGAGGATGGGCAGGTCCAGTACATGTTGCAACTAGAGAATGAGAAGACGCTATTGATCGAAAAAATCAGTGAGCTTGGCCGGGAAATGAGTAGAACAACATCAGCCCCTAGCAAGCTTTCGCATTGAGACTCACATTCGCAGCAAATTAGCTATAAAAGAATTGAAAATACGTGTCTGAGAAAGATTGGCAAAGCAGAAATGTTTGTATAGACTATAGTGGCAATTAAAATCTCCAGAGGATTATTTGTTCCTGGATGTTTTCATTGTTTCTGCTTTCCTCTTTCACAATGTGCCAATTCATGTAATACAAATAGCTGTTCTGTTTTCTGACTATAAACATTTATATATAAATGTGCAATTACGTGCAAAAAGCTTATTTCCAATTTTATAAAATGGTTTGTTTTGCATATATATATATATATATATATATATCCCTGTAAATCCTTGTAATCACAGAATTTGTAATGGTTTGTTTATACAGCTAAAACCAAGATGATTGAAAGTATACCTCTAACATATGTTATTAATGTTTGCATATGTTGATGCTATGAACCGGTCCTCGGGATCTGAACTCTGAGAGATCAACTTATAGAATCTGGTGGAGATGATGAATCTTAGTTAAGGAATCGAGGAAACGGCTTGAACTGAATGGAAACTTTATGTGAACCACCGTCTTGAGAGGCAATGAAGGTCCGTCCAATGAGTTCAACTCCTTGTAAAGGAAGTTTACGGATTTTTCCCCGAAACCTTCGATGATCAAGTTAATGGGACGATTAGAGGAGAAATAGAAGGAGAAGGGAGAAAGAATCCTCATGGAGATTGGAGGAGAGAAAGAGTCAGAGAGGAGAGCCTGGAGTCTCGAGGTTGAAGATGAGCCTCACAAAAACCATATATTTTCATACTAGTTATAGGTCCTTATACCTTACAAGATGGCATAAATCTTTTTATTATCTACTGACAAGCAATTGAGAAAAACCATTTATTAGGAAATATATGCTTATTACTAATTAATTAGTTATATTTTCATCCAAAATTGATAAACATGATTGCATGCCTCCAAAAAAATATGTATTGTCTAAATACTCCTAAAAAAATAATATTTATTTACATACCCTTATAAAATATATTTTATTTACTTATATATCTCTGTCATTAATCACATTAAAATTTTGAGTTTTAACTATAATTTAAAAAAAACCAACGACCCATTAGCTTATTGGTATTGGATTCTTTGCGTAGGGTGTAGATGATTGGGAAGAACCTAGGATCGAACCCTCATGACTACAAGGTGAGGGCACGTGTGCAGAGAGCCACGCTGCTCACCCCTAACTTTCACACAGGAGGCGTTTGTCGCCTTTGTAAAAAAAAAAACTATAATTAAAAAATGTCTGAACTATCTTTAACTTTTTAAAAGTCATTCAAGTAATTTTGAACTTTTCCTGAAGAGGTATATTAGTAAAACTATTTTAATAATTTCCACTTATTCCATCAATTGGTTTGACAACATCAAAGATCAACCTAACTACAAAATATATATTAAAAAAAAAGTTGATAACCACTTGAATATATAAGTAAAAAAAATGATTTGTAAAAGTACATGAGCAAATATCATTTAATATCATTTTTGTGGTGGGGTATGCGAGCAAAAACTCCATACTTTTTTATTCAACATCAACCGAAAAAAAAAAAATTAGGATTCTTAATCCATCAGATAGCATACTCAAACCGACTAAGCCAACTAAGAATAATATCTACAAGATATTTATTCTTAGCCTGTGTTCTTTTTGGGTTCTCTGATGAGTTTATTAGAGTTGTAGTCCAAACACTTAACCAACTTTTGACTGATTGTTACTCTAAACATCTCATAAGCATCAAATTAAACAAATGAGAACAAGCCACTTCAAAGTGATTCAAATGCCACTTTAAAGAAGCAGTGAGTCTAAGAAGATGGTCCAAAGTCAGAATTTTCATTAATAAAATATAATGCTGTGCCTTTTAAGTTCATTTACACAAACAGGATCTGATAACAAGAATGTGAGCTAACTTATTACTTGCAAAGATATTCAAGTGTTAATATACACATTGATAGTATTAATAATAGAAGTAATTCAAACCTGAAACATCTGAGAGAACAATAGGATGTTCCAGGAAAGCTGAAAGCCTGCTATGATGCGGATCTTCTCAGTAGGATTTGGCTGCAAATATGAAGGTTCACAGCATCAGTAAATTTCTCCGAAACCAAAAACGTTGTGAAAATAAATGTAAATGGTTGAAGATATACAGGCATATGAGTTCCTTTTATCACTGCAATCACAGGGCATCTTCATCACTGCTATCACCAAACATAGCTGCCACCTTCAAAGCCAGCTTTGCAGCCATTTCTCTCCTTTGGTAATCAGGCATCAATCTTGAGTTATCACGCATATTATTGATCTCACCCATTAGCCTTTCTAGATCATCGAAACCAAAATGGAGATCGTCATCATCCGATTCAGAGGGCTTGGCTGCATGAACTTCAGCCTTCTCTGATATTTCAACTGATGATTCCAACATTTGGTTTGCTGATGTCTCCCCATTATGGTTCAGGTCCGCATCCCCATCCACTGCATGTTGGTTGATGGATTTTTCTTCCACACTATTTTCCCGGGTGATATTACCAGAAAGAACACAAGAAACATTACCAGGTTCTTTAACAGATGATATCTCAACTTTATCTCCACGACCATCAATAGTTTTCTCATTTATTTCTTCACTATTTCTGGTATGGGCCCTACCATCAGTTACTCCCTCATCTGTTGTCCCTACTGAAGATTCATGCATTGAAAGAGACGGGCCACCTGTATCATCAACTGGTTCATCAGCACCTGACAAGCGCTCATAGTCAATCTCATAGTCTGATTCATCATCTGTCGTCTCTGGCAATAACAAGCAATCCAGAAAGACACAATAAGATGCCATCCCAAAAAATGGTATATGAAAAATTAAAATAAAAAACCCCATATTAGTCTATCATAAAAGAAACTGAAAGTTTTAACATTTAACCCAGGTTTGTGGCACCAGTGAGTGTGTTATTCCTTAAAAGATGCAAGTTAGTGAAGAGACAGGAATTGCTATTGAACTTACCTTCTTTATGAACCAGGGATAGCATGTTTATCTTATTTCCAGACTTCAATACCATTCCAGGCCACATATGGGCAGAAAGAGCTCCATATAATCGCTCTATACCTTGAATATCACCATCAACTGACAGACCTGTCCAAAAATACCTAAAAATTACAGACTGCTAGATTATATAATTTGTCTAAAATTTTTCCATTAATGAAAGAGAGACAACAGTTTAAAAAATGGCACAGAGAACAGTCACAAGGAGTTCATTGTCCCCAAACTAGTCAATGCACAATTCGATGAGAGCAAAGAATGAATAGTAGACAGTGCAAAATAAATAAAAAGGGAACTTACATTTATCAAAAGCAGCATTGGACGCACAAGCTTCAAAGAACTCTACATTATTTTGGATACACCATTCTAAACTTGACTTCCGTATTTCCAGCACTGGTTCTTCTTCTCCTAATAAACTACAACCCTCACTTTCATCAATTCCATAGTTTAAGAATTCAGGATGAGGATCACTACTACACTCTCCATGCTTCTGCAGGCATCTCCTGTACTCCGCATGGGCATAATGACCAGGTACAAGGTCCGCCTTGTTCCCTATGCACAATAATATTTCAAACTTCTGAATATCAATGCCAGCAACCCAGTTTTGAAGGGCAATGAATGAAGACTCCTGCAGATGATGATAGTATTGTAAGTTCATGTGCGGTAAACCAAATGCTTAGGGATAACAACCGAATGCTAGCAATCTTGATTCTACTAAGATTCTAGCCAACCAGAAACCATCATGTACAACAAGAAAGATAAGGAACATCAGGTTTGGTTCGAACATCACTCATATCAAAAACCATCACTAATGCAGACAGCTGCGCAACAGCTGGTAGTCTTCCAAGGGAGAACCCTTCCTCGAGATGAGCTGTCCATATAGACAGATCAGCTGAGTAATACTTCGTATCAATAGTCCACCTAGTCAATCAATGAAACCACACAATAATCATTAACACAGACAAGAACTCAAGTAGTCATAACATTTGAACTAAGTGATGAATGAACCAACCAAAAAAAAAGAATAGTACCCATGACAGAGTACTCCTGTTGATAAATCACAAGTTTGTGGGACATCCACTGAAAGCAATCCTGCAATCAAGAGAAAAGCACTGATGAAGTACAAATAACAGTTTATCAAAAGAGATATAAATAACAGAAGAAATACAGTTGAAGCCACAAACATTTAACAAACAAGGAATTATCACAACATCCAAGCTGGAAAAATGGCCTGAAGAAATAAATAAAACATTTCAAACTAATTGTCATGAACCAATATGTTTGGAACATTCATCCATTTACCCATTGCAAGAGAGCTAGACATAACATAGACATATTTGGACATAAGTTACATAACTGGATGATTTAGAATTTTAGAGGAAACATGAAGACCTTGCAGGATGTATTTGGTTCGAAGAAAACACATGATAACATTGCTCAATGTACAATTCAATTGTCATTAAGAAGTTCCAAGACAGTATAAGATACAATCAGAAAGTTCTCGACTTTATTCTCTCTATGATAAAGAGCATAAAAAATACATTAAATTATTTTTAATATCAGGAGCATACTCGGATAGTTGTGATGTATGGACACGCTAAACAGAAGCTACAAGAGAAAGGGCATACAATAGTGGCCCAATGGGAATTTAGACAATTTAATCATAAGAACAGCTATATTATATAGATCAAAGAATGCCAAAAAGGAAACAAAAAAACAGATAATGAACTTGTTAAAAAGGATAACACTTAAGGTACACAGTGAAATTCAAACAAGCCCAAGGTTTAGTAGTATCTTGTATGGCACCGAACTGAAACTTCTCCATAGTATCATTTGATTGCAGCGGGAAGCAATGAAGTAGAACGAAAGTGAAAACTATTGCTATGGATTTCACTACACACGTTCAGATTGATCGAGTAGTAATCGCGCCCTAGAGGTTGCCAAGATTCAAAGAGATCACTAAGAATAGATCAAAAGCAACAATACTTCACTCAAAAGGTTATGAAATTAGGGTTGAAGAATTCATAGAAGAAAAGAAAGAGAGGGAGAGAGAAAACTCACTGGAGAGAAGAGTGCGCTTGCCGGAGTTAGGGGTACCGATGAGCATGATCCCTGGCCGGCTCTCCAGAGCCACAGCAGCGCCGCCGTCCTCGTCGGCTGTCTCTCCGCGCATCTTCGATCGAGTCTTCGAGTTCCAACGAGTTCCCTCCCTCGACGAACAACTGTGCTCGCGGAATGGGAATGGAATGAAACCCGAAACCAGAATCCAACCCGATTTAACAGATTTCGGATCTTCTTATACCTAAGCGGATGCGGATGCGGATGCGGATGCGGATGCGGATCCGGATCTCTTCATCATAAAATCCAATAAGCTGCCTATCTATTCCCCTCTAAATTTCAGCTTTCTTGAAATAACATTCAAGAGAACCTTAGGGCCTGGTTACAAAATAAAAAATTATGGTATAATTTTTATGTAGGAAATGAAGAGGATTATTACAGAAATTCTTACATATTTTATTTCTATAGAATAAGTGTTTGACTAGCATAATACAAAATAGTCTTTGGATTATAAGACTACTATCTAAAAGCATTTAGAAACCTATGAAGTTAGAGGATAACGAATGGGTCGCATATAGTTTTGGTGTAATACCCAATTTAGTCCCTCTATTATATCGAATCGGCCCTTTTGATCCATTTATTATAATTTGATTCTTTTTGGTCCCTATACTTTCACTATTGTGTCTGGCTCATCATTAAAGCTTTCACCTCAATGCTGCAGCACGCCAAGTCCGTGAGATTCACCGTACCTCGACGAATTTACTGTACACTGGTGGTAAGGTGCGCATAGTGACTAGTCCCATCGCCACTGACCCCTCGAGCCGCCCAACGTCTGGCCGTAATAATAAAGGAAGGGATAACTTGGTGGAAGAAACCGCAACACTCACAGACCTTCACTCCTCTCATAACCATTGCACCTATCAACCAGAGAGAGAGGACGGAGTAGGAGTGTTGTTCCGATGGGCTGGCCGAGTAACATCGGAGTTGGGTAGTAGAGAACTGCAGCAGCCAGCACCACCGCGCTAACGCCGAAGCTACTCTCAAGGACGGCACGAGCACTCTAGTGAGCCTCCAAACCTCTTGTAGAATAGTTACAGTGGAGTGGCAAGTGGTAGAGTGCAGCAACCTTGGAGTGGGGTCTATGTATCGGTGCATGCATGTTGAGGAACTGAAGCCTTCTCCAGGTTGGAGAGGGAGGGAAGGGGTCTAGCTGCTTGCCTATGTACACACCCATGTCCTCACCGAACCTATTGCAAGGTCTATAGTGGTTAATGTGAAGAGATAACAGGAGGTGGTGGGTTAGTAAGAGGAGATTCAGTAAGGCTTGGCATAATAATAGTATAAGTAGTTTGGTAGAAGAACTAACCAAGAGTGGGAGATAATGGTCATGATGCATAAGATTGAGGGATTAATTCCCAGGTGCCATGAGTAGTAATATAAAAGAAAGGAGCTTGGGTTCATGTGAATAAGTGCATGAGCCATGAAACCCAACTATTTGTATTAAAACATTAGTTGCTAGTGCATATATGATATTATTAACTAGTTAGGGCATATTAATGAAGAACCAGTCTTTGATTTATGAGTAGAGGCATGGATTCTAGAGAGAGAATAGTAGATAATGAATAAAATGGTCATGGACTTTAAACTAGGACTTGATGGGTTAATGGGCTGGATGTGGAGAGAAAGTGGCATGAGAGATTATGGGTCCAGGTTTGAGGATGGGTTAGACTTATGTTAAAGGCTCATATAGGAGAACCTATTGATTGGAATGGGCCAATGGGCCACAGCCCACTCCTATAAGTAAAAATGCCCTATAAATCCTAATAAAAGTTGTGAGTATTGGGTGGTATTAATAATTATTAAATTGATCTGTTAATGGGCTCATGGGCCACGTCAAGGGCAAGGGGGCCTATGGCCCAAGTGAATGTCTAATCGAGTTGGTAAGTCTTACATATCACATATGTTTATACGGGTTATGCTTAATGGCCAGATATTGATGTGATGCCGAGGGTCACAGTGGGAGAGACACCAGACGGTTGTTAGACACTTCAGCCTTTACAGGTAAGTACCTTCAGCTCTCTCCGTTATCATGTTAATTTTTAATCTCATGTTTGTGCGCTTCCCAATCATTGGTTGGTTGGTTTCTTGGTTTGTTGATGCCATGTATGCTTATTTGATGCCTTGGATTATTATTTCCTTGATTTCATGCTTACTTGACTCGTTGGAGTAGTACCTTGTTGATTCCATGCTTGTGTATGTGTGTGTAGTTGTATGATGTTTCTTTTTCACTCGATATGTGTTACTCTTGTAGATTCTTCCGCCCGGATCAGTGGAATGTGGGGCTCCTGTGGAGTGTTCGAGGCTGCGGATACCCTGGCGTTCTGATGGTTTCATACCAGGGGGAGGATACTCTGACTGTCCACCTGTCAGTTGGATGATACACTGGCCGTGTCGACACGCATGAGAGATAGCGCTGCAGATTTCCGACTAAGAGTCGATACCAGCTTAGGCTGACGAATGACTGGGGGATACTTTGAAATCTTCTTTAGATTGCTCTTTCAGGGATTGAGGTCGTAGTGGTGATTAGGAGTCCATACCATTGTTTGCCTTTGTAGTAAGTCTGAGACTCCTAGGTGATTGGATTGTGCGGGGTGTAGCCCCACCTGCTTGGTTTAGTCATGTTATTGATTCGCTTTACTTGCTTATCTCCTTCTTATACATGACTTGTTTATAATCCCTGTGGGGGTGCTTACTGGCTTTCCTTCCGAAAGCTCATACACTTGTTCTCACTCATTTTCAGATCTTGCGGAGTAGCGGACTTGAGCTATCGGAGCTGTGCGTGGGGCATAGGGACTGTTGCTGAGGTTGGCTACCTCTGATTTCATTACTATGAGTGAGGACACTTTTGATTTGGTCCATGTGGACCAGTTATGTACTTGACATTATAGGGTGCCTGTACCCTTAGGATTTATCTTCCGCTGATGTTACTTTGACTTTATATTTATGTTTTATTATTCCGCTGCATATGGGTTATTGTTTTATGATCACTTAGGTCTTGTATCCAAGTAGGGACCGTCTCTGCTTGGGTACGGCCGGTCTGCTCACGTGCCCGAGGCCCGAGATTTTGGGGTCGGGGCGTGACACACTATCTCTCACCCAAAAGAGGGATTGATGATGATGCACTGAGTTATTCACTTGGTTGTGTATATTCATTCATAAGTAAAAAAAAAAAGTTTTATGCAAACATTCTCCCGTCAATCTTTATAATTGCAACAACCTTGATGTATATTCATTCAAAACCAAGTTGTTTGCATATATACCAGAAGTTGTATTAATAACTTTTGCTTATATATAAATATAATTGTTAGTGTTAAAATCAATATCGCCTGAGATTAACACCGATCTTGACTAACGGTCAAAGATTTATATTTAAGGGACTAGATCGTAGAATAAGAAAATAATCATCCAAGGCAAAAATAAAAGTATACGCCCGATATAAGTGGAAAACCCCGTAAATAAAGGAAAAAACCACAAGACCCTACTAAGAGGGTAATCCACTATATACATGTCGAATACAAGACTTCGAATCCTCTTGGAGAGGAGTACAATAGTCTAGAAGAGCAAGAGAGAATGGATCACCGGCCGGAGCCCGTCAAAGACGTAGAATGGCTCAGAGGCCTCATACAACCAAGAGAATAGCTCGCACGCCTCACACAATCAAGAAGATTAGAGTATACATCACCGGGGTCCGTTGGGGAAAGAGAGAGAGCTGGAGCTCGTATATCTCATTCAACCAATAGAGGGACAAAGAATCTCCATGAATCAGTAAGAGAGAAAGGAGAAGCCCGTCGGAGCTCGCCGGCACCCGTTGGCTGAGGTGAAGACCTCCTATCGAGGAGAGAGAAAAGGATCCCGTGGAAAGGAGAAAATCTCTGGGGAGAGAGACCTAACATCGCTCATCGGAGCTCATAGAGAGAGAAAGGAAGGTGCACACCGTGGAGTTGAGAGCTTTGCCGGTCAAAGCCTGTCGGAGAAGGAGAGAGGACTCGCCTAAATGAGAGTACTCGCCGGAGTGAGAGAAAGCTCACCAAACTTGTGCAATTGAAGATAGCTTGTCGGCACCCGTCGAGGAAGAAGAAAGGAGCTCCCATCGACTGGGGCCCATCCGAGAAGGAGAGAGGTTCGTGCTCGCTGTCTTACCGGCACCGGCGCCCGTCAAAGGAAGGGAGAAGGCTCGCCGACCTCACAGCCCCGTGAGGGAGAGAGATGGGGTCGCTGGTGACTGGATCTTATCGGAGGGAAAGAGAGAAAGGCTTGTCGATGGCTGGATCCCGTCGGAGAGGAGGAAGGAGGCTCGCCGGCCTAAAAGAGGGAGGGTTCCTCGAGCTTGTGCGAAGAGAGGGAAAGTGAAGCTCTCCATCCTCGGCGCCCGTCCGAGGGGGAGGAGGAGGCTCGTAGGGAGAGAGAATGTAGCTCGTCAAGAGAGAGAGCGAAGCCCGTCGGGAGAGAGAGCGGAGCCCGTCCGAAAGTTAGAGAGCGTCCGAGAGTTAGAGAGCGTCCCCTCTTCAAGGTTGCTCATTAAGAGCCTTTAATGATTATTTTTGTGGTGGGACCATGATAGAGAAAATATCCCCTCTACTTCTTCAAATATCCCAATCCACATTCCCATTTTACCCCATATCATCACTCCCCCCTAAGTACGCTTGCGTTCGAGGCCGAGCTGTGGCCGGGTTATCCCCGGGCTTAGGTTGGCTCCGAAAGCTAAGCGTTAGATCAGGTCAGTTGGGTTGGTTTTGGCCTTGGGACTAGCGAGTGGGGATAGAGAGACTCTTAATACAAGTGCGTATGCTCAGCCCTGTAAGGGAACTTTTAGACTGAAGAGGACTGTTTAGGTCGAGCACTGAAGAGGATGATCGAGTTGAGTCTATTGATCGTCGAGGCCGATTGGCCGTGCCCGTAGGCGCTCTTAAAAAAGCTTAAATCTAGTACGAGTGATTTGCTTGGTCCTTAGAGAGACTTCGTCTGAGCTGAAGAGCCAAAATCTAACCTTTGGGTGAGATTTTTGCCTAGGCCCCGTGACTTTGAGCGAGATTTTTACCTCGGCCACATGGGGGACTTTGAACAAGATTTTTTCTCGGGGGCTTTGAGCGAGATTTTTGTCTCGGCCCCGGTGGGGACTTTGAGCGAGATTTTTTGGCCAGAGAACTTTAGATTTTGTCTCGTGGGAACTTTGAATGAGATTTTTGCCTTGGACCTTGTGGGGACTTTGAGCGAGATTTTTGTCTCGGCTCAGTGGGGGACTTTGAATGAGATTTTTGCCTTGGACCTTGTGGGGACTTTGAGCGAGATTTTTGCCTCAGCCCCGGTGGGGATTTTAAGTGAGCCATTGGGCTCGGCCCTTAGAGGGACTTTGTAACGCCTCGGAATTTTTATGATTAAATAAATTATTTTCTGGAGAAAATCATTGAGATTAATTAACACCTAAAAGAGATTAATTATTTTAACAACTCAATTAAGGAAAATCGGGAATTTAACCGATTAAAAGTTCAGCCTAGCGACTATTGGGCCCAGAGCGGGCCATGTTGGGTCGGGTCACTTTCGCGTAAGTAGTTGGATGTTGGACTGAAGAGACAGAGATCCCGGATTGTCAAATAGAAGAATTAGTAAATGCTAGTTAACTTCAACTATCTAGTCGGAGAAATGGGACAAAGAGAAACAGGACAAAATGTAAGTCCCGATAAAGCACGACTGGCAGAGTCAAAAGCCGGAAGATCGGGATCTTGGTCAGGTGTGTGAGGGCACCCCGTGAAGTTATAGTAGGACCCGTGATTTACTGAAAAGATATAAAGAAGAATTGATTTAAATAACGATAAAAATTAATAAATTAATTGTCTCGATCCGCAAAATGTAGATCTGGTCGGGGAAAGTATTAGCTCCCGTGCTCGTACAGTAAAAAGGGATTTAATAATGTTTTTAATTTAAATCATATTCTTTCATAAGTTACTTTATACTTTATAAAAGAGAAGAAAGAGAGAGGGAGAGAAAAACCCCCATCCCCTCTCGCGATTCCTTCTCCTTCTCCTCTCGCTCACGATCGCGCCCTCCCTCGATCTCCGGTGAACCGCCGTCGTCGAGTAGAGCCTCGCGCCGCCCCGTGCTTGTGCTCATGGCCAGCTCCGCCCCTGCACAGGCCGCGAGTCCGACCATCTTCACTGGCAGTCGCGCCTCACAGCTGTCCGCCCCTTTCTCTATGCGCCGCCAGTAGCCCGCTTCCTCCTCACTTCTGGCCGTCCGTGAGCCTCGGTGGCCTTGACCCAGCGCCAGCAGCCCTTGCCACTAGTGCGAGCACAAGCACGGCTGCCTATTCTCCACGCACGTGCAGGCCCAGATCTGGCCTGATTCTGGTGAGTTGGGTAGGGATTAACAAGAAGGAAGTAATTTGGAGGGATTTGGGCTAATTAACTGAAGATGAAAATGTGTATGCTTGTAGTACTGATTGTGGATGAGATATGTTATGTAGGAATGAAATCCATAAGTATGGTGTGAATGTTTGTACAAATTTCGGAGCCCTAAAAACAAAGGGGACTCTGCCGAAATTTTGTTAAAAATACTTGATTTATATTACATGAGTTAGTTTGGTAGTTGATCATGTTTAGAGAGCATAGTAGAAGCTATTGATAGTTTAGATAATTAGAGCTAGATTCTCTAAATTAGGGGCAAATTCGTATTATGATCCTTTAGAATACGAAGTCATGGTAAGAGAAAGCATGCTCTAGTCAAATGGTGAAATTATTGTGCTCTAATGAGTTAGTTTTGAGAATGCTTTAAGAATACGACTTTTGTATTCCTAAAAAGTCCGTATTTTTATTTTAAGGACAAGAAAAGGGCAAAGGCAAGGGCGCTGCTGTTGAAGGACCTAGCCAGCCTTAGGGACTACACAGACTAAGGTGAGGGAACACAACTGTAAATTTATCGTATTTCTCTCGTATTTTATCGTATTGATTTCCTGGAGAATTCATGTTATGGAAATTCTACTTTACATGAAATGCTTCAAGCTTTTAAATATGATTTGTTGATTTATTTTAGAAATTGAAATTATGTTTATGAAAAGCATGTGAAAACATATACACATCTTAGAAATTACAATGATAGACATATTAGTGCATTGCACCATACTCGCATATATGCATGCGCCAGAATTGGCTCTACGATAGAGCCAGAGAATACGATACTAGGTAGGGAAGGGGTGGTTTTATGTAATTCTGTTTTTAGTTGTCCAACTATCTGTTTTTTTCAAACCCTCCTGATTTCAAGAAAACAAAACCCTCTTCCCGTACCCGTCGGGTGCTTAGTATACGTATATACTCTTATAGCTCACGGTTGATGAGTTGATCCGACCGGAGAGATATCGAGTGTTGGTTTATTCCACTCTGGTGCCGCTGTATGAAAGTAGAGATGTAGATGACACTAATATGATAAATAAAGAGGATTTGATTCCATAGCTTGTCACCCCACGGTTGTTGATACGGTCCAACCTGGGAGGTTACTGGTTTGATACGGTCGGCCAGGACATGTGTGGAATTGATCTCTCCCCCCCCCCAGACGAGGATTTGTTTCCATAGCTTGTCACCCCACGGTTGTTGATACGGTCCAACCTGGGAGGTTACTGGCTTGATACGGTCAGCCAGGACATGTGTGGAGTTCATCTCCCATTCTGATGATAAAAAAATTAAAGAAATGCTATGAGCATATCACTTGATTTAATTGGATATTGCCATGATTCTTATTATGATCAGTATGCTGTTTTTCATATTTTAAATATCGTTCAGTCTTTATATCTCACCTTTCGATATTTCATTTCTACAACTGAAGGCAAACAGGCATGTTAAACCTGACAGTAGTGTTAGTACCTCACTGAGCTCCTGTAGCTCACCCTGTTGTTGAATGATCTTTTGCAGGTAGTAAGCAGGGTCATGGCTCTGCTTAGAATGGAAGATAGGGTCTTGTCTACCTTAGTTGGCTCTGACCACCTGGCCCACGTCGTGTATTACCTTTTATGTTTTATGATTTGAGGAGTATTGTTAACTCTTGTCTAGACTTGTGTTGTATTTTAAGACATTATGTTTTGTATCAGTATTGTATCTGACTCTATGATTTCCTATATTAGTGTTGATTATGAGTAATTGATTGTTTTATATATACAGCCTTAGGCCGGGGTTCACTCCCTGACCTGGCTGGTGTGACACCTGGGTCCTGAAAAGGATAAGGGTGTTACAGACTTTGAATGAGCCATTGGGCTTAGCCCTTCGTGGGACTTTGAACAAGCCATTGGGCTCGGCCCTTCGGGGGACTTTGAATGTGAGATTTGACCTTCAGGACTGTTTATGAAGGGGTTCCAATGTGTGTAAGCCACCAATTGATGCTGGGATATGTCCTGTCAGATGATTTCTAGACAAGTTCAAACTTTTTAGTCTATGCAGGTTGCCTAGTTTTGCAGGTATTTCTCCTGACAATTGATTCATTGACAGGTCCATGTTTTTTCTGGTGTATTGTAGTTGTAAGCCTTCCGTGATGATCGATAAGTTCTCTGTGTAGCCAATAACACTGAAGTTGTTCACTCTTGTCAGAATTTGACTTTTGAACCAATCTAGCATGCTCTCTTAATGTAATGTTGTGAAGTTGCCAAAATCTTGAGGTATTGTTCCAAATAAGTTGTTATATGCAACGTCTGAGATTTGGAGTAGTCTTAGGAATGATAGTTCCTAAGGGATGTCACCATACACCAAATTGTGTCGAAGCCAGAGTATGCTCAGAAATTTCAGGCTCTCTGCAATCCAAGTTGGTACTTTCCCTGCTAGTTTATTCCTACCAAGATCAAAAGTTACTAAGAACTTGCAATTTATGAGTGATGAAGGGATTTTTGCTGAGAGATTGTTGTTTCCTAAATGCAACACCATTATCAAGCAAGGAGAAACCATGTTGCTAGGAATCTCCTTAGCTACTGTTGTTCGCAAGATTAATAACCAACTAGTTGAGCAAATTAGCCCAATATGTAGGGAGGTCTCCAGAATTGTTTTACCAAACTATCCAAAAACCTGTGAATTCATAGTATGTTCTTTGACTCTGAGGCCTGAGAGGCAATTTATAGTGCAAGAACTGGTAGAATGAATGCCAACATTCGAATTGCATTACAAGACTTAATGCAAATATGATTACAGGAACTAATTCCTGAAAAAAAAAAAGACACGTTGGAAGGGCCATTTTTCGTGAGACTTAACGGACATAAGACCAAGACCAAGAGTTTACCTTCCATTTTCTCTTTGAATCATGCAGTAGTATTGGCAATCACTTTTGTAGTTCCATTGTTTCTAACGCGAGTAGAATGGCTTGTGCTCATACCATGAGCTGTTGTCTGGCAGAGCATTTGATGAAAATTGAAAGTGCTTTATAGAGATTTCTCCAATATGACCTTAATTTGTCTTCACATTGTTCTGCACATGCTTTGAAAATGAATTATAAGAGAGATCAACACATGCTGCATTAGATGGAAGAGAAGGCAATGCACCCTCAAATTTGTTTGAGCTCAAATTAATCTGAGCGATGCCCACAAAATTCTAAGATGCAGTTTCCGGTGATTTGATTGTTCGAGAGATCGAGAATTGTGATGCTATGTGATAAGTCCTAGAAACATTCAGGGAATTGACTTATGATTCCGGTATTTGATAAGTCTAGTACAGAAAAATCCTTTTATGTTCTGAGCCATGTTGAAAATTCCAATCCCAACAGGCATGATTGAAAAGCAATTTCTTGCAGATAGAAAGGAGGAAACCAGTCTCTGCTGATGTTTACAACCATTGAATTGTGACTCATACTCACTCCCTCCAAACTTGAGAGACTGGCTGAGTGTGCTTCAGATATAACACCACCAATTGAACTGTGGGAGATGTCAAGAACTTTCAACTCTAAGAGCTGTCTAATGCTCACTGGAAGTGTTCCCTTGAGTCCGTTATAACTGAGATATAATCCTCTCAAACTTGACAGGTTCCCTATGGAAGTAGGAATCGGTCCGCCAAGCGAGTTTTTGCTAAGATCAAGAACGATAATTCTTTGGAGAATTACCAGCCAATCTGTCAATTCACCATTCGAGACATTGCTTCTTAAATTTAAGATTTCGATAGTATTGCCGACACATCGAGAGAAAACATCTGAGAAAACCGTTGTCCCCACAGAGCTTGGCATAGTTGACATAGCTTTTTGATCTGTCCCCACAAACGGTGCCAAACTGTTAGTGCTAAAATCGGTATCGCATGGGGATTGACACCGATCTTGACTAACGGTCAAAGATTTATATTTAAGGGACTAGATCGTAGAATAAGAAAATAATCATCCAAGGCAAAAATAAAAGCATACGCCCGATATACATGGAAAACCCCGTAAATAAAGGGAAAAACCACGAGACCCTACTGAGAGGGTAATCCACTATATACATGTCAAATACAAGACTTCGAATCCTCTTGGAGAGGAGTACAATAGTCTAGAAGAGCAAGAGAGAATGGATCACCGGCCGGAGCCTGTCAGAGACGTAGAATGGCTCAGAGGCCTCATACAACCAAGAGAATAGCTCGCACGCCTCACACAATCAAGAAGATTAGAGTATACATCACCGGGGTCCGTTGGGGAAAGAGAGAGAGCTGGAGCTCGTATATCTCATTCAACCAATAGAGGGACAAAGAATCTCCATGAATCAGTAAGAGAGAAAGGAGAAGCCCGTCGGAGCTCGCCGGCACCCGTTGGCTGAGGTGAAGACCTCCTATCGAGGAGAGAGAAAAGGAACCCGTGGAGAGAAGAAAATCTTCAGGGAGAGAGACCTAGCATCGCTCATCGGAGCTCATAGAGAGAGAAAGGAAAATGCACACCGTGGAGTTAAGAGCTTCGCCGGTCAAAGCCCGTCGGAGAAGGAGAAGAGGACTCGTCGGAGCGAGAGAAAGCTCACCGGACATGTGCAACTGAAGATAGCTCGTCGGTGCCTATCGAGGAAGAAGAAAGGAGGAGCTCTCATCGACTGGGGCCCATCCAAGAAGGAGAGAGGTTCGTGCTTGTTGCCGGCGCCAACGCCCGTCAAAGGGAGGGAGGAGGCTCGCCGACCTCACAGCCCTGTGAGGGAAAGAGATGGGGTCGCTGGTGACTGGATCTCGTCGGAGGGGAAGAGAGAAAGGCTCGTCGGAGACTGGATTCCGTCGGAGAGGAGGAATGAGGCTCGCTGGCCTAAAAGAGGGAGAGTTCCTCAAGCTTGTGCGGAGAGAGGGAGAGTGAAGCTCCCCATCCTCAACGCCCGTCCGAGGAAGAAAAGGAGGCTCGTCGGCCTACCAGAGCTCGTAGAGAGAGAGAACGGAGCTCGTCCGAGAGTTAGAGAGCGTCCCCTCTTCAAAGTTGCTCATTAAGAGCCTTTAATGATCATTGTTATGGTGGGACCATGAGAGAGAAAAATATCCCCTCTACTTCTTCAAATATCCAATCCACATTCCCATTTACCCCATATCAATAACAATTTCACATGGTAATACAAAATTTCAAATTTTTCTAGGGTTATGTATGCAAACTTTCTTAGTACTTTTCATAATGGGAGAAAAACAAAGGAATTCAAACTTCTGAGGGGGAGACTGTAAAGTTTGGTTTCGGATTCGGATTCGGATTCGGGTTCGGGTTTTAGCGAAGCTCCGAGTACGCACCGATCCGCCTCGGTTTTCTGGTAGAGATATAAGAAGTACTCGCCCCTCGAGGCCCGAACAGAGGACGTTTCGAAGGGAAGGAGAAGAGCAAGCATGGCGTCACAGCCGCCCCCTGGCGACGGCCCCCCGGCGGACCTCATCGGAATGTCCAGGGCCCAGCTTCTCCAGATCATGCACCAGATGAAGGTATTCTTCTACTCTCCTCGCCTTCTTCTTGCTTCTCTTCGTGTTCTTCTTCTTCGTGGTGGTCGCTCTCTTGTTAAAGATTTCCAATGGTTTGGATTCGATGTTGCAGGACCTAATCAACCAGGACCCGCAGCTCGCGAGGCAGCTCCTCATCAACAATCCTGAGTTGGCCAGGAGTCTCTTTCATGTATTCATTTTTTTTCATTTTTTTTTTTGAGGTTTTCTTTCAGCTAGGGTTTTGGTTTTGTGATGTTATTTGGCGTTTTGAATTCATTTTGATGATTTCGATGTTCGTTCGTGATTGCTCTAGTCTGTGGAATTTCAAATTTATGGGGGAACTTTCCTGCCTGCAAAGATGGTTTCTTTAATTTTTGATATCCCTGTTTGTTATCTGACATTAAAAAAAAAGGAATTGATTATTTGATTTTCTAGCAATGGAGTAGTGCTGGAAGTTGAGTTACAAGTTAGGAGACAGGACTTATAGATCAGATGGAGTTCTAGTTTAATGCTTTCATTGGGAAAAAACCACAGTAGGATTTCTAGGTTTATTTTGCAACAATGCTGTGTATTACAAAATTTTCTCATGTATGATTAAATATTCATGAGTTAATTATTTTGAAGTTCTGAATCTTACTTCTATTGGCCACCTGTCCTGTCTTGATTTGCTCATTAGGATCATTGCTAGTGACCTCTCACATATCTGCACAGTATGTTATGCAAATGTACAGTAGTGAATGAAAGTTATTGTGTGCTCAATGTGCCCAGTTCATGCTTTTGGAGTAAAATTTGATTTGCAGATTTATTTCCTTTGGCAAATTAAATGGCTGGTTGGTATCTAGTCTGAACAGGAACAGTAAATTATTTTCCTTCTAGTTTTTATCTTTCTACCAATTGATGCCAGGGTGCATGATATAAAATTCAAAGCTCACAAACACCACTGGGAAATCTGGGACAATGTTCATCTGAAGTATGAAAATACAACTGATGGTGTGCTTTATGTTATCCATCGCAGGCACAAATCTTGCTGGGACTGGTGCAGCCTCGTTCAGCAGTAATGCTTTTGCTTTTACCAACCCTTTCAAGCATACTTAATTGATATCTGTTTTCTACACCATAATATTTACTGCTTTGCTTGGTCCAGACACCAAATGTTCAGCAGGCATTGGCACAACCACGACAAGCACAAACTGCACAGCACCCATCACTAGGTGCTCAAACTACTCAACCTTCTACCGGTCAAGCAGGAGCTGTTAGTTCTTCCCAACCGTCAGTACCAGCTAGACCAACTCATGCTCAACCCTCCATCTCTGTGCAACCTGCTTCTATTCCTCCATTTGCCTTTCAGTCACAACCATCAAATCCCCCTCCCATGCCTCAACAAACTAAGGGCTTTTTGAATGCACAAGTTCCTCCAATAGCACCTTCGCAGTCTAATGTTACTCATAATCCGCCTCTCCCCCCTGCTCCACAATACTCAAGTCTTCAAGCCCATATCCCTATGACTTCTGCTCAGACACAGCAACCTTTGCAAACCCCTGGAGTACTGCATCAGCAATTGCAACCACCTCTGCCCCAAGAACCAAGGCCACCTTCCATGCTGCCTTATCCCCACCAGGTTCATCCGCAGATGCCTCACAATCTTGGTTATCAACCATCACAACCTATGTTTCACGTGAGTTAGCTTGTACAAGCTCAAAACTTTTCTTTGGTTTTATATACTATTGTTTCACTTGTTAAATGAAGAATTCACCTGAGAAATTTGTTAATGTTTATTCAGTCAGGGGGCAATCTACCCCTACCATCTTCTTTCCCACAAGGACAACCTCCACTTCCAAGCCATCCACCACCTCAACAGCGTTATCAGGTGATGCTTTTGTCTGTTAATGTTTTTCTTTATGTGATATATTGTTGTGTTTCATGTGCATGATCTTTTTATTTGTTATGGTATCCATAAATGGAGAAAAGGAAAGAAAAATCTTGCAGGATGTCATCAGGTAAAGGCAATCCTAAAGTGGACAATCTGAGAGGTCATTCCGCATGGGTCTTTTTTTGGCCTACTTTGCATGGGTTTCACTCCAAGCTGCAACTCTTTGCAATTCCCTGGGAGCTCCAGTATCTTCTTTTTGGGCTTTTTAAATTGTTAATTGGTTCTATTTCTTTCCAGTTTTACTTGTATGTGTTCATATCATTGTTGCTTTCATTGCTTACTGAGATAACTATGAATTTTGTTTTAGGTTGTTCATCTTATTTGTTCAATTTTTTTCATCCTTAATGTTTAAGAAAGTTAAGATTGAGACTACTTAATTGTTGTATTTGTGCTGATCAAGCACTGATTATTAATAAGGTCATGTTTATTTGTGGTGTGGTGAAACAAGGGGAAATTCATCACGTCAAATAGCCATAGTGAGAAGAGTCAATCCACTCTCTGAATTTTTCTAGAAATAAATACCCTCTTAACAGATGAAAAGAGTAGTTTCTGCTGCACCAGAAACTTGATAAATAATAACACTTAGGAACAATCACAACCAGAGATTTACATGACATCAAATGGCATATGGGACCATGATTACATGCTCAATGCCAGAACTTCTTTACCATACATAAACATCTTTTCCATTTGGCTAAGGAAAATGAGTTAGAAACTTTTAATTTATGAATGTATACTACATCAAAAGTATAATATATAGTTTTCACAAAAACTTCTTTTATTATATTAAATTATAGTAAATATGAACACTTTAGTAATATATAAATCTATTTGAAGTAGTGAGGGATGAGATATTCCTGATTGGAATGTGTATTTCCATATGACTAATGAACACCATAAAGCTTAGATAAACTGCAACTAAGTTATGAAGAATGGATTTATTTTCAAGTACATGGTAGGGTTGATGTGTTATGGATCAATTTATCTATCTCCTAATACATAATTTTTTTAATCTTTTAATCTTATTTTTTTATCTTTTAAAATCTTTCTAAATCCTCTTAAGTATTTTCCTTATAACTTCTGGGGTTTTGGAATCCTCTAGTTACCATCCTAATGTTTGTTTTTTTCTTGTTTGTTTGTTTTTGATAAATGTGAACAACCCACTGGACGGGTGTCGGACCCTCTCCCTCTCCTTGTGTGTGAGAGAGAGAGAGAGTGAGGTAGCCAACTTTCCTGGTGCAAGTTGGTGCCATCCTAATGTTTTTAATAGTCATTATATATATACTTCCATATTTTTTTATTGAAAACCTCATCATTTTAACTTGATAATTGGATCCAGTAATTTTTATTCGAACATTACAACTAGTGTTACTGGAATCCTCGAGTTATCATCCTAATGTTTGTTTTTTTCTTGTTTGTTTGTTTTTGATAAATGTGAACAACCCACTGGACGGGTGTCGAACCCTCAACCTCTCTTTGTGAGAGAGAGAGAGAGAGAGAGAGTGAGGTAGCCAACTTTCCTTGTGCAAGTTGGTGCCATCCTAATGTTTTTAATGGTCATTATATATATAGTTCCATATTTTTTTATTGAAAACCTCATCATTTTAATTTGATAATTGGATCCAGTAATTTTTATTCGAACAATTTAACTACTGTTACTGGAATACACCATTTATCTAATAATTATTTTTCTGTTTTTTTTTATATTTTTAAGCACTCTTTATCTTCTTTATCATCTTTTTAAATCTTTTTAAATCTTCTTATTGATTCTATTGAATAGCATTTTGCCTTGCCTTATCATGTGATATTCACAAAATTTTGAATCTTCATTTGATTGACATGCAACAACACTTGTATCCTTATCTTGTAACGTTTTATTACTAGGATTGGTTAAGGGGGTCAAAAGATTGGAGCCCTGTTTTCTAGTTTGATTGGAAACCTTATCATTTTAACTTGGTAGATGTATCCCATTATTTTTATATGATGCATTACAACTAGAGTTAACTCATTTATTTATATGGTGATAACTGAATTTCTGATATTTTTTTTTACTTTTTAAATTTTTCTATAGATTCTATTGAATAACTACTTGCCTTATTGTGTGATATTCCTAAAATATTGAATCTTCATTTTATCTACATACACAGCATGCACACAGATTTATTGTGTGGAAAACACCTTTTATCTCATTTTATTTTTCTTACGATGATTAGTTAAAAGAGTCTCAAAAGTGGATCCTTGTATTCTAGTTTGATTTAAAACCTTATCATAAATGGATTCCAGGAAATTAAACCATAATTTATTATTGATTTTAGCATTTGATATCATTCACCAGCTGCCAACAATCTCTATTCACATTGTTACGAGTTTTTTAGTTAAACATTTTTTGCAGCAAGTTATATTCAGTCAAATAGAACAAAGCGAGCAAGATCTGTACTTTTCAGTTGCGTTTAAGACACCTGAGAGAAAGCAAAGATTGAATCTTTGTATCTCTGTTTGTGAGAAAGCAAAGATTAAATCTTTGTGTCTCTGATTGTTTGTTTTTGTTTGTATTTGTTTGTATTATTTATCTTGTTGTATCTTTTGGAATATGTTATTGTTATGATTTTGGAAGAAAACTAAGTTCAATGACTTTCCTGGCATGTACCAAAAGGTCTATATTGATCATATATCTTCATAAGTCTACTTGAACCTGGCACAGATCGAATTGGTTCAATATATATGAAAACAAGTTTCTATGGTTTCTTATTCAAAATTTGTTCATAAACATTGAACTGATTCGAACTTTGTCCATGCTCCATACCAGTTTACTTTTTATCTTTGAACAGGCTCCTTAAACAGCGATTGTCCTTCAACCTGTCTCTCTTTTCAGTGTCATGTGGTGTGCATATTTATTGCTTATATTGATCATATATCTTCATTTGTCTGCTTGAACCTGGCACAGAATTGGCTCAATATATGCAAAAACAAGTTTCTCTGGTTTCTTATTCAAAATTTGTTCATAAACGTTGAATAGGCTCCTTAAACAGCGATCGACCTTCAACCTGTCTCTCTTTTCAGTGTCATGTGATGTGCATATTTGTTGCTGATACCTGCTGCTTGATTGATCATGTATTGCAGGGAAGTTCTCATATGGTTGGTGCTGACTATGGCCTTCATCAAGTTGGGAACCCCATGCAAGGAGAGAGAGGAGCTCCAATGCCCGTAACCCAGTTACCAGGTCCACCACCACTGCCTTCTGGACAGATGGCCCCAGGGCCAAGCATCAGCGGCCAAGCCCCACGACCGCCTCCCGTAATCATATATCCCCTCAACTCCTAATCATATATAAACCAAATCACTTCTTGATCACTGATCCCTTCTCTCGTATTTTCTACAGCTAACACCTGACATGGAGAGGAATCTCCTCCAGCAAGTCATCAGCCTCACTCCAGAACAGATCAATCTCCTCCCCCCAGAACAAAGATACCAGGTAAAACAGCTTAAGGAAATGCTAATGGGGAGAAACTGATCAAACAAATCCTGACTCCTCCTCCATAAACCTAGTTTATCTAGTTGGCTAATGTAGTAGAACTTCTTATAAAATTGTGTTGTGTTTTGTTTAAATGATGATATATCTATTCCAACAGTGGCAGAGATATATATATATATATATTGCAGTTCTGATATAACTTGAAATTGGAGCCTTACAAGTCTCATTCTCCCTGGCCAGATGAAGTTGATTCCATTGTTTGTTTCTTGTCATCATCTGTTATTATAAAAATCACTTGTTGGAGTGGAGTTCAACATTGTTGTACATACAGATACAGAGATAGAGAGAGAGAGAGATAGCAAAGCAAACCACACATATCCAAAAAGGATGGCGACTTGAGAGAGACGAGATGGTCTACATGTTACTAGCCGTAGGATTCCCTACATCTCCCAACACTTGGACAGCATACCGACACACCATCCCAGGTTCTTGTCTCTCTCTCTCTCTCTCTCTCCTTTGCAAAAGTAAAAGAAGAACAGCCGCAAATGCGTGATAATAAATGACAGGGATGAAAAGCGGCTGCTCATGAGCTCCGTACCATTGAAAGCACTGAATCGTGAGCAGCTCTCTCTCTTCTCAAAACCAACGCCATTTCATTACCATTCAGTCATTCACCCTTCTCTTTTAGTCTTTATCTCTCTCCTTATATATTTTTACTATATATTTCATGTATTTACTTGCAAGTAGGGCAAAAGAGTTGATAAAGTTGTCATCGTGGTACTTCCCTCCAGTCTCTCATGCAGAACATTCATTTTCATCTTCTTTATTTGAAGATTATACTCTTGTTGAAATATTCAGAAATTTACCAAAGGCCTTTTGATCCAACGATACCACTATTTTGCATCAAACGGGTAGTTTCAGATTCAAGTCTTCACTTATATAAGATAGTGACAAGTTCTCTATTGAAAGGTGTTTGGCATATTGTTGTTCTGTGGTAGAATCCTCCTTTACGTAGATGAGGGCATAATGCGTGCATTAAGCTTGCTCTGTGATGTGTCCGTCCTTTGAATTACTTGTGAAATCACTGGTCGGCTAATTTCAAAAAATATATATATATATATTTAGGAATTTATTAGAGTTTTGTTATTTTAGTTTATTATTTATTAAAAATATAATAGTCATAATAAAAAATAAAAATAAAAAATCGGAATGTAAAAGGAAGTGAACTGAAATATCATATGCAAATCTCACAAACAATTCATTGCAGAGTTGGAATGCGAAAACTGATTTTGAAATTAAACTTTTTATTATATATATATATAGGTTGAATAAACAAAACTAGAAAAAATTATTATATTTTTAATAAATAACAAAATAAAATAATCAAACACTAACAAATCTCTAAAACATCTCAACAATTCATTGATGTTTATTAGGGTTTGGGGATTAGGGTTTTGATGACAAGACATTCTCGAGAAGATAAATAGGTTGAGCTGGGTGGGATGAAACTCTTGCAGGCAGGCAAGGCAGCAGCCTTCATTCTCTAGGCCTTTTCTCCTAATGTCCCGGCATAGGTTGCAAAAAAGAGTTCCCTTAATTCAAAAGGTTCCCAATTTGGAGAGAGAAAAAGAGACAGACTCAAAAGTGTGCTACTACAATGATCTTTTCAGTTGTGATAAAGACTTACTTACAATCTTTCAGTCTTTCAGTTAATGTCCACCCATTAATTTTTTATATTTCCAAACATTCATCTCCAAAACAAAAAACATGTCAGTCAAACACACAACTTCAAAAAAACACAACAATATAATTCCATATCATATCAATCAAAGCTTGATGAATTCCAGTTCACTCCATGGTCTCCTTGGTTGCCGTTTGCACCTTCTCTGGTCATCGGAAGTCGACTTCCCCCCGGGAAGTTCTGTGGAAGTGGTGCTCCATAACACGTGTAGCTTGATTCCCCACTGTAATTAGGGTTAGGGTTTCCACCGTTCCCATTACCACTCCCACTCCCAGTCAGCACATGACCAATGAAGTAGTCCCCCATTGGAGGATGATGATGATGATGAGGAGGAGGAGGAGTATAAGCCCCTGGATAAGAAGTAGGGTAAACATATGGTTGTAGATTTGCAGGACCTTGTGTTGGTACTACTCTTGGATAAACCTGCCTCAGTGACAGACATTGCTGGCCGATACTTTGCGCACCGCCGCCGCTGCTGCCGCCTATGTTCATCTCTCTCAACCTAAGCTTTCAACATTAATTAATGGTGAGTGTATATATTCATGTATGTATGGTAATCTAAAGTTTAGAATAATTGATGAATTGATAGCATACCCCATGTGAGAAGCATGGCCACCATGATCAGTGCTGAAAACAAGCTGACGAGCACGGTTGAGAGTCTCGGTCTCCCGCTCTGAACATGTACAAGAAGATGAAAGAAAAGATGAATTAATTTAGATATTGGTATGATTTCATATATATATATATATATATACAGTGCAATGCAAAGATGTGTTTTTAATTAGTGTTTATAGCTTGCCTTGGCGATGTCTGTTCATATGACCACCAAGAGCTTGAGATTTGCAGAACTTAAGAGAACAAAAGCGGCACTCATAAACCTTTGCATCATCCTTAGTACATGAAGTACCCTTCTTCTTCTTAAACCCTAAATAGTTTTCATATTTAGTTACAAAACTAAACTACTGTTTGATCAAAAGGAAAAGATCGATATTATTGTTGCTTACTAGCAGTGTCAGTGGATGCAGCAGTGGTGGTGGAGCTCTCTTCCAAGGCTTGCTTCCCATACTCCTCAGGCAAGTTGTTCAGGTCCAAGGGGTTGTTGTTGTTGCCCTCTAGAGTAGTACTCCTCCTGAAAAACAAAGAAATAAAACTTATATATATATATATACTAGCTAGTAGAGAGACAAAGAAGAAACTAATTAAGTAGCAAGTGTTGTTCTCATCTATATATCTACATGATAATTTCTGCAAGGAAGGAAGGAAGGAGATCAGATAGAAGACAAGGAGAGATGGGAGGGAGAACTGGTTGTGAACTTGTGATTGTATAATCAACTGGAAGAGAAGAAAAGGATGGGAGGGCAAGGGGTGTTAATAGACTAAGAGCCACAAAGACTGCAGTTTGGGTGGTCTTTAAGACAAGAGAGAGAGAGAGAGAGAGAGAGAGAGGTGAACTGTGTGAAGAGGGAGAGAAGGGGGCCGGGAGGCTTTCAAGGTCCTTCCTTCTATCAGTTCTCACTGCATAGCCGTCGCTTTCTCTCTCTCTATCTATGGTTGAAAACTTGAATATATATATATATATATATATATAAAATATGTGAAGAAGACTTAGCTCTAAGTTGAGGTTGAGGGAGTGTTTTGTCTGAAAAACTCAAAAGGGACATTGGTTTTTGTGAGGGAGTACTACTAGTGTGCTAGCTCTTCTTGGTTGGGATGGGGGGAGGGGTGAGAGGGACGTGCCCTTGCTGCTTTTCTACCCTACAAACCCTACTCTAGTGTCCATGAGTCCTACTATCTATATATCTATATATATATTACTGATGAGTTGGTCATGGGAGAGATGAGAAGGGAGAAAGCATGGATGAATAATTAGTAGGAGACTTGAATGTGTGGAGGGTTGAGCAGAAGAATTGAAGGCATTGGATTCATAAATGGGAGAGTGAATGGGGATGATCCCTTTGGGGGTAGTAAAGACAAGGGCACCTCTAACAAAGTGCTGCCCGGATATTTAGTTGAGAAGGGCATGCTAGGGGCTAGTCTATAAGGGGAAGGGCTATATGATTAGGGTCATCAGAGAGTACCCTTGTGCTCATGGGGGGAGTGAAGGCTGAAGGGAGGGGAAGGAGGAGGATGTGCAACTGTTGTTTTCAAGTGCATGGCCTTTTGCTTTGGTTCTTGCAGCTACTGGTTATGGTCCACCACCATGTGTGAACTCTTTGCAACTATATGTTAATGTCGATCATGCCTCTCTTCTTGTTCATCATCATCTTTCTCTCTTTGGCTTTGAGATTTGAATTCTGTGATATGATGATGAGGATGATCCTTCAAGTCAATGTATGTATGTATGATTTGAATCTCAAGCCCTCCTTTGATATTTAAATTGAAGTTTTTGATTGACATCCATCCCACTTTCAGATTGATAAAGATATATCATTTATGCATGCATGGTTTTAATCTAAACATATTAAGTGTGTGTATATATATATAAAATAAAAGTAGTCTTAAAGCCTATATGGTTTGTATAAAGAAAAAAACAAAAGGTTTTTTTTTAATATATATATATATATATCGATGGGTGGCAGACTTACACTCATTAACTCAGTACTCACCAACATACCCGTCCCTTGACTATCAATATATCGGCTACTGGAATGGATAAAAGATCAAATCAAAGCACTCAGAAGGGACTTTCTCTGGAGGGGGGCAGACCAGGACTTGAGGGCATATCATCTGGTTAGTTGGTGCAGATTATGCCAACCAAAAGAACAAGGGATATGAGGCATTAATATCAATCTGTGACAATTTAATAGAGCACTATTGGGGAAATGGTGGTAAAGGTTATTCACAGGGAAAACAGGACTTTGCCATAAGCTCATCACGAATGCTTACTACAGAAAAAGCTTCCTAGCTAGATCCACATAGATCGACACTGCTACAAACATCCTTTTTCTGGAAAGGAATATGCAAGGAAAAGACGGCGACCCTACATAACATCAATGCGTTCCTCAGAGATGAGGTACCACCAACATATGGGGAGATAACTAGATTGAGGTGCACTCACCCCAAGACCTTTTCTCCTCTCTTAAGCCCCTAATCCTGCAACGGGGCATATCAATGAAGAAAGCCCGGGAAAAACTAGCAATGGGAATCCCCATCCTCAAGTTGTGTCTGCTCACACTAAGTGGGACCGAGGAATATACGAAAGCATGCTTCAACATTTAGGGAACATCCTGGGAGTTAGAGAGGATCAGTGGACTTGAAGGCTCACCACCTCGACCATATTTACTGTTAAGTCACTTTATGCCTTCCGTATAGACTAGTGAACCAGGAGTGACATGACGTTGGGTTTCTGGAAACGCCCATGTGTAAAATCCAAGATTCTACTTGAATAAAAGGATTTTAAATTTTCTCTATTTAATTAATTTTGCAAAAAAGGGCAATTTGGGGATTAGTAAAAGTCCCAAGGGCATTTTGGTAAAAATGGGCATGAAAGAGTTCAAAAAGAATAAACAAATTATTCCATAATTTATTTAAGTAAATTAGTGATTGATTTAATTTTGGAAATGATCAATTTAATTAAACTTGGCAACCCTTGGTGATTTATCATGATTAGATTAAGAATGGAAATGGGTAAATCAATCAAGTTTGATTAATGAAGGAAAATCCTAAGTTGGAATGATTTTATTAATCAAAAAGGAAAGGGGGAGAATAATTTAAATTTTTAATTTAAATTATTTTGGGGCTGCCAAGGACCTGTAGGTGATTCTGGAAAAACAGAGGACTGCAAGACAATTGTGTTCTCTCACAGTCAAGGCCCTCTTGCAAATTTATTTAAAAGTTAGGGACTTAATCAGTTAATGAGAGTTTATTATTCTCTCACAGTCCAGGGACCAAATAGTGAAATTGAGAAGTATGAGGGTCTTAATGCAAAAGACCAGAGAACAACTCTTGTTGTATGGACGAACAGTGGAGATGGAAGTGATTGAATGGAGAGCCAATCCTGAGGCAGGCACAGTTCTTCTTCTCCAGCCTGAGCGCGCGCCATTGCTACCAAGTATAGCTGCATGGGATCCGGCCATAATAGGGAACTGGGGACGATGATTGGGAGCGCAATCTCCCTTGCCAGCAATCCGGATCTAGCCAAGGATCCTCTTCGGGCCTTATAAAAGGGGTTGGCCGTGGGGGGGGAAACACCAGACAACACCACTGCCTCCTCTTCCGATCACCATCACCCGGCGAGGAACGAGTGGCAGAGCGTGGCCAGCAACTTCAGAAGGATCTCCGAGGGGTCGCGGTGAGCCCACGAGGGGGAGCAAGGCGTCAAGGAGCTTTTCTGAGCGTCTACGACTACCTCGCCGGAGGGGGGTACTGCTGGCGGAGCCATCCGAGGAAACAGAGGGCCCCAGTCTTCTCAGGTGAGTCTCCTCTTCCCTCTATTCTTGAATGAATACCATGCATGTGTTAGTGCCTCGTCGGAGAGGGAGAGGGAGAGGAGTTCTGATTTCGGTCATCGTCATGCCGGCGAGGAGCACACAGAAGCTTGGGGCACGTGGACGCCGTGAAGGGGAGGGGAAACAAGTCTTCTACTCCGTGAGGCGAGCACTGAGGGTCTGTCGCTCCCGGCCGACGAGCATAAGGTGGGGAGGACTCCTGCCACCATGTGTCGCCGGCGGTCTGCAACGGAGAAGAAAGGAAATAAAATAAAATAAAATAAAGTAAAGTTAGATTAAATTAAAAGATAAAATTTAGCTAATAAATTTGGTTTTCTTTTCTTTTAAACCAATGGATAAGTTTTGATTTAAATTAAATAAATTTATTGATAGAGGTTATGAATTGAACCGGGTTGATTAAAATCCAATTTTGAATTAAATAAGTTGGTTAATAAGATAATCCAAGTTTGACTTGATTAATAGATTAATCTAAGATGAGCTTGATCAATAGATTAACCTAAGTTGAGTTTGATCAAATTACTAATCTAGTAGGATGATTAGATGAATTAATCGATTAATCGGTAAATCGAATAAGCATGTTTTTAATTAACTACTCAAGATACTAATCTAATAGTATGATTAGATCAAGTAGAGGGTTAGTTGAGTAACCGATTAATCAAACAAGTTGTAATTAGGATGGTTGGACCAAGTGGACATGGTTGGGTCCGGGCCTAGTTACTTGGCTAAGGAATGACCAAATAGAAGGTTAATTAATTTCATTAACTTAATGATCAATTAGCAATTTAATTAACTTGGGTAATTAGTTGATTGACTAATTGATTAAATTAAGGTGATGAATTGATTTAATAAATCAATAAGTGACACGGTTAATCAAGTAAAGAATATATAGGCTTGATTGAATAAGATTTAAAGTCGATTAAATCAAGGTTAGGTTGGATCGGTTTTAAGAAGATTAAGCCAAGGTAGTTGGTCCGGGTGATGGATCGAACTGGACTTAACTAAGTGTGGAACAAAATAGAAACAAAAAGAAGATAAATAAAAGAATGTAAGAGTAGGGGTTTGAACCAAAGACCCCCCAAATGGGCTTAGTGGGCCTTAACCACCAAACCACTATATTCCATCTATGGAAATAGATGAGTGTAGTCATTTAAGGTAGGAATGACAAAGGATTACAAGGGAAGGCCTACGAGTAGAACTAGGGCCCGTTAGAGCATGCATCGTAAATAGAAGCCTCATAGACATGTACTGAGAATAGAATTGTCTTTATCAGATTTTGACGTGGATGCGTCGGGAAGTCCCGTGGATTACGAGACTCTGCGATTTTAGGTAAGTACTTCTACCTTGTACCCCCAGTCATTTATTGATTGGTTCCTTGACTTTTGATGATTCTTGATTGCATGTTTGAGCATGTAAGTACACTTGCCTTGTTCCACTCTTCGGAGTTTTCTTGATATGTCTTGTTCTTGACATGCTGCTTGTATTCATTCATGCTTCTTGATTTATTGAAATCCTTTATTTAGCATGATTGATTGTTCTGGGATGTTGGGATCCCTACTTGTTTGTTCTTCGGCCCGGATTCAGTGGAGCAGGTGAGCTCCTTTGCGGACGTTCAGGGACGGGACACCCTGATGTTCCGGCATTGCCATGCCAGAGGGATCGATACTCTGGTTGTCCTGCCCGTCAGTGGGAGTGATTCGTTGGCCGTGTCGACACGTAGAGAGGTGGCGCTACCGACATACGACGCAAGGGCCGTAGCGACCGGATGGTCGTGTTTTCAGCAGGTTCGCTGATGGTACTGACCGGGGGAGACATTTGTGGAGCTTCCATTGGAACTCATATCAGAGCCCCAGGGCTTCTGTAGCTAGGAGTCGTTACCTTGCTTGTTTCTTTGTGGTAGACTCCTAGAGATTGTTTTGAGGGGCGTGCCCCGAGTTTGATTCTTGATATTCTTACTTGTTGATATCATATTTTCTTGAACCCCGCAGGGGTACTTACTGGGCTTTCCATTCGAAAGCTCATGCACTTGTTTCTTCCTGTTTACAGATCCTGAGGCGTAGGACTCTAGCACGCAGGAGTCGATCGTGGGTCGGGAGGATTTGCAGAGGTCCGAGGACCTTATTTATCTTTTCATTTTGTGTGAGGCATTTTATTTTGTAGGACCCTTAATTATAGGGCCTAGTATTTGTAGGGTATATAAACCCTTTTATGATTTTCCGCTGAACTCTGTTATTTTTGAATAATTAAGTTATTTTATTGCATTATCTGCTTACTCACTTAGGCCTTGTATCCGAGTGGGGCCCGTCTCTACTCGGCTACGGCCGGTCTGTGAACGTGCTCGAGGTCCCGGGATCGGGTCAGGGCGTTACACCATGTCCTCTGAAAATCAAGCTATTTGCCTTGCTAACTATAGACACCCACGTACTCACTTTAGATAGCCTCCATAAGAAAAACTAGAAGGGTACCCGATTATCTTGTTTCTTGTGTGAGACCGTGGATGAAATGGTACCTCACCTCCTGCTCAACTGCCCAATAACACACGACATATGGGATCATTACAGTGGGTTGTTCAGGATCAACATGGCACTTACCTTGGATCTCAGCGGCCTCATAAATACCTCACCTAGGGTGGACGAGCATCTGAAGCTATAATGAGAGCTCACGATAATGGCGGTCATTTGGACCATATAGGGAGAAAGGAATATGCGATGTTTCCAATATACACGTCGTGTTTTCTGGCAAATCATTCGCGACACAAACTTTCTCCTGTTATCTTGGTTTGATGCGGCACAACCGTCAAAAAAGCCAAAGCTACAGGAGGCGCAAAACCTAGTGAAAAGGAGCCTAACCTTTACGTTGGCCACTTCTAGGGGGACTAGGGACGATGAGGCTAGGGCGGATACATGGTCCATGGTATCATGGGAGGATACAGTATTCTCATTGTGGTTGCATGCTTTCTTTTCACACATTCTTTGTAACCACATGAACACTAGTATCACAATAGATTAACTATACATAAAACGTGGTTTATCTATTTTTCAAAATAAAATAAAATAAAATATTCCTATTGCAAGTATTTTTTTTGAAGAAAATCAAGGGTCGTGTTTTGTTTTGCTTCTTTTTTTTTAAATAAAGTGGATAAACCATGAATTTATTTATAATAGAGGAAAACAAAAAACAGGGAATACAATCAACCCACGCCTACAATATAAAGCTAAATATAACATGGACTCATTGTAACATGAAATGTGTTTTCCTTCTTCTGTTGTTCTCCTTCCTCCTAGGCCTCGTCACCATCAGATGCCATGGGGCGTCGAGCGAGAAATGCAGGTTCCTCTTAATCAGGCTATGTGCATCCTGTATCAGCGGCCTTTTTGATGGGTGGATTGCATCAAGAAAAGTGACAAGCCACTTTATTATAACATGTTGTTCTTTTTTCTTTTCTTTTTTTGATAAATATGACAAACCACTTTACCACATTTAAGTCATAGTTCGAACCCTCAATCTCTCATTTCTTAAGCCGGAGTGTGATAGTCAACTTTCTTTATAAAAGTTGCTATTTATATATAAGAGTATTTCACTGAAAAAAATGAGAGTATTTGTGAGAGTATTTTTATAAGTTCGAAAAAGTTAAATGAATTTTTTTTAAAGTTTAAAAAATATTTCTCTCAAAAACACCCACAAACACTGGTTTTAATTGTTAAAGGAAAAAGAACAGACCTCGTGTGAGCGCAGCCCCACCAGAGAGAAGAAGACAAATCGTGTGCACAGCCCCAACCAGAGAGAAGAAGGATAGATAGGTCAACAGTAAAGTAAGTCAAAGAGCACACACACAGTCAAAAAGGGGCCTGAATATATATATATATCCTAACACCGCCCCTCAAACTTAAGACGGATCAATAGTCTTAAGTTTGGACAATAGAAAGGAATGCTGATCACGGGTCTGAGCCTTGGTGAAGAAATCAGCAACCTGGACCTCAGAGGGAAGATAGCGTAGGGAGACCGTCTGATCACGAACAGAGCACCGGATAAAGTGAGCATCCACACCGATATGCTTGGTCAGCTCATGCTTGACCGGATCGGCAGCAATCTGAAGAGCACCAGTGCTGTCACAATGGAGAAGAGTGGGTGAGGCAATAGGGACACCAAGGTCCTGAAGTAACCAACGAAGCCAAATAATCTCCTGAACAGTAGAAGCTACAGCACGGATCTCTGCCTCAACACTGGAGCGGGCAACAGTAGTCTGTTTCTTGGTCTTCCAGACAATTAGGGAAGAACCAAGAAATAAGCAATAGCCAGTGACAGAGTGGCGATCATCAGGATCACTCGCCCAAGTAGCATCAGAATAAGCCTGTAGCTGAAGTGAAGACTGACGGGAGTAAAAGAGGCTGCGAGAAATAGTACCACGAAGATAGCGCAGGACCCGCAGGAGATGTGCATAGTGAACTGAAGTAGGAGCACCCACAAACTGACTGAGAACATGCACAGCATGAGAGATATCTGGACGAGTGACAGTAAGATAGACTAGACTACCCACCAAATGACGATAACGGGTAGAGTCTGCTAGAGGTGTCCCATCAGAAGCCCGAAGCTGTAGATGAAGCTCCATCGGTGTAGCAGCAGTACGGGTGTCACTAAGACCAGAACGGGCAAGTAAGTCCAATATGTAGCGCTGCTGAGACAGACGAAAGCCATCAGGATGAGAAGTAATCTCAATACCCAAGAAGTAGCGCAACGGACCAAGATCTGTCATCAGAAAAGTCTCGCATAGCTTCTGCTTCACAAAGGTAATGTGAGCAGAATCATCCCCAGTGAGAATCATGTCATCAACATAAAGAAGGAGAACTGTCCGACCCCGAGAAGAAGTGTGAGTGAACAGGGCTGGATCAATAAATACTCGCTGTGAAACCGGCAGCCTCAATGACGGTACTGAAGCGCTCAAACCAAGCACGAGGTGCTTGTTTGAGACCATAAAGAGCACGTCGAAGGCGGCATACCATCCCCGGAGGAGTCGAAAGACCAGGAGGAGGGGTCATGTAAACCTCTTCCTGTAAGTCACCGTGAAGAAAGGCATTCTTCACATCTAACTGACTGAGATCCCAACCACGAACAGCAGCCACAGCAATCAAGGTACGAACTGTGTGCATATGAGCAACAGGAGCAAAAGTCTCCTCATAGTCACGTCCATACTCCTGCTGAAATCCACGAGCCACCAAACGCGCTTTGTAGCGTTCAATAGCCCCGTCTGAACGAGTCTTCACCTTGTAGATCCATCTACAGGTGATCGGGACAGCATGAGCAGGAGAAGGAACAAGATCCCAAGTATGAGTACGGGCCAAGGCATCAAGCTCCTCTGTCATGGCAGCACGCCACTCAGGTGACTGAGCTGCCTCCCGGTAGGTACCTGGCTCATGAGCTCCAGATAAACTGGTACTAGATGCAGCAAAACGGGTAGGAGAAGCCAAAGTGGAACGGTCACGAAGTGAATAGGGGTGAGAAGGTACCTCAGTGGCTGGATCATCAGCAGGAGGAGAGACAGGAGTAACCGAACCAGGTGGTGCTACTACAGGAGCTCTGAGTCGCCGACTATAATGAAACTGAATCGGAGGATGAGCAGGAGGAAGAACAGGAGGGGACTCAACAAACTCATGGGAGTCAGAAGAAACAACCGATGTAGGTGGAGGAGAGGATGACATAGGAGCAGGATCCTCAGAAGAAGAGGCTGGGAAGAGAAAAGATAAGGAGACAGAAGGAGAGGAAGACACAGTGGAGGAAGGGGAAGCATAGAAAGGGGTGGACTCATCGAAGGTGACATCCCGAGAGATGCGCACTCTCCGAGCAACCGGATCATAACAACGGTACCCCTTGTGCTCTAAACTGTAACCAAGAAAGACACATGGGGCCAACTGGGTGGTCAGCTTTGTCCGATCCCGTGGAGAGAGCAAGACAAAGCATCGACATCCAAAAACACGAAGATGATCGTAGCGAGGAGGAGTACCATGAAGACACTCACCCGAGCTACGTCCATGAAGAGTAGAAGAAGGCTGCAGATTGATAAGATAAACTGCAGTACTGACGGCATCAACCCAAAAATGGGGAGGGACAGATGCCCCTAAAAGAAGAGCACGGGCAGTCTCTAAGATATGACGATGCTTACGCTCAGCAACCCCGTTCTGAGCATGAGCCCCAGGACAAGAGAGCTGAGGTAAGGTGCCCTCAGAAGAAAGAAACAAGCGAAGAGCATGAGAGGTATATTCCCCGCCTGAATCAGACACAAAGGTCTTGATAGAGGCAGAGAACTAGGTGTGAACCATAGCGGTAAAAGTACGGTAGATGTGGACTAACTGACTGCGATGATGCATGAAATAAACCCAAGTAAAGCGAGTGCAATCATCAACAAACAAAACATAATATCTATTGCCACCTTTAGAAATAAAAGGAGCAGGGCCCTATACATCAGAGTGGATGAGATCAAAAGGAAAAGACGACCTAGACTGACTGGAGGGGTAGGGTAGTTGTAGCTGTTTACCAAGCTTACAACCACTACATATGACATCAGATTGAGGGGAAACAACTCCTAAGGAGCCGCTCCGTACTAATGAGGATAGACGAGAAGAACAAAGATGACCAAGGCGATGATGCCACTGATGAAAATCCAAAACTACAGCATGACAATGGGAGGAAGATAATGAAGATGGAAGGCGAAGAGACTCCAGAGCGTACACCCCGCTATGGCGTCGGCCAACTCCAATCACTGCTCCGCTGTGATCCTGCACACGACAAGAAGTACGGTCAAATATAACCTGGCAGTCAAGGTCAGTGAGTTGGCTAACAGACATAAGGTTCATGGAAAGGCGAGGAACATAGGAAACAGAGGGAACAGAGAAAGAACTAGTGATAAGGTGACCAATAGAAGATACAGGTAGTGGGGTGCCATCAGCAATACGAACTCGGGTGACATGGGAAGCAGGACGACAATGAGTAAGATGAGTGGCATCGGGAGTCATATGAATGGATGCACCAGAATCTAGGAGCCACAGAGGACAGGGTGTACCTGAGACAGATGCAGTAGAAGGATCAACCTGAGCAGAGCTAGCATGACCCATAGTAGAGGCGTCCATCAGCTGGAACTGCTGAAAGCGTCGAAACTGAGCAAAAGCATGCTGATCCTCTGGAGTGAGCTGAACAGAAGAAAGCGAGGGGGGTGCAAGATGCTGCATGGACTGTGCCTGATGTGCAAAGTACTGTGGAGGTGCCTGAAGAAGAGGTGTCTGAGCTGCAGGCTGGGAAGAAGCTCCTGGCGTGGAAACCCGAGGAAGGCCACGCTGCTTCTTCCGACAATCACGCTCAATATGGCCCAGACTGCCACAATGATAACAAGTCACAGCCTTCTTCGACCGGGGAGGAGGTCGAGAAGATGCAGAGGTAGTAGAGGAGCGCAATGAAGAAGACGTCTGAGTAACTGGAGGGGCAAGACGCGGTGCGGCAAGAGCAGTAGCCGTACCAGAAGAAGAAGAAGCTCGAAGACGAGTCTCCTCAGCAAGAACAAGAGCAAAGGCCTCCTCTAAGGTGTAGCTAGTGGGAGAATGCAACAACTGAGCACGTGACTGCTCAAACTCAGGACGAAGATGCATAATAAACTCATACATACGTCGAGTCTCCTCATGGCGACGAAGGAGGGCACATGTATGAGTGCAAGTGAGTGAATGAGCCGCAACGACGGGACAAGCAGCAGGTGTAAGAGCATCAATCTGACGCCATACTCCACAATATCGACTATAGAACTGGTCAATGGTGTCATCGCCCTGCTGTAGCCCGCCAAGAGTCTGATAAAGAGTATAGAGCTGGGCCTGACTGGAGCCACAATAGCGGCGGGCGAGATAATCCCATATATCCCGAGCAGTAGGTAACTCGGCAATCTGAGCCCGAATCTCGAGAACAACCGTCTGACAAATCACCATCTTCGCATTAGAATCATCGGTGTACCACTTCTCCAATTTCTTCTCATAAGCCTCAAGAGCAGTGGGGGAAACCGAAGAAGGATGAGAAGAACCAGATGAGTCCGGGAGAAGTGGTGCGGTGGGAATGATAACGATGCCATCAACATGACCAAGAATGCGAAGTCCATCAAGAAGACGTCGAATGGTGAGCTTCCAAGAAATATAGTTGGTGCCATCGAGCACCACATCAGAATGATGAAGATTGCGAGGCCAAACCTCCGCATTAATGCTGCCAGAACCAAGGGATGCCATAGAGAGAAGAATGCCAACAGCAGCAGCAGCTCACAGAGAGCTCACAGATGAAAGAAAAAAAAAAGACAGCAGCAGCAGCTCACAGATCGCAGCAGACAGCAGCAGGCCTCACAAATTGCGCAGGCAGCAACAGCTCACAGAGAAAGAGAGAATGATCGCAGCAGCTCACGGTCAGCGAGCAGCGAGCCTCACAGATCGCGCAGAAAGAAGAAGAATACGAGAAAGAGAGAATGATAGCGGCACGATCACAAGCAGCGGCGAGCCTCACAGAGCGCGGCGGCAGCTCACAGAGAAAGAGAGAAGGAAAGAAGCACCACAGAGGCTCGACGGAGATCGCGCAGGCAGCAGCAGCTCACAGAGAAAGAGAGAAGAAAGGAAGCACCACAGAGGCTCGACGAGGCTCGACGGAGATCGCGCAGGCAGCAGCAGTTCACAGAGAAAGAGAGAAGAAGAGAAGCACCACGGAGGCTCGACGAGGCTCGACGGAGAGGAGTGCGCAGCCACGGCCGGAGATCGAAGGCTCTGATACCATGTTAAAGGAAAAAGAACAGACCTCGTGTGAGCGCAGCCCCACCAGAGAGAAGAAGACAAATCGTGTGCACAGCCCCAACCAGAGAGAAGAAGGATAGATAGGTCAACAGTAAAGTAAGTCAAAGAGCACACACACAGTCAAAAAGGGCCTGAATATATATATATATCCTAACATTAATTACCAGTGCTTAAAAAAAAAAAATCAATTCAAATGGACACAAAGGATAATCATGTGAAATATTTCTGCCTGATCACAGAAAAATCTGAAGGGCTAGATCCACCTCATGCACTTATTGAAGTTCTGGATTGTTCTATAAGGAGTAAAAGCTTCAATGGCTTGGGCTATACTTTAATTGCTCCTATATCTTTTAAGTCAAATGAATTAATAAAACAGGTAGTGACATGTTCTCTTTAAGGACAATTGAAGCTTGTAGTTAGCTAGATCTCATCCTAAAGAGTCATATATAAAGCAAAAGCTACTAAAGTTGTTCTTGTCTTCATCTTCACTCTCACAACTTTAACTCTTTATTGCTAACATTTTCCTTCTACAATGTTCAACAACAAAATCTATATATATATACCTTGCTCTTATTTCTTTCCTTTTCTTTACACTATATGTTTGTACAAAAAGATGAACAAAGAGGAGAATAAAAATTATATATATATATGAGTCAGTGAACAGGGAAAAACAGTGGGGAGGAGTCTCTATGAATTTTCCCTTCCAAAATCCTGACTTTGTTCATCTTCTCCTCACACCAATGCAGTTGTTCTTCACTAATTCCTGCCATTCTTAGCACTCTTGACACAACCTTCATGTCTATGAGCCCCATAAGTATTTCCATCCTCCCTTGTGTGTTGTTTAGCAGCTTCCTTTTTCTGAAACATTTCCTACTAACTTCCAGCTCTTTGATCCTCAACTTCTTCTGAACATTAATAATATATGTTAATTTATATGTTATTAAGAAAGAATGTTTCAATGCAGTCTTTATCAAGAGATGATTAGTAATTACTTACTTTCTGATTGGTTCTCTTCATCAAGAGGAGATGGTTTTGATCAACTGCCATTGTTTTCTTCTTTATAAGGGCTCTGAACATCTCACAGTGGCTCTCTTTATCAGCCTTGAGAAAGCACATGAATGTTTCAATGCAGTCTTCTAGTATCTGGATGAATTCAGCATATGAGATCCTTAAATTCCCATTCCCCTTCATTTCATCATCACCTTCTAAATCTTTAAAAAAAAAAAAACATTGATATTATATATATATGCATGACAACAGAATTAGTGTTGGAGTTGTAGTAATAGTAGTAATTAGTACCTTTGAACTCAGGAACTTGGAGTAGTTTTGGAGAGCAAATTCTCATTCTAGCATAGACTTCAGGCCGACGGCCATGTTCGTAAGGTTCGTTCTCGATGAACCGGTGAAGGAGGACTTGGAATTGCTGAAACTTCTGAGCAACTCTTGCTGGACAGGCTGAAATGTTCATGCACTCATGATCAGTTTTTGCTCTCTGGAAGTTGCTGTAATTCCAGTTCAAAGCCTCCCAAGTTAAGCAAATCTGAGCCACATAAGCACTCTCTAACTCCTCATATGGGTCTCTGATACTCCTCCCTTCTGAGGATTGCTTCCTCTTTGGTGTCAATGTGTGGACTATCCTTTGAGATATTGATCTTTTGATCTTGAAGGACCTCAGATATTCTGGTGAAATCGGAACGCGTGTTTAATTAATTAGCAAACAAATGAAGAAATTAATAATTAAAAGGTAAAGTATGCAAGACCTGTTTCATTCAGCTTTTGCGCGCTGATCCTATCGAAGAAGAGCATTTCTTCGTCGTATCTGCGGAACATTGTGTATGATTCCCAGCGAGAAGAGCTTCGTCTGGATGAAGAGGAGAATGGATAATCGGTTTCGGAGTCCCGGAGTAAATTTGAGTTTCTCCATTCAATGGAACTCTTGGAGGTGGAGTAATCTCCATTGAGAGACTCACCATAGTTTTGCTGCTGCTTCCCTTCATGTGCTTGAATTATTATGAACTTCTTCTCATCAGAACCTTGATCTTCTCCATTAGATGCTAATATATACAATTAATGTTTAGGCATATATATAACAAACAAATCAAGATAAAATTAAGGTTATATTTACCTTGGGAGGAGGAGAAGATTGGTGAAGGACAAGCAGAAGGAGTTGATGCATGGATAGATAGAACATCACTGTGTTCAAGATCATCATCATCCAAAGGGGAAGCATATGCTGATTCTGAGACAAAGGTATCATCATCATCTACCTCCAAGGTGGTTTGTGCATACAAAAATACAAGGCTTTTTTCGTCTCCTCCGATAACCTCATCGGCAACCGAATTGCAAGAAATGTATCCATTTTGGACCTGTAAATCCCTGCAAAAGAAAGGTATGTAACTCCAACTGATAATATATTAATCAGAAAAGAAATTGAGCATGCATGCATGCATACTCTTGGGAGATTAATAGTGCTGCTCTTTTGGAGTGGAGAGAATTGAAGAGCTTGCAGAGAAGAAAGGAAGAGATTTGGAAGAGAAAGAGGAGGAGGAGAAACATTAGATTGGCATGAGGCCTCCATTGAAGGGTAGTGATGTTGGTGTTGCCATGGCATGAGAAGCCAAGAAGGAAAGTGAGAAAGGTGGTGGGAGAGCTTGCATTATGGATAAAAGATGGCAGGATGATGTCTCTAAGGTTCATGCTGCTTTTAATTTTAAGTTCAAGGTTGTGATCAGAATGACACCTTTTATTAGTGGCTTAAAGATAACTATATATTGATAATTAATCTTTATTTTATACTTGTAGTAGATATCAAGGAACACATCAGCTCAAGTAAAGAACCAAAAACAATAGAGTAGTACATTTCTTTAACATATATATAATATGATCATAAAGTGTGAGAAAATGAGGGAAAGATTGAGGAGACATGATAGGAGATGTGGATGGATGTTGGGGGGAGATTCCTTAGAGGGTTTAAGCTAGGTATCACCAGTGTTGTGTTTTTTACACTGATGTAACAATCAAACTTCACTAACCAAAACCAAAGGATCATTGGTCTAGTGGTATCTCGGATCCCGTATGTTAGATAATTCATTTGATTGAGTATGCTCTCAGATTCAAGTCCCTGCCCTATAAATGGGGAAAGCAGTTTGGATAATTTACTTGGTGAACATAAAGCTCCTAAGTTCGAGTCCCCACATCTGTACGCGCACAGTGAGGAGTCAAGGGTGCTCATCATCTAAGGTCACGCCCTCTAGAGAGATCTTTATGGCCTATGTCCAAAAAAAAAAAACAAACAAAAAACAAACTTTACTACAAATCCTTCATATAATGCACTATATATATATCATGCAGCTCCAAATTATATTTATATGTATAATATAAAATTTTGATAACTTTATATTTTTTTACTAGTCCATGAATTTTTAATTTTGTTTATTTAACTTTATATTTTTCCAATTCTAAATTACTGTTAATTGATTGTTTTACTGTCGCGAGTGTAGTGACAAGTTGGGGTTTCTGCTTGTATAGCTCTGTAAAAATTCAGAATTATTTAAATACCCATCCAAATCGTCAAGAGGATGAAAGTGCAAGAAGTGGAATCGATTGCCAAGAGGAGTCTGCAATTCACTAGGGAGGAGGGCCACCCCCAAAGGCCACCTAGAGTAGACTTCAAGGATGAGGACACCCTGGGCATCGGTTTGGAGCTGGAGCGGGAGGCCACCTAGGGCAACACCCTCAGAAAGCCCCATAGACGCCATGGCCAAGCAATTTTGTAAAGATGAACTAATCACCAACTTAGTGTAGTGTGTAACTTTGATGTTTACTTAATGAACATGGTTTATCCACTTTTATTTTTTATTTAAAAAAAAACCTATCCTAAAATGATATTTACTAGCATATGCTCACAAATCAACTTTTATTTATTTATATATACATGTGGTTAACTTGACCTTTGATAGTGTCAAGTTAATATATGAAATGAAAGAAGATTAGGATAATTAATTTAAGATCTCTGATATTGTTTACTTTATCCCATGGGGTATCTGGGGTGGTGTTGAGTGGGGTGTAGCAAATAATGAGAGGGTTTGGTCCTTGGCAAATAGTGCCAGAGACCAATAATTTATTTGCCCTAATAAGATTTCTAATATAACTTTCTAATTTCTTTTTATTTTATTTTATAAACTTGAGTTGTTTGAAATAGTTAAGAGTAATTTACACAATTTTTTAAACTATGGTTAGAACTCAAAATTTTTATGACATATATTTACAAGAGATGTAAGCAAATATCATTTTTGCAAAGATATTTACGTGATACATGCTTTTCATAAAAGCTTACAAATAACAATTTACTTTTTTACCAACGACCTCATGGCCTATTAATACTGAATCCCTTGTGCAGAGTTTTGTTGATTGAAATAATCTCAGGTTTGAATCCCCACGATCACAAGATGAGGGCACGTGGGCACGGATGCCGCGTTGTCCATCCCTGATTGGGAGGTGCTTGTCGCCTTTGTCGGAAAAAAAAATAATTTGTTTTTTTTCTCATATATTTGAATTTTTTAATAATTATATATATATTTTTTTAATTTAGAATCTAAATCTCAAAATGGGACTAAAATATAAGCAAGCAAAAGTACCAAGTGGGAATGATAAAAAGTTTCTAGAGGATGGTTGGTACTCACCATTTTTTAATTTTTATAGTGACATAAAAAGCTTGCGAGAGAGCCTTTGCCTTCTCCAAAACCAAACGTGGAGAGATAGAATGGCACCTGGATTTTATATTCATCCATCTCACTCACTGGTAGGAAGGAGCTGTTAGGTTTGGCAGGACTAAACAGGAGGAGATTCACAACAGTAAGCCATGTGCTCACTCTAAAATTTTCCAACTAAATTCCCCAAAACTATCACCAATATTTATGAGCCAATTGGATATATGGGTAATTAATTTCAAGTTCAATCACAAATGTCACAATGTTTGTTTGTCAAAGAGTTGGATGAGATTAACAATGCTTCTAGAAAACAGTTACCTTCCATTAATATCCAACTCTCCAGTACCACATCCTTGATGAATTCAATTCAGTTAGCTAGCTAAAAATGGAGACTCTTCCCCCAGGATTCAGGTTCCACCCTACAGATGAAGAGCTCATCACTTACTATCTCACACAGAAGGTCTCCGACATCGGCTTCGCTGCCCGGGCCATCACTGATGTCGATCTGAACAAGTGCGAGCCATGGGACCTGCCAGGTACAAAAACACATAACAAGTTCTCTCAATGTTAATTTTCACTGCAAGGGATCCTCACTGTGTGTTGTGTTGTGTTGTGTTGTGTTGTGTTGTGATGCAGGGAAGGCAAGCATGGGAGAGAGAGAATGGTACTTCTTCAACTTGAGAGATAGGAAGTACCCTACAGGCTTAAGGACCAACAGAGCCACCAATGCTGGATACTGGAAAACCACAGGCAAAGATAAGGAGATTTTTCATTGTGGAGCATTGATTGGAATGAAGAAAACCCTGGTTTTCTACAAGGGAAGAGCTCCAAAGGGTGAGAAGACTAATTGGGTCATGCATGAGTATAGGCACCAGACAAGGTTCTCCTATAGAGCTACAAAGGTAATAATACTAATGTATATGATATATAAATGCAGGGGATCTCAATTTACATGCTTCTCTATCTAATTTGATTATGCATTGGTTTTGTAGGAAGAATGGGTTGTTTGCAGGGTATTCAAGAAAAACTCTAATGGGAAGAGGCCAACACCATTGCTAGAGTCTCCTACAAACACTAACTCACTGAGTGATATGGGAGAGCTAGATGTAACAATCTACAACAATCTTAACAACTTTAACTCTTTTGAAGCTGGGCAGATTAATGAGAACAAGAACAAAAATGGCAACAAGGAGATGGACATGAATGTGTGCCTTAATTGGTTCGGAAGAGAAGCTTTGAGCTCGAGCGTGTTTCCATGGTCATCGAGCCTTCTTGGCTCGAACTTCTCGTCCAGCCCGACGATCTTGAAGCCATGGACTAACATTGCAAGCTTGAGCTCTTTCATGGCACAGGATAACGCGACTTCATCCAAAGCAGCTGAGTGTGCTGCACAACAGGCTTATGATCATCAGGAGTCCATCTGGAGAGGGGGCTACTAATTGCAAGACAATTATCCTGAATAATCTGATTATGCTTTGTTTATTATGAAACTTCAATTGTATAATATTTCTATCAAGTATTGTTAACTATTGCGAAAATTATCATTCCTTTCAATCCACAGCTAGAGTACTTCATCTGTTTATCATCCAAAATGAGTTCTAATTGATTATAAAGAAGGATGCTAATGAAAGATTGCCCACTAGAAACAACAATCATCTTTTTCATGATAGATGTCCTACCAAACCATTCACATAGTACAAAATTCCTATATTCTCAATTATGACGTCTAGGGTTTTGTGAAAGTTAAAGACCTTAGTATCACACAAAATATGGCACACCTTTATTGTTTGCATTCATACCATCTTCATATTCATGTCAAGTCCAACCAGATCTACAGTATTCTCCTTTCTTTTTGAAAATTTAGTACCTAAAGAAATTGCACTTGTTTATGCTACAGCCAGTAAAAAACAAAAGCTCAAATACACTGGGACAAAAAAAAAGGTGTGCGAGATATAGGAGAAGTTGCACTTGTACATGATGTAGTCAGTGAACAAAAGCTCAAACACACTGAGCAAACAAATGTGTTCAAGATGAGAGAAGTTGCACTTGAATATGATATATTCAGAATAAGTAAAAGCTCAAACACACTTCCCTGATGAAGCATAGGTGCAAGCATACCTCCATACTTCACGAGTACTTGCTTATCAATTCGTTCATAGCATCTAAGCAACAAGGATAGCATCTGCAACGGCTGCAAGATATTAATGAAACTCTATACAGGTAACAATATAAGCACTTTTAGTGCAGGTACAACAAATAGACATGTAAAGACCGGCAGAAAAATATACTTGGTACAACAATAAGTCTCCTGCTGAGTATACCAAACCAACACAGCATGCCAATTGGTATTGGTTATGGTTTGATACCAGTCAATCTTGCATAGTTTCATCCAAAAACCAAATTTACAGGTATTGCTTTGCATAGCCACAAATCTGACATAAAACAAAGGATAGGATTATCATTCCTTGTTTCTTCATGAAAGCAAAATGAAAACCAAATGGGGGCGAAACAATTCCTCAGGACAGCGAAGTATCATAGTAATGCCAAATGTACCATCAAGAATGATTAGCAGATCTCAAGGAAAACCCTGTTACTATAGTGCCAAATGAATAAGAACCTACAATTAGTCATTACTGGTAATATTTTGATGCTGAGTTTATATAAGAGGCATACCAGAGCATAATCCATCTACAGTGTTGCCAACAGATCTTGAATTTTCAGTCCATTTCAAAGTTACAATATTCATTTCAAAAAAAGAAACAAGACACTGATTACATCTTAATTCATACTTTGATTCTTGAAAGATTGTTTTTTCCTACATTAAGGGCTGAATCAGATATTAGTACAAGTGAAAAACATTTTGGCTGAAGCCAAATGCACCATAGGAGGAAATTGACCAAACCACCATAAACTGAAGTGAGTGAGAGAAAGATAGTTCCGGGGAAATATCAGAAAGAATGAGGCACATATGCTGGTGGAGGAACATCACATCCACCAGAAGCTATAAAGGCATGAATGAGGCTTTGCGCTGCCTTCATTTGATCAGAGGAACCCTGTATCTCAACAACACACTCAGATGCACCAGAAAGAGGTTCATGTAATTTCACTCTTGCTCCGGAGATCTAAAAGTAAATAAATATTATAAGAGGGTTTAGCTATTACTGTTACTAAATAATAAAATATTAGAAATGAACAAATTACAACATGGGCCTCTTAGAGGTTGTTTTCTAGTTAACAGATAATAAAAAGACATACTTTCCCATAGAATGAGGAAAGAATTATATCTTTTACAAGTTATACAATATCACTCTCTAACATCACATTAAGATCCCTCTCACTTGATTTTTTTCTAGTTAAAACGCTCTGGTGATCAGGAATTATATATCCATGTACCACTGCATCCCTCTGCCTAATAGATTTCTCATTTGATAAACACATATGAATGGTTTACCTGACGGATTCCTGAAATATTGCTTCCACCTGCTCCAAGGACAGAAGCCGCAGCACTCCTTGGAATTTTAATCTCCACAGAACTGTTCATCTTAGAGTACCTGGGATGATGCACCAAATTAAAGGGCAATCCAAAGCATGAAAATCAAAACAGAGATCTAATTGCACAGTAGAAGTTAACCCACCCAGTGCTATTTGAAGGTCCATCATACCCAGTAGAAATTGGTGCATTATGATATCCAGCTGCATTTGGCCGACCATGGTACCCATCAGCATTTGCAGGAACCTGGTACCTGGCAGCAGTTGCAGGGCCAGAGTATCTGGTAGCACTTGCAGGACCAGAGTACCTGTCTGCACTTGATGGACCAGGATACTCCGCTGCGGTAACAGGACCAGGATACCCAGATACACTCCTAGGACTCCAATACCCATCAGCACCCACAGAACTCTGATACCCACCACCACCAGCAGATCCAAGGTACCCAGCAGCAGTTAGTGGACCAGGATACTCACGAGCTTCATATGGTCGCCCAGAATCCCTCTAAACAAAAAAGTTAGATCTCAAGTTAGTATGCCTCCTAATCGACCTTGTTATCTACTAGACAAATGGATCATAATTATAATTGGCATGAGAGGACTGGATCACAGATAAAAATGCTGTAGTTTCCAATTCATCAGATGATCTAAAACAAAACTCACAAAAGGCATTAAATAGTTTAAGCAATATAAAATCTTATAAGACATGTTCTATTCCTATAATTTTTTACATCTCTCTCCAAATGGGCAGCCCGGTGCTACAAAGCCCCCGTTATGCGCGGGGCCCAGGCAAGGGTCGGACCACTTGGGTCTATTCCTACAATTTTTACATCTCTCTCCAAATAATCTTGGTAAATTTGCAACTATCAGCTCCATGGTTCCTAACGACAAAATCTTAATAGCCATTAAGATCAGGGAAATGCAGGGAGCAAGGTCACGAACAAAAATGATTTCGTAGGTCATCTGATACTAGACTGTGTTCAGTCAATATTTGGTTGGGAAAAGGACTTATCAGGTGTTAGTAACTATTTCTGCTAACAAATGGCTGAAATAGGAAACCATGGACAAGCACGAAATGTACTCATGAGAATAAAAAAAATTATGATTACTACTACCTTTAGGAAAGTTATGCACATCCGGAAATCCAAAACATAAAGAATACAGAAATCTGGACCAATTACATGATTGAAAAAACCGGCTCAAATAAATTAAAAACCTAGCCGCATTACATGAATATATTTTTATATATGAATATCATAACTAAACTAGTGCACAGTAAGTTATATGCTCATAAAATTAAGCAGAAGATCAAGTAGAGATGGATGACTGATATATCAGTCATCTAAAAGTATTAGTTATTTAACAGTGGAGTATCCAATGTTACCTTGGGATGTTCATAGCTGGTAGTGTTCCTTGGCCCGACCATGGCACTTGATGGAATTCCTCTATCATAAAAATCATCAAAAGAAGTTACTCTACGAAGGGGTTCATGAGGTACAGGATTTATGGCACCTCTCAGAGTTCTCTCTCTAAGCCTGGATGCTATCTCTATAAGAGCCTCTTTTGCTACGCTATTGGTTCCAGATATCTGTGTTAGCCCAAGTCAAGCGCTCAGTGCAAGACATAAACACTCAAACCAAAAATACCTAATAGCAGAACGTGATGAAAGAAATGTGGACTGACACCAAAGAACATAGTATCAGGAGTGATGCTAACCACATCACCTGTACGAGCTCTTCATTTGAAGGTGTATACTTTGGTTTATCATCCTTTGAGTAAACTCGGATATCTGCTCGGGTCCTCATTCTCATCTCAGTAATGATGTTGCCACCTTGTCCGAGAAGGCAACCAACTTTGCTGGAGGGAACCAAAAGCCTTGTTGTGATGGTGCCTTTTTCAGATGTTGCACTTGCCTTGTTCTGAAGTTGAAGAATAGCATCAATTGTTGGGGAATTTTTATCCCATGGAGCCTGAACTTGAGTAATATGTTAGTTATTTGCATTAGCTATCTTAAACATATAAAAGTGTGAGCGCATACAAAGTATTGATGACACGTAGAAATTAGTCATACTTACCTCCTTTGAAGAAACAAGAATCACACGCTCATCTGCCTCTGGACCAGTGTCTTCAACTTGAATATGAGCTCCTGTATGTTGCTCTAATTGTCTAACATTCACACCACCCTTGCCAATCAGTCCACCAATCTTCTCAGTGGCACACAAAATCCTCATGGAGAATTCACCTAACGCATCCTGACTATCTCTAGCACGAGCATTATTAGCAGCACCTGAACCATATCCTGGTGATTCATTCATAAATCCACCAATTCGAGACATGGGTGCATCATGGAAACCAGGATGTTTGTGAGGCCATCCTGTATTTCCTTGAGACACTGAACGCGGTAACAGAGGACCAGATGTATACAATCCTTTGGTACTGGAAAATATAAGATCTTCTAGAGGAGGATTCTCTTTACGAGGATGTTGATGTAAAAGAGAAGAAACTTCATACAGAGCCCTCTTCACAACATGTGGCATTCCAGAAATCTGAAAAGTGTCAACCAAAACTAAATTTCTTAGGAGGGGAAAAGGTACAAAAGCTCCATAATATGCACATGGATATATTTGCAGCATTTGTGCAGATATACAAGTTTTCAATCAGATGGATCAAGGGACAAATGAAAAACAAACTTGTCAAACCAGTTATGGGAGAATACAAAGAAAAGCTTCACTAGTTCAGAATTCAGCTAACTGTAACAAACCAAAGTTAGCACTAATCTAAAGAAAATAAATGGCTTGTGAAGTTGATATAAATTCAACAAAATGAATTATAGATATGGATTTAATAGATCTAAAGAGAAATGCCAGAATAATAAAATTTCACAAAAGTAAGGTGGCTAAAGATTTCGATAAGCTAAGTTGACACTAAGAACGACTGATATGATCATCATCAAGGCAGTGAAGACAAATGATGGACCTGCTAGGTTTCATTTTTACTGCAATAGGAACAATTGAATTAATGTTTTATCAGAGAACTCCAACCATCTGATGACAAGTTCATATTTGATGAAGAGTACATTGCTAAAAAAAAAGATAATAATCCTTTTTCAAATGTACTGTCAAGTCAATAGTTAACCTATCAGTAAATATAAAATGAAACACTTATCCACATACCTCCCAGTAACCAACTGATCAAACATGAATCAGGCTAATAATTATAGAATTTTTGGTGAAGAAATAAAACCTTTTAAGGTTTCATGAAGTTGATAATAAGCATACCATATTTCATGGAACAACAAAATTTTAAGCACTAATTTTAGCATTGTTAATTATGAATAAATCCAAACAATATGCAGATTAAATTGTTGCAGTCATCTAATCATGTACCAACTAAGTAAAATTTCAAGTCCTAAATTACTTCTTCATACAAGAAAAAGTTTGATTGGCAAACATAGCTGTAGTATTAAATTCAAACATTACTTGCACAAGTTCATCCGTGTGCATTGCACATGGTGGAAGGTGCTCCGCAGGCAAAATGCGAATGCTTGCACTCGTTTCACTTCGTAGCTTCTGAATCATTGTCCCCCCCTTACCAAGAAGGCACCCAACTTGGTTATTAGGAACTAAAATGCGTGCAATGGCATCACCATCATCATACTCGCCTCCCTCATGCACTACCCCACCATGGATATAATCACCGGTGATTCTATCATGGACTTTCAAAAGGGCATCCTGGGCTGGACAGAGTGGCCGCATCTCCTCACGTCCCTCAGTGAGGTAACCATCTTCAAGCTCTGGATCAGAGCCAATGTTTCCAGATTCTTTTGATGGGTAGCTAAAAATAATGACTACTCTCTCCTCAGAACCAGGAATAGCATCAGCAACCCTAATCTTTGCATGGGTCTTGTCTCTGAGAGCATTGATGATGTCACCCCCTCTCCCAAGAACACTACCAATCCTTTTTGCAGGGCAGAGAATGCGATATATAGTATCAATAGGTTTAGCAGTCCCAAAATCATGGCTGAAATTCTGACGCTTGTGTTTTCCATTATCAACCTGGAAGCAAGATCTTCTCTTATGACTTCCAGATTTCCATTGCCCATAAGAAAACGACCTCTCATCATCCATATGAATCTATCATAACCGAATAATTAACAATGACCAAGTTATTTATCAGAAACATGAATACACATCAAAACGTTCAGTACCCAAAAGTGTGTGTTTGCGTTAAGAAGTTAAAATCAAATTTGATTTCAAAAATACAAAAAGTGGCCAGTGCCAAAAAAATATAATCAATAAAAGCACGATTGCCCAAACATTGAAAGTAAATAACACATCGCCATAAAATTGAAAAGGTCATAATAGGCACTTTGAAAATTGAAATAACAACGAGTCTAACCTAATCCCAAAAGCATATATTGAAAATGCTTAGAAAGGGCAAACTAGAGGTTTTCTAGCAAAATATATGGCTATAAATACTATCATACTGTATATAAAAAAAAAAATTATGGAAAAGGAGACTTAACACCTTATACAGGATCTATTACAAAATAAAAATTCTTTAACACCTCAACCAGCCACTCGCCATAATTCACGGACAAAACCCTAGCTCAATGACCACAGAAGAGGCGGAAAGATTCAAGCAATATGATTGATAGAGATCACTATGAAGACTAATTGATCCTATATTTGAATGTAATTTCACCAAAAATAAATAAAAAATACACATGCTTAACTTACAAAATTAAAAATAAAATTACAAACAAAAGAACAAGCCAAACAAATCCATAGAAATGAAACCCTAGAATGGTGCTCCGATTACAGAAGCAAAGAGGAGAATCGAAGGAGCTAGAGGATTACCTCTTCGTTTAAAGAAAGGGATCGTGATTCGTTGCGGTGGAGTAAAACCGGAGAACTGAGAGCGATCCCACGAAGACGAGACCAGTGGACTCTTTTCCAGGCCGGAGATGTTTACGAGATGGTAATCTAAGGAATGCTCACGTGCGATGCACGCTCGTGGTTTTTGCACTTTTAATGAAGCTTACAAATACACCCCTATATAATTCTGAAATTACACATGCCCATAAAATTTTTCCTTTAGGCATGTGTAATATCAATATTTTATAGGGTTATAAATGTAAAATCCGTCAGAAGAAAAACTGGAAACAACCTGAGACATTATCTTAGTAATCTGGTACCGTTTATAAATGTAATTCAAAACAAACAGAAAGCTCAGTGAAGAATTAAAGTTACAGTGCGGAAAAATGATACATAAGTTATAGAGAAGCATATACAACAATCACCAAAAGGGCAAAAAAGAAAAAGAAAAAAAAAATCAAGAGACTCCAATCCATGAATTTACAGATCAAGATCAGCACATCCTTTCTACACAAGGGGATGCCACGACGACCAATGCTAGTAAATCAGACAGCCAATTTCAAACAGTTGTGCACTTTGGCACAGGCTTTTCTTTGTCACTGCAATACAACAGTTATAAAAAACCAACTTGTAATTACACAGAGAAGATGGACGCAAAACACTTCTTCGGGGTCATCCTCTCCCGGCATTGCCATGTCTCTGGTTTCGGAAGTAGCTGAGAAGAGACTGAGCCTGAAAAGGTGGCATCAAATTCCATATCAGATCTAGATTAAATGTTTTCGATGGACAAATGAAGCAAGCATTGTACACATATGTCTCTTTTCGATCTATTATGTTATCTAATTTATTAGTTGGCGCTATTCATGCTAATTGTCATACTAGAAGAAAATAAGTTGTTCACGTTGAAGAAATCTGGGTGCTAGGTTTACAAAGTAAAGTCACATCACATCGCTCAGTTAATACTTGGTGCAGATTTACAATGAGAGAATAATTAGAGTTGTGTCAATAATGTTTGAATTGTTTCAACAAGGATAAGAAGCAGTTACTGTCTAAAGAACTTGCAAGAACGCAACCAAAAGCTGTCAAATTACCTATCAATGAAGTATATTCTAATGTTCTCCTTTCCAATAACTTGAAAACTAACTCATCTAAAAAGAGACCAGTATCACATTAAAACTAGAATACCTTGTGTTTGATAGAACTCAAGCATCAAGAACCAGCAGTATGAAAATCAACGATCGAAGATGGTGTGCGTTCTAAAGAGAGAATTCACCCACTTTCAGCATTTGTAAGGTTTCTGGAAAGCTGAGACAGAGATATTTAGTAGGGGAATCCATTGGTGCAACCCACAAATCTAAGGACTATCAATTTGACCATAGGTTTTTGGCGCATATATTGAGATGTGTTGCTCAGGACTGAAGTCAGGACCACCCCCTCAACCCCCAAGAAAAAAAAAAAAAAAAAACTCCATTAATCTGTCTATGATGAGGGCATCTTTTTATCAACTTTAATTTAGGTGTTTTCGTTGTGTTCAGAGCAGTCCAAAAGAACTCCCAAATTTGGGATCCCTTTCATTACCAAAGCAAATAAATTTCTGTGAACCGGTTAAAAATTATGAAAAACAAGCAACAATCTATGTCCAATAGCATTATATTTCAGATATACCGGCAGCAGATCTACTAAGGGCCCTTACCCTAGTCAAAATTTAAATCCCTTGAATATGTTTCAGATGAAGAATTCCAAAAGTAAAACCTAATTTTGTTTAACAGGCATAAGATTTAAATAAATTCGCATCTAACATACTAAAGAAATGTAACAGACATACCTTCTCCTTAGCTCTTGGAGTGCCTGATTGTGACAATGCAACCAAAGGTGGCACAGCACCTTCTTGAAGCACCTGACTGCAGAATCTGTTACTATTTGTGCAGAGTTGCAGCAGTGCTGCAGCAGCATTTTCTTTCCCTCTTGAAGATCCCAATTCAACAACTTCCACAAGTACTGGGATCCCACCTTCATGACCAATTGCATTTCGCCCTTCAGGTATAGTGGCCAGGTTTGCCAAAACAGCCACTGCCTTATCAACCATGCCAGCAGCTGGGTCCATCAGCTCAACCAAGTGCCTCACAGCCCCAGCCTGCACAATCCGAGCCTTATTTTCATGAAATATTGATAGATTAAACAAAGCTGTAGCGGCATCTTTCTTTCCTCGTGGGGTTCCATTTCCCAATAATTCCACCAGAGGCTTGATAGCAGAGGAACGTCCAATCTTGACCTTGTTTTCTTCAATGACTGAAAGACTGAAGAGTGTTGCGGCTGCATTTTCTTTTGCCTCAGGGTTTCCAGTCTCAAGCACATGAATGAGAGGATCAATAGCATCGGCATTAGCAATTGCAGTCTTATTGTTGTCATTGATTGATAAATTCAAAAGGGCTGTGACAGCATTCTCCTGGGTCTTCTGGTCTGTTGAATGAAGCAAACCAACCAACAGGCTGATAGCTCCACAGTTGGCAATGACAATCCTGTTCTCCATGTTGTGCTTAGCAAGAAGTCGAATCCCAGCTGTGGCAGCTCTTTGGGTCTCTATTGAGTCACTATTTAAATCATCAATCAACCTACGAACTTCTGTCTCAATCCCGGACAAGTCAGGCCTGGAATCTATAGAAGGAGAAGATACAATCCTTGGGGAAAACCTTTCAGAAGGGCGCCGCCAGATTGTTTGGCTTCTTGAACGGGATTCAGACAGCCTCAACGGGAATGGATGTTCTCTCAGAGGTGCAGAGGAAGCCGGAGCCTCTTGTACAACCTCTCCAGAATTATCACTACTGTAATGCGTTAGATCACTTGAAACCCGTGAGACCAAGTTAGCATCTCCACCAGGTGGAAGGGAATCATTAGCTGAAACAACATTTGAAGCAGAAACACTTCGGTTATGGCCCTGGTATCTATCATCATCAGGAGAAGCATGCTCTCCTGAGTGACTAGAAAATTGACCACCAGAATCAACATGCCTTACTTCCGAGCTAGACTGCTGCAAGTCTTCAGAGCCATTAAGTGACATTTTTGAAATATCTTTCTCAAACCCATTCACAATTGGCAAAGTTGAACCAGTAGACAAAGTAGGATGCTTTTCAGGCTGATAAGTTTCTTGAAGTGAACCATTGGAGGAAACCGCATTGTTGTGTGCACTCAATTTAGGAACATCAGGATCTGGTGATTGAGGGCTCCTGGGAGAACGAACAGAATGGTTGATATCATAATCATCATCATTCAGATCTGCACAGCTGAGAAAAGCAGCGGGCAGGCTTAAACTCACAGACTTTACAGGATCAGGAAGTGTGATCTCATTGGACTCGCACCAGTTTGCAATTAATGCCTTGACAGTGTAATTGGGAATCAAATTGGTGTGTACAAGTGTTTGACGTGTCTTGGGACAAACAGTAAGGCCTTGGCCAAGCCATTTCTTAATAAAAGCCCGCTCATATGTTTGGCCTGATGCAACAATTACCGGGTCAGACATCAATTCTAGGGACAGTGGGCAGCAGAAATCATGTGGGATTGGTACTCCGTTAATACTATGCACCTGTTTTATTCTGACAAGGCATTCATGCATATGGGTAACAAGTGCAATCATATGGTCAATCTGCTCCACTTCCCCATGCTTTTCAACATGACCAATCTTTGATTTCAGTTTATCAAGGGCAACAACCTCCATCAGCAATTCCTGATTTGATGATAAGCTTAGAGAGTCTGAAACCTTCTCTAGGTGCTCAGGCCTTGGCATCCTTTTCTCTCTCTGATCTCTTATGGCCTCTTTTATGATGTCAGATGTTCGCTCGTAATGCATGTGCTGAATTTTCTGCACAAAGTGCTGAAATAATGCAGTAAGAATAACTAAACAGAAGAATGAAGCAGAAAACTAAAAGACTGATTATGTAATCCAAATAAAGACACAATCACAGTGTCCCTATAATATGCTTGTTACCTCAATATATTCTGAAGTAGATCCATTGACAGTAGATGAAGGCAAAGTTTTTAGTAGCTCACATATATCCAACGCCAAGGTTTGTATCTTCATCATTGCTGACTCTATGTGCATAATCTGGTCAAGTGACATTCAAATTGAATCACTAATTTTTGCAGAGAATAACAGCACAGTGCACATTTTAGCTTCAATAAAAAGCTATTATTAACTTCTTACATATTTAAACAAAAATTAGGTATTAACTTCTTACATATTTAAACAAAAATTAGGATAAGAGATTTATTATTAGACAAGCAACATACACATCAGGACAGCTTGGAGTAACAAAAGCAAAGTTGTAAGATCATAGTTTTACATCAAGTGCCACTCTTCCCCATAAGTTAGAAAATCCAATTCCAAATTGGAACAAGGAAAGCTTGATATGAAACATAAAATCATCAGTGGCGCAACAAAATAAGAAAGGATCTCCCAAGTTGCTTAACCAACAGATGGGTTCAAGAACAGCAATATATTCAGAAGGGCAGGGTCATGTTTCAAATGCTTGTATAGGAAGAATTCCAGAAAATACCCTGAAAGAAGGCATACCTCCCAAAAAGATTGAAACAGGTCCATTCGTCCATTCACTACTCCCTTTGAAACATAAAAAATTAACTCCAATATCCAAACTAACTTTAGGATCAGCACCTTTCATCAGTACTCACTTTCAAACTCCCAGTCCCAAATCAAAACAAAATCCCCTTGGTTTAGCATGCAAAATGGTAGAATCTTTGCATCTAAAAGATGATCAACATAGCAGGTCTAACTAACTTTTGACTTTATTATACCGATGCTTCATTCTAAATTCTTTATTATCCCATGCCAACTAGATCTACATCAAGTTTCTCAGTTTACCAAGTAATTGAAAAAAAAAATTGAGAATCCAAATGTGGAAAAACAAATTTATCTTACAAAATAATATCTAACAATTTGCTAAAATGTGAAGTTAATCTGTTAGATGTTACAGAAAGCACAAGCAATACAACACCTACGAATTCAAGCCCTTCAAATAGTCAGAAAATCTAGAGACTTATTCTCACAATTGAAGGTTCAGATTTATAGACCACAGATTGTTTCCTATGGACATGAATATGATAGATTCTTAATTATAGCAGCATATGCTAGTAAGAGAACAAATATATCCATAAAACAGGTGTAATGACATACAAAGTAAACTTTACTCATCGTGTGGTGCCAGCTTTCAATAAGTTCCCTTGCTTCATTGACAAATGAATCTAGTTCTTTCAACACCTTACTTAGATGCTCATCTAAATCTACTTCAGAAACACCTTCAAGCACAGGCTTCAGAAGTTTCAATATCTTATCGATATTTTGACAGTATCTTCGTACCATCTCAACTTTTATGTTGTTGCTTGAAGATAAAAGGTCAAAGCGGGATATTTTGTTCAATAGTGCCTTCAGAAACAATATCTCCATTATTAATTGCTGCAAAAGAACAAAAATATCTAGTTAGGAAATAATGCTTCAACAAAAAACAGCATTTCATGCATTTCATCTTATCTAAAAAATATAAATAAATAAAAAATACGTCAACTTGGATACGTTTCAATATGATGCAAAATAACACATTGAATTCTGAATAGCAAAAACTGAAGGAAAGAATTATGATATCCAAATATTAAACCAGACAATAAAAAGTAGAAAATCCTAAAGATGACATAGAAATGTACAGTTTAGCTTATAAGAAACACACTATAAGTTTCAACCTTCAAGCAAACTCCCTGACCCTCCGCAGGACTTTACATCGATGGAACAGAATAATGAAGCAAATAATAATATTAATACTAATAATAAATAGCATATAAATGAGGCATAATATCCATAGTGTCTTATTTTGCTTCAAAATAAAAAAGTTCTTACCTAAAAGAAAATCCCATTTCCCATATTGCCTACAAATCATTACTAGTAATTTTTCCAAATAATAGATTATATACTCCTACATCACAGGTCAGAAATCCTTAAAAGAAACTCTAGGTGAATGCACAATAGCTGATTCTGAAAATCTTTGGATAGCAACAAACCCGAAGGAAATTGTAATGCATCATCGGGATGGGTATTCTATAAGGGGATTATGAAAGCTAATCCTGAGGCAGAGGTTAGTTACATGAGAGGAGCTGCATATAAAAGGAAGAAAGGGGTAGAAAAGAGGGCATCGAAGAATTAGAAGCTGAGGCCGAACTCTCGTGGTGAGAGGAAGGAGACGTCATTCATCCAGTGATCCCTGGTGACACAACGGAGACACCCGAGTAGCCGTATTACTAGAATTCCTATCATAGTTGTTGATGTTGTTTTTCTAAGACTTGTTATATGTTCTTGAAGCTTCGATCCTTTACTATTAGATTCTGAAACTATTTGCTTCTGTTGTTATGCTTACTTGATTAATGAGAAGGATTCTTAGTTAATGGTAACAGATTAGTGAGTTGGGGAAATAATTCGTTACAAATTGGTGCTTTCGTTGAGATTGATCTTCTCCTCTGTGGATGAATTAATGGAATTGGACGCTCTTGAGGCTATTGTCAACACACTCTATCCAACGATGGTTCAACAAAACGAACGGCTCACAATTCTTGCACAATATATGGATAACATCTCAAAATGCTTGAAATCACAGTAAGCCCTAAGCTCTGTAAACCATGTTCAGCTTCTTCCAACACCCACCTCCAGCTTTTTATCAGATCCGGATCAGAAATTTGCTTGTAAATTATCTGAATTCCAGGTTCTTGAAGCTGCCCTTGGAGTGTTCGACGAAATGCCTAAGAGAGATGTTCCAGTAGATATTACCGGCAACTATGACCCTGCTGATCCTCTCATGCTCTCTGTTCCTAAGATGTTACAGGATGTTGTAGGTCTGACCCTGTTAAGTGCAAATGTTGAGGATGTATTTGCCGGTGGTGATCTTCCACGGGGTGCAGAAATGTTGGATAACATAGAGCACCATCCCTTTACTGTCGGTGCAGTTGCTGAATTTACTACAGTGAGGCATTAGCTTGAAGTCTTGGAAGACAGACTTGAAGAAATAGTTCAACCTGTTGAGGTTATTCAAGTTATACACAACATGATATAGGAACTGAATGTTGCCACCACTCCAGATGAAAACTCTGATTCATCAAAACCAATTGAGTATCTGGTTAGCCATGGGCAGGCTCAACAAGAGCAATGCGACACCATAATTGTTGTATGGCAGGTTTCAAGAATTTCGGATTATTGTGAATAGATTGACATACATTCTTCACAAATTACTGTGGAAGAATTAGTCATACACTCAGCTTGGTTGCGACTACCACAGGAAATTGATTAACAAAAACAAGAACTGTATTTGTCAATGAAGTGCTCCAGACTATTGAACTTGATATATTCTAGGCCACTTGGTGAAAATTCAAGTGACGTTATCAAATACTTTGAGGGAATATATGGAGTTCCAAAAATCAGTGGTAATTACAATCCATCAACATGGATGCTAGAAGTTACTTCTATATCCATTGAGAAACAACCAGGCGTGGATTTTGCCCAAATATACAGTGAGCCAGCTCTGTGCAAGGAGAATGAAGAACTAGTTAAACAACTAAGCACCCCACCACCCGGCTCAACAAATTTGCAATTCGCTACTCTTTTTCCAAGAAATAATTGTGAGTAGTTCAAAGCTGTTTTATGGAAACAACACTTATCCTACTGGAGAAGTCCTTCTTGTAACTTAGTCGGCATAACATTCATATTCTTCTTAGCTTTGATTCTTGTAATATTATTCTGGAAGCATGACAGGGCATTAAACAACCAACAAGATCTGTTCAACATGCTTGGCTCAATTTACATGTCAGTAATCCTGACTGGTATAAATAGTTGCACATTAGTTATTCCATTCATCGTCACCGCGCAGACTGTTCTTTATCGGGAAAAATTTGCAGGAATATACTTAACCATGGCATATTCTTTATCACAAGTCTTCCTTAAGATTCCATATGCACTAATGTTAGCATTGTTGTTCACAATCATCACATATCAAACAATTGGCTACTTCTGGTCACCTTACAAATTCATATGGTTCGTCTACACCATTTTCTGCGCAATTCTCAGCTATGTTTACCTTGGCATGCTTCTTGTTCCATTGACCCCAAATTTTTCACCGGCCTCCATATTCTTAACCTTTTTCTTCCAAACTCTTAATCTCTTCTCTGGTTTCTGATACCTTGTCCCGACATTCCAAAATGATGGATTTGGGTTTACTACATAAAAACCACATCCTGGATATTGAGAGGAGTTTTCACTTCCCAGTATGGAGATATAACCAAGAAGATTATGGTGTTTGGAGAATCCAAACCAGTTGCTGCATTCTTGGAGGACTTCTATGGATTTCATCAAAATCATTTGAAGATGGTGGCCTCTGTGGACTGCAGCATAAGAGATGCTTACTTATCTTTGGCTCGTTATGATGAAGCCATCATTGCATAGCAGAAAACAGCTTCAATGTTCAAATCCATTAAAGAAACACCACCAGAGAAAATTGCTTGTAGTCCCACAGATGTTTCTGCAATTTATGAGTCTATAAGTGAACATGAGGAAGCACTTAAGCTGCTGAAGAGGGCCTTAAAGATTTATAATGATGCTCCAGGTCATCAAAGTACCATTGTTGGAATTGAGGCACAGATGGGGGCACTGTATTATATTACTGGGAACTATGGTAAGTCTTTTACCTCCTTCAAAACTACTATCACAAAGTTGCGGGTTTATGGGGAAAAGAAATCATCTTTCTTTGGTATTGTTTTGAACCAAATGGGATTAGCCTATGTCCAGAGGAATGCATGGAACGAGGCTGCAGGGATGGTTGAGGAAGCCAGGGATATCCTGGTAGAAGAGTATTGACCATGCCATACAGATACACTAGGAGTTCATTGCAATCTTGTTGGAGGTCTCTTAAGATGTGAAACAAATCAAGAAGTTTGGACTGATGTGTTGGAGAGTGATTTATGGGACATTGATGAAGCTGGAGATAAGATTTTGCCTATTTTGATATTGAGTTACCAGCATCTTCCTGTGCCTTTGAAGCATTGCTTTGTTTACTCATTGGTTTTTCCAAAGAACTTCTTGTTCAAGAGAAGCCGGTTAATTCTGTTTTGGATGGTTCAAGGCTTGATTCATCATCGAACAAAACAAAATGAAGAACCAGAGGATGTGGGGTTTGACTACTTTGAAGACTTGATTTCCAGGTCAAGCTTTTAAACCAAGCATTTTTCCACTTTGATCTTAAAGGCAAGGTCAAGCTTGATGGGTGGGGTAATGTAATGCATCATCGGGATGGGTATTCTATAAGGGGATTATGAAAGCTAATCCCGAGACAAAGGTTAGTTACAGGAGAGAAGCTGCATATAAAAGGAAGAAAGGGGGGAGAAAAAAGGGCATCAAAGAATTAGAAGCTGAGGCCGGACTCCCGTGGCAAGAGGAAGGAGATGCCGTTCATCCAGTGATCCCTGGTGACGCACCGGAGAAACTGGAGTAGCCGTATTACTAGTATTTCTATCATAATTGCTGTTGTATTTGTAAGACTTGTTATATGTTCTTGAAGCTTGGATCCTTTACTCTTAGATTATGAAACTATTTGCTTCTGCTGTTATGCTTACTTGATTAATGAGAAGGATTCTCAGTTAATGGTAACGGATTAATGAGCTGGGGAAATAATTCGTTACAGAAACCAAGACCCTTCCACAATAACCAAAGAGATAAAAGCAGCAAGCTTTCACATGGGCATGAGAGATAAAAACATTTCAGCTTCAACGGGTCAAACAATAAAGTAACAGAGACTAGTATTTTCGCCTAATTCGTTGATGCAGAATCGATTCACTTCCCAAAATTCGATTCAAAGACAACCAAAGAACATAAAAAGCAACAGCAGATCGCCCTACTAATATTAAAAAAATAACAACAAATGCATATATCAATGTACAAACAAATCATCTCTGACGATCACGGGAGCTCTAAACACTAAGAATTTCTACAAATAAATGAAACCCTAATTTCGAATGCGAAACTACTCCTTATAACATGATATTTAGCGAAACAAAGTCCTTGAGGGACCGATTAAACCCTAGATCTCGTAATAGAAGAAGAGGACGGGAGCTGAGGATCTTGGCACTCACCTAGGTGTGCTCGAACCGGGCGGAGAGAGTTCTTCGAGGACGGAGAAAGAGGGGAAGCCGGGAAGGGGAGCAAGCGAACGAGAGAGAGAGGGAGAGGATCCGGAGTCTTCGGGCGCTTTCGAGCGAAAGGAAGGGAAGGACGGCAGGACCGGGTGCGGGTTGGCGGGTGTGGGCCCAGGGATGCTAACGGGTCCGGCTGCTGGATCCGAGTCAGAAAGTTTCTTTCGGGTTTCGACCGTTTTCGGGTTCGGGCATAGTTTCTTTTTTTTTCCTTAATTTCTTAAAATAAAATATGGTGTTTTTACATAAATACCCGTTTAACTTCTTGAAATTACAGATATACTCGCAGAGAGAGAGAGAGAGGGGGTTTATTATAGTACAACTCCTCTTAAGGGTCTATATGTAATTTTACTATTAAAAAAAATTCTTATATAGTTAAGAAAAATAACACTTTTTATATAACTTTTTTGACTTCGATTTCAGTGAGAATTATTTAAATTCAGAGGGAAAAAAGGTAAAAGGAAAGAGAGGGGAAACATGCATAAGATGACTATTGACTTGATTCTCTCTTTTTTAAAAAATATTTTTTCTTTGATTATATAATATTTTGGGGCATAAATGGCTTTCAACGTTGTAATCCTCGTATTATTTAAAAAAAAATTCTTTATTTATGATTAATAGTAACATATTGCATGTATTTTATCATTAACCCCATATAGGACCTATTTCAACTTTGTCTAATGTGAAAAGGAGGAATGAGAGACCAATTCCAATGTATGCATGTTTATATATATATATTATTATTGATGTGAAGATCAACTCAAGAGGTTGGTGAAGGCTGAAGTATTTTAGTTGATTTTGAGAGACAGATCGGTTGTGATTAACCACTTCTTTTGTTTTTTTCTTCAGCTTCGCAAGATCAACGCCTTTTTCAAATATCATCATCCATAAAACGAACTTCGACACAAGAAAGAGCTGCAAAGAAAGAAGATCCGAGCCCTTGTGTTAGAGGGAGTCTCCAACACTCAAAGTCATGGACTCGAAAAGGAGAAGAGAGAGAGAAAGAGATCAAAGAGGGTTATGAGATAGATATTTAAGTTAGCGATCAATTTCAATAGAATCAGAATGCAACATACCTCTTATGTGAGTCGAGGACCTCCTTTTATGGCCTGAAAACTGTTAGCTGTCAACTTTTAGCGCCTTCTAGAATCCATCCTCCATTGTTGGGTAATCAAGTTTTTTTTTTATATGGTTTGACTCTTAGAGCAACTTTAATGGTTGAGCTTTTCAAAAACTCAATACCCATGTCACATCATCAACCCATTTACCTCATATCCATTAACCTATCCCCCACAGTGGCTGAGCTATGGTATGGGACCCACAATCATATCATTTACCATTTCAATTTTTAATAAACATTTCATTAAATGTATTTATCTCACCAAAATATTGTATTATTTACTAAAAATATTTAATTAATATATTAAAATTTCTCATATTTTTAAAATAAATGATTAAAATATTTCATAAATAATAAAACACATTAATTAAAAATTACATAGTAATAAAATTAGAATGCATTAAAGATAAAAGAGATAAATATTAAATATTATATTTTGATTTTATGAAATTATATATGAGACGATGATTCTCAAGTTGTTCAACATTCATGTAGCTAGCATCCATAATGAGAATTTGATGATCAGCAACTATTTCAAAAGTTGCCTTCAAACTCCACACTTCAGCTAATTTTTCTTTTCTCCATTCTAGTAGTTTAGCTCACCTTTCTTCCATTTCTTCATCCACATTTTTATCAATAACGCTTGACTTCCCCTTTTTCTTTGCCTTTGCCTTTGCTTTTGTCGCTTTCTGATCGATGAGACGAACTTCACACTCATTGTCATCTATATCAAGACTTGTATCTGCATTAGATAAAGAGGTGTAGGCACCGCTTTCGTCGATCTTTGTAAGACCTTGGAAGAGGAGTGCTTGCTTTCCATTTTGGATCATCTTTTAACATCACCCAAACATGATCATGACAAAAATATTTTTTACAACTCTCATAATATAGAGTACGAGCATGTTCCTTCTAGGCATCACTCTATCCGCTATGATGCTCCCTTACCAATTTGTTGTATAACTGGTTGAATTCATTAATAATTGCAAGCATCCAATACCAATGTTGTTTACAACTACTTTATTTTCTTCTTGGACCAGATTTTCAATTTCCATTGAAATATTTGGTTACTCGTTTCCAAAATGACTTATCCTTTTATCCAGTACCTACAATGTTATCAATTGAAATTGTAAGTCATGCACTCACAAGCATTTTCCACTTGCTCTTCATGCTCTTCTCTATCTAGGTTGATATTCTTAATCCATGGTTGTGTGGAGTAAGGAGGAAATTGAGAGTCAGAAAAAGAACCTGTTTTCGTTGTATTTTGATGATTAGTACGAGAAACTCCATCAAAATTGTGTGGATTCACTTGTAGGAATTGGAATGCCTACGTTTCTGTATAAGGAAGTTGATTTGTCATGTACGGATTAAAAAAAAACCTAGTCCCGAATATGTAGGATAACAATATGAAAAACCTGGTTGATTTTATACATTTGGAAGATAATAAGGATGATTTTGTGAAGGTGGATGTTGAAAATTTTGCATATTCCGTGGGGGAAAAATGCATGGAGAATTTTGATAATTTTCAAAATCATCATAATTTGGATTTTGTGGGGATGAGGAAGTATTTCTATCCATGAGTGGGAGATTGAAAAAGAATGATGGAGTGGAGGAAAAAGAATGAAGGAGTGGTGGGAGATTAGATGAGAATGTGGATGTATTTATAAAAATATAAAATTAAAAAATTTTAAAAATAAAAATAAATGAACGTTGGAATGGCGGATTGGAGAGTAACGGTTATTTTTTTTTAAAAAAAAGCAGTTTGAAAGAAAAGAGCAAAGAGCGGTCGCAATTAAAAAAGAAATTTAAAAATATATATATATATGAGTCCCACAACCAACCGGTTAAGGACCAATATCCGGTTGGTTGTTGCCCTTTCTAATAGTGGCTCAATGGCTCCTGTGCTTATTGAGCTTTTCAAATGAACCAGTAAAGTTGTCATTATCTCGATACCCATGATCATGTCACATATCTTCAGATATTTTTCTCAATAACATATACAATTATTTTTATTTATTTCTATTATTAAGACATACTTTTTTACTTTATTTATATTCTAATTATTTTGACTAAGATAGAGCTCCTTGAGTCAAATAAACTACTAATTATCCTTTTAATAATAAACTAGAAGTTTTTTTGACAGGGTAAGGAGCTTTCTCAAGCTAACTTAAAACAACTAAAAAAAATACATCGAAAAACTGCTTCAGTTTCACAAAAAACACAGGCCTGCTGTGTATGCCAGTTCTTCAATCCATCTAGGCAGATCTTCTCCCTTATGAAATAGGGATAGCATGGGATTCCTCCTTGCATAGTTGGCTAATGCATCAGCAACATAATTTAGCTCTCTGGGGCAGTACTTTAACTCTGTCTTTAATGGCTGCAATTGCTCCTTTATGTGGTTGATGCTTCTTTGATGTTGCCCATTATCAACAGCCCTTCCATGATTGATCATCTGAATAGCATATAGGCAATCTGACAGAACTTTATATGGCTCCAAATTCTGGGCTTTACAGTGCTCCAAGGTAACAGATATAGCTTGCAACTCAGCTTGAAGGCTTGAATCAGCTTCTCCATTTGTACACCCAGCCAGCAGAATTGCATTGTGACCCTGCACTACCACAAAACCCACACCACATAAGGATGTTTGACTTACCCATGATGCATCACACATCACTGTAAGATTATTGTTGTAAACAGATGTGTGCAAATACTCCCTGATTTGGCCTTTTCTCCTTCCTAGATAGTCATGTAGGCTTGTCATTGCTTGGTCGAAAATCTGTATAGCAGTTGTTCTTTTTCCTTGAAAGACCACTTTGCATCTGGCTTTCCATAACCCCCAAGCACAGGTGGCCACCAGTGCCTTGGCTGTAACATATTTACCATTCTCATAGCCCTCATTTTGAAGTAACCAATCCCCAGATGCCAGATTCTCCAACATATTAGCATCAAATCCAGTATAATTTGACACCAATTCTCAGCATTGTCTGGATATTCTGCAGTAACTCAAGAGATGACTAATGGTCTCATTTGTTAGTCCACATAATGGGCATGGATTCTGAGGGCCAGTGCCCAGGCTATACAAATATTCATATGTAGGTATTTTGTCATGCATTGCCCTCCATATGAAAGTTTTGACCTTGGGGATAACTGGAAGCTTCCAGATGAATTGCCATCCTTCCCAAATGTCGGCCTGTGAGGTGTGATCCCTATTAAGAAGATCATATACCTCTCTGGCAATATTGTTTGTTGATCCAGTGGATGACAATACCCAATGTTCATTATTTTCATGTTTATATGAAATCTGTTCTATCCTATTCCAATCCAATGCAGGACCAAAACAGTTAGCAACCTCAGGATAATGCAATCTATCAGCATTCAACAGATCAGTAATGCTCAAGTTTTCAAAAGACAGATGCATATTTAGAAATGTAGGCTTTTTGGCTATGGGTATGTCAAACATCCATGGATCATCCATAAAGCTAGTATGCATTGGGTTGCAATTTGTAATTTGCAAGTTTGATCTAATAGAAAGAGCAAACTTGCCAAGCATTTTGTAAAACCATGATGCAGACCTGGTGTAAGTTATGTTCCATGGATTGAATTTACCATACTTCAGCAGATTTATCTCAACCCATATTTTATTATCTTCATTCAGGAGTGAAAAAATATTCTTAGTCATAAGAGCAGTTTGGGCATTTCTAAGGTTCCAACTCCCAATCCTCCCTCAGACTTTGAAAGTGTAGTATTGTTCCAACTTACAGAGTTAAAAATGCCACCAGCTGTGCCTCTACTCCAAAGGAATTTCCTAGCCAATTTGGAGATTTGGTCCACCACAGAAATGGGAACAGGATAACATGCCATAGGGTAGATTGGAATGGACATCAAAGATGCATTGACCAGGACAAATCTGCCAGCCAGAGATATAGATGAGGGATTCCAAGCATTTAAGCAACTATTTGTTCTGTTGATTAAATACTGTCATTGGTTAACAGGGACCCTCTTGGGAGAAATTAGAACTCCTAAATACTTGAAGGGGTAGGTACCAGCCTTCATGTCAAGAATGTTTTCAATAGAAGCCCTAATTTTCCTATTGATCCATGTAGGAAAGTGTATGGTGGATTTTAATGGGTTTACCCTCTGCCCTGTGAGCCTTTTATAGATGTCTAAACATAATTTGCAATTTCTAGCAGCTGCTCTGGAGGCTCTAGTGACTATGATTGCATCATCAGCAAACAACAAATGATTAAAATTTCTATGCAGCCTATTGTCAAAACCAGGCACAAGATTTAGCTGCATAGCATGGTTTAGGATGGATGTTAGATTTTGGGAAACTAGCAAAAACATGTAAGGTGAGAGAGGGTCCCCCTGTCTATTGCCCCTCCCACTTGAGATCCATCCTGTGGGATGACCATTTACTAAAAATGAGAAGCTAGCAGATGAAATGCATGCTTTTACCCAAGATATCCAAATTTCAGGGAAATTCATAACTCTGAGTGTGGCAAGGATGGCATTCTACTCTATGGCATCATATGCCTTTTCAATATCCAACTTCAATATCATCCTAGGGAGAGATTGGGAGTCTTGTTCCAAAGAATGAACTATCTCTTGAATGGCAATTATATTATCAAAGGTTGATCTACCAGTAAGAAAGCCTGCTTGCTCAGATCCTATTAGGCTGCTAAGCACACCTTTTAATCTGTTGGCCATTAACTTAGAAATGATTTTATAGGCAACATTGCACAGAGAGATGGGTCTGAAGTCTTGGACTCTGTTAGGGTTTTCCTTCTTGGGTATCAAGGCAACATAAGTTTTTCCCCAAGAAGCTGGTAAGCAGGCAGTTTGAAAAAAATGTTTGATGGCAAGAGTAAGTGGTTCTTTAACTATTTCCCAGTAGAAAGTGTAAAACTCAACATTTAGGCCATCTGGGCCTGGACTTTTCCCTCTGGGCATGGACTTGAGGGTATTATATATTTCAGAATCTGAGACAGCTCTAATGAGGATGTCTCCATTTGATTCTGACAGTGAAGGTAAATCATTTGGGAGACTCATAGCTAATTCTTTAGAACAAATATGTGCATTTGATGACCATAATTTAGTATAAAAATTAGTAAAAGCTCTACTAATGTGTGCTTGTTCAGTATAGAGCATGCCCTGATCATCAACTATGGCTGACACTTTCTTTTTATGTCCCCTAATTTTGGCTTGTGTATGGAAAAATTTTGTATTGTAATCACCATTTTTCAACCACAAAAGTTTTGCTCTTTGGGCCCATCGAATTGAATTTTGTTTGAGAAGGGTTGTATGTTTATTATAGAGACCCCTTAGAGCTAAACTGGAGAGGTCAGAGTAATCTAGGCTTGACTCAAGGTTTTCAAGAAGTGTGATTTCTTCTTCTATTTTAGCTATATCCTTATCTATTGGAGTTAGCCCTTTGGACTTCCATCCTGTCAGTTGGTTTTTTGTTCTAGCCACAAGGTGACTGAAAGTGTGCATGGGTGAAGAGCCTGACCTACTGTTCCATGCACTACAAACCAACTGATGACATTTCTCATGTTCAAACCAATAATTTTCAAACCGAAAAACCTTTTGTCTATGATGTGAAAACTTTTTTGCAAATAAAAACATGGGGGAATGGTCAGAGGAGACTTTTTTGCAAATAAAAACATGGGGGAATGGTCAGAGGAGACTCTGGGCAGATGTTTGTTATAGTAAGATTCAAAGTTTGATAACCAAGCTTGATTGGCCAGGACACGATCCAATCTGGCCCATCTCCTGGCCAAACCAAGCTGGTTGTTGCACCAAGTGAATTTTGACCCATAAAAGCCCAAATCAGATAACTGGTTTGATGCCACAAAATCATTGAAGAGTTTGGACTTTGTTAGGTAGTGATCAGACTGACCCCCTCTATGTTCTTCAGCATTAAGTATGGCATTAAAATATCCCATTAGGATCCATGGTAAATCTAAAGAAGAAAAAACCTCTAAATCCACCCAATGGGACTTTTGAATTTGGATGTGTTGGGAATTGTATATGACCGAAAGAATCCATTCTTTAGGCTTATCCGATGAGATGATCAGATGTAAAGAAAATCTAGATAAAGCAAAAGGAGTTACCCTTCCCATTCTTTGTTTCCAAAGAATGATGATACCTCCAGACATCCCTTGTGCTGGAATGGTGGCCCACTCCCATGAATTTTTGAATCTATTGCATAAATTGACTGCTCGAGTGGCATTTGCACGAGTCTCCACCAAGCACACCATGTCTGGCTGTTGGTTTCGCATTATATCCCTGATCCTATTCAATGTTCTGGGGTTTGAGGAGCCCCTACAATTCCAACAAACTATTTTTAGTGAATTCATAAAGAAACTTATATAAAGATAGAAGAAAAAGTTTGGAGAGCTCCTGATTTGGATGAGCCTAAGTCAGCTCAGTAGATACATCCACCCTGCCTTTCTTCTGGCTTGTAGATTCATTGATCTTGTTCCTCATTGCTAGAGCCTCTTGTTTGATATCCTTTTGGATTTGCATTAATGAAACTTCATCATCAAAGATTTCATCCTGGCCATGATCATCATTCTCTGGTTCAACCATGGTCTGATCCGTGATAGCTTGTTCTTTCTTCGATTTGATGGCTTGGGAGACTCTCTCAACCAGGCGGAGGTGTTCATCCACTGAATCAGAGTTGCCATGCGACGTGTCATCCTCATGGGAAACCGGTCCACTGGCTCTGTCCAGAGATGTGATGATGATGGTCTCGGCGCTGACGGGCACCTCCTCAGTGGCAAGTGGTAGCATAGGTAACGGTAACTTGCCAATTTCTCTCGAAGAGGAGGAGGCAACGGCTTGATTTCCGAAGAGAATGATATCTCTTTCCTTGATTTGGGATGAAGGCAACGAAGGATCGCTACGGCTAGGGTTTTCTAAGGGAGGCCAAACCTCAGCCATAGATGACTCACCCCTTTGCCTCTCCAGATTGCCTCGGGATTGGAATCCTCCTCTCGTTCCACTTGCGCTCCTGACGACAGCCGATTGACCCATGTGCTCGTTGGAATTCACGTTTCTCTGCCACGTTTCTGGCTCCTTTGACCTAGGGTCAATCGTCGGGCCCCTTCCACCACCACGACCTTTCCCTCTCCGGCGACCGGCGAGCATCCAGGCAAAATCATCCTTCCCAGATTCTTTCTGTCCTTCCTGATTTTTTTCCCCAGCACTGCCCATCCCCTCATCACTCTGCTCCACAGGCCCAGTTTGCATAGACTGAGCTCCCTTCATTGATGGTTCCGGTCGTGGACGCCGATCATCTCCTTCCTCTGTCTGGTGGCAGGGCACCATAGTATAGGCACTCACTGCATGGCCTATACGGCCGCACCTGAAGCAAGGAGACGGAATTCTTTCATATAGCACTGCGACCAGTGTCTCCTCTTCCCCCTCTTCCACCCAGATCCCCCTCTGCAGAGGCTGGGAGAGGTCCAAATCGATCCACACTCTGGCAAATTTGGCTCTGCCGGTCTCCGTCGAGGTGGTATCCACATTCAGGGTGTGTAAATCAATCTTCATCACTGGTCCCAGCATGGCCCCCAGCATCTCCAACTGCTCTGTTTCCCAGAACTCCATGGGAAGATGATGCAATTGTACCCATACTGCCGCCGTCTCCAACCTTGCAAATGCCGGTTGGAAATTCTCCTTCCATGGCATCAACTGAAGTATCATGCCATTGATCGACCACGGCCCTTCCCACATGGCCTTCTCCACCGCCTCTGTTGTCTGGAATCGGATGTAATAATATCCATTTGGCATATCTGAAACATTGAACTCCCCCAGACCTTGCCAGAGGTTTTTCAGTCCAGTTCTCACTTGATCGAGGGGCAAAGCTTTACCCAAGAATTTGCCATAGAGGACTGTTCTCATTCTATCTTGAACGTGTGATCGGAAGTATGCATTCGGCTTGAATCTAGGGTGTTGAAGCTTCTCCAACCTCTCAAAATTTTCACGGGTGTTTATCAGGTCACTTCCATAAACCATTGTCGCAGGCTCCCCTGCAACGACTTTGGTCCAGCTTCTCCCATCCTGCCGCAGCAGAGTTGGTGCTGTCGTTCCCGTTCCTCCACCCCCACTCGCCATCGCAAGAGTAGAGGCGGGCGTGGGCGAGATGGAAATGTTATTCGGTCGCTAAGGCGTTCACTTGGGGAAAGTCTGCGGGGAAGTGCGAAGTGGGTGAAGTGGGCCGAAGTCAGGTTCGAAGTGGGGGTGAAATGAGCACTTACGGTGTTCATTTCCAGAAGTGAAGAGGGCACGAAGTGCCCACTCCTCAAATGTTTTATAATAATAATAATAATAATAATAATAATAATAATAATAATAATAATAATAATAATAATTAATAATAATAATAATAATAATAATAATATTATTATAATAATAAGTTTGATGTTTTTTGTGGCCTTAGTCTAAAATGGGAAGTGGGACACTTAGAAGTGGGTCGAAGTGCCACTTACGTGTAAAGAAACGTCAGAAATGACCAAAGTGGACCACTTCCCGAGACACTTTACCCCCAAGTCAACGCCCCTTGAGAAATCAGTCTCTTTGCAAATGACAACTACAATAATAAACTAGAAGTTGTAACGTGACTTTTTTTTTATCTTGTACCACAATCCTCTAACATACATACATTTTATTTCTTTATATTGTTAATTTTTTAACCATATTAAAATAAATTTATGTTTTTTAAAAAATATATCACCGGTAAAAATACTATATTTTTTTAACCCCCATTCAGGAAATAAAAATAAAAATTTCTTATTAAAATGTATAAAATTCCTTTGTTATACTATTCAATAATTTATTATAATAAGTTATTCTTATCTATGACCAGGAGAGTACCATCTACTTTGTCATATATATATATATATATATGAAAAAAAACCTTAAAAAAATGTGCTTAAATTTACACACACCGTGACACACGCATGCTGGCGTGCCTCTATGTAAATTTGGGATTTTATAGGGGTGTGTCTGTAAATTTGGGCAAATAATAAATAAAAACAAGAAGAAGATGAACCAACGCGGCGGCGATAAAACCCCAGACCCCCGTCGCCCTCGCCCACAGGAACCGACCGAAACCGCGAGTCCAATCCAACAAACCCAGGAACTAAAAAAAAAATTAAAAAATATTTAAAAAAAAAACATTAAAAAAACATTAAAAAAATAAAGAAACGTCCAGGTCTACGTGGCGGCCAACCCCGTGCCCTCATCCTACGTGTCCCTTCTAGAATACCACTACCGCTCCTGTTTTCTTTTCCTCCTGGAAACCATCACCCTTCTCTATATATCCCCATCACTCGGCGTTCCACGCCGAGCTTCCGAGCTGTGAGCCATGAGAACCAGCTGCAACGGCTGCCGAGTCTTGCGCAAGGCTTGCAATGACTCTTGCCTCATTCGGCCGTGCTTGCTCTGGATCAAGTCGGCTGAGTCGCAGGCGCGCGCCACCCTCTTTCTCGCTAAGTTCTACGGCCGCGCCGGTCTTCTCAACCTCCTTGGAGCCGCGCCGGATCATCTCCGCCCAGGTGAGTTTTTTTTTAGAATAACCCCCTGGATTTTGTGGTTATTTAATTTTGGGTATTATTAGGGGTGTTTCGGTCATTGTTGTATGAGGCGTGTGGGAGAGTGGTGAACCCGGTTTACGGCTCGGCTGGGTTGCTGACGAGCGGGAGCTGGAGGCTTTGTGAGGAGGCCGTGGAAGCTGTGCTTAGTGGCGCGCCGATTGGGCAAGTGGGGGCTGGGAGGCGAGCTGAGGAGGAGGGGAGTGGTAGCGTGTTTTCGGCGGGGTCGTCGCATGTGAGCCAAGCCGAGGACGTGAAGGTTGAAGAGGAGGAGGAGGTTGGGCTGGAGCTGAGCTTGGGGTGGAGCCGGCAGCCGGAGCAGGACGTGCCGACACGTGTCGGTTGATCTGTGGCTGTGGTTTTCCGGTGGATTTAGAATTTTGGAAATTGGAGGAAGAGTGGAAACAGGAAGGATGAATAGTGATGGTTGAGAGAAAAGAAAAAAAAAAGAAAAGAATTATAGATAAATCTTTTTATTCTCCATTTTTGTTCTTTTTTTTAATTGAATAATTCAGAGAATTGTTGCTTATTTTTATTGTCTTAATATTGGTTGCTTATTTAAATTATAAAGATAATTTTTATAAAAAATCAGTTTAGTAGTGTTAACAAGTATATTTTTATTTTATTTTTTGAGAAAACAAAAAATTTTAGGGAATTATATATTATTAAAAAAATCAAAAATAGTTTTTTCATACTATATATATATATATATATATATATATATATATGTAAGTTTTTATTTTTTTGAAATTTGTGGATAAATTATTTTTTTTAAGAATTAAAACATAAGGTCGTAGAAAGATAAAAGAAAAGGGTAGCCCGGTGTAATAAAGCTCCCGCATGCGCGCGGGGTCCAGAGAAAGGTCGGACCACTTGGGTCATAGAAAGATCATAAATGAAAAACATATTTGGCTTTATATTTCAGTGGAGCAGTGTCCTGTGTCTTGGTTGGCCAGTCGCTCCGTAGCATGGTTTAGGTTAGGGTCTTCTCATCTTCGAAGTCTTTTTTTTTTTTTTCCATAGACCTCCCTAAAATTAAGGTGTGAGTTAGTGCATTGAACCAGCTACATAATACCTAACAGCATGTGCTCTATATTGTTAAAGTATAAAAGCAGAAGTTGCTTTCTTTGAGACCCATAATGAAATAGGACAACATGCATTAAATATACATATGATGTGATGTAGTGATGGTGATCTATTTCCAGTTATCTGGGGTTTGAACAGGGAATTCTCAGGTTGTTGGTCCTGTGATCTAATTACATGTTAAATTATATTATTCAACTGAGAGAGACTTAATGAAACAAGTGAAAATGCAAGCATATAATGACTCAGTAGGTTCAACCATCACAACCAATTAGATATGGTTTAATGTTTATTCATACTCAGTATGCAAGTTATGTATTATCAATCAAATAAAATATTATAAGAGAATTAAGATTTTTACTGAACTGCTAATTTTTCAGGAAAAAAAGTTTAGTAACACACATACAGATTGAAAAAGACTAGGTTTATAGTTCTCAACCACAAACACAAGCTCATTTAACCTGTGAAAGAACAACTGACAGAAATGGTTAAATGCTATTATATTTTTCGCAATTCTAGTAGGGTAGGATGCATGTTCAAGGATAGCCAGCCATTCCGACGGTGGAGCTTGAACGATTTACTTTATGTGCGGCCTGGCTCGTAGCTTTAGTGAAGTACATGTAGTAGTATACGTTGAGTATCATGGTGAAGACCACAAAGACGGCTCCAGCGATGAATACCCCCTTCCGTAAGGATTCACAGGTCCAACTCTGAGCATAAACCATGTCCCTGTATCTTGTGTGGTACGCATTCTTTGTTGCACCCGCTATAAGACAAGACTCGGCTACTAAGAAAGTCAGCCTGCGAAGAATTAAGTTATTAATAATGCAAACGGAGAGGATATGGAAATGGAAAGACGAATTCACTCTGGAATGGAAGCCATTGCTATCTGGTTTGGGAGAAAGTTCACCATGAGGATGCAAAGTATATGATAGACCATGCTCGATTTCCACCGGGGGCCAAGGGCCTGCCAAAGCACATGCACTTGGTGACACCCATGAGCAATGACTGGCTTGAGAAAAGAAACAGGAAGGCACCAACTCCATAACCGGTAGCAACATCAGAATCGTAAACACAGTAGGTGGTGTTGGTGGCTGGATCCGGATGTATGGTGCCCTGTTATACATAGAGGACATTTTGGTCAAAGACAGATGATGCTGATTTAGTGGAGATATAAAACCATATACAATCCATGTGCAAATCTAGTCCTAGAAGAATTTTGAATTCATGATCCAGAAACTATGGACTGATTGGTTGCTCATCAATGTTAACCATTGGGGTATGAGCATTGACAATGATAACACTGCAAGCAGGAAAAACTCAGTTATGTTGTCTTGTGATTTCAGAAAAAGTCTGGTTGTGACAGACAAGAATAAATGATGTTTTCACAACATATTGAACCCACCAATTGGCAGATGAGTTCTACTTCATACAACCCAAATCAGATAAACCAGAAAAATGTAACAAACCAGAAGCATGTGAGAACTCAAGTGTGGAACTCATAAAGTAGCATTTACAGCCAGAAATGTGTACTATGGTCACTATGAGCACAAAATTTATTACATCTATTGCAGGCTTGAAGTTGCAGAGCTCAAAGTAGAATTATGTTTGTGTTGATAGTTCACAAAACTTTGATAAGCTAATGCTTATGAAATACACCCCATAAAAAGTAAAACAGATGGATTTGAAGTTAAAAGTTTAACTTTTGCCACACCCATATATTAGCAATAACTTGTAATAAAAAGTGAGAACAAATAGAAGAAGAGAGGAAATTGAACAAAATCAATGCTGGAAGACCATCTTAAAAAGGTTGGTATTTAAAGTTCACACGCTGCCTTCTACCTGGTCCAAATGAAAACTTCAAGTGCAATGTTTAGCAATTGTTTTCTATCCAGTTGAAGCAATTTCCAACATCACAAAATTAGCATAAGGGATACCAGCTCCAGCATGAAAAAAAAAGAGGACAAAAGCAAAAGGTCATGTCCCTCAAGCTTTCTAACTAGACACTGCTAGAGTGCCCCAAAGATGATCAATTTGGAAAATAAATCTAAAAGAGGATCATTTGGTGAGTTTTCTATTGTGGATTTTATTTAGAAAGCATTCCAAAATAATACTTTAACCATTCAAGAGAAAAGAATTCTGAAACATTACTTTCAAGGCCTGCTTTCAAAGTCATCACTTTCATTGACAATTCTCCAGAGCAACACCATCCCAAAACTCTCACTGTCATGAGCAAGCACTACCCTTAAAAACCCTAGACAAAATCCTCATTTTGCATTCCAAACTAAGAGAACTCACACCCAATTTCAAATTTCAAGTCACAAGCAACAAATATATGGAAATCACAACCCCAAACGATCAAAGCACCAAACTTTCCTCAATTCAACCCAAACCATACCTCATAAGATCTCTTTAACAGATGAAAACTCGAGTTCAAGCCCTAAATCTCACTCACCCTACCCATAAAAAAAAACCCATCTTTAGCCGAACACCAGGTTCATCACCGTTCCCACACAAACAAGCAACAAGAATTCAATGATCTACAAAGAAACCAACAAAAGAGAAGGAAAGAAGTTCACAGTGCTACGCCGGCGCTCAGCGGCGATGGAGAACCCAAAGGCTGTGAGGCAAAGCGCCACCACCAGTACGTGCACAAGCGTCGAGCCTGTCCCTTCTCCCATAGCCTTCTCCCTCTCCCTCTCCTCCTCTCCTTGAAATCGAAGCAATGAAGCTGAAGCTTCGAGAGAGACGGAGATTAGGGTTCACTCTTTCAGTGTGGAAAGTTGGAAACAGAGTGACTGAAGAGACAGGATGCTGAGCTGGTGGGACCCACCATAGAATCCTGTTCTTCTTGCTTTTAATTTTTTAAATAATAAAAATTAAAAATATGATGCATTTTGGTCCCTATTTAGGTTGCTATAAAATACATTTTACTCAACATTAATTAATACCCGAATTAAGAGTTTATTCCAGATTAAAGTACATCTGTCACATTAAAAAATATTATTTTTAATCTCCATTTGGAATAAAGTGTAGGATAGGTTGTTTAGTTCTTTTTAAAATATTTCAATATAATTAGTATTTTATATTTAAATAACTATTATGCTCTAAATAAACATTATAAATTATTTTTAATAATATAAATCCACATGCCATGTCTCCCCTCTTTGTTATATTTTGCAAAGAGACAAGTCATTCAAAGACAATAGGTTGTTCCCATCCCAAAAACCAAGACCCCACAAGAGATTAAGGACTATCGACCCACCAGCCTAACTAACTGCTCTATGAAGATTATCACTAAGGTGCTTGCCAATAGGTTGGAACCGCCGATGCAGGAATTGATCGATGAGTTACAAACAACCTTCATCAAGGGAAGAAGCATCTAGGGTAATATTGTGGCAGCGGAGGAACTCTGTAACATCATGAAAAGGATCAAACACAGGGGGGGTCTTCTAAAGGTTGATTTTGAGAAGGCCTTCGATACGGCTGATTGGGATTTCCTATCTGAGGTACTCAAAGCAAGGGACTTCAGTCCCAAATGGATCCTCTGAATACAAATGATCTTTCGAAAATCAAAGTCTAAGATTCTCGTTAATGGGACACTGAAGGGATATGTGAGACATAAAAGGGGGTTGAGGCAGGGGGATCTCCTCTCTCCCTTCCTGTTCGTCATCATTGCAGACGTCTTCCACACGATGCTAGAGAAGGCCAATCACGCCAATTTGTTCCAGGGCATCCGCTGTGGAAACCTGGGGGAGGAGATCACATTAATCCAGTATGCTGATGACCTACTGGTGTTATGCTCCGGGGGGGTTGAGCACCTCCTAACCCTAAAACTAATCTTCTACTTATTTGAGGGGCTCTCCGGACTGCGTATCAACTACCACAAAACTATACTGGTCCCAATCAACATGAACGCCTGTTCTCCAAAATTGTTGGCAGGAATATTCAATTGTAGAGTGGAAAAGCTGTTGATTACATAGTTGGGGATCTAGATTTTTGGGAACAAGCCAAAGAAGGAAGACTGGGAGAAGCTCATCAACAAAATCAAGAACCAGATCGGTGCGTGGCAAGGCCGATTGCTCTCAATAAGGGAGAACCACCTTGATCAACTTTGTGCTATCGGCCATCTTGAATTACTAGTTGGTGATACACAAGTTTCCGGAATGGGTTATCCATAGTATCGACACACTATGACGCGACTTTCTTTGGCGAGGACCGGACATGCAGAAAAGTACATACTGGCTTGTGAACTGGAAGCGACTATGCAGACCCAAGGAGCAGGGGGGCTGGGGAATCCTAGACTTGCGCAGCTTCAGTGAGGCAATGTTGGGAAAATGGTGGTAGCGCATGCTAAATGGCAAGACTGGTATTTGCCTCAAGGTGATCAAGCACTCATACTTCCGGAATTCCTACATTAACCCCCACACGAGGCCACTTGGGCGGTCCTCCTACTATTGGCGCGGGATTGCATCACACTGGAAGTCAATTGAACCGGTGATTCATGTTAGGGTCGGGCGAGGGAATACCACCAATTTCTGGCATGATAGGTGGCACAATGGGAGAGCTCCGATCGCAACGAGGGACACGTTGGAACTGATGATTTGTCATCCAAACATCACTGTTCTACAAGCAAGGAATCACAGACAGAACTAGGTGCCGCTCCTGAGGGAGGGGCTTCTCACACAAGCGGAGACCATCGCCCTTGCTAGCATTACAGCTAATCTGGACTTAGTCACGAAGGAGGGGGAGGATGAAAGATATTGGCAGCTTGGTGCGTACTTCTCAGTGAAAGCCCTATATAATTTCTTGGTGGATGGCAGACTAAGATGCCCTATAAACTATATCTGGCAAGTAGCATGCACAACAAAGGTCAAGTTATTTGCATGGCTGGCATGGGATAACAAACTAATTACGCTCGACAACCTGATCAAGCGAGGATGGAGGGGAGGGGATACACTGTATCATCTCTGTGTGGAACATGCTAAATCAGTCAAACATCTTCTTGTCACATGCCATGTTGCACAGAAGATCTCGAGACACTACTGTCTGCTCTTTCAGATTAATTCGACCCCTCGCAGCTTACAAGACCTTTGGGGACCAGGGGTGCCGTCCTAGGGAGCAGGATTCACAAGGAGACCAGGGCGGGTTGGCAACTGGCGATCATGGCGATTACTTAGAGCATTTGGCGTGAAAAAAACCAAAGATGTTTACGTCGTGTTTTCTCCAGAATTATCCTTGTGATTGACTTTTTTATGCTATCTTGGATGGATGCCACATCCGCAGCCAGGAAACAGAAGCTGATGCCAATGGAATCGATAGTCCAACGGAGCCTTGCATATAGTCTTGAAGGAGGGGAGAACGATCCAGGGACAGGTGATGGGGGAGATACACCCGCGAACCTCGATCCCAGGGAGGATGAAGACCCAAGGTGAGGGAGCCCTTAAGCATTAACATAACCGCCTATCTATGTGGTGTGGCGGCACTAACTATGTAACATCCCATGCACTGTGTTAATTTTGTTTCTACTTATTAATGAATGTGGTTTATCCATTTTTTTCAAAAAAAAAAAAAAGGTCATTCAAAGACAAGTAGGTGTCAAACTTCCACAATCAAACTATTTAGGTCAAATACCCTATTTAGTCCCTCTATTATTACAATTTGTCCCTTTGGGTCCCTCTAATATAAAACATGCCTTTTTGGTTACGTTTGTGTCTTTTAAATCCTTCCACAAGCCTTTTTGGTCCCTTTATTTATGTTTTTCAGGCCTTTTTGGTCCCTATAAACTTCGAAGGGAGGGATTTAAAAGACACAAATGTAAAATTAAAGGGACCAAAAAGGCATGTTTTATATTAGAGGGACCCAAAAGGACAAATCGTAATAATAGAGGGACTAAATAGGGTATTTGACCAACTATTTATAAACGGTTCAAAAACTATTAAACTATTTATAAACAATTTAAAAGCTATTTGTAAGCAATTTGAAGTAGAGATATTAACCGGGTCGTGGATCAGCATAGTTTGGCATGAAGTCTAAGCACGGCCCAGGCATAGGCTCATAGTGGGCCGATCTCGCACGATCTACACAATGACCTGATGGGCAATTTTTTTATTTTAAATTTTTTAAAATAAAAATTTATACTAGTTAAAAAATTGTTATATTCAAATCTTATGAATTTTGGGGATTTTTTTTATAAAAATTTTATGAGATTTCTAGGAATTTTTGTAATTGGGAATTTTTCATAGATTTTTTTTGTAATCAATGTTTCATCGTTTCTAATCAATAAATGAATGTAATTTATTTATTTTAATTAAAAAAATTGGAATTGTCTAAAAGTTTTTGGGATTTTATCATTTTATTGGAACTTTTGAGATTTTTGGTGTTTTTTGGATTTTTTAAATAGATATTTTATTTAAAAATAAATAAATTTGGTGGAAGCTCCCCCAAGATAAGTTAAGGACATGTACAAATGTGGCCGTTCAATACTGGGTTAGTCCATATGAGAACAACACCACATGATCCCAGGTTCATCCATAAGAGAACCCCTATCTTAGCAAGGGACCCAAATACTCATTGAACGTGGGCCGTTGGTTCAAGCACAAATTATTAAAATCAGCTTGTTTACATCTGCATGCACCTATGGCCCTCTGGCCCAACACAGACTGCCCATGATCCCAGTTACCACTACAGCCCACATTATATATGATTCTTCTATCTTCTCACATAAAAAGCATAACAATTACTCCTATATAAAAAATATATATATAAACATGATATATTCTCGTAACTTTGAAATTATATATGATTCTTCTATCTTCCATCCATTTTACATGCTTTCAATAAATCAAATTCTATATCATATTAAAAGAAACCATTTCAAGCATAGTTATCAGAACTGGACCGGATTGCCGATTCGAACGGTTGAATCAGTAAACCAGTCTAGTTTTACAATTGAGCCATAGTTGCAATTGAACCGGTCCTTTATTTATTTATTAAATATTAAATTATTTAAAATAATATTTTATTATTTATCTATAATATAAAATTTTATTATTAATATTTATATTGATCCAACATTAACCCAATTGACCCAGTTGGTTAAACCGATAAAGCGGTAGCTCTGGATCTTAAACAGTTCAACGTCCGGTCCGGTTCGGTTTCGATAACTATGATTTCAAGTATGTCAAGGAAAAAGTTAAATGGATTAAAATGCCAGGTTAATTCAATGCAATTTAATCTAATTCATAATCAAAAGAATTAATTAGTCAAATAATTAAACAAGACACAGCCATTGACTATCTCTTACTGAAACATTCAAACCGTAGACTTGTGTTCAGGCCTGTGAGTGAACTCAAAATCCACATGAACAAAGGCTCTCTCAACTTCAGGCAACTGCTCCAACTTCACCTGAAGACTCTCCCCAACATCATGAGCCTGGCTTAGAAGCATGTTCCCAGGCAACACTATGTCCACCTCCACAAAGTAATGAGACCCAAATGTATATGCCCTCACTGTGTCAATGTGCTTTATCTCTTCATGGTGATTCCATATCAAATATGTCAGCTTTGTCAAGTACTCTGGTGGTGCTGTCTGCCCAATCAGTGACCATACATTCTGCATCACTGTCTTTGCCCATGTACTAATTGTATAAATCGCAATCTGAAATCAATCAATTAACAACAAAATCAGCATCCATCGAGTTAATTTTCGGTATTGTTTGTTTTACTGCTGAATTACTTACGAGAATAGCTCCCACAGGATCAATCCACCAGCGAACTCTGATGCCGAGAATGGCAGTCAAGAGCCCGATCGAGTTTGTAATGACATCGAAGAAGTGATCTTGCGCGTAGGCTCTGACGATCTCGTTCTTGTACATTCTGCAGTAGAGCATCAGTGAGAATTTTACTGCCGTAACAAAGACCATGATTCCGATCATCCATTTTTCCTTCACCGGATCTTCGTTTGGTTTGGATTGCTCGAGGATTTGACGCCCGGACTCGAATATGACTTGAAAGCCTAGTGTGGCCATAACTGACGCAAACACTATGATCCCCTGTTGTTGACAATATTAGCTTTGATACCATGTTAAGAATAAAAATAAACGCCGACCGCCTTATTATAACTTACCACAGGCTGCATTCGCTTCTTGCCTATCGGATAGCTATACTGATTCGGTTTCCTCATTGCTCGAGATGTGACCAAAAGGATAAGACCGGAAAGAAGATCCAAGAACGAGTCTAAGGTGGACGCAATGACTGCCATTGATCTACTCACCACTGATGCATAAACTTTGGCAACAAACAGTATAAGATTAGCTAAGTTTGAGATGTTTATAGCCATTCCTTCACTCTTTTCAAGCTGTTTCAACTCATCCTGAACCACCCCAACAATTGAACATAAATACATACATATATATATAATAATTTGATCGAAAGGAAAATTATGAGATCGAGAAATGAAACCTGAGATGGAGCTCCTGCAAGATAACCCACACTGGAAATACTTTCCATTTCACTGAAATCCTTAAGAAGCTTCTCCTGCTTCTTATAATACTTTGCAATCTTTTTCTCCTTGCCTACAGACAAACACAACTATATGTTTGAATCTTTTTAATGAGAAATCAAGAACTGTCAATCTTCACAAGAAAAATTGGTAAATCATTTTTTTCATAAGAAGAGGTTGAGGGTTCAAATCACGTTTATGGCATGCTTCTGATGACTTGTCCACATTTATCAAAAAATAGAAATCAAGAACCGAAGAAATGAGAAGAAATTAGGAATACAGGGAGATGAAGTACTCTTGAAGACACGAGAGACAAGAGGAGGATCATGTGGCCTCTCTGGAAGTTGGAAATCTCCGGCATTGATCCTCCATGGCCGTGTGCCTTCGGAGCTATTGAGAAGCTCTGCATGGCAATCAGTGGTCTCACTGTTAAGTTCCATGTATCATCAATGAATCAATCACTCTTTCTTTAGGTTTTCAGAGAAGAAGAAGAGAGATAGAAGAGAAGTTACTTATAAGAACTATATATTCATTGTCCATTTGTCCTACCATGAGATTAGGGTAGTTAAGAGAAAGTGGGGTTATTGTGGTTGTGAAGAGGGTTACGTGCATGATTTGGAGAAGTGTTGTATAGTTTGGATGTAAGAGATAAAGATGATAAGGTGCATGTAAGGATATAGGGTAGGAAGGTTCATCAAGGAAAGGAATGTTTTCTCTACCAAGGAGACTTGAGATAGTGGACTTCTTTTTCTACACTGCTTTCCATTAATTATTTCTTTTTCTTTCTCTCTTTGTTAGAACACATGTTAATTTAGAAAGCTATATAGGTGTTCTATCATTTTCTTTGTTGTCAATTGATAGAGTTGTAAGGCATTTGTTAGGAGTTGATATTTATGACTTTTTTTGTGTTGAAAATTCTTTTCATGATTTACTCATTTTTATATATTTGTTTTTTGGAGAAAAAAAAAAACTAGTGGTGGTATTTATGGAGTGAAATGGGTACGGGTAAATTTAATATCATTTAAAAAAAATGGATTGGGAATTTTGAATTTTCTCAAAATTTCAAAATTTTTATTTTTAAAATTTTAATAACCACTATTTAACAACATAATTGGTATCATTCCACCTTTTTTCACTCATAATGGGTATTATAATAAAGTCTTGTTGTAGTTTAGTGGTTAAAATTTTAAATTACGGTTGTGGAGACTTGGGTTCAAATTCTAGTAGCCACAATTTATTTTTTTAAATTAGTAATGGTATCCCTTTTAAAATTTTAATTTTGCTCATATATTTCTAATAAATATTTTTCTTTTCATCTCGTATCTCGATGATTTCTTTTATTATTTGAACTTAATTCTAATATCATAATTTTTTTATTGTGATTTCTATGTTTTTTTACAGACATTCCTCCAATAAAGCATTAATGAAATTAGAACCTAAAAAATTTAAAAATAAAAATAAAAATTGTTATTTTTAAGTAGAAGACTTAGTATAAACAAGTAATCTTAAGTTTGAATTAATATAATTTTTTTAAGTTGAAGTCAGCACCCCTTAATTTTGCTTCTGGTTCCGTCACTGCACTAAAGTAGTAAAGTAGGACGAAAAAATATATTTCCCATTATGTACTATATGACTCTTCATAAGGTAATTTTATATCAAAATTATTTTTTATTAACCAAACCCAATATACTTTTTTTTATTTCACATGCCTCTAAATATTTTTAGCCAATGACTAATTACTCCCTCTTGTCGTAAAAGTTGTTTACAACAGATAAAATTCTTTTTACTATTTTATTAATAACTCATATCTTACATTTATTTTTATTATTTTGTTTTATTTTTAAAATATTATTAATATCTACGGCTAGAGTGAGAATTTCAATTAAAATTGTGCAATTTTTTTTGCTTGATTAATTTGGATAAACCATCTTCATTCATCAAGAAAAGTAGTTTCTTTTTTTTAAAAAAACCGAAGTACATGGTATTACATAGTAGGGCCGGTATGGAAATTGGGATACATGATGGTATTCGAAGACAAAGACAAAAGGAACGGTAAATTGTAAATTTGCAAAGATGTTCACATTTGGCTCATATTAAAATAATATATTTTTATTAGATTAAATAGAAATTATATATTTATTATTAATATCGTATCTGTATTGCTCTCTAATCACCTGCGAGGTGGCCTTGTACCGAGGTCGGAGAGACGTCTCAGATTGTCGTTGAGGTCGAGGTGATCCCGAATTGCTTAGGACGGGCCAACTTTGCTCTGTTATGCTTGCACCTTTTCTTCAGATCTCGAGGCGTGTGCGTCAAGTCTCCACCTTACACCTGTGGCATTCGCTAGGGCATTCTTTAGTGATGGAGCCTACTGCTCCATCATCTGAAGAGCTCTGGTAAGAGTCTCATTGTTCTCTTCTAGGGCTCTGTAGCGTGAGTCTTGGACTTCCCCATCTACAGCTACTGGCTAGTCCTAACGGACCTCTACAACTCCTTCGGTACCGTTGCGCCCAGTAGTGACATAATCAATCTGATCTTGTATCTGACTTCTCTTTGTCTAACCATTATTAACTGTTAATGAGGTGATCGGTCCTCCTTCAGGATCTATGGACTGATCACGATCAATGAGTGAGATGAGTTGATCATCGATTGAATTGTTGAATGGGAAAAGATCTCCTTTGGTCGCGAGCGGTTTCCTCAACTGTGACAGTCTTCTCTCTAGGTTAGGTCGTCTGAGGTCCTTCCTTGTCAAGGACTAAGCCTACAAGAGATTAGGTTGCTGGCCTCGTGCATGGGGATAGCTCCGACATTTAAGTCTGTGAGGGAAGGAGCATGAGGAAGAAGAAAGTAGAATGAGTTTGGTTGATAGTACTAAGAAGTGGGGATTTGTCCCTTGGCGTAGCGCTTCTTTGTTCCTTCTATCGCTCCTCGGGGGGAGGTTGGCAATGATTTCCACCATTATTACGTGATGGTGGGTGGTGACCTTAGCCGTTACAATAATCCTCGCCTCTGACGTTGAACGGTAGTCTCGACAATCACCGCGACATGCAGGGGATTTGCGGCCACATAATCGTCCTTGATTTGTTCAGACGACCGAGATGGCGCGCTGTGTGGCTTAGAGATTCTACCTTGTATTAGTAATTAAATTGGTGGTCATAAGGCGAAAATGTTGAAAAGACATATTCAACATGTATTGAAAAAACCACATGATATTAAATTACGGGTCTTAAAATTGTTTTATCCATTAATAAATATTTTTAAAAATTATATCTTAAAGTTTAATGGATTTTTTAACCTTTAGAAAATTTTTAATATATTAAAATATGTGTTCGCAAATAATCTTTTCTTGTATTTGAAGAGATGATTTTATAATTTTTATCTCAGTAAAATATTTTAAATCATGCTAAATGTTCAATTAAAAAGAAAAAAAAATCATTCTTGTTGTTTTATAAATCACTCAATTCATTTGTAAAGAACAATCGAGTATTTGAACCCGACTATTCGACGAAAAAAACAAAAAAAAAAAAACAAAAAACAAAAACTGAATATTTGATAAAAGAATAGGAGATCCTTTTGAGCAACCTGTTCCGATGGGAAAACCCTATATCAATTAATCCATCTAAGATGTTATGACAACGAGCATAAGATTTTAACCCTAACCCTAATTTGAGACATTTATGGGTCAAACTCGTGTTGGAAATCCTAACTCAACCTCTTATTTGAATAATAAAAAGGACACTCATGCAACAAAAAAGCTAAAGTTGTAGATAATAAAATCCATCGTCAAGAGCATTCTAGACTTTACCCAAGATGAGGATCAGATCAACAATGATTACCCGACCCTAATATAGATCTTAAGGATAAGACACCGCTAGAGTAAGGCCAAAAAAGCAGGGCTGATAGACGACTGTCAATCAGGGTAACAAACATGACTCTTATTTACCTTCTCAAATCGTACTATATCTGTAATATGTACCTGGTTAGGCTTGGGTCAGGACCTATATAAAATGATTAGATCAGTTTTATCCTAATGTGTGCGATTTATTTTATTTCTCTAAAAATAATAATTAAAAAGGATGTTGCCTAGTACTTTCCTATCCTTAATCAGAGGATAATTAATTAATTAATTAATTAAATTATTTTGAGCACATGAAATAATTTAATTCTTGTTCTTGTTGGATCCATCGTGGTCAAGGACCCGACAAGGATGACATGCAACACACAACGTTTTGGCCGGTCATTTAATATTTATAATCCTTTTTGTCTTCTTTACTTAGTTCACATGTACTTTTTAACTTATAAAATGAGGACTTGTATTATTTACTTGTTTATTTAATACATGTTCATTAGGGGACAAATGAGTTCAGCTTCCATGAGATCTCCCTTGATTGCATTCCAAATGGCTTGTCAAAGTTGCCAAGGATCTAAAAATAGACTAAATATAAATTGATTTTTTTTTTAAACATAGTTGAAAAATGTTTTTAATTTTGAATTTTTTTTATTCATAGATCTAATTGGTGAAATAAAGTGTTTGTTTGGAAGGAGAATTGGAAAAACGAAAAGGAATTGGATTCTAAGGAAAAGAATGGGAGGACCATGTCATCCCTTTTTGTTAAAAGGGACCATTTCATGTAGTTGTATTCTTTTTTAAGACACTTTCAATTTCTTTTCTTGTGTGTGCGTGTGAAATAAGTAATAAATACATAAAAGTAGAAAGAGTAATACAGTTAGCATCTATTTAGATTGACTTGGGAAAAAAAAAATCTTTATTTAAAAGTTTGTTTAAGCATTTATATATTGTAAGTGTTTTTGTGAGGAGATCAACATCTTTCTAAACGAACAAATGGTCTATTAATATCTTGGTCCTCACAAGAATTCCAATGATCAAGAGGCCTCGGATTTGATTCACGGGTGATGACAAATTTATGGGAGTGTGAGCAGTGGTTATGATGGATGGTCCCAACATTCATGTGTGCACAGGCCCCACCTTCATGTTTGCTCCGTTGAGGCTTATGCACGTCATTGGTTTTTTAGTGGATCACCGCTCATATTACCCCAAAAAAAAAGAAAACATTTCTTCCAAAGATTGGACATTTGGGGATCGAATCTCACCGAAAAAATGATCTACATAGAAAGGAGGGTCAGACGCTCATGACCCTCCAAGTCAGAGACTTTAGATGAAAAGTTTTGCAAAGAGGAAAGTAAGAGAGAGAGAGAGTAGAAGATGATAGAAACAACCCTCAGTGTGAGTAGGACCCTAAACGAGCCGAGCTTGATCGGGTTGGGCCCAGCTCAAAATCGGCTCGAAATAGCCTAGCTCGAGCTCGAAATTAGCTCGAATAAGCTAGCTCGAGCTCGGCTCAGTTTTAATTTTGAAAGCTCGAGCTTGGCTCGATTTAGCTCAAAATTAAGAGCTCGAACTCGGCTCGATTTAGCTCAAAATTAAAATCTTATTTATAATTTATAAATTATTTTTTTATATTTAATATAATTAAAAATATAAATTATATAGTACTTTTCTATAAATAAAATTTATATTTTATAAAATTTCACCTAATTATATAAAATAAAAAATAAAATTTAAATAAATATTCTCATATATATAAATATAAACAATAAATATTTTAATTATATTAAATAAATATAAAAATAATATTTTTAATGAAGATATGATTTTATGAACATCAATGTAAAACTCACAATGAAAATATGGTTTAAAACTATTATAAATATAAATATAATATAAAATATTATGATATATTAATATATTATATTGTATAATATATATTAAAAGATAATTTCAAGCTTTCGAGCTCGGTTCGAAATTAATTTTGAGCTCGAAATGGAAGCTCTAGCTCGACTCGAAAGCTCGAAATTTCTAACCGAGCTCGAGCTTTTACCGAGTCAAGCTCGAGCTATTTGTGAACAACTTGATCATTTGACAACCCTAAGTGTGAGTGATGCATAGATTGGCAAGCAGTCTTAGTGGAGTCGTAAGTAGCGTACTCGAGTTATATGTTGTTTAGTTGTGAGCCAAGGTCTTTCTTATATAGTCCTGAGACCATGCTAGTTAGGAAACAGGTGGTTGCTAGCACAGAGATAGTTGGGCGCTAGCATGGAGTTATTAGTTGCCAGCTTTTAGAACCTTATGGAGTCTTCTAAAAAGCTATTCTCCATCCTCAAATGACTAGGTGATTATGCTGACAGTTGATCTCTCATTCGAATATTTGTGATAATGTCACATGTCATTTGATATTTTTCCCCGTAACATAAGGTGTTCTCATTAAAAAAAAAGGTATTTTTGTCATATTTTTTTAATACCAAAAGTATTATTGTAGTTATTTATTTTATTTATTTTATTTTTTATTTTTTATAAATAGAAATAAACACATTAAAAAATCACATGTGAAAGAAATAGCCCAACCAAAAGATGAAATTAATAATATTAAAATAAGATGGTATCAGAAGAGGGAGAATTTTGAGTGATTTCATACGATTTATATTTTATTGGTTTTTAAACTAGTTTATTTAATCAGAGTATTTTCACTTACTTTAAAATTCTATACTTACATGTATGAAGTATGAACCTATTTTAAGTGTATGGTTTGTACTTTGTAGTTTTATGAGATAAACTTTTTTTTAAAAATAAAATAAAATAAGTCAACTAAAAATTATTACTTAACTAGTGTTTTTTAAAAATTAATATAAAAATGATTTTCAATTGAACTTTAAAGTTTCAATTTATTTATAATATAAACCCTTTATTTAGTCAACTAGTTATTCAATTATCAGGTTAAAATACTACACGTGTCATAATTTGAGCAAAATTGTATAAAAAAAATTAAATTCGTATAAAATAGAATTTTATTTTATTTTTTTTTTTTGTTTTACAAATTTTCTCTTATAATTTGGTTCATATAGATTGTGAGATATGAGTTGATAATTTAATAGAAAGTTTAGATCGTAAATTAATTAGAAAATATACTCCTTAATTGATAAATGGAAATTTGAGAGGGATGCAAATCATACAATTAATTTTAAAATAAAATTTTGAAGAAATAATATTTTTTTAAAAGCAATAAATAATATAATATAATATAATATAATAAATGGATCATGTCACATCATGACACACATAAAATCATGTTGGCTTGGCTGGCACCAATCACACCCAAAGATTACATCAAACACAGAGATCCACGTTGTGTCGGGTTAACCCTAACCCTAACCCTAACCCTAACCCTAACCACCATCTGGCATCTGAGTCTTGAAGTGCTGAGTCAGCACACATGCTTTATTTTGAAAGGGTCCATGCCTGCAAACTCAAACGAATGCCCACCATCCATCCCACTTTACCCTTCGGATCTTATCTCCCCCACTCTTTTTTTTTTCAATAAATAAATAAAACAAATTTATCAAATTTTAAATAAATTTAAATATAATTAAATAAATAAATCTTTGAAAACAGAGCCCCAGCACCTCTCTCTCTTGGGCACTGGACTGCCCGCATGACCGAACTAACTCTTTATCTAATATTTCTTGTGGGCCCCACCTGTCTCCTTATTATTTAAATATTATTTATTTATTTAATCATTTATTTATTTATTTAGTGAAATGGACGCATGAGAACGCACTGACAAATCTCCGCCATTAAAACAAATTTATTTTTTCCAAAAAAAAAAAATTTGTTTTTCAAATTCTTTGTATCTTCTTCCCATCTCTCTATATATCCCCTCTCAACATTTCTCCTCCTCTCTCCTCCTCGCTCTCTTCTTCTTTTCAGCTATCTTAGGTGAGATCTTAGTTTTTTTGAGTTCTTATCTTCTTAAAGATCTCATCTTTTGTTAGATCTGATGAAAATTTGGGATTTTTTTTAGGGTTTCAGGCGGAATAAGCTGTAGATCTCGGCCGGATCCGGAAAGGATGAACTGCGGCGCGATTCAAGATAACACCTTCGCTGCCTGCGAGGAGATGAGAGCCGAGCTACGCCAAGCCCCCGTCTTTTGCCCTAAACCTCGTCGTCTCACCCAGCTCGCCGGCGCCGCCCTCCTCGATCGCCACCGCCTCCGCTCCTCCGACTCCCCCTCCTCCTCCGACCTTCTCGATCTTTTCCTCTCAAAGGTATTATTATTATTTAATTATTTATTATTTTCGAAAATAAGAAATTTTAGATTTTTGTTTCTGGATTTAATTATTTTTTTTATTTTGGGAAAAATTAAATAGGGAGGGGAGGGTAACCAGGTGGGATCGTCACCGCCGTTCTTTACCGGGTCGCCGCCGACCCGATCCGCTAACCCGTTAGTGCACGACGCCCGGTTCGGAGAAGAGAAACCGGTTTTTCCGACCGGTCCGGTTCACCTGCCGTCCGGTTCGCCTATGTCTCCGACAAGGAAAGGGTTCGGTCCGACCAAGTTCGGGTTCAAACCGGCCCCGGTCCGCATCGAGGGTTTTGACTGCCTCGACCGCCGTGACCGCCCCACCCGCCGGAGCATCACCGCCGTGGCATAAAGCGTAAATAATTAAGTTAAGTTAACCACAGATTAGCAGTTAATGATGTTGATGATGATGATGAAGTTGTTTGTTGTTGTTCTTGTTGTTTTGAGAGGATGTTACTGTGAATATAATTTTCTGGGGGACTTTTTTGTAATTATTAAGTGAGTCCATATGTAGATATTTTTATCATGTAATAACTTTTGAGAGAGAGGGGGGTGGATGGAAAGAAGCTTTCCATTTGGGGTGTTTGCTTTAGATATTTCAACTTTTTTTTTTCTTCTTTTTAATTTTGGGGTTGCTTTTGTTTTGAATTTGAATTGCGCCCTGGAAATTGTAAAGATGAAATATATGTATTTGGGGGGATCTTTTTGTATAATGTTTGTCATTTAGGCCCTTGTAATTCCTGGAAATTTTTGTTTGGTTTGGTTGGGTGGGTGGATCACATTGATTGTGGTCATGCCCAACTTTTTCTCTAACTTGTGGACTTAATTAATTAATTATTTATTAGTGAATATGATTTAATTAATATTTTATAATTTTGGAATAAGTCCAAGAAAAAGGTGTTCAAAGGCGGCCGTTGGTTGTATTGGAAGTCGTACCTTGGTGTTGGGTGGTCAATTACGCGAAAAGACCCTTTAAAATCTCTCTCAATTTGGAATTTTCTCACTTTGGCCCTTATCTCAATTAGGTGTGAGGTAAGCTTGTTCGCTAATTGATAAGCTTTGCTTTGTGGTTTATCTCTCTACATCAGTTAGAGAAACCTATAATAAAATAAATATTTTTAATTCATATAATAATATTGGATTTTTAACTATTGGTCCTTGGAATAGTAGCTTAATTGCCTTGGGTCCTTGGGCTGGATTGTTTATTATTTTTTTGTTGTGTGTGTGTTTGACTTTAAGGTCTATGGAAACAGTGCTAGGGACCTTAAGATAATTTCCCCTAATAATATTGAGATATATATTTTTTTTAAAAATAGCCAACAAACGCCCCATGAGGGATTTCAAGGACATGCACAGCTGCATGAAACACCTGAAGGCTCACACACGCTGTGCCCTCACCCCGTACGAAGGGGATTCGAACACGGGATTGTCCCTGAACGAACTCTACCTCTTAGCAGGGGATTTAGGTGCTACTTTGTGCGAATGGAGGCTCAAACCCGAGACCACTTATCTAACATAACGAAGCGATACGACTAGGTCAAGAGTCCTTTGGTTTTATATTAATATTTTAAATCATATTAAAAAACTTTATTATTATTGTCATTTTTTTAGTAGTATTATTATGAATATTGGAAAATGGTAACACAGTGCTATAAAGCTCCCACTATATGTAGGGTTCGGGGAAATGTCAAACCAATTGGGCTTATTCTATATAACCTTATCCTGTTTTTTGTTGCAAGAGATTGTTTCCACGACTTGAACTCGTGACCTCCAAATAAACTTTAATGTTATGCGGTTATACCAAGACTCCCTTTTATTACTATGATTATTATTAAATTTAAAATAATCTAATCTATATTAGTATAAATATGATATTATATAAAAAAAAGAGAGACAAATGTTAGCTTAGGTGATATTTTTTTCCTTTTTAAATATTTTGGAAGAAAATCAATATATTGATATGTTTTATCATATTAAAAGACTATTATTATTATTATTATTGTTTTTTTTTGTAAAATAGTAGTATTATTATGAATAATGAAAAATGGTAGCCCGGCTATGTGTGGGGTTCGAGGAAGGGTCAAACCAATTGAGTCTATTCTACGTAGTTTTATCCCGTTTTTTGTTACAAAAAATTGTTTCCACAACTTGAATTTGTCACCTCCAAATCAACTTTAATGTTATGCGCCCCATTATTATTATTATCAATATTATTAAATTTAAAATAATCTTATCTATATTAGTATAAATATGATATTATATAAAAAAAAAGAGAGACAAATGTTAGCTTAGGTGATATTTTTTTTCTTTTTGAATATTTTGGAAGAAAATCAACATTTTGACTTTGCTTACTCATCTTAAAACAAACAATTGTTTAGCTAAAATTTAAGGTTTACTTTTGTATGAAAGAAGAGATTTGAAGCCAAAACCAAAGTCCAATCAAACTTGATAGGGTCTAAATTGTCATCCATGTTTTCCAACATTGGACTTCACATTTGATTTATATTTAAGATTAAATTGAATATAAGTTAGACCATCCATCCAAATTATAGTTTTAGATAATATTTAAGGTAACGTTTTTTAGATAAGTTTACTAATATAATAATTAATTATATAATATATATTAATAATTATAAAATTTATTTTTAGAAAATAGACAACAAGCACCCCCACGAGAGATTTCAAAGACGTGCACAGCTGCACGGAACACCCGAAGGCTCACGTGCCCTTACTCTGTGTACCACGCAGGGTGCCTAAATGCTACCTTATGCAAGTGGAGGCTCGAATCCATGATCGCTTGTCTAATACAAAAGAGTGGTACCGCTAGGTTAAGAGATCTTTGATATAATCTAAAATTAATAATATTTAGTTATTAAAATTGAATAATATATATATATATATATATATATATATAGAATAATGATTATAATAATTGAATTCAAAGTTGCAATTGCTTAGGATCCTTTATCTTTACATGATATCTCATAAAAAGAAGGGCACTATCCTACTGTTTGATGAGGCAAAGGCAAAGACAAGTTGATCATCTAAGGTGAGACATGATTGTACTAGGTTATCTAAGGACACCAGTCTCACATCTTATCAAATATCCATTGGATGTTGAGAAGTTTGTCCTCTCTGGGATGAATTACATTGTAAATTTGTAACAAGGGAAGATGCATTATATTCTATTCCATTATATTCTATTCCGAGAAAATGATCGGCATAGTTCTTAAAACTTTGCTAAATGTGTATGTACCTATGAGAAAACAATAATCACATGTATACTCTAAGTTTTTCATTAGATTTCATACATATCTTTGTACTTAAAATCCATCATATGTTGTCAACGCAAAAGATTAAGGGGGTGTTTATTTCAATAAAAATGCCTAAAAGAGAAAAATGAATGGAAGTCACATTTCTCCAAAGTGGTTGAAATTGAGGGAAAAATTATACTTCTAGTATTCATTCTCATTGAAGTGAGAGAACACTCAAATAGACGGAAGTGAGTTTTTATATGTCAAAACCCATTTTGTCCACTTTGGTGATAAAAAAAGTCGAAGTGGGTCTAAGACAAAATGGAGAAGTGCTAAAGTGAGGGAAGTGGTATTTCCCTCATTAAAAGTGAGGGAACTTAACCTACTTCAGTGACTTTCTCACCACTTTCACTGAACATCCCTTAACTAAGGTTACATGTAAACTATAGTGTGGAGCAATGTAGAAACAAGATAAGACAAGGAAACCCCATTCGGCTATTAAGGCAGCTAAGCCATAATGGTGTGGCTCAATTGGCAACTATAAAGGCAACCCTAGAAAAACGCGCCTATAGAGTATGGGCACTAACCCCGCAGAAGAGGTTCATGGTAAAATCCCTATACCTCTTCTTGGTCGATAGAGCATTAAGTAGCAAACTATAAGGAGATTTCTGGAAGTAATATGTTAACGAGATTTTCGGGAAGATCCCAAGAACCAAGTCAACACTTAAATTTGTAAGGTTTTTATGGGGAAAGAATCCAAGAAGATCAAGAGAGGAGGAATCAAGAAGACGAAACACCAAGACTTTTACGTGGAAAACCCCTTAATGGGGAAAAGCTTTGGAGAGAGAATTCCACTATGAGTGATTTTACAAGGGAGGGGAGAGAGGGAGCGTGTGGGTGTACCAGGAGTTCCATCCTCCTTTACAAGTGTGAGGCCTTGGCTATTTATAGGCCTTGGTTACAACCTCTTCGGCTTGTTGCTTCTTCTAGAAGGGTTGTGGCTGCGGGAGAAGGGGAGTCTTGTTCGAAGTTGGTTCGGCGAGGCTCTTGAATTCTCTTTGGATAATTTGCTTTGGAGACCGTTTGGAAGGCATTGCAGAGGCCCTTGAACTCCTCTTCTTTGAATTTGCTCGGGAGGCTCTTAATTACTCTTGGCTTTGTGGTTGCTCTTCGGAAGGGACTTCGGAGTGGTCTTCGGACAATGCTTCGGAAGGGACTTCGGAGTGTTCTTCGAACAATGCTTCGGAAGGGGCTTCAGCTAGTGATTCGACGGTGTGAGATCCTCCATGTGTCAGGGTGACATGTTTCCATGTGTGTTCACTGATTTCACCCTCATCATCAGTCCCCCCTCTAGTATGCTTGCGTGAGCTAAGCATACAAGGGGCGGTGCGCGATCGCGGCGAGCCCTTTCAAAAGGGTAGCTCGGCATGGCAGCACGGAGAGACATATGCTTCGGATCAGGTTCTGAGTGAGCAGGTGAAGGGTCCAATCGTTGGCTTGGGGTGCATTAAATGCGCCGTAACTTTTGAGTTTTTCCAGGCTCCTTTGTCACAGGCGTTGGTGGGGTAATGATAGCGACCGTTCCACCATTGCCCTACGTGGCATGAATCCAGGCGGCTTCGCTCCTTCCATTACTTAATCCAGCGTCCGGGGAAGCGATCGTTAAGAGGGGGATAATGTTTGTTATACACTTCTCCACCGCACTATCTCCTTTCAAAAGCTTTTCCCTCCGAGTTCAGCTTGTCTTCTCGGTGAGACTTGGCGATTTGCATGCGAAAGGGTTTCCGGTGTTCGGTGAGCCCCTCCTTCCTTATTCCATCAGTTAAATCTCCACATCCTCGCTCTTGAAACTGTTTTAGGTGTTGTTGAAAAACCGGATGCTTGTTCTCATCTTTCCCAATCTCCTTTCTTGAAGGCAATAGACAAGATAGCCTTAGAGTATAGGATTTCTGGGGATGATTCTCCAATAAAGAATAGAGTTCGTTCTCCGTCAGATGGTGAGATCGCAATCTAATATGATGCCCTTCTTGATGTCATTCGGTTACCATTCCCGTGGCTTTTCGTAGACATCTTTAGAGAATTTGAAGTATGTCCGTCCCAATTAGCCCCAAACTCATGGAGGTGTCTATGTGGTTTTGTAATAATGTGCCGTTACCATCAACTTGAGCCCACGGTTTTCACGATTTAGGGTTTCTTCTTGACGAGCAAGAGAGACATCTTGATTGGTACTATTTTGGGGCTAGGGGAATAGGAGGTTCCTCGGTCCCGTTCCTTCGTCCATAAAGGAATGGAAGTCAAAGTTCTTCTTTGTCTCAATGGGGTGCTCGAAGCTTATTCCTTAAGGAAAGAAGCGGAGGAAGATTCTGAATTCCAAAGGCTTAAGGAGTGGATTGATATTCCGATTCGATAGGTATTTGACTAGCGAGATCGATCTTTATTCGGTAGGGTCCTCCTTTCTTTTCAGCCAAGTTTTCATCTTTTCATGGGTTTTGTGAATTCTTCTACGTAGCCCGACGAGGTAAAGACCTGCATCTAAGTATCCTCTTGGCGGGAGTTCGAGCTTGAGAAGAAGAAGAGGAAGGGCCGCCTCCTAAGGTTCTTAAGACGAAGGAGAGATCTTACACTCAAAAATACTTAGGACCTCCTTGGGTGGAGGAAAGGAAGGATGACCCCTCTGCGGAAGATTCTTAAACGGAACCAAGTGTCCATCGTGGTTGGTCCCGGGAAGAGTCTATTTCACGAAGAAGACCTTATTCCCCTTGGTCCAAGGCGCAAGAGGCGCTTCTCCCGTGAGTGTTTCCTCCGAGCCGCTCGACTCGGGCGGCCTCTTGCTGCGGGAGATTGAAAATGCTTTGGACTCTGCCTGTGGCGGCGTGGAGCATGGTGGCCATAAAGATGAAGGGCCCTAGGGTTCAACCCTTTGATGGCCTCTTATGTCATGATCCGCCGAGGACATGGAGGCTGGTTGAGCTAGCTTTTCTAATTTCTGTCTTTTTCACCTTGGCGCTTAGATGGCGTGTATCCCCTTTTTCGTAGTGGGGTGATGATGGACCACGCCGCTTAAGTTTTCTGCATCTCCGGACCGTGTCGAGCTTAGGCGGAGAACCGGGCTCGGACTGATTTTTCTCTCCTATTGGGGAAAAATAGAGGTCGAGGGGTCCGAGGGTCGCGTGAAGACCCGTTCGAGAGAGTGAAGGAGCTTCGAGGAGATGGTGGAGCAAATCAAAGGAAAGCTTTGAGAAGCGAAGCCTCGGCCGCGAGTCTCACTTCCTCAAAAAATCATTCACCGCTTCTTCTCCAAGGAGAAAAGGACAAGGCGGTGAGGGAGGTGGCGGAGAAAGACAGTTCCTTGGCTCGGATGGGTGTGAGAGAGGGACGGTGGTGGCGAGGGATCGAGCTCGAAGAGGTGGCCTCCCAGCCGGAAACTTTGGACCTTTGTCACGGAGTCCGTCTCTGCCTTATATGGGGAGAAGGACCAGGGATACGGGGCCGGCTTTCAGAAGGGTGGTGAAGAGGCCTTCAAGATCTTCCGTGAGTTGGTGTTGAAGGTCGTTCCACCGGTGTTGGAGCGATCCCTACTAACTCCGATACCACGGCGTCCTCAAGACGTTGGCTGGCGAGGACCCCAACGTGGAGACGGACGAGGAGCTCCTAGACGACGAACTCTCCTTGGATGAGACTGAGGTGGACGGTAAGGACTCACGTGCTTCTTCCTCCGTCTGACACTCGTAGAACTTACTATTTCGAGGTGGCTCGAGGTGGGGAGGGCTCCGGGGGTGATGATGGCGAGTGTCGAGGGCCTTCTTGCCTTAGGAACTCCTTTTGTAATCCATTATGATCTTTGTCTATTGAAAACCTCGGATGTGTTGGCATGATCTGAATGAATCTAGTGTTGCTTTTTGCCGCTTTCGAGTGCGATTCTTTCTCTTCGTCTTTTCCTCTCTGTTCTCCTCTTTTTGGTTGAGGTGGTGAAAATCTTGTTCTTGAGCGAGTCGGCGTGGCTAGCCCACGATTTCGAGGGGCAATCGAAGGGGTTTGCGATCAAAGCGCAGGACCACGATTCCGAGTGGGAATCGAAGGGGTTCGCGATCAAAGCGCAGAACCTACGATTCCGAGGGGGAATCGAAGGGGTTCGCGATCAAAGCATTCGAGGGGAATCGAAGGGTTCGCGATCAAAGCGCAACCTACGATTGAAGGGAGAGGGGAATCCGAAGGGGTTCGCGATCAAAGCAACCACGATTCCGAGGAATCGAAGGGTTCGCGATCAAAGCGCGGAGAACCTACGATTAGGGGAATCGAAGGGGTTCGCGATCAAAGCCTTGAGAACCACGATTCGAAGGGTTCGCGATCAAAGCGCGATTCGAGGGAATCGAAGGGTTAGTGATCGAGCCTTGAGAACCACGATTGAATCGAAGGGGTTAGCGATCAAAGCGCAGTAACCACGATTCGAGGGGTTTCTTTTGAAGTGTTGACTATAGCTAGAGATGTATTAAACTTAGGGCCTTATTGATAATATTTCCTCAGCGCTTCGGAATGGAAGGGGCGTTTGAGCTTCTTCCCATCCAACCTGGCTAGTCGGTAGGTACCTGGTCTCACGATTCCTGTTACGACGTAGGGCCCCTCCCAATTTGGGGTTAACTTTCCTGTCCTACTCTTGTTCCCTTCGAACTTGTTTTCTCGCAAGACTAAGTCGCCTATCTGGAAGGTGACTTCCTTCACTTTTGCGTCGTAAAACTTCTTTACCTTCCTCCTATAGGTCGCAGTGAGATTCGCTAATCTCTTTTCTCCTCGAGGAGGTCTAATTCGGCCCTGAGTTGTTCCTCGTTGGTCGCTTGATCGAATGCTTGTGTCCGAAGGGTGGGTATCTTACTCTCTGGAGGGATTACCGCCTCCACCCCGAAGGTGAGGGCGAAGGGGGTCTCCCCTGTTGGCGTTCGGGTGGTGGTTCGGTATGCCCATAAGGTCGCTGGGACCTCTTCTGCCCACGAGGTGCCGTTGCTGAGGACCCTAGTCTTCAGGCCGTGAAGTAGTGTACGGTTGGTGACCTCGACTTGTCCGTTCGCTTGGGGATGAGTAACTGAAGTGAGTCTATGCTCAATCCCGAGCCCTTCGCAGAAAGCCTTGAAAGCTTTAATTGGCGATTGGCGCCATTGTCCGCGTATGGATGCAACGCTACGGGAATTCAATCGACAAAACGGTACCGACTTCCAAAGGAAGGAACGCATGCCTTCCGTAATGCCGATAGGGGCTCGGCTTCCACCCACTTTGGTGAAGTAATCGATGGCTTACTATTAAGAATTTTAACCGCCGAGCCAGCGACAGAAAGGACCAAGGATGTCCACTCCCCATAGGGCTTAATGGTCTCCGCCACCGACGATCGGGTTAGGTGAGCTGAGGGCTTCTTTGAACGCTGGAATGCCTCGACAAGCGCCGCACTTCCGAAAGTGAACTCGATAGCGCTTTTTAGACAAGGCTCTGGGCCAATAGTATCCTTGTCGCTAAGGACTTTGTGGCTAAGAGCTCTACCTCTTTGGTGATCTCCCGCTACTCCTCCGCGGGATTTCCCCTGAGGACGCTGCTCGCTTCTAAGGGTCGCAAGCATCTCAAGAGCCGCGGTGGAGTAAGATTTCTTGTAGAGTTGGCCGCCTATGATACCGGGGTTGCGGATTATGATGCTCGAGAGCTTAGGTCCGATGGAAGCCGCTCCGCTCCTGAGGTAGTCGAAGATGGGGTCCATCCAACAATGTTCGTTTTCTATGTCGAGGAGCTCCTCCGGGGGACGGGATTCAATTGTCTTTGCCGTTAGGTATTGGATGTTGACGAGCTGTTGGACGTCTCCCTTCGAGGTGGCAAGCTTAGATAGGAGGTCCGCCTCTTGGTTTTCTGCGCGGGGTACTTTATTGATCTGGATATTCTGGAAGCTCTTCATGAGGCGCAATACTACGGCTTTGTACTTTGACATGTTCTCTCCCCGAGCCTCGAATTCTTCTGTGAGGTGACCCACCACGAGCTGTGAGTCAGTATTTATCTGCAGGTTTTGGATCCCGAGGCCTCGGGCTAGCTGTAGTCCTGCTATCACCGCCTCGTATTCAGCTTCGTTGTTTGTGGCTTTGAAGTTGAACTTGAGGATAGTGGAGGTGTTCCATCCCGAGGGGGATCGGAGGGTTATCCTCGGCCCAATTCATCGTGAGTGGCCGAATCCATCTCATGCCAAGCAAGACCCACCGGAGGGGAGGGGCCGGTGTGTCTCCGAGGGATCCATAGTTCCCGGTTCCTCGCCAGTGATGGTAAGTTCAGATGAAGTTCGCTAGAACTTGAGCCTTGATGGCCGCTCGGGGCGAATCGATATCGGTTTCCTCCGAGCTCAATCACCCATTTTCGCCAAGCCGCACCCGAGGAATCGGGACCTATGGAGTATTTGCTTTAACGGTTGATCCGGGTGAGCACCTTTATTTCAGGATTCGAAGTACGCTACAAGCTTTCTCGGGCCGATGTTACCAATGCTAGAGGGCGAAGTTTCTCGAGGGGAGGTACCTGACTTCTGTGATCGAGAGTACCTTTGTCGGGTGTAATATACGTGTTTGTGTATCTTGTTCTTCCTTGTGAGAACTGAATCACCTACCCGCCTCGCGACCGCAAGGTAAACGTGAGAGCCTCCTCCCTCGCCTCGGCTTGGGAGAGGAGGGGTGGGTGACCGGAGGTAGGCTTTCAGCTTGGTCAAGGGCCTTGCCGCATTCCTCCGCCCATTGTAACTTTGGCGCCGGAGGCGCTGAAAGAAGGGGAGATTTCTCTCCGCATCTCAGATTTAATCTTCCAAGAGCGCCATCCCCCGCTGAGGCCAATTTCTTTGATGGTTCTTGGGGGCCTAGTTTCCACGATGGCTCGATTTGCCTGTGGATTGGCCTCATTCCTCTCTCTCCGTGATCATGAACCCAGGAATTTCCCCTTTGTTTAACGCCAAGGCACATTTGTTCGGTCGAGGCTCATGCCACTGGGCTCGTAATGCTTCGAAAGTCTCCTGGAGGTCGGAAGCATGATGTTCGGCCTTTGCACTTTTTACAAGAATATCGTCAACATAGGCCTCGACATTCCTTCCAATTTGTTTTGCGAAGACTTTGTTCACTAACCTTTGGAACGTTGCCCCTGCGTTCTTCAGTCCGAAGGGCATGACCTTGTAGCAATATGTCCCCCTAGAGGTAATGAATGAGGTTTTTTCCTCATCCTCTTTAGCCAAATTCGGACTTTGGTTATATCCACGAGAAGCGCATCTAGGAAACTAAGCATCCTCATAGCGGAAGTGGAATCCACGAGGTTATCTATTAGAAGCGGGGGGGTAGCAATCCTTGAGGGGCTTTATTAAGATCCGTAAAGTCTACACACATACGCCATTTTCCATTGGCTTTCTTTACAAGGACTACATTAGAGAGCCATTAGAGTGCGAACCTCGAGAATGAATTACGCCTTCAGCGGTTTGTTGACCTCCTCCTCGGCTTCGGTCCGAGGAGAGGTTCCTCTCTCTTCAGCGGCGTTGAAGAGGGTCTACTTTCAAGTGGTGCTCCATGATGGCGTGGGGTACTCCACGGCATTTCTTGTGGACGGTGAAGATGTCCACATTCAGCTTAAGGAGCGCCGATGGATTTCCCCAGGCTAAGTAGTGGGTTATTGCCCGAACATGTACCGTTTGTTGACCGGGAGTTTAAGTCATCAGTGACGACGCCCGCCAGTTCCTCTACTGGCGTCGGCGAGCCTCTCGATCTTCATCTTTGGGAAGCGGCTCTCGAGGGTTAGCGTTTGAGGAGGCCCGTTAGGTGCGTCCTCCTCGGCTTTTCGGTGGTTAGCGTGGCATTGCCGGACGCTTGATCACCCTTTATGCATCACACCCATGCTCGGTTGGGAATTTCAACATCATGTGATAAGTGGAGAATTTGCGCACAAAAGCGTGTTCAAAGGGGTAAGCCCCATGATAGCATTATAGCTAGATGGGCACGAACCAGGTGGATCATGGAGGACACTTCCTGTGGAGGGTCGTAGGGTAGCTGGAAGAGTTATAGCGCCGAGGTTGAAGGGGCGCCATTGAAACCCATTAGGGGGGATTTGGTGGGTTTTAAATTTTCAGAACCGATCTTCGTTCTTTGAAGGCGTCGAGGAAAATGATGTCAAGCGAACTCCCGGTATAAATGAGCACCACATGCATAATGAAGATCCCTACTTTGGCTATTACCAAGGCATGCGTCATGGGGTTGGGAGACTCCTCTTTCAGTCATCGTTTGAGAAGGTTATTAACTTCGATGGGGCCCGCTTTGGAAGTGGTTCTTAGGTGTACCGTCCCACCATCCTCATAGTTCTTGAGAGAGGAGGAGCTCTCACCTCCGTAGCCGGGACCTCCTGCGATGGGGTGTAAAGGGAGCGGCACGTAGGGGATTTGTGGCCGAGGTTTGCCTTGGGCGTTAGGTCCCTGCTTTGCAAGTATTGATCAAGTTTCTTTGCCACGAGGTCTTGATAGCATCTTTGGAGGTGTATACGGTCCTGGTTGTGTGACCTTTAGCTTGGTGGTAGGCACAAAACTTCCAGCCGTTTCATGGTTGCGGATTCCTTGATAGGATTCATGTTTCAAAAGCTTCTTGTGTTGTATGCATGTCACGTTCTCCTTCAGCATTATTGAGGTTGGTATGGTATCATACTTTCACAGGCAGGGTCTCCACGGGCTCCTAGCGGCCGCGATCGGTTCGTCGAGCGAAGCTCGTCTACGCCGTTTTCAGGTCCCGTCGGGTCCAGCGTTCCCACTGCCTTAGGTCTCACTGATCTCTCGGATCGGAGTTCTTCCTCTGGAACTCCACGATCGTTGCAAAGTTTCCTCCTTCCGTCCAGCTTTGAACTCTTCGCTAGCGATGAAAGGCGTGCACGTTCATGGCTTCGAGGGAGGTCCTTAGGAAACGGATCCGAGGTCGCATCAAGGAAAGGACCATCGCGAAGCCCATCTAATCTGCGCCGGCGACCATAATGGAATCGAGTGTGACATCGAAGCCTCTCTAAATGCTGTCACAAAGTAATCTCTGAAGGCTTTTCGCCTTCCATGCACTACATCACGAGTAGCGGGGGTTCTTCATTCGCCTTGGCGGTTGGCGAACCGGAAGAAAGAGTTGAGTTAATGCGTCGAAGGCGGCTATGAACTCGAGGGAGGCTCTGAACCGGGCGTGGCGATTCACAGGGTCTTAGGAAATGCGGCGGCCGCGGGACCACTTCATTGGAGGCCATTAGTCATGATTTCACAGCGATGCTTCGGCGTACTTTCGTGAGGGTCGGTGGTGCCATCGTAATATCGATGTTTGGAGTGGAATTTCTGGAAGCAGGGGCCTCCCAAATCGCCACGATGAAGGGTGAGGGCATGCTATGCGGAACAGCTGGTCAATACCCTCTGCGATCGTGACTCTCCCTCCGTGGTATGACTTTAGAGCGATGGCGTCGAGGAGAGCGGCCCCTTAGCGATAATCACGGGGGATCCATATCTGTGAGGCGCCCATATGGATAATGCGAAGCGGGGCGTGGCGGGAAGTCCCTTCTTGGAGGGGGCGATGCGGGCGGCAGGTTGTCCAGGATATGGTTCGGGAGATTCAAATCCTCTCGGGGGGAGCCGGGGCGCCTCGGTGGATATCGTGAAGCGGGCCAGAAGGCGGTCGCCCGGGAATGATGGGGGGTTGGGCTCCGGCTCAAGGATCGATGGTTCCGCTCCCGTGGCGGTGTATATGCGTGGTCTTGGGGAGTGAGTGTGGAATATTCCGGTTCTCTAGGCGGTGTGGTGGGCGTCTTTGTCGCAGGCGGCGTGGCCTTCGACGCGACCATGCCGTGTACCAGTCGGCGATACGCCTTTCCATGGCCGTGGGCGATCTTACAGGACCTCCATGGTCCGGGGACCAAGCGGAAGGTCCTCTTATTTGAGGGGCTTACGATGCGGATCGCGGCGGTGTTGCCGGTTGGGGCGTTTAGCCGATAGGGGAGTTGGGTGGAGCGGCACTCGTCATTCTTAGTTACGGCTCTGTCTTGATCTTCTTGTAGTGTAGCCATGACTTCTTGATCGCGTGTCCCCGACGGCGCCAAAATGTTAGCGAGATTTTGGGAAGATCCCAGAACCAAGTCAACTTAAATTTGTAAAAGGTTTTTATGGGGAAAGAATCCAAGAAGATCAAGAGAGGAGGAATCAAAGAAGGCGAAACACCAAGACTTTTACGTGGAAAACCCCTTAATGAGGGAAAAACCCACGGTCTCCAAGCTTTGGAGAGAGAATTCCACTATGAGTGATTTTACAAGGGAGGGGAGAGAGGGAGCGTGTGGGTGTACCAGGAGTTCAATCCTCCTTTACAAGTGTGAGGCCTTGGCTATTTATAGGCCTTGGTTACAACCTCTTGGCTTTGCAGTTCGGCTTGTTGCTTCTTCTAGAAGGGTTAAGTGGGCTGGGGAGAAGGGAGTCTTGTTAGGAAGTTGGTTGACGGGGGCTCTTGAATTCTCTTTGGATAATTTGCTTTGGGAGACCGTTTGGAAGGTCATTTGCGGGAGGCCCGCCCGGAAACTCCTCTTCTTTCGAATTTGCTTTCGGGAGGCTCTTGATTACTCTTGAGTTTGTCCTTGGGTTGCTCTTGAGGAAGGGACTTGAGTGAATTAGTCTTGGACAATGCCGGAAGGGACTTGGTGTTCTTCGGACAATGCTTCGGAAGGGGCTTCAGCTAGTGATTCGACGGTGTGAGATCCTCCATGTGTCAGGGTGACATGTTTCCATGTGTGTTCACTGATTTCACCCTCATCATAATATATTTCAAATAAGGTTAAAATATTCGAGTGGTTGGACTAGGATAACAAAATCATGACCCTGGACAATCCGGAGAAGAAAGGATGGAACGGGAGCTTGTCTTAGTGCTTCCTCTGTAGGCAAACCTAAAAAATTGTATCGCATCTCCTCATCTAATGTCCATACACCGAACGCATCTGGGCATACTACTGCCAGCTATTCAAGCTATATGGTGAGGGATAGATCTGAATCGTGGATTTCTGGTCGGCTGGGTGGATCGGGGACCAGTATAAAAAACGTTGCTATGACGTCGCATGTATCACAGATGCCGCTGCTGTAGATGGATAGGGTTAGGGTTATAAATGTTAATTATGTTATTAAATTTTGATTGTATTGTTTGTGTTAATTTAAATGTAATTAGCATAATTATATAAGTTGTTAAACAATTAATCCTATTATTTAAAAAAAAATTAATATATCACATCAATATGCTTTAAATGTTCCTTTAAAATTTATTTTATTATTTTCAATTTTTTTTGCAACCTCATCATGCCATATAAGCAAAATACCACCACCTATAACATCACGTCAACAAAATACAGTCATCTATAAATAAAATAATATAAAAAATAGTTTATATTTCATTCGTTTGCCACCTGTGCTACGTCAGCACCAAAGACATATTCCAACAAATACACTAAATTACAAGGATCACAATAAAATTTTTTAAAATATAAGGATGAAAATAAATATTGGATTAAAGTACATGCACCAACATGCAACAATGGGGTTTATTTTTTTATTTTTATCACAAATAACGCTTTAAAATCTTCCTCTCTCACAAGTCACATGTGAATATCTTCCGGTGTTAAAAAAAAGGATATATCCTAGTTTTGGTCCCTGTATTTTGACCCAATGTTCATTTTCGTCTTTGTATTTTAAAAATCTTCGATACAGTCCCTGTATTTTGGCGTTTTGTTTGAATACATCCCTAATGCTGACATGACAGCACATGTGGCTAGTATTTCTGACGTGGCAGCTTATGTGGCAAGGTTATGATGACGTGACATGCTGACATAGCATAACAAAATGGATTTCGAATTACCTAATTTTTTAAATGATGATGTGGCATATGCCACCTAGAATAAAAAATTAATTGTATTCAGTTTGTATGCCACCTGTGCTGCTACGTCACCACAAGGGGCGTATTTGAACAAAAACGCCACAGTACAAAGACCATATCAGAGATTTTTAAAATATAAAGACGAAAATGAATATTAGGCCAAAGCATAAGAACAAAAATGACTTTAATTTCTAAAGAAAATTCCAACAAGATATTTATATTCCAAAAACATTCCTTTTCCTTTTAACAACAATAAATTAATTTTTTTTCTCCTTAATAAAGTGTTTGTGCAATCAAACCCGCCTTTAAAAAAAATCTTTGCGCTAAAACCTATAGTTTAACTGCGAGTTAAAAGCTCAATCTAATAAAGAGAAGATTTTGCAATAACCTAGATTTCACAAAACCATATACAATCATAAAAAAAAACAACAAACATACAAGAATTCATCAAAACAAATTATAAATGATTTTTTCTCTGTTCTATTTTTTTAATATTTTTTTTAAAGTATAATATTTGTTAATATAATAATATTTTAAATGAATATTTTTGTGTTTTAAACGGATTAAAAAGTTGAAGCGTGCACGGCCCAAGAATTGAGAGATGTGATGAAAACAAGAAAGTTAATGAATTAGATGCATTGCATCATCTATGTTGGCAGGAAGCCAAGTTTGTTTTGGAATTATATTTCATCAAAAGATACCCAAATCTCAGAACATATGCATGCAGGCATCTTTTGTCAGGCAACAGACCTAGCTAGTTGCCTAAATACTAGTAAATATATAGAAAGGATTTCCTCAACTTCTGTTAAATATAATTAATCTACCTGAAATTATGAGAATTTCTATTCATTTGAAATATAATTTTTTTAATACACAAAATTACAAAAATGCCGCTCTACCTATTAATGAACCAACTGAGTTCCCAAGCCGACAGCATCGCACGCATGCCTCACCAGTGACCACTCAAAAACAACTTATTTGTCTTGTTTGTATTATTCTGCCTAGTTTCACGAGTTTTGTTGTTCTTCTCTCTAGTTTCGCAACATCCAGTCTTCAACAACCGTAAGGAAGAGTATCTATTCAAAGCTTCCGATAACCATTTCCAAGTGCATAGACCCATGTCAGCCTCTCTCCCAACAAAAAGCTTTTCATTTTTTGGGTTTATGGTACGGGATGTAGTGATTAAAGTTTACTTTAGATGAACAACTTGCATATCTGGTTATAAAAGTATGCATTTATCAGAACACGTATGTATTTATTTTTTTGAAAGTTTTGTTTATTTTTTTAAAAAATGATTATTGTTCTCGTTATAATAGTGTGTCTCTTAGAACACGTTTGTGTTTATTTATTTATTTATTTTTCTATTTCCGTTATTTTTTAGCGAAAATGTTTATTGTTCTTATTAAAGTTGTTGTTTCGATTAAATGTTCAAGTAGTTAGCTTGTTTGATTCAACGTGCAGTTCTCTGCAAGATCACACAAAAAACTACATCCTCATCAATGCTAGGTGCTATCTAGTTTCTATTGTGACAATGATGAGAGAGCTAAAGAGGATGATGACAACTAGGCATTGGGAGATGCTGGAGAGAACTCCCTTTGCCTATATTATGGAGCCGGAGTCCATCATCCAGGAGATGGGGCTCCTAAATTCCCTCTTGGCCATGTATGATGAGAAGACCAAAACCTCCTAAATTCCCTCTTGGCCATCAAGGAGTTCCAACCAAAGAATGTCAGCATCATTCTCGACCTCCAATGTCAGGGTGTTGCAGTAAACTTCAAACCGAAGGTTGCAAAAACTGCTTTTAAGTGTAGGTTCCTAAGGAAGATGACTGACCAAGACCATCATGCCATTTAGAAGGTTCTCCTTGACTTTGTTGTGAAGGGCGAGACTGAGGAGGGGAATTTCGTTAAGATGCTGGTGTTTAAGTTGCGTCACCTTACCCCATATACAATATTTATAAAAAAACAAATTGTTGATATATGGTTCATTACAAAACCATATACAATCATAAAAAAACAACAAACTATTGTTTTGAAGAAATTTCAGTTGTCCGACCTCACCCCATCTTAACTCTGTGGAGGTAGAGTTGATCATGTCCGCATAAGTTGACCCACTCTCAAGTACATGTACTCCTCTACAATTCCTTCAATCTTCTAATGTATCTCAGAAAAAAAAAGATGATTTTCTCATTGTTTGCATTGTTCTCGTCGTTGATACATCATTATCATCATCTTATACCTACAACACAAACAAAAGTTAGTGGAAACACCAAATACTAAACAGAAACAATGAGTACTAAATGTGTTTTCAAAAAAATACACAAAAATCTGCTTTACTAAAGACAAACTTCGCCAAGGGGTAGAACTATTAATGAAAAGTGAACATTAGTAGATATCTTATAGAGTCCACCATGTTTGTTATTGGTAGGTGACGAGCCTCCCGTATCCATGTATTGAATAACTCCGCCATGTTGCAATACATCTCAAACCATCGCGCCCCTTTGAACAAATAATTATACTAGTATTCCATGTTTGACTTACGAAACAACCAGTTGTGTGCTTGTAATGACAAAGCCACGACCTCATCGACAACATCATTGTATTGCTTATAAGTGCAGGCATATGCAACCTTAACCAACAGGCTCCAACAATACTCATCCTTCATAGCTTTACCCAATGAGCATTTCCAGTTTTGAGACAAACCATGTCCAATTATCGTTCGTCTAGTTGTCAATGGCAGCGAAAGCTAAGTGGAAGAATCCTTCGTTGTTGTCTTTATCAGTTGCACCCAACAAAGTGCCACCATATTCCCCCAAAAGTTGAGTTTCACCTAGGAATTCAGGGGTATGCAACCTCTCCTGAAACCATCATGTGAGGCATGAAAACAAAAGAACCCTAGCTTAAACCTTTTACCTTCTTTATCATAAATCACAATGCTACTTGGGTTGGTGTCGATCACCTTCTTGACATACGACAAAAATAGATCGTAGCTTGTCATATTGCATTCATGGAGCTTTTCTCGTCCAACCTCTTTACCTATCCAGACTTGCTTAAACGACAAGTAAACTCCATGGTCGCTTAATATATCCTATTGTATGTCCACAACCCTATAGTGTGGTTGATCTTCAAGTTTCTAAATCACAAGTTTGGTTTTAAAAGCTTTTGGATGGGATGTCGTTCCAATCCCCCCTTCATATGTATGTGTGGGTTGTATTGTCTTGATCCAGAATGTTTGAAGTGTACCATCTTTTGATGTATGGACACACCACTTACAACCATCCACTGCACATGCAACGATGACCTTTGCTTATCATTCTTGAGGAACCGAAAGTTAAAATTACTTCTTATGACAAAGGTCTGTAAAGTTTTCCTGAAATGTTCCACATTCTCAAATTAATCTCTGGTTGATTGTTGCAATCACCATGATGTCTAATTCCGAGTGGTTTCTTATGTATAGGTTCATTCCTTGACTTTGTGATGACATCATTGGGTTGAGTTTAAAAGAACCACTCTAGGATAATGGGTCCATAGTGTTTGGAACATTTACTACGAAGAATAAACAACAACCCAATTTACTAAGAGAAAACTGTGAAAAATAAATAAAAACTCTAAAAAAATAAACAAAAACTTTGTTTAGTAAGCTAAAACTTCATAAAATAAACAGAAACTCTATTTAGTAAGCTAAAACTTGAAAAAATAAACGTTTAAGCCATTTACTAAGCAGAAACTTCAAAAAATAAACACTTAAAACGTTTAATAAACGGAACTCCAAAAAATAAACGCTCAAACTGGTTACTAAGGGGAAACTCGAAAAAATAAATGCTTTAGTCGTTTAGTAAGCCAAACTTCAAAAATTAACACTTAAACTATTTAAGTAAGTGGAAGCTCCAAAAAACAAATATTGCTTAAGCCTTTTACTAAGTGGAAACTCCAAAAAATAAACGCTTCATTGTTTAGTAAGAGGAAACCCCCAAAAATAAACGCTTCAGTCGTTTTGTAAGCTAAAACCCCAAAAAAATACCACTTCAACCATTTAATAAGTGAAAACCCCCAAAAATAAATGCTTAAGTTGTTTTGTAAGAGGAAATTCCCAAAAATAAATGTTTAAGTTGTTTAAAACTCCAAAAGATAAAAGTTTTAACCGTTTAGTAAGCGGAAACGCCAAAAAATGAATGCTTAAGTCGTTTACTAAGCGAAAACTTCAAAAAAAACAAACGCTTAAAACATTTGATCGGGCTAGGCCCAGCTTGAATTCGGCTCGAAATAGCCTAGCTCGAGCTCGAAATTAGCTCGAATAAGTTTGCTTGAGCTTGGCTCGAAAGCTCGAAATTAAGAACTCAATTATAATTTTAATCTCTTAGATTTAGTTTGAAATTAAAAATTTATTTATAAATTAATTTTTTAATATTATATGTAATATATCAATACTAAATATTAAATATTTTATTCATATATTATAATATTTTATTAATATTTAATATATTAATTATTAAATGTCGAGCTTTCAAGCTAAGCTCGATCAAGCTCGGCTCGAAAGCTCGAAAATCCGAGCCGAGCTCGAGCTCGAACTTTTACCGAGCCGATCTCGAGCTGCTCACGAACAACTTAATCGTTTGACAGCCCTACTTATGGGGTATTTCTGTTATATAATATGGTTGGTGGAATAATCAATGTTGCAATTTTTACCCTTTTAACGCACACTTTACCTTTTAAATTAAAAACTCAATTATAATTTTAATCTCTCGGATTTAGTTTGAAATTAAAAATTTATTTATAAATTAATTTTGTAATATTATATATAATATATCAATACTAAATATTAAATATTTGATTAATATTTTTTTATTAATATTTAATATATTAATTATTAAATTTTGAGCTTTCGAGCTTGATTCGGCTCGAAAGCTCGAGTTTTTATTGAGCCGATCTCGAGCTGCTCACGAACAGCTTGATCGTCTGATAGCCCTACTCATAGAGGTATTTCTATTATATAGTATGTTTTATGGAATAATCAATGTTGCAGTTTTTACCCTTCTAACGCACACTTCACCTTTCAAATTTTATTAATATTCTGGTGGAAAAATAGTACTTATACCATTACCAAACAAGGTCAAAGAGGAGTCTGGAAAGATAACGAAGATGCATTGCATCATCTCAAGTTGGCAGGAAGCCAAAGTTTGTTTTGGAGATATCTTCATCAAAAGATACCCAAATCTCTGAACATGCATGCAGGCATCTTTTGTCAGGCAACAGACCTAGCTAGTTGCCTGCCTGAAAGAAGCCAGGATTTCCTCAACAGCTGTTAATTGCACCCATGCATGCATGGATGGGTTGGCATTTCAATTCCCACAACTTAACTTTTTCTCTCTCTCTCTTGGATATTTATTTATTGTGGCCTTCTTTTGGCATTGGGTGTGTGGAAGCATCAAGTGTCCTACATCTTTTTGTTTGTTCTTTCTTGGATGCCAATAATGTGATTTGAAGGGTACCCTACAATATTCTGACATTGATTGAACATGTTCTTTGGGACCTTGCAGTACTGCACCCACTTGCCATAAGGTAGTACTGCAGTTTTGGTGCTTTCCATGTGGTTTAGTTGGTGCTTCAATTCCTCCTTTTTTTCTTTGAGTTTTTTTATAAAATATCTTAGTTAGCCTTTATTTATTTGTAATTTTTCATCAACGGATGTAGAGTTATAAAGGTATATAGTTACATAATAAGGAGTTACAATTATGTATTTGGTTGAGTAAAGAGAAAATAATTGGATATATATTTTTTAACATTGAGAAATGCTATTTCAGATGACGAAATCGTACATAATCATGGCAAGAAAGCATTGGATGTGCCTCGAGATGGTTGTGTTGATGATCTCAAGGCATGTCTAATGGTATATACCAATGACATTTAAACTTATTGGTATCTGGGTCCTTTATTATAACATGGGGTTCTCCTATGAAATAATCAAAGATTGAATCTCTACTCTTGCAAGGTGAGAGTCAGGTTCGTGATGTTCTCCTGTAGAATAACACACGATAGAGTTGCCACATGGGTGTGTTCTCATATAAAGTAATAGAGGATCAAGCTGCCTCTCATGTACACGTCCTTAATTTCCCACTTGATGGCGCTTGTCGCTTTTGTCAAAAAAAAGACATATCTAATGGTTTTGTATAATGATTTCGTGTGATTTCGTTGTTGGATATATCATTAATCCTTTATATTTAGTTGTTTAAAAAAATAATGGATGAAGAAGTGGAGGTATACTTTTTAGAAAAATTAAAAATATTTAATTTTTTAAGAAAAACTAATAAATGTATAATTTTAAATCTTTTGAAATAAATTAATTGATATAAATACTGTATTTAAATTAAAATATTATAATTAATTTAAAAAACTCAAAATTAGGATATTTTAATTCAATATATATAATATTATTTTTGAATAAATTTTCAAATAAAACTAGGTATTAATTTTTTCAAGTTATTTATAGTTAAATAATTTTGGAAAAATTTATGATACTTTTGATCAAATATATAATATTATTATGTTTTTATAAAATTATATACAATATTTTAAAATGTTACTTATAGGGGAATAAAAGTGGGGAAAGAAAGGATATTTTAATTAATATGTAAATCATTATCTTAAAAAATTATATAATATGGCTTAACTTAAAAATAATTAATTTAATAATTAATAATGGATGAGGGGTCTAACTGTGTGGATAGCATTCCACTTGGTATGGCCATCCGGCCAATTTGACTGAATGTGGCCATCCAAAATTATTGGATGACCACATTCACATCTACTGATGGGGAAGCCAACCAAATAAATAAAATAAAATAAAAAGTTTTGGATGAGTATTTTCTCATTCCTAGATGTAACTCCCCATCCAGCTAAACAAACACACCCTTAATAATTTTTTTAAAATAAAATAGATATTTCACTTTTGTAATTAGAAGACATCTATGCTTAAGAATGAGTTGAAAGCTGTAATGATGGGAGGATTTTGTAATAACAATAAAGAAGATTTAGTAGAATTGAAATGTCATTATAAAAAAAATCTAAAAAAATCTAAAGAGAAAATTCTAATTCTAGCTTAAACCAGATATATTGTATAAAATCATATAGCATTTGGATGGTGGAATTATTGTATCTCATGGATCAGAATATGGATGGATGGTTTTTGAGATGGTATTCAACTCAATTTATGTTTTAATGGATAATTAATGGATAATGTTTTTATTTATTTATTTAACTTAATTAATGGATTTTAATTTGTTTAGTTCAAAATATTTTAAAAAGGTATTTAATAATTTAATGGATAATATATTTATTTACTTATTTAGCTTAAGGTGAAATTATCTATAGATCCCTGGCTTTCAGGGATATTAAAGTCAAACACACACACAACACTAAATAATAAACAAACCCCCCCAAGGACTCTAAGGCAATTAAGGCACTATTTCAGGTACCAATAGTGAATTAACTATTAGCATCTTAATTAATTAATATATATTCTTTAATTTACTTAGCTTAAAATATTTTGAAATGGAATTTAGCTTAATTAATGTATAATTAAATCATAATATTATTTATTTATTTATTTAGCTTAAAATATTTAAAAATGGTATTTAGTTTAATGGATAATTAATGGATGATGTTTTTATTAATTTATTTAGTCTAATTAATGGATAACTAATAGACAATGTAATTTATTTATTTATTTATTTATGTAATATATACATAGTTGGAGAAAAAGAAATCCATCCCATAACTTAAATTCCAAACAACACATAAGAATAGCAAGTAAAACCTTAATCTATCTATAAACAAAATATTTTCTCTAAACATACATAAGTTTAAACTTGAGCACACAAAAAAAAAGTTTCGAATATTAATACAACCAACTTCATTTCATAAACCTCCTATCATACAAACACCTTATTTAAATACTTGATTGACCCTCTTATAAAGCCAATCTAGTTCCACCATTTAACCCGAAACAAACATCAAACTATCTCAAATGTTCCTACATTACTTTCATCCCAAATGCAGGGCATGGTAAAACGAAACGATTCAGACATGTGGAACTAAATAATTTTCTATTTTGCCGCATTTGCAATAAGCACTTTCTCTTTTATGGTTTAACTTCTTGATGAAAGCATCTAATTTCTTTGAAATTACAATTCCTTAATTAAAATCTCTATGCTAAGCTTTTCACTCATAATTTTTATTAGTAGTTTTCGTTGGACAAATCCTCTTTTCAATTAAAATATTCTATCTTATTTGGCAGAGTAAATTATCAATGATTAGTCTCTAAAACTGAATTTGTGAGCTTCTAATATTTTCTCACAAATTCTTTTGATATAAAATCTTCTAATATTTTCTCACAAATTATCAAAGATTAGTCTCTAAAACTAAATTTGCATACGTCTAATATTTTGAAAAATTTTAAATATTTAAATCATAGTTCGGCAATCTTTTAAAATAAATTAATGATATAAATGTTGTATTTAAATTAAAATATTTTGATTCATTTAAAATACTTTAAATTAGTATATTTTAATTTAATATATATAATATTATCTTCAAATAATTTTTAAATAAAACTAGGTATACATTTTTTTCAAGTTGTTAATTTTGGAAAAAATTATGATATATTGCATAAAATTATATAGCGTCTGGATGGTGGAATTATTGTATCCCATCTCATGGATATGGATGAGAATATCCATGGATGATTTTTGAGATGGTATTCAACTCAATTTATGTTTTAATGGATAATTAATGGAAAATTATTAAAAATTGGAAATGAGAAACACATTTTTAGCTCCATCACAAGATATGGAAACTTTACCAAAGCAAAGGTATCATTCCCAAATCGCAACCATGAATTATTGGATGTACAATTTAATGAAAAAAACACATGTATGAATCACTGAATATTTGATTAAAAAAAATCTAAAGAAAGAATTCTAATTCTAGCTTAAACCAGATATATTGCAAAAAAATATTAGATATACAATACACCACCACATCACACGAGAACCGATCCAGTGGTCTCTATTCCATGGAGTCATCCATGGAACCGAGATATGGCTCCTCTGTAGTCACATAAAGCGCTCCGAGATATGTGCATCATAACTTAACTGAACAAATCTCAAGAAGTCCAAACCGGATCTCCGAGTAGCCACGTCTCGGTTCTATGGATCACTCCATAGAATCGAGACCACTGTATTATAATTCACATCACACATGATAATCAAATATTCAATGCTTCATGCATTTAACTTGAATTTTTTTAAAAAAAATAGAAAATTATGAAAAATTGGAAATGAGAAACATATGTTTAGCACCATCACACAACATTGGAAACAGTGTAAACAAAGCAAAGTTATCATTCCCAACCATGAATTCATTGAAACCTCACACATTGATTTCATTAATTTCATGATTTTGATACCAGAGATGTCAAGATTTAAAGGTGGTGGCATATCTTAATTAGTGGAGTTCCTTCAACTAGGCCCAACCACTCAAGACATCCATTCATTGGTGGTTGGCCGGGCCCAATCCACTCTGATGCCTTGAAATTATAACGACACCTTTAATCGAAGTGTTCCCTTCTTTCTTTTCACCCATCATATCTTCAATGACATTTTAGTCTAATTTCATTTAGATCTAATACCCAATTTAATTTCTCTATTATACCAAATTAAACCTTTTACTCCCTCCATTATAAATTGAGCCTTTTAGTCCCTCTACTTTCACGATTATAAAAATCCAGTTCACAAGGCATATATGCGAGGGGCCAAAATCTTTGAAAACATATATATGAGGGGACTAAAAAGTGTATGGGAGGGGGATATTTCAATTGTGAAAATATAGAGACCAAAAAACCTCGATTTATAATGAAGGGACTAAAATGATCGGTTTGGTTAGAGGAACTAAATTGGGTATTAGACCTTTCGTTTACATAATTTCTGTCTTAAAAAAAAACATTTTTCAATTAATAATTGTTAATTTTAATCAGTGAAAATGATCAATTTTCAAATATTAAAATTTAGGTGTAAGGGTAAGAGCAGCCCATGCTACAAAGCTCCGACTATGTGTGGGGTATGGAGAAAGATCAAGCCACTTGAATCTATTATTCGCAACTTTATCTATTTTTTTAAGGGAGTCTCGATAGTAAAGTCTTCGACATGTGACTTGGAAGTCACAGGTTCAAGTTGTGAAAACAACTTCTTGTTAAAAAAAGTAAAATAAGACTACAAATAATAGATTTAAGTGGTCCAACTCTTCCCTGAACCATGCGCATAACAGGAGTTTTATAACATTAAAGCAAAATATAAAAAAAAGAAACCAGAATAATTTCTTAATGCTCATTCTCTATATAGCCCCCATTAGATTAGCTCATGAAAAAAGACTTTTGAAGAAAGGACTTCATAGAGTTAGTCAAAAAGATATAAAACCATAACTTTTTTTTTAGCTTCGTCTTCCGAGAAAACTAATACAAATTTATTTTTTATTTCAAAAATATTTAACTTATAAAAAAATGTTTCTGTAATAAAATAAAATAAAATAAACAATCGATTCAAACAGGTCAATAATATATATATATATATATATATATATATATTCTAAATTTATAAATAATTATAATAATTATTATTTAGAGAAAATATCTATAGGTCCCTAGTAATGTTTCCAGAGACCTTAAAGTCAAACACACACATAATATTAAATAATAAATAAACACCCTCAACGATCCTAAAATAATTAGGGCATTATTCCAAACACCATTAATGTATTATCTATTATTATTATCATTATAAACCAGAGAAACGCAGATAGAAAATATCAAACCATTCAGCAGAATAGAAAGCTGCTATTAATCCTTTTCGCATGTGATCACCGAGTCGGTATGTTCACCGTCGTCCGGGCTTTGTACAAACGGACTAACGGGTTCCGGTTTCTCGTTCAAATCGAGCCGAGGAGTGATCGGCTCCTCCGCCGGAGCCGGCTCCTCCTCGGCGTCGGAGTTTGGACGTTCGAAGTCTTCCCACTTGAACACGGGCGTCCATCTCGAAATCCCATCGTCCTCGTTCTTCTTCCTCCTCGTCACGTGCTCCTCACGCTCTGGGGCGCCGCTCAAGCCGGTGAGCTGGCGCCGAGCCTCGCGGATCCTGCGAATGATCGCGAAAAACTCGTCCACCTCGTCGTCGGTGACATCCCTCGTTCCCCCAACCGTCTCCTCCGTTTCGTTTCTCCCTCGTTTCCCAAGTCGTCCTGTTTCCATCCGGCACCGGGGGTTTAATGTCCTCACTCAACGAAACTCCGAACATCTATATAGAACGAACTTCAACAATGAGTGATGTCATGTTAATTACGTCATCAGACGCGGTAGTTGGGTTTCCTGTTGCAAAGACTTGATACGGAGACGACGCGCGTGTGTAGTTTAGTCAAGAATATAAGTCTTTCTATATTTGGTACTTTTCACTTTTAATAATATATATTCAATTCACATGTTAAAAACGTATTCCACAAGTAAAAAAACGTAATTTTTTTTTTAAAAATTTGTATGTTAGTGGATGACAAGGAATTATTGGGTCAACTAACGACCTCTTGGCTCATTGATATCGGGTCTTTTGCATAAAAAGAGATTCCAAGTTCAACACTCCATGACCGTAAGGTGAGGACAGGTGCGTTTGTCAAGTTGTCCGCCCCTAATGGGTTGACGTTTATCACCTTTGTCAAAAAAAAAAAGAAATATCGGGTCAAACACATTAGGTATTATTTGCGTTTAAAATTTGTTGAATTTGTAGCACCATTGAGGAACCAAGAAAAACAGAGCATTAGAAAGCAAGAAAAGACTTGTCCATGAAATGTTCATCTTGTATTCTTTGATAGATATTGTACAAATATATAAGAGAAGAAAATTTTTCAGTAACTGATTATATCTTAACAAACATTGCAGATGACCATCTAATAACAAAATGATCTTATCCCTTTATTGCTTCTCCTTTCAACACACCCCCTCAAGGTGGGTGTCTAAAAATGTTTAAGGCACCCATCTTGAGTATCAAATATTGGTGCTGATCTTTGCTGAGGGCTTTTGTCAAAATATCTGCAATTTGGTTTTGGGTTTTGATATAGGAGGTGGTCAATAGCCCTTGTTGAATCTTCTCCCTGACAAAATGGCAATCGAGCTCGATATGTTTAGTGCGCTCGTGAAATACCGGGTTAGCTGAGATATGTATAACAGCTTGATTATCACAATGCAAAATGGCAGGAGGCAAATTTGAAACCTTTAAATCTTCAAGAAGTTGAGTAAGCCAGACCACTTCACATGCCGCACTTGCCATGGCCCTATATTCAGCCTCTGCCGAAGATCTTGCAACTGTGGTTTGTTTTTTGGATTTCCATGAAACAAGAGAACTGCCCAAGAATATACAATAGCCTGCAACAGACTGCCTACTCTCTGAACAACTCGCCCAATCTGAGTCACAATATCCATTCAATTGTAATTCACTTGTAGCTGATAGTAGCAAGCCTTGACCTGGCTCCTTTTTGATATACCTGAGGATCCTGTAAGCAGATTCCAAATGTGATTTTTTAGGAGCATGCATATTTTGGCTCAAGGCTTGAACTGCATAATTCAAGTCTGGACGTGTGATTGTCAAGTAAATAAGCTTCCCAATCAATCGTTAGTACTGAGCTGTATCTGTTATTGGTTCCTCACCCAAATTCTTAACTTTATGATTTTGCTCCATTGGTGTACTAGTTGGTTTACAACCATCATTCAGCAAGTCCAGTGCATACTTGCATTGTGAGATGCAGATTCCATTGGAGGACCTTGATATTTCTAAGCCAAGAAAAAAACTTCAAATCACCAAGGTCCTTAATGTGAAATTTGGTGCTCAAGTACTGCTTTAGACTATTAATGGCCTTAACATTATCACCTGCAATTATTATGTCATCCACATATACTAGCACAACCAAGAAAGAATTTTCAACCTGCTTGGTAAACAAAGAATAATCTGCTCGAGATTGCAAGAAACCAGCCCATAACAAAGCATTAGTGAATTTAGAGAACCACTGCCTTGATGCTTGTTTTAGTCCATACAAGGACTTCTTGAGCTTGCAAAATTGCTGTAACACCCCCTCTCGAGAAAGGACAACACCAGGAGGAACCTCCATATACACCTCCTCATGGAGATCACCATGGAGGAAGGAATTATGCACATCCATCTGAGATAGGTGCCAACCTTTGATGGCAGCTAAAGATAATAAAGTCCTAATAGTAGTCATCTTGGCAACTGGACTGACGGTTTCATGGAAGTCTATACCCTCTTTTTGGGTGTAGCCCTTGGCTACTAATCGTGCCTTATACCGCTCGATGCTCCCATTAGATCTCAGCTTGACTTTATCAGTCCTACTAGGTGTGTGATAAGGTCCCCATATATCCATATGCACCAATTCAAATGGTTTAGTGGTATGTGTGTTGCTGTGAGGAAAAGGAAGCCTAGTCTGTTTAGACATGGCACAAATATCACAAACAAAATCTTTATTGCATGACAAGTGTGGCAACATTATTCGGAGAACAGAAGAGGAAACATGCCCCAAACGGTTGTGCCAAAGAACAACATCAGATGATACAGAATCAAAATAATTACAAACTAATTTCTTACAATCGGAAGGAAAAGAAACAATAGAAGATTTGAGGTTGTTATTTGGATCTTGAAGCAAGTAATAAAGGCCATCATGCTCTTTACCAATCCCCAGTATTGTCTGCGAGACAAGGTCCTGGAAAAGACAAAAGGATGGAAAAAATTGAACAAGACAAGAGTGATCATTAGTGAGTCGTTTAACTGATAATAAATTATACTTGAAACTTGGTGTGTAAAGTACTTTTTTAAGAGTAATTTGTGGAAGCAAAAGTACAATCTCCAAAAGAAATGATAGGAGTAGTTTAGCCATCTGGTAGCTTGACGTAATGAGAAGTGAAAGGTGTTTGAAGGTGATGGAGTAAAGAAATGTTATTGACAAAATGATCAGAAGCTCCACTATCTATGATCCATGTATTTTGCAAAAGAGTAGAGGTAAGGCATGAAGATTTACCTGCCATGTTCGCCTATGAAACCTGTGAACTAGCTGAAGGATTGCAACCTGGATGAAGTATGGCCATAATTTGGTTGTATTGCTCTATTGAAATTGTAGGAGAAATACTTGTTTGAACTTGTGCAGATTGAGGTTTTGATGTAGGAGTATACTGTTTGGCTTTAGTAAACTTGAATCCAGGAGGAAAACCAATGAGTTTATAGCATGTGTCTTTGCTTTGTCCCCATTTCTGACAATGATCACATATCACTTTTTTTTGGCAGTGTTGAATTTGGAAGCATTAGCATTCTGTGTGAAGAAGGCTGCAGTAGTTGGTTGAGGAACAGACCCCCCAATTTGTCTTTGATGCTTTTCTTGGGAGATCATATTGAAAATCTGATTAAGTGATGGTAAAGGATCAAGAATCAAGATATGACCTCTGATGGCAGAATAGCTTTCATTGAGCCCCATGAGAAATTGCATAGATTTTTCCTCATCATATTCAAGATCAGTACGATTGTACCTCTTAGTGAGCAATGATGTATGTTCATCCCACAACTTGTAAAGCTTTGAGTGGTAGACAGAAATCATATCAGCTCCTTGAGAGATATGATAGATTTCCCTGCGTAATTGAAACAACCTAGATGCATTGTTGGTAGCAAATCTCTGTTTGAGAACCTTCCAAATTTCATCTGTTATGTGTTTATAGATCACTGTTTCTGCAATTTCCTTGGAGACAGAATTCAGAAGCCAAGATTTAAGCATCCCATTGCATCTCCTCCATAAGGGATAAAGAACTGAATCTGTTATTGGAGGAGTATAAGATCCATCAACTAAGCTGATCTTGTTCTTGGCTTCCAGAGCAACAATGATCGCTTGGCTCCATGGATTGAAGTTTTCGGTTCCAGTTAGGACTTGTGAAACAAGTGATGCTCCTGGTTGATATGATGGATGTAGGTACAATGGATGATGTAGAACAACATCCTCAACTCCAGGTGAGGAATTAGTTCTAGAAACTAAATCATGTGAAATAGTGGGATGTGATGCCATTGACTCAAAATCTAATCGCAATCACAATCAACAGCTTCGATTGAAAAATGAGAAACTGAGAGGGAAACTTCAGTAGAAGAAAAGATGAATGAACAAAAAAGAGGAGAATCAGGCTCTGAACAAAAAAAGGATCAGGTTCTGATACCATGTTGAATTTGTAGCACCATTGAGGAACCAGAAAAAACAGAGCATTAGAAAGCAAGAAAAGACTTGTCCATGAAATGTTCATCTTGTATTCTTTGGTAGATATTGTACAAATATATAAGAGAAGAAAATTTTTCAGTAACTGATTATATCTTAACAAACATTGTAGATGACCATCTAATAACAAAATGATCTTATCCCTTTATTGCTTCTCATTTCAACAAAATTGGCTCCTTTTTTAGATGGAGTTGTGTAAGATTTTGTGGAGATGGTAACTTTTTCAGTTGGAAACTGAAAAGATGATTAGCTTTCAATGATGATTTCAGTGAGAAAAACTCATTCTAACAACGATGCCGAAGACGATCTGTTAGGGAAGTCCAGGGTCTTTCTCTGGATTCTCCGACGATCAAATTAGTTAAACAAAAAAAGAGAGTGAGTTAGGAGCAAGAGAGATCTCAAGGAACTCTTACTTGTGGGAGGGGTTGGTGATCAAAAGAAGGTCTCCTTGTTCTCTTTCTTTGACTCTTTTTATACCTTCAGAGAGGCGGTTCGGTAGTTAGAGATGATTAAGGCACCAAGCAAGCCATTGCTTGGGTATCAAATAAGCGCCATATCATTGTCAGCTCAGGTGGAACCTTCTGGTGTCTTGGAGAAGCTCGTCTGAGACCTTTCGATGCCTTCTGGAAGTTCCGTTAACTGTTATTCAGTTATAGATCTGTTAGTAATACCTTTTTCTTTCGGTCTCTAGATCATGCCACGTATAAGTTGAGAATTTTCCCATAACAAATATAAGTATGTGATAGTGTTGTAGGATAGTGTTTGATATGATGGAATCGTAAATATATATGATTTTCAGTACACTGTATTTATAAATTTTGTAGTGCTTGTTTTGATTTAACTGAAAATGTTATATGCACTTGGTTTAATATTTTTCTAAGTAAAATATTATTTTTTAAATCATAGTTAGAAAGTAATTGAAATTGTTATGTATGACATAAGAAAAAAATGAATGTGATTGGTAATAATATCTTAGGCAATTATTCATGTCATGTGACATCAAAATGTAGCAAATTTGAACCACAAGTCATTTGAACCACAAGTCAAAATGTAGCAAATTGTTATGTGGAAGCAAAAGACTTGTTGTTTGGTCAATTGCCTTCCCAATTAGCAATGACTATTCTTAGTAAGATGATTCCTTTGTGGAAGATAGTGAACAGTACGAATAAGTAATTGTGTTGAAACACACCTACCTCCCTACCCTTTTGATTTGTCCTTAGTTTTGCTTCTATTTATATTTGTGAATAGTAACCAAAACTGATTGGAATAAAAAAAGTTATATGTATAGGGAAAACTACTGTTGACCACTTGTTTGTCCAAATAGAGTGTAATACTTTGAATGGTCCCTATAGTTTACTAATCTTGCCCTTTTGATCCCTCTATTCTTAATTGTCCTAATCGAGTCCTTGTATTTTATGAACTGAAAAAAAAAATCGATTCCTCCCCCTAACGCCAGTCATCTTTTCCATCAGGTTTGATGATGTGGTATTTTTTAATAATATAATAAGATTAAAATATTTTGGAAAAGGTTAAATCCTATTTAAGATATTAAATCTTATTTAAAATTCTAAATAATATAATTAACAACTAATTAATCAAACTCAAACCTTAATTAACCAACCCTAACCCTATCCCCTCTTTCTCTCTCTCTCTCCCCCCGCCGCCCCTCCTCTCCCTCCGCGTGGCCTTCCAAGGCGCCCGGCGCCTACGGCGAGTTCGCAGCCAAAATCGCTATCTCAGACTGCTCCACCCTCCCCTATCGCTCATTCTTCGACGCTATCTCCTCCCTCTACCGCCTCCATGCATGTTAAGAGCACCCTCGTAGGCACCGCACTCTGCAACTACGACGTCCTCCTCTGCCACGACCTCCACCTCTGCCACGACCTCCACATCGTCTAAGAAATCAACCTCTTCATCCACTACTTTCTCCTCGCCATCCTCGGTGTCTCCTTCTCATACCTTAAGCGCGTTATCAGCCACCCCCTCACCCTCGCCCATTGCGACCGCTTCCTCCACCACCTCGGCCTCCTCCCCCACCCCGTCGAAGACACTGCTGGCGCCGTCGAAATGCTCCACAACAACCGCCTCCTCGACACCACTGCCATCGCGTCCCCCACGCAGCCCTCCTTTACGGCCTCAATGTCCTCACTCACGGCCTCCAAGACGAGTCTTGGAACGTCACCCGCTTCCTCATCCTCTCCAAACACCCCACTACAACCTCCATTAATAATCATCATCGTCATCTCAAGACAAGCATGTTCATTGCTCACGGGGGCGCCGCCATGATGGTGATCATGAAAGTGCTCTCGGCCTTCTCGTCTCGCAACCTGAATCTCATGAAGTTGGAGGTCATCAACTAGGCGATCATAACCAGGAAAGGACCCGTCATGATCTTGGACGTCCGTGGAAAAGGATCTCTCAGAACTTTCCCTCATGTCTTGTACATTGACTTCGAGGGTTCATTGGAGGACTCAAGAGTCAACTTCGCCGGGGGCGCCTTGGAAGCCTGATGGTCGGCCGCGAGGGCGGCGGGTCGGCGCTGCGGAGGAAGAGGGCTTGTTAGCTCCCACAGAGGAGAAGGTGGGCGGAGGGGGGGGGGGGGAGGGAGAGAGAGAGAGAGAGAGAGAGAGAGAGAGAGAGGAAGGGGATAAGGTTAGGGTTAGTTAATTAGGGTTTGAGTTTGATTAATTAGTTGTTAATTATATTATTTAGTATTTTAAATAGGATTTAATATCTTAAATAGGGTTTAACCTTTTTTAGAATATTTTAATCTTATTAAATTAATAAAAAAAATGCCACATCATCAAACCGGATGGAAAAGATGACGGGCGTTAGGGGGAGGGATCGATTTTTTACATTTCATAAAATACAAGGTCCCAATTAGGACAATTGAGAATAGAGGGACCAAAAGGGTAAGATTAGTAAACCATATGGACCATTCAGAGTATTACACAAAAATATAACTCATATATATATATATATATATATATATATATATATATATATATATTGACACTGAAATTGGTTTTGTCTCGAGATTGAGGACCTATCTCACACCAACGATTAAATTTGTTTGTTTCGAGAAACAAAATTACAAAGAAGAAAAGATCAACATCCAAACATACAACTGGAGGCCGTATTTACGTGAAAAACCCCAAGGAATGGGGAAAAACCACAGTGCTCTACAGTATGAGCAAATTCACTATGTATATGTGGAGTTACAAGGATTGAGAATCATGAAATGGAAAATTGAGATCACAACTGGAAAAAGAGAAGAATTCTCCAGAGTGGCAGGGCTTCAAAGTGACAGAGGCAAATGAGCTGCTCCTTTCCCTTTTATTGGCTCCGGTTACTTGGGTGCCAAATTTCTGTCCACTTGGCCAGTTGTGTGCCAGCTAGTTTCCATGTCAACACCAGCTTAGCGCCAGCTTGTTGCTGGCAAAGCTGCCGGCAGATCGCCAGCTAGATTGCTAGTTGAAGCTCGAAATTCTTCTAGAAGGTTCGTCGAGTTTCTCGAGGTTTCCCGTTCTTTCGAACATTCGGTTAAGGGCGTTGGACACTTCTAGATATTTTTCTCCTTTTGTATGTTCGGTCTAATGGTAGACCATTTTGACAGATCATACAATAGATAGCCTTGACACATCATATCAGTCGATATTTTAGCAGTCTCTTTCACAGAATGTTCGGTAGAATGTTGAAGCCGAATGTTTTAAGAAGAGTATTTTGGGCCGAGCGTTTTGGGAGAACCACGTGGGTAAAATTGGGAAGAACATGTCGCCTCCCATGTTGAAGGGAAGGAGACTCGTGGTTCTCCCACGTATCCTGTCAATCGGGAGGCCACATGTTCTTCCCAATTTTACCCCTATATATATATATATATATATATAAACACAATGGTATAAAGAAGAAAGCCACGGAGATAATTTTTGAAATCTTACTTCATAGTAATATATACATATATATGATAGAATCAGGCCACACATAACTATATCTATGATATAGAGAAGTATGAAAAAAAAATTTGTGGGAATAATTTTCAAATGTTTTTTAAATATTTTTACCAACTATTTATTACCGACGAAGAAAAATATACTTTGATTAAAATGGAAGGTTGTTTTCTATTTCACTTATTTTCGGTTTTTTTAAGAAAAATAAAACATCTTAGTAAAAAAATTTATTGTGAAAAATAATCTCATTGTGTTCAAATGGTCACGTAAGTTCGACGGTGCCCACGCCTCCAAACAGATGCAGTTTCAAGCGATGGTTGCCCTCATAAGGCACAGTCTTACCCTCATCAGAGATGAGCTACCGCGGCGCCTACCAGGAATGGATTTCATAGATGAAGATCTGACAGAACCTACACAAGAAGACGAACACCCCCTCCTCCCATAATCCACAAGCGGTTGCGGCGATCACAGCCCCCCGAGAGCAACCCAGGTCTATCGCAAATCCGATGGAAAGATGTATTTCGGCCCCAACTTTATTTTAAATTGTATTTTGTTTTAACCTCTCAATAAAGTAATGTGGTTTATTCACTTTATCAAAAAAAATCAAAAAAAATAAATAAAGAGGTTGTGTATTCGAAGCATGTGCTTCTAATATCTTGTTCACAATTTATCAAAAATAAAAAAGTAAAATGGGGCATATGTTCATTGTACCCACAAGAAAGGAATATTTTATCTTTTATCTTATCATTTAATTCATATAGAGTGATAAAAAGCAATAAAAAGGAGAAAACTATATAAAGTTGGAATAAATAACTAAAGCAACCATTCCTCTTAAAAATCAACGACCCAAAGGTTTATTGGTTTGCTAAGACGGAAGATTCTCCTATGAAAGTCCTATGATCAAGTCCTCACTCTTACAAGATGAGGGTTAGGTGTGTTGTTGTTCCTGCTTATGTTTGATAGAGGGATATCCCATTTAGGGATATCCCCAACTCATTACCTAATGAAAATTTTTCTCGCCCAAAATTTTAATTTAAGTTTAAGAATATAATAATAACCCACTCACCAATGCATGGAAGCCACATAACTATCTTATCATTAATACCTTTATTTTAAAATTTTTCACCAAAAAATTCAAAATTTTTCACCAAAAAATTCAAAATTTTTCAAAAGTTATTCCTAATCCCAAAAGGATATTCCCCTATCAAACACAAGCCTAGGGAACAAACCTATGAGGTCAAACTGGCACACTTTTAACCGTCCTTGAAGTCCAAACGGGTGTTTATCATTTTTTTTTAAAAAAAATTCTCTTAACAAAATTTATGAATAAAAGTAAATATTTATTTTGTATTTTTTTAAAATAAAATAATTGTTCAAATATTTTTAATATTCTCTTTTTCTTTTAATTTCATTCTTTTTTTTCTCATTTCTAATATAAAAGATGTTTACCAACCTTCACAAAAAAAAGGAGATAACTCATTTTCTTTTTTAAAAAAAGTTTAGGGTTTAAAACTTTAAATCATGTCTGCGCATGCTTTCAGAGGCTTCGTCATATTTATCAAAATAATAATAATAATATAAAAGGTGTTTGGTATTTGATGCTTGGAAAATTTTAATTGACTATGTGGTTTGAAATATTAATTAAATATTAATTAGATGAAAATTGCTGTTTAATTAGATGACCACACAAGTCAATTTTCCGATGACGTTATGTTAAAGTGACGTTGATGATGTCATCACACTCAACAAATCAAAGACAATGTAAAATCCCCATCCTACCCATCCTACCCATTCCAAATTGCTTAATTCCTCACCAATATGATTAAACTCTAAATAATTATTATTGGAATTTAGACTCCTTGTGTTTTTTAAAATTTTATTTCATAATTAATTTTTAGAATTGAATATTATGATTATTAACACAATCTTCATTTGAGATTTTTGTTGGTTTGATTATTCTTATGTAGTTGAATTTAGATCCACAGCTAAGCGAGAGAAAATATATATTTATTATTATTATTATTATTATTATTTTCATTAATTAGGTGTATTTGTATACTGTATTCCATTGATTGAATTAGAAACCATATGTCATGATGTATGTGATAATGTTCCATTTTCAGTAATTATTCCACAAGTGATATAGCATTATACTGTAAGGGTAAAATCTCTAGTTTACACGTGGCAAGAACTCAAATGTTCATGCAACCAAATCACAAATCCCTTGCATGTCACGGTGATGGCCGAAGTTGCCTCCCGTCCAGTGTTAGTGGAAACAGGGGCGGAGCTAGGATTTAGGTAAAAGGGGGGCCGAGATTAAGACCTTGCTTGGATGGGAGGTTTTAAGAGGTTTTATAAAGGAAGGGTTTTGGAGGGTTGATATGAACCCTTGTTTGGATCTATGGGGGGTTTTGGAGGGTAAGATATTATGAGGTATTTGGAGGTAAAATGGAGGGTTAAAACCCCCCATTTTACTTCACTTTTCAACCTCCAAATCGGAGGGTTTGGAAGGGTTAGTCATACAAGATTACCAAAATGCCCTTAGTTGAGAAAAAAAAACCATATCTTATCTTCCCAAATCTCACGAGCTAGCCGACACCTCTCCTCTTCCAACCCTAGCTTCAGCCGCCGGCACCCACTTACAAAATTACCAAAATGCCCTTAGTATTTTATATTAGTATTTTATAATTTAAAAAAATAATTAAAATTATAAATCATATTACAAGGTGCGTAAATAAAATTTTAAAATTAATCAATCTATTAGTATATAATATTAAGTATTAATTGAATATTAGTATAACATTCTATAAATTTTGTATTATTTCTTTAAAGGATATTTTGGTAATATTGGTGTATAACCTTACCTTCCATTACCTTCAAACCAAACACAAAGGTCTAAAAACCTCATGTTACTTTACCTTGGCCCCAAACAAGGTTTGGTTAAAAACCTTACTTTCCTTTCCCTTATCTTCCTTTACCTTCCCTTACCTTCCTTATTGAAACCTCCAAAACCCCCCATCCAAGCAAGGCCTAAAAAGATTATGTAATATAATTTAAAAACTATAGACGTATGTTTAGAAGTTTGATTAACAAAGCCACTGTTAGCAAAACTGTACACTAGAATTTTAAATGAAAAAATCAAGTAATTTAAATTATATTTCTCTAATCAGTTTCCATTAATCAAATTTAGAGAAAAAACAACAAATTTAAATAGATAGTGAACTAAGCCACAAAGGCCCACAAGGCTATACTAAGTGTCTCTAACTCTACTAAAGTATCATCTTTCATTTAAATAAAGTCTCTTAAAACGTGCATTGATGTTATTTTTTTAATTATATATTTGTATTATTTTTTTCTTCACATGTGAAAATTGAAAGCAATGGAAAGAAATCAGGAATGTTTTGGTGTTAGGGCACTGACGGAGAGCCAATGGTCAATGTTATAGTTTTTTTAATTATATATATATATATATATATATATATATATATATATATATAACATGGCTTTCTTTGAAAAAAATTTTGACTTAAATTGGGGGGGCCATGGCCAATAAAACATCAATATTTGTTTGTTTATTAAGTTGTTAAAACGGGGTATAACATCAAAATTTTTTAATTATATAACATAGCTATATAATTAAAAAAATTTCACTTAAATTTGGGGGGGGCCATGGCCCCCACTGGCCCCCCCCTCCCTCCGCCACTGAGTGGAAATAATAGTTGTAATCAACGCCAACGCTCCCCGGGAGCTATAAAAGGAATGAAGAAGCTGTTACGCAAAGGACTGAATTCCTTTTGTTTAGTATAATCCACTATAAAACTCTCCTCTGCCTCTTTCTTCCTAATACTTCTTTCCTCACTGACTTAAGTGTCCGAGTTATCCCCGGGCACGAGTGCTCGCCACCTTGCTTTTTGTCTCTACATGTCCTGTTCTCGACGTGGAATGACCTCTGATGAGAAAGAAAAGATATTCACAGCCTAGAAGAATATTTTTTTAATTACCAATTCAATTGGTGCTCATCTCACCTATTTATTATAATCAGTCCAGATCTCTATAAGGGACAAATACCCAAAATACTCCCTTTATTATACCATTTTGGTCCTTTAGGTCCCTTTATTATAATTTGAGTCCTTTTTGGTTCTTATAATTTCATGATTGAGCAATTTCAATCCATCCTTCAAACAAACGTCTGTTTTTCCGTCGAAGCCGTTGACATGACATCCCTTTTGATTAAAATATTATTAAAAATTAGAAAAAATCTTAATAACCCATTAAAATATTAATTTTAAAAAATTAACAATATAATTAATTATTTTAGAACTAACATAATGAAATTAATTACAAACAAATAACATTATTACATTAGGATCACAACTAAAATAATATAATTAATACAACTAAAACAATATAAATATCATTAAATTAATTGACTAAATCCTAATCCTAACTTTAATCCTAACCCTAATCTAATTAATTAGTTAGTTAAACCAAAATCCTAATTAATTAAGCCCTAACCCTATCCTCTCTCTCCCACCCGCCGCCGCCCCGTGCATGTGACAGCCCCCCTCCTCTCCCTCCGCAAGGACATGACAACACAGACCTCATCGAGAACCGCATCATGTAGAGAATTCCCCTTGATTTCACGGAACCTCAGCACTGGCCCGGGTGAGTGAACTGCGAAGCAAATGAATGACTTAAAACTTGTCGTCAAATTGAACCATAAAGGAATCACAGAGTTTGACTTGTTTGTGGATGAGATTAGCGTCAAGGGAGTAAATGAAGAGGGATCCACAAGAGGTGGGATGGTGAGGGTGAGGGCGAGGGCGAGGGCATTGTCAGAGAGTGTGAGCCACTCAAGGGCAGAGATTTCGCCATCGAAGGATAGACAGATCTTGATGGAGTAAGCCGAGGGGAGATCGAGGGAGAAGATGACAACGAGGTGGGAGTGGGCAAGGGCGAGAGCCCGTGGGTGGAGAGCAGTGGCGGGAGAAGAGAGAGGAAGAGGGGCGGAGGGAAAGGAGGGAGAGAGAGACAAGAAGAGTGGGGAGGGAGTGGAGAAGGGGGCTGTTACGCGGGGCGACGATAGGGGGGTGGGAGAGAGGATTGGGTTAGAGATTAGTTAATTAGGATTTGGATTTAATTAATTTGTTAATTAAATTAGGGTTAGGATTAAAGTTAGTTTAGGACTTAATCAATTAATTTAATGATGTTTGTATTATTTTATTGGTACTAAGTGATTATAATATAATAATGTTATTTGTCCCTGGGTATAATATTTGTTATTTGTTATTATTATGATTATTTATTTGTTAAAAAAATTAATCTTTGGTTGTAAACTATTAATGGGTTATGAACAATTTCCTTAAAATTTTTAATAATATTTTAATAAAAAAGAATGTCACATCCACCTCTCAAGTTATAATAGAGGGCTCTAAAGGACCAAAACAGTATAACAGAGGAACCATTTTGGGTATTAGACATTTTTCTTGTATACCCATATCATTATCCACAATTAGTTATTATGGGTTATGATAGGAGGAAAGATGGTAAGACACGTGGGACCCATCAGAGCCATCCACGTGTCGACACCAATGAATCCCTCACTAAGACTGGATTGGCCCATACTAGACTGGCCCATATCACAGCGATAATCTCTTATACCGTATCGGATTGACTGCACAATATCGGGGACACAATCACGACACATCGGATCGGGGTGGCCCGATGAGTCATCAATGCAGTGCGCATACTGGTATACGACACCAACTCATCAGCCTAGAAATGCTCCTCACTTCATCAGTCTAAGGTGCGTTCCAAACTCATCGGAATAATGCCATAAGCCTTCTAGAAGAAGCTTAGCTGTCACCAGGTTGGCCTTCTAAAAGATTTATAGCTGTCAACAGCTCAAATCCAACTGGATGCTTAGCTGGAGCCTAGCTGGCAAAACACGTGGCCGAATTCTTTAAGACACGTGTTGGAAAACCAAGCTTCTTCTCCAAGCCACCAAAGCCTATAAAAGGCAGTAAACCCGATTCATTCGACACATGAAATGACGGACAACGAAGCCCTGTTTCTCTGAAGATTGATCCTCTGTTTTTTTCTCCACTTGTAAAAAAATGGCTTTCAAGGCCCAGATATTAGTTAATTTGGTCCTTTCATCCGTTGTTTTTTCCTTACCAAGGGTTTTCCACGTTAGATCTCTGTCTTCTCTTCTTGGTTTATTGGTTTTCTTTTCATTCTCTCACTGTTCAAAGCCCTACAAATCAAACAAATTCAACCGTTGGCTTGGAATTGGGTTGATCTCAAAGTAAATCCGATTTCACAGTCAATAGGTTAGAATTTTAATAATGTTAATTAGTAACTCTTAGTTAACTATATATGAAGATATATAAACAAAAAAAAAAAAACAAAAAAAAAAATCAAGATTCGTGGGGGTATACAAACAGATACCATTTTTAATTTCTAGGGTTATATAAATAATTTGAATTTTTTTTGGAATACAAAATATTAAGAATAAAAAATAAGGAAAATTTTCAAAAAAATAATAATAATGTGGTTTCACGGATTTGCAAAACCAGGACAAAGTTTTATTTTTTCGTTAACTTTTTTAACTTGTTTTCCTATTTTTGTTAGCTGGAAATCCACAAAGTTTTTTCCATATATATATATTTTTCTTGTTTTTCAAATCCGTGAAACTAGGTGGTTTTTTTTTAAAAAAAATTACCCTAAATATATATAAATAAAGAAAATGACAAATTATCTATAGGTCCCTAAAAACAATAACCAGGGACCCCCTTAACACTATTAGCTACATCCCCAAACCACACTCGCCCCAGGAATTTTTTGGCTATTTGGACAGTATAGCAGGGACTAATAATTAATAATCCTTGAAGAAAACCTCCTCACTTTAAAAATTATATATATATATATATATATATATATATATATATATATATATATATATATCAGTTCCAAGGGCATTTTAGTTAAAAACACATAAATGGGTTGAAGACTAGTTAGTCTTTGTACGTCGACCATGGTTTTCTTTCCTATGAATCACGTTTTCCAAAGTTACAATCTTATGATTCATGTTCATATCTATGTATATATATGAAGAACATGAGAAGTAACATTGGTGATTAATTCTTATGGTATGGAAGGGAATGGGAAGGGGATTAAGAGGCCTTCAAGTGGTTTAAATGAAGAGGATGAAGAGATGAAGAAGTTCAATGAATTGATCTCCAACATGAAAGCTATGAAGGATCTTTGGAAGAGAATTAGTACCACAAGAAAGGAAGCAATGAAAGGGATACCAACTTGGGCGCCATCCTTTAACTTAGAAGACTTCATTGAGGTGAAGAATATATTATCAATTAAAGAACATCAAGAAGGAGAAGTGAAGGATGAGAAGACCAAGAAGATGAAGAAAGAGGGAGGAGAAGAGGATACTGAAATGGATTTGAATCTTGCTCTCTAGCATCAAGTGTTGGTGTTGTTGTTTTCTTCTCCCTATTTTCCTATTATTATTATAAATAAATTCATAGGTTATTGTGCTTTTTTTTTTTAGAGAAAAGTACCTATATACCTCTTAAAACCGTGATTACAGTTATACCATCAAATTTTCCATTTAATTGAGTATATACCCTGTTGGTTCAAAATTAGGAGAAGACCCTACACTACAAGAATCTGATGGATTAGCAACGAAAATTTAGAAACAGACTAATTTCGTTTCTAAATAGAAACGGTTATCCGTTTCTAATCCGTTTCTACTTAGAAACGGATTTTACAATCCGTTTCTAATTTCTATTAAAAGATATTTTATTTTAAATTTTTGTATTAAAATCATAAAAAACCTTAAATATTTAAATAATTATAATTATTATTTAATAAATACATTTTTGAAATGGTTTCGACAATATATATATATATATATATATATATATATATATATATATATATATATATATATATAAAATATAAAATTTAGAAACGGTTTTCTAAATCCGTTTCTAAATAGTATTTCTCATTATTTTTTTAAAAATTTTAATTTCTTTACAAAATTCATTCACTACAAAAAATGTTACATTTACTCACGCCAGTATAAGCGTGAGTAAAAGTACCAATAAGCGTGAGTATAGATCAAAATATTTTTACTCACGGAAAAAAAACTTTATACCGGCGCTAAAAATGCCATGACTAAAGTAGCTGTACTTGTGATAGCCATATTAATGACGTAAAAAATTCCGTGAGAATAGATTATTAGGTTTTACTCACGCTTGTACATGCGTGAGTAAAAGTAGTGATTATTAACTTTTTTTTAGTTTTACTCACAGATATTATCCGTGAGTAAAAATAGTGATTATTTTTTTTTTTACTTTTTACTCATGAATATTATGTGTGAGTAAAAGTAGGGATTATTATTTTTTATTTTTATTTAAAAACAAATATTATATTTTATTATTTTTTATTCACATATATTATTTATGAGTAAAAGCATCTGAGCAACTAGAACACCAATCACAGAATCACATACAAGAACTCTATTCAACTGTATTCAAAATGTTATCAATTTTTGTGATTGTCCAAGAAATTACATACATGCTAACTATCAAATAAAATAATACAGTTTATATATACACTTGGACATGTGATACTTAAATAACAAACTCCATAATGTATTATCTTCAGAGAAACATCATCACCACGAGGAGCTTCCTCGCATTTACCTTTGAAGAAAATTAACAAGAATATAGGAAAGCGGACAATGTAACACACAAGGAAATTAACAAAGAAAAGCATGACGTATGGCTATGGAATCAATTCGGACTCATAATGTAAAACATTTCGTACCATGAGAAGAGGATCCAGATTTAGCATTAGCCAGAGTAGAAGGGTTATTCATTCATCTTAAGCATTTAAAAAGCACCCACAATGGGATAATCACTAGCTACTATCATGAAAAAACTCAATAAGATACTAAATCCTAAAAGCACTTTGCAAAATATGCAAATGGACAAACCACTCACACTAATCAGCCACAGATTAACCTTAAGAGTATTTCAAATATTTTCTTGAGCTTTCATCGATGAAATGCTTTTCCGTAACTAACTAAAGAAAAATCTAAAAGTATCAAACATGTTTGAAAAATTCATCGGAAGTGGTGTTTGAAGGCGTGTTGTCTTCCAATTCAATTGTATGATATAAAATTTGGCCACCTTCAATATACCAAGCGTTGATAATCATAATTCAAGACGTAATATATATGTATATGTTTTACAATAAAAGGATGAGAGTATAAAACCGTAAATTAATGAAAAAAATGATGGTAAACAATGTGAATGGGAATCATTATTCCTTTCCACAATAAAATGATCTAAATACATGTTATGATAGATCTATTTTACAACCAAAGAGGGATAAAATAACATAAAAATAATGATTCGAGAACTTTTGTTACATAAATATAATGGATGTACAAGGAGGATAACTAGAAAAAAACTAAAATGCTCATCAACTACAATTGAATCACATGATAACAATACCAATTATTAAAAGATTAAGTATCATAATCGATTAAATCTAATGATAGACGAAAAGTACCCCTAAGATGATAAAGTTTGACATTCCGTGCGCTTTTCAATAGCTTGTGCAAAACCCGCCTGCTTTGCCATCTAAAGGAACAATCATGAATAATACTTACAATAAGAAACAAAGATGTGTAACTAGAATGACATTTATACGTTGCGCTTAAAAAGAAGATGGATAGCTTATCTTCAAAGAACCCCGCATTGGTACATGCAAGGACTTTGATTGTGATCGGACTCAAGGTGTGAGGTTGGCAAATAACACTAAGCATTCCAGCTTGGATGAATTTGTTCAATGTTGCGAGAAAAATCTTCTCTCCTTCCACCATCTCCACCATCGTGACATCTTATTTCCATAAAAGCCTATCATTCATAAGTATAACTCTTGCCATCAATTTAAGCGCTTTATATACTCAAATGTAAATGGTATGGATCTAAAAATCACATAACATTAAGATTCAAGAGGAAAAACTTGACTACTGCTTCTAAGTGGGTCCAATTGTTCTTCCTATCACCAAGAACAATGTATCACACATTAATTAGAGATTAAAGTTATGCAATATCCAAAACAAAGATCAAGCTCAGCTTTCCGTAATTTATTCAATTCGTTTGTTAACAAGTCAGTCATGTTCATCTAGTTGCTTGCTCATTTTCTAATAACACCCAACAAACTTTCCCTATATACATTCCTCCAACTAACTATGCATCATTGTACTAATAACATTCATCTATGGTCTGCCAAGTAATACCAATATTAGATGAATAAATAGACTAGACTAATATGGTGTCAAATAAGAAATAAAAAGAGTAACAAAACATACTGTTATATTCTTCAGGAGTTCAAAAATCAAAAGTGACATCCTGGGCCCAGTTTGCAATTCCACCAGGATCAACCATCTGAAAAGTAAAGAAATCTATGAATTGCAAGCTTAAGAATATACCAAGTAAGATCCTGACTGTGACAAACAATGCATTTCACAAAAGAGAGAGAGTATAAACGATTAACAGCTTGCTCAGTAAGGAATGTCAAAGTATATAGCATTTGTATTTTACTATTCAAAGATTTGCATTCCAATTCAATCGGTGTACATAATCTTCCTCCTTTTTTGACCGCAGATTTCCTATTCACACGGATTCTACAACAAAGAAACACATACGTAACATGTAAATTAAAACTACACTCAAAATAAATAAATTACAAGAAGAAGCAAAAAAGAGGATCAACCAAACCAACAGAAAGACATCGGTATTAACAAATCCATCCTCAAATGAACCAATGCTCACAATATGAACTCTATATTTGATAAAACCCTACCAATAAACAACAAATACCTACTTCCAAAGAGCAAAAGCTTTCAAGAAAACCACAAAAATAAAAAGAAAAAAAGAAAATAATGAATAAGAAATTAGGGCATCAAAATTAAGAAAAATATCAATAAGACTAGAGGATGCACATACCCCGACGCCTTCCGGTATGCCGACTTTCTCAAGCTTGAGCACAAACTGATCGAACGAGTAGTACGGGATCAATCGGGATCAATTGGATCAGCAAAACTCCATTCTCTATCTCAAACTTCAATGCATTCCGAGCCAATGAACAATGATTTCTCCAAACAAACAAATCGCAATCAAAACCAAACCTCCAAACAAACAAATCGCAATCAAAATCTCAAGGCTTTTCCCAACTCACGTCACTCATGTATTCAAATTGGAAACTTCTCCATGACAGGTCCACGTGACATAAGTCTTTAGAAAACCCTTCACAATTAAATGGTCAAAGGCATCATTCCGAGCAAGCCAGCATATATTCACACAATTCACACAAGGACATGCAATTTTTCCATCTCGTTGCCTATTTGCAAAGGCAAAGTCTAAAAAATTTATAACACCATACACATATTTTGCATCTGCTCTTGATGGAAGGTTTATCCAAGACTTATCCATTTGCAAATAGTCACTGCATAGAACATAGATAAATACATAAACAAAATTAATATGATTTGAGTCACAAAAATCAAAAGAAAAGGAAAAGCAATAACAAGAAGAACAAGAAGAAGATACAAGTGGATGGAAATCTAGAAAGACTTTCAAAGAGCCCTTCCCGGTTTTCCCTTAACTACAAAGCTGAAAACCCATACCAAAATCCAACTTAAAGTTCAAAAACAAGAACATAATCATCAAAATTATTTTAGCTATAAGAGACAGATCCTACACAAACTAACATTACACACTCAAATACAAGAATTGACCTAATAATTATAATTTATGAAAACAAGAAAGTTGATAATATATAGATTCAAATAAATAGAACCAAATGAAATAGAACATTTGCCTTATTGTTTGGATCTAATATAATTAAATAAAGAATTCTACCTCCATACTGTTTCTATTTCAAAATTCTATTATTTAATATGTTCATGCTCATAAATCATAAATGAATAAATTTTCAAGATAAACTGCTAGAATTAAACTTCTTTTACAGTCGGCTTAATCTCTGAAAAAACAAATTAAAGATACTAGTATGGCCAAGTGATTCTGAGCACATGACATGCAATATAGAATATGTAAGTATAATGACATCCATCCTTAATTCATGCACAAACTGATGAGAAGTTGAAGTAATGTTAAATCAATTAACAATTTCAACACCTCCAACTTTTCAGCCTGTAAATAGAACCAAATGAAATGCTTGCTTGAGGTGCAAGAGCATGTTAAAAAATTATACTAACATTTTACACTACTAGCTACCCACTCATAGGTTTTGAAGAGTCAGTTCCAAAACCTATGGCTCAAAAGACAAGCAGTAGTACATTGCACCATTATTAGTTGTTGGATATGGTCGACCTTCTTGCTACTTTTACAGCTCCTAAAGTCTTCCATTTCAAACTTCAATTTACTTTCTATATTGTCACCATATCTATAATTTCAAAATGTATAAAACCTGGAGAGGATTTATTGGAAACAGTTAGTGGAATAGATAGGAATAAAAGATCAGATCAAAATGGAATTAATCAAACATTTACACAAGTCACAACACAGATCTAAAGCATTTGTTGAAAGGTTACACACCTTCAACTTCCACACTAGTTTTCTCTTCCTCTTCCTTTGAAATTAAATCCTCTTTTATAAATCTAAAGAAACAGAGATGACCAGAAGAACAAACATTTCTCAGCCATAGAAAATTAGAAATTCCAATTCATGAAAATTAAAAATCTAAAGAAATAGAGAAATGTACCGACGAGCAGGAGGGAGGCCGAAGGAGGGGGCGTAGCTGAAGAAATCACCGGAGGAGATGACGAACTTGAGAATTCCGGTGGAGCCCTGGCCCTAGTGGAAGAGGGGTACAAAGAGGATTCTGAGAGAGGTCTAGGTCTTCGATAAAGCCTGGGCAATGTTTGCCGGCGCCGGTGTGATCTGAGAGAGGTCTCAACTATATGAGAAATTGGGAGAAGAGAATGAGTACGGCTTTAGATCAAATGAAATGAATGATAAATCAGTTTGAGATCAAGAGAAGAAAGACATGCCTGAGTAGTTGGTGCCATTGGAGAGCGAGGACTCCTTTCTCAGCCTTCTAGCTAATTTGGATCTTCAATCAATTTTGAGACGTTGGTCGCGGTCTTGAAGAAGAACATGAAGCTCTCAGTGGGAGCCGAGCTCGATCATTCTCAATCTCATCCGCCTTCTGTTTAGGGTTTCTTTTGGTGTTTTTATAGTTAACCCCCTGATAAATAATATATTTATTTTGTTAAATACTTATAATTCTATATATATCTTTTAATCTCAACAAAATTGAAAATTGTTTATAACTAATATTTTATTTTATAAATTTTATTTTAAAATAAAAAAATTACTTCTATAGTTATTATTAAAAATGATAACTATTTTTAAAATATATGGGTTTTTCTTAGCGAAAAAATTTCAAGAAAATGAAATAGATTTTTTTTATTTGAATTATATTAAATATATAATAATTGTGGCTCTAAATTACTTTGCAAATAAATCTAAACATGGTTAATATATAATCTTTACTCATGAGCAAAAAACAAATCTTGACTAAAAAAACTCTATAGTCACATATAAAATAACCGTGACTATAGATTACATTAATACTCACGCATAAATCTAAGCGTGCCTATAATATATAACATATAGTTCACTGTGTAAAAAAATATGTGACTACTAAAAATCCTCTATAAATACATATTATAAAATAATCGTGACTATAGATTACTTTAATACTCACGCATAAATCTATGTGTGACTATAATATATAACCTATAGTCACGGTTAAAAAAATCCATGACTAAAAATCCTCTATAGTACATATAGAATAATCGTGACTATAGATTACTCTTTAATACTCACGCAAAAATCTATGGACTATAATATATAATCTATAGTCACTTGTTAAAAAATCACGATTGTAAAAATCCTCTATAGTCACATATAAAATAATCGACTATAGATTATTTCAATACTCAGCATTTAATCTAAAGGTGACTATATGACGGTTTTAGTCACACTTAAATTTCCGTGAGTAAAATTTCTGTGAGTAAATGTAACATTTCTTGTAGTGATTAAAAACCTTAATTATTTAAATAATAATAATTATTATTTAATAAATACATTTTTGAAATGGTTTCGACAATATAAATACAACTTAATTAAATCCATAAATATTAATTAATATAATATATAATTCTTTAGAAATATATAAATTGTATGAATATATTAATTCGTATAATATATAATTAGTTTTAAAACTTTATATAAATATCTTAAAAGTAAAAATAGATTTTAAATCCATTTATTGACATATATATATATATATATATATATATATATAAATTTAGAAACGGATAGAAAATCCGTTTCTAAACTTAGAAACGGATTTCTAAATCCGTTTCTAAATAGTATTTCTCATTAATTTTTTTTTAATTTTAATTTCTTTACAAAATTCATTAAAAACCTTAATTATTTAAATAATAATTATTATTATTTAATAAATACATTTTTGAAATGGTTTCGACAATATAAATACAACTTAATTAAATCCATAAATATTAATTAATATAATATATAATTCTTTAAAAATATATAAATTGTATGAATATATTAATTCGTATAATATATAATTAGATTTAAAAACTTTATATAAATATCTTAAAAGTAAAAATAGATTTTAAATCCATTTATTGACTAATATATATATATATATATATATATATATATATATATATATATTTAGAAACGGATAGAAAATCCGTTTCTAATTTTAGAAACGGATTTAAAATCCGTCTATAAATAGTATTTCTCATTAATTTTTTTTATTTTAATTTCTTTACAAAATTCATTAAAAACCTTAAATATTTAAATAATAATAATTATTATTTAATAAATACATTTTTGAAACGGTTTCGACAATATAAATACAACTTAATTAAATCCATAAATATTAAGTCATATAATATATAATTCTTTAGAAATATATAAATTGTATGAATATATTAATTCGTATAATTTATAATTAGTTTTAAAAACTGTATATAAATATCTCAAAAGTAACAATTGTTTTTAAATCCATTTTTTTTTTACTAATCTCAATTAGCTAATTCTGATTTCAACGATTGAATTTGTTTAGATTAGGGATTTAAATCAATCGGAGATCAAACTAAAATGAGATCAAGAAAAGAAGAACACAAAGATTTAATGTGGAAACACCTCAAATCGGAGGAGAAAATCACGGGTCTTTATCTTGGGAGGAAAATCCATTATGAATTTGCTGGAGATACATGGGAAAAGACCCATTGAGGTAAGATTAGGAAGAAGATTAAGAAGAAAAAAGACCTGGATTTTTGGAGAGGCACCTCCTCTGTTTGAATGGGGTGTGCCCCTCTGGGAGGGAAACTTGGGCGGCAAGCTTCTTCTATTCCATCACGTGTGTGTCAGCTCAGCCTGCCAACTCAGATCCAGCTCATATCTCTTATAGAAGCTTTTAGATGCCAGCTAAGCTTCGGCTATTTGTTCTTCTAGGAGCGTAAGTGGGTCTTCGGTGATCCCTTCGGTTAAATCTCTCAGATTGTCAAGAAGATAGACGGTTCAGTAAGTATGGTTCGAAGCTGAAGGCCTCTTCTTGGGACCGAGGGAAAGATGCTACGGAGTATATGAAGAGGTTATATTCTCGTATAACCAAGGAGAGTGAATTCTTTCAAGATCCAAAGAGAGCACATCTAAGACCGAAGAGAATGTGTACTCATCTTAACTGCCTAGCTAGTTGATAGTTAAGATCCTTCCACTTTTACCCCTATCATACTCTATCATTGAAATTTGTGAATGGTTAACGTAAAAACCTTATTTCAATGGTAGAATACCCAGAATAATCCCTGTACTTTTCTCTCTACCATTTTGGTCCCTCTACTAAAAAATGATAGAAAATAGTCCATACTTTGTAAAGCGGGTAAACTAGTCCAAAACATAACAGGGTTAACGCTACCGTTTATTTAAGCTAACGTGGTTTTTTTTAGATTAAAATATTATTAAAAAAATCATAAAAAAGATAAAGAAAAAATTTAACCTAACTAATTGCTTAACGAGTTCGGATCCGAAAACACCTAGACCCGAACCGAAGCACCTCACACGTAACACGAGCGGCTTAATCACCCCCGTTGCAGTGATGGGGCCCTTGTTTTGTTACTTTAGCGAAAGGTTAAGCAACATCGTCATCGCATTTTCCAACGTCATCTGATCTGTGCTTCTAAGCAACTGGATCAACGTCGAGATCGTCCCAGACGATCCAATCATCTCCCAGAAGTCCGACTGATGCTTCGCAAACAACCTGAGCTTGCCTGCGGCCGTGCACTTTGCATCGATCTCTGCCGATAACAACTCTAAGATGTCTACGAACAAGGTGACCACCGACTCAAGGCTCTCTAGTAACGTTGTTTCAAGGATCTTCAAAGAAGAGACGATGGTCTCGCCCAAAAACCCCAAGCCCTGATGATCGAGATCGTCCAAGTGATCATCACCCAATGAGGGATTTCGACAAGCCTATGCCTGAGAAGTAAAGGAGGAAGGGATGAAGGCTTGATGCTGGAGCTCGCCGGATATGTTAGAGTTGAAGCTAGTAAAGTCAGAGAAGTCCTGAGAAATGTTGAGGAGGTTGGTGGTGGCGTCAATGGACCCCGACTTGGCGGTAATGATCAGGGAGGAGACAATGGTGGCGGCGAGCTCGCAGAGCCTAAAATCAATGACGGAGTCATGTCAGGTTCTCAGGGAAGCCGGTGAGCTCTCGGGGGTGAAGGGAGCGATTTTGATCAACCCAGTAGAGATTGGAGCGTATAGTACGCATGGAGCGATCTTCGTGATCTCCCAATCTCACTCATTGGGTATGTTCCTTCCCCACCTCCCTCCTATGCTCTCTGTCTCCCTCCGCCGACTCTGGGATCTTGACTCCTCGGTTGCGCTGCTTGCGTCGAGGCCATCCACTTCATCGCGCTTCGCATCCTGATACTGGCTCCCTCCCACTGTCCTTGTCTACTTCCTCATCGACATGCTTCTTCACGAACATATGATCAATGCTCCCAGATGGTCTCCACGCTCTACTTCACCACGACGATTGATGTTGCTGTCGGTTCAAGGGGATCATCCAACTATGATCTTGCCTAGCAGCTCTAGTACCTCGTCCCTCGCCTCTTGAAGCTCATGCAGAGCAACGCCTTCAAGGCCAAACCTGCTCTGATTTCCTTTCTTGGCAGCATTGCTGACGCCAAAGGAAGGTTGGCCGTTGTGTAAGGGGGATGAGGAGGAGAAGGAAGGTGATGATGCGGGTGAGGGTGAGGGTGAGGTGCTTCCGTTCGGTTCAGGTCTGGGTGTTTCCGGATCCGAACCCATTAAGCAATTAGTTAGGTTAATATGTTTCTTTATTCTTTTTTATGATTTTTAAATAATATTTTAATCCCAAAAAAGCCACATCAGCATAAATAAACGACAACGTTAACTCCCGTCAAGTTTTGGACTAGTTTTATCTGCTTTAAAAAGTAGAGAGACTATTTTCTATTGTTTTTTAGTAGAGGGACCAAAAGGGCATAGAAAAAAATACATAGATTATTCTGGGTATTTTAACTATTTCAATTATTTTAAATTTTAAATTTTTCAGAGGTTTATTTATAAAAGTACAATCAAATGATTTTTTTAAAAGTATATTTATAAAAGATATAATGGTTTTTTTTAATGACTATAGCATATGTGAATCCTAGATAATGAAACAAGAAACCTAAAGATATACACGCAATTATGATTTTTTCAGGGTATATATCTAATATTGATTTTTTTAAAAAAAATATACCGTAAAAAAACTCTTTTTTTAAAAAAAAAATATTTTTTCTAAATATAATGGATGAACGTTGTCTTTTCATGGGTCGGTTGAAGTTGATTTAAAAAAAGAAAAAAGAAAAGAAAAGAAAAAAGAAAAACTCATGTAAAGGTGTAGTGACAGAGACTCAAAGACTTCTTTTCCTTGAACAGAATCATTAATTAGCAACTAAGAAAGACAAAGTTATGAGCTTATAATGTTTATAAAGTATTTACTCTTGTCTATATTCAATTTTCATCTTCTATTATAGACTTTAGGCATGCTTCTTTTCTAAGCACTCATTAACCCGAAGATTTTTTCAGTTGAAAATTCAATTTTAAGAATGCATTGTTTGGCGCCTAATAAATATGCGCTCTCACACAAATGCACCTACCGTTTAAGTAATAAGTCGTGAGAACAAAGTGTTGAATCCACAAGGAGTAGCAAAAGATCTAGCTAAGTACTAGTTTAATCTCAATTTTGTGTTCATTCAATCTACCAATGAGGGGTTTGGTTTAAACTAAAATATAGTTAGAAAACATAAAATTAATAACAGAGAGCGCATGGAAAGACTCAATAGAATGCAACTAGAGTTGTATACCTTTTTGATATATTAGGGATTATCATCTATGATTCATATGAGATTGCTAGTATAGTGAACAAGGGTCATTCGGTGGTAGGATTAGGGGTTCTAATGCTCAACATCGATTAAAATTCATGATTCCTCAATATTTACTTCCAATGTCTCTAACACCATATTTCTATGGGTAGAGTCGGGAGTTCTCAAACCCTAAATTCACTATCTTGATCGTGGATCTACTATGATATATTCCTATACCGCAGAACTTCAACTCAATGAGCCGACATTGACCTTGCAATACATGAACTAACCACAAGCTCTATTCAGATGAAATCATGGCAATAGATCTATCATTATCTTCCGATTAATGATTAAATGAAGTACATGTTCACAAGCACATTCACAACACCAAACAATCAAACATGAATCATAGAATCTATAGATCTACATATCAAGAAGTCATACAAACCCTAAATAAAGGGATTAGCTCATGTTCATGGAGTTTGACATGAGATTAAGAACCGTAAACATAACATCCATGGATAAAAGTATACAAGAGAGATAAGGAATAGATTGAAAACTATATTGGAAACCTTTCTATCTTGATGGAGCCTTGAAACCCTTTATTTCCTCTTGGTTGGAGCCTTCCCCTCCTCTAGGTCGCAACTGGACTCCCCGAATAGAAACTTAGGGCTAAACTTGGACCCCAAGAGGTGGATGCAGAGCTAGAAAATTTGTTAGTTTTTATAAGTTGGAGATTTGGTGTCGCGACGTTAAAGTTTGGCATCTAAACTTGGAATCTCAGGCCACTCTCTGATCATTGGTGTCGCAGCGACAACCCTTTGGCGTCGTGACGTGGAGTCACTAACTGAATTTTGTTCTTCTGATGTTTGGCATGGGGAAGACAACTCCTAGTTGTTGCGATGCCAACTTCAAGATCGCGCTCGGTGGTGAGAATTTGTTTTTCCCGTTCAATGCTTTGCTCCAGGATTCTTCTCACCTGATACAATTTATTATAATTTGAATTAGTGCATGAATATGTACAATTCATGATAAAAGTGCACTAAAACAAGTAGAGCAATCTCAATTGGATTTCATTCATATAATAGAAGTAAAACATGCAAGATTCAGCCATAAACCATCATTTTGGCTTCAAATCAAGTAATACAAGTTCTACAAATAGCTCTCTTCTGAGAGTAAACATGTATTCACGCAAACCCAAAACAAGTTTGTACAAAGAAAATTGGAACCAAACTAGGGAGAATGGTCTTTTTGTATGACTATAGTAGATGTTAATCCTAGAGATATATAGCCAATAAAACAAAAATCCTGGGGATATATACTAGTAGGGCGTAATCTGGATTGACACGTGGATTCAATCCAGGCGTATACGTGGGCCAATCCAAGGTGCACATCCGAATGATTCCAACCCCGAGTCATCAATCTCGATAGGGAATGACAACCAGTCGGGTCAATAATGGAAGGAGAATCGTGGGCGAGGATCGAGGCATGACGGTAGAGCGTCGATCGTGGGATCGAGGATACTGTGATGGCTCAACGAACAAGGATAATGGGGGAGTTGAGAAAGGACCAAGGTACGCAACAGAGATAAACCAACTCACATCCTTTCTTATCATCATCCCTCGCCACAACTAACTTGAGCGTTGGAGTACCCTTAGGCGACAGGGTCGCCCCAAGTTCACTCTTTTTGCTCCAATGCAGGTTGCGGTCACCTCCATTGGTGGTCGTCGCTGTCTCAACTCAAACAAATTTAACCGTTTATCGAGAGACTAGGCCTGATCCCAAGGGAAAACCGGTTTCGACATCAACATATACGAAATTATGATTTTTTTCATAGGTATATATCTGATATCGACTTTTTTAAAAAATATACCTTAAAAAATCCATTTTTTTAAATATTTTTATAAAAATAATGGGTGTAAAAAATGTTGTCTTTTAATGGGTGCGTGTTAAAGTTGAAAAAAACCCTCACGTAAAGGTTTTGTGACAGAGACTCAAAAGACTTCTTTTCCTTGAATAGAATCATTAATTAGCAACTAAGAAAGACAAGTTATGAGCTTGCAATGTTTATAAAGTATTTATTCTTGTCTTTACTCAATTTTCATAGTCTATTATAGACTCTAGACATGCTTCCTTTCTAAGCACTCAACAACCCTAAGATTTTTTCAGTTGAATATTCAATAAGAAGAATTTATTCACCCAAACCCGAAACGAGTTTGTACCAAAAAAAAAAATAATAATAAAAAAAAATCCGAACCAAACTAAATAAAAATTAGTTGTTAATGATCAATTTTTTCAATCTATAAGTGAATTTTTTAAATTTTATTTTAAATTAAAGACAAAGAACACATGAATTTAAATATTTTTAAAATTGTTAAAGTTTTTTTAAAAATAATATAGGTCCATTCTAATTGTTATAATAATATGAATGTAAAATGACGATTCAACATGGTTTGGTTCGATTCGATTTATTGGTCTTGTTGTGTTGTTTCAACACAAGTGTGAAAGAGTATAATATCTTTTGTGTTTGTTCTTCTAAAACACAAATCCAAAATAAACTCATTACTCGGCTTCAATTTAAGGTTAAGTTTCAAAGCTTCTTTACACATGAAGGACTTTATAATAAAAGGTATAGACTTAGAATCATGTCACTTGCCACATGTTACATATTTTGGTTTCGATAAATTTTGATTTTTTTTTATATAACAAAATATAACATGACACGGCAAGTTATACCATATTAGCATTGGTCAACCATTTCTCTCTTTTCTTTAGCATAAACAAATGTATTATGTGTTATTTTCTTAAGTTAAAGCAACCACATTAAAAAAAAATATGAGTAAAGCCACAAATATTCCTTGTACTTTACCCCAATGTTCATTTTTATCCTTTTTTTTGAGCTAAAGGGGATAAACCCCAGTCTCCGCCTAGATAGGACGTGCACGGGCTTGGACTATCACTGGGCCCGTGATGTACAGGCCCACCCGGGTGACTACCAAATCCCCCGCACTTACCCCGTCACCGCAGGGATTCGAACTAAGTTCTTGTCCCTGGATGCGGAGGACCTTTGCCGCTCGACCTGAAGGTCTTTGGCATGTTCGTTTTTATCTTGTGCTTTAAAAATGTTCAATACGGTCCCTGTACTTTACATATTTTGTTCAATAATATCTCACGATCTTGATGTGGCAAAGACAGTTATAATAGAAATACATAATATTTTTCTTATTTTGTTTATTTACAGTTGGCCGCATTTTGTTGAGGTGGCAAGACATGTGGGAATATATGATGATATGGCAATGTTTTTAAAAAATAATAATAATAATTTTTAAATAGAAATTAAAAGTTATGTTGACATGGATGATGATGTGGCAAAAGTTTTAAATAACTCACAAAACAATTAATTATTTAATAAAGTACATAATTACTACACTAATTATAACCAAAATAATACCAATAATATAATTAACAATTAATTTTTTCACTAAAAACACAATTAAAAACCAATTAACTTAACTCTAACCCTAATTAATAAACCCTAACTCTATCCTCTTTCTCTCCTCCCCCCCCCCTTCTCCTCCCGCCGCCCCGCCGCGACATACAGTAATTTAGAGGAATAGGCAGTCAATGGCGGCGATGAGACTTGCGATAGCCTGTTGGGGCTTTCGATGATGAAGCCGACGACATCCACCGCCGCCGGACTAGACATCACCAACTCCCTCGCTATTGCGCGTCGTTCACGTTCTCCTATGATTTGTGGATCTCGGAGGCCTTGCTGGTGATACTTCTCAAGAGCCCGGCGTGGAGGTGGAGCTGGCAGTGACGCTGCCGCCTCGTCCACGAGATGCTATCGGTCGCTCAGATTCTTGCGACAGGCTCTTGGGTCGTCAGCACGCCGCGGCCGCTCGTGTTGTAGGATCTCAATCCGATGGCGGTGGGAGGAGAAGGGGGCAGCAGAGGAGGAGGGAGGCTGCGGGGGAGGAGAGAAAGAGGATAAGGTTAGGATTTATTAATTAGGGTTAGGGTTAAGTTAATTAGGTGTTAATTGTTAGTTATATTATTGGTATTATTTTGGTTATAATTAGTATAGTAATTATGTACTTTATTAAATAATTAATTGTTTTGTGAGTTATTTAAAACTTTTGCAACATCATCATCCATGTCAACATAACTTTAAATTTCTATTTAAAAATTATTTTATTATTTTTTTTTAAAAACATTGCCATATCATATATATATATGCCCACATGTCTTGCCACCTCAACAAAATACGGCCAATTGTAAATAAACAAAATAAGAAAAATAACATGTATTTCTACCGTATACCAAGTGTGCTGCCACATCATCATTAGGGATATTATTGAACAAAATATGTAAAGTACAGGGATTATATTGAACATTTTTAAAGTACATGGATAAAAACGAACCTTGGGGGTAAAGTATAGAGATCATTTGTGGCTTTAATCCAAAAAATATGAGATGACGGACTAATGTTGTTAATATATCAACATGTTATATTTTTTTTATAAAAAAAAAACAGTGAATAATGTGTTAATGCCACATCATTTATCACATCATACCACCTCCTACACATCAGTTAAAAATATATTTTTTATTCAAACTATTAATGGTTGTCATAAATGATTAAAAGTATCCATTAGTTGTTGAACCTTGTTATGTGGTAAAAAAAAATATCAAATGACGTTGTAGCATGATCACAAACACCCGAATAAGAGATTAACTATCTGTATAAGTATATTGTTATCTAACGGTGGAGAATAGCTCTTTAGAAGGCCAAAAAAATTGCCAACTAACTATCTTTAGACTTGCACCGAGCTGTCTCCAAGCTAACGCTCTGTTGTCTCCGCGCTAGCAGTCAACTGTCTCTTAACTGGTTAACAGTCTCAAGAGGACCTCAACTCACAACTCAGCAACAGATTAGGACTCTACTGAGATTGATCGCTAACTTGTGCATCACTCTTACTTTGAATCCTTTCTAGCCCTCTCTCAGTCTCTCTCATTCTCCTTCTTACTCCCCCTTTATTTGAAGTCTTTGACTAGAGCGTCAAATATTACACCAAGACGCAAACACCCGACCCTCCTCCCTCTACAAATCTTTTTCCGGGAGATGTTCAATCGTTGAAAGTCCAATCTCTGAAGAAGATGTTGATCTTATGAGTGCAAAAGAGTTCGTCTGAGAACTCGTCTATCACAGTTGGTCTTTTCCTCAAAATCAACTGAAGCCCTGTAATTGTTATCAACCTCTCTCACCAGTTGATTCAAATCCATTCAGATCCCTGGAAGGAGCATACTTCAGCATCTAACAGACCTTTGTATTCATTTTTAGGTTGAGATACTTCAAAACCAACAGTTGAGATATTTCAAATTAAGGACATCAAAGAAACAAGAACCATACTCATTGCTAAAATATTATTGGGCCTCTTAACAAGCATGTGTTAAGTGGCCCAATGATAGTGAGTTTAATTCCCCGTGTAAAAGTAATTATTTTGTTTGAATATGGAATATTTATTAAATATTATTTATAAAATAAAATCTAAGTATATATACAATATAAAAAATGAAATTGTATGTATAAACGTCATAAATTCCATAAATACATGTATACCTCTAAGTTTTATACATGTTTGCATTATCCCCTACTATCAATGTCCTGTATATATTTATGAAAAATATTTTTCATTATAATATACATATATATAATTTAATATGTTTAGTTTTGAGAAAATTACATGTATATCTATCAAAGCTAGTTAAATTTAGATCATGGGATAAGAATATATATATGTATATATATATATATGTATATATATATGATAGGGGTAAAAGTGGAATGACACGTGGTCTTTTATTAGACAAACACATGGAAGAACCACAACCCATCATCCACCCAACATAATGTTGGGATAATGTCTAAGACAAGAGCTGATGTGCTGAAGCTGATATGCTGAAGCCGATATGCTGAAACTGATATGCTGAAGCTGAAGAGCTGATGAGCTGAAGCTGATATGCTGAGGCTGATGAGCTGATGTGCTGAATCTGATATGCTGAATCCGATGAGCTGATGTGCTGAATCCGATATGTTGAATCCGATGAGCTGATGTGCTGAATCCGATGTGCTGAATCCGATATGCTGATGTGCTGAAAGTAAGGCAAGCAAGGGAATGGTTGTTGAGTGTCACTCAAGTCAAAAGAAAATGTGTCTTGGAAAACACGCCAGGATGGTAGAAAAGAATGGTAGAACATGAAACTTGGGTCACAAGCTTTCTCCAGCCTATAAATAGAGGATGAGACCCCATCTACAAAGGGCTCTTTCCCAATGGCGAAGCCCTACCGATTTGAAGGCTCAACTCCTCTCCATCTTCTTCTTCATCGATTCTAGCTCCCAAGCTTCTCTCCCACTTCTTCTTCTTCTCCATTGTACTAAGAAATGAATAGTGGAATTAGCTCTCACCGATAGAGCTGGTAGTTTTTCCTCGATTTGAGGGTTTTCCACGTTAATTGGTGCCTCTTTTCTTGTTTGCTTGGTTTTTCTTAGATTTTCTCACTGTTCTAAGTCTCAATTCAAAACAAATTCAACCGTTGGTGCGAAATTGGATTTGATCTCGAGGCAATCCGGATTTTAGCATCAACAATATATATAATTTTAATAAGATAAGACAGGCAGGAACACTGTTTATTTGAGGTCGCGTCTCATTTGTCCACTTGCACAGTATTTTAAGGATTTTCAATCGTATGGATGGAAAGAACATCGAAAAATAAGTTAGCATGTTAATTTTCATACATTTTGGGAAGGTGTAGGGTTTTCATCTTAACGAGTGAAAATTTATAAAAATCTTACTGGCTCAGAATTTCACCCTTTAAGATGAAAACCCTACAAATTCTCAAATTGTATGAAAATTGACATGCTAGATTATTTTTCGATGTTTTTTCCATACATATGGTTGGATTTTTTTAAAACACTGTGCAAGTAGACTAAAATTGGGCGACCGCACTTACACAGTGTTAAAGCCGTATATATATATATATATATATATATATATATATATATATATATAAGATGGTGATAAGGTGAGGCCGGTTGCATGTGCAGCTGGCCCACCCTATCACTCATCCTTGTTGATATTTGAAGGTATAGGCCCATATCATCATATATATAAGTATAGGGTATTTATAAGTATAGGGTCCTGATGGGTGGGCCGATTGCAAATGAAGCCGGCACAATGTACATTGGGGGTGGGTTTTTGGTTTTGGGTGTTAGAGTGGGCTGACCGTAAATCCGTCCGGCCGGACTCTAACACGAGTCTAGATTTATGCCATTACATTTCAATTACTTTTAATTTCATATTTTCAAATAAGGTATTTATAAATCAACACATAATATTAAGTTCCTCAGTGGTATATAATTAACAAAATCAGAAACATAAGGGTATATTTGTAATTGGTATTTTTTTTTAAGAGATATCGATATTTTTAGGATTACACAAAAAAAAAACCTTTTATTTTTTATGAGCTGATGCACATGGGTTGCACGTGTCTAACTCTAGAGTATTATTAAACATGATCCGGCGGAACAAGATAAGAGGATAAGACTCGGCCGACTTGTGGAGGAGCAGAACGTCTAATCAATCTCCATAAAGATAACTAATTTTTTTTTAAAAAAAATCATATATATATCCGCAAGTTGACAAGACTTATCCCCAGTTGTTGTGGTCCCCACACCTCCGCACATGATGAGCGCATGGCCCCCCCCAACTACCCGGGCCCACCTCCCTGTCCCCTTAAAACCGCATTAGAGACACCACCCCCCTCTCACGTGCCCTCCTTTCCCTCTTAATAGCAGCATCATTGGGCCCCACCTCCTTTTTTTTCAAAATAAATAAATAAATAATTAATTAATTCATCTGATACGAGGAGGAAGAACAGACGTGTTCCAGCGCATGCCTCCTGACACACGCCTCGATTTTTTAAAAAATAAATAAATAATTATAATATTATTAAAAAAAGAGAAAAAGAAAGATGCGTGGTCCCCACATGGAAGTGGTCCCATATAATAGGACAAGACGAAACAGGCTCGTTGTTTGGCTGGATACGTGGTGGTGGTTAGCCAGTTAGGTCACAAGCCGACTCCGTGCCATGACTTGCCAGCCATGCACCATTATCCAGTCCACCACTCAACCAGGTGCCGACATTACTTACAACTTGGTTAGTTTAACCAAACCGACAAGTTAAGCATGTTGTTGTTAATCATAATTAGTGATTAGATTAGTGGTTGATTAATTGTGATTAAGAAGGTGACAGGTGACAGCTGGGCTCCATGACTATTAGTACAGACATAGTGGCGACAGTGAAGGAGATTTAATGAGGTTATTAAGGTAATTCAAGGGACCCAGTTGGCACCTGGTTGGACTTAGACAGCTAATGTGACTTGGCCCCTTGATTAACCACAGGTGAGTCGAATGTTGGGTTATCTCATGACATACCACGCCACTCATAACTTTTTCTTTTATGCATATCTCATCTCTCTAAAATCTTTCCTATTTACATATAAATCCATTATGTAGTACCCTAAGTTAATGAATGTTTTTTAAAAAAATTACTCACATGCCCCTATAAAAATATATATTCATTAAATGCCCCATATTGGTAAAAACATGTTTTAGTGTTTATATATCTTTGTTTTATTAAGATTTTGGTTTAATCAACAATAACTACGATACTCAATGGGGCGGTTTATATGGATTATCTGTCTACATATAAAGATAAGATCCAACTCAATATCTAATATATTTAGGTCCTTAGATAATATCTCTATTCACATAATCTTTAGACATATCTCTACCTTTCTTCTTAATTTTTATTATTAAACTATCACATTTTTTTAACCATGAGGCCTAGGAGTTTATGATGTACGCTTCACAACCATTTTAAATTTTTTTTTTCTTATTTTATTTTCAATAGATGTAATAGACATTTTCTGTCGGATACATTCATTTTTAATCTTGTGCAATTTTGTATGACCAATCATCCGTACGTTAAATTTTAGTTGTCCAACACTCACTCTTGTGTACTGCGCTTTTATAGAACTTTAAGTTTTAATCATAATGAAAAAATATATAAACTACTTTTATTTTCTAGAGGCATTTAAATAATTCTAAATTTTTACAAAATAATATTAACAAATCCATCCTTAATTCAATTTTTTAGGGGCATTTAAGAAATTTCATGGTATGTAAATAAAAGTCCCATATTTTTATAATAATTTGCAAATATTTAATTATGTGTTTTCACAGGGGTGTTTTGAAAAATACGGGAAATTAATAAAAACAGTAACAATAAAAAAAAGGAAAGGCGATGGAGCAGCTTAAGGAAAACACAAGAACGGGGACAGTATAACAGTACAGCGCCAGTGGTTTGGTTTCGTACATCCAAGTGGTCCAAGCTTCGCTATAAAACCAGAAGATGACCCCCCGTTTTTAACCCAAAACGCGAAAACGGAGAACGAGAAAACGGAGAAAGAAAACGATGAAGAGAACGAGAACAGTGAGCTCTGTTTCCAAGCCGCAAAAGAAGAGCAGAGACGGCGCGACCAAAGCGGCGGCGGCGAAGGTGAAGAAGGAGGAGGTCGTGGAGGAGAAGAGAGCACCGCCAGCGGCCACCGTGGAGGCAGCGGCGCCGGCGGTGGCGGCGGAGGAGGAGGAGGTGGAGGTGCAGTGTTTGTGGGATGTCGCCGGGGAGTGTGGGTGGTGGTGGGGTGTTGAAGAGGATGTGCTTTTCGGTTGGTTTCCATTTGAGGAAGAGGACTTCCTGTTTTCTGAAAACAGGGGAAGTGGAGGGGCATTTTGGGAAGATTATCATGATATTTGGCAGCTTCAACACATCCATGAAATCCCCTCATCCTCTGCAAACAATTCATAAGAACAGATAGAGAAAGTTAGTATTTCTATTTTTTTTTGCTGTTTTTTTTTGGATTTTTGTAAAAAGGTAGGAGCTTGAGGAATGAATACAGGGGAAGATGGTTTTGGAGTTTGATGGGATTATGCAATGCAGGTTGAAAGTATGAACTTTGGGGATACTTTTTGTAAAAATTTTGCTTGTGTTGGGATGTGGAGAGGGATTTCAGCAGAAATGAATAGTTAATGGATAATTTATTTAGATTTTTATGGGGAATTGCAAGATTTTTATGGAATTGTTAGTAGTAAAGAAGAAGATGAGATCAAAGGTTTTGAGTTTCATGCAATCTGCACTGATGAGTTCATGCTTGTCTTGTGATATTTTTTAATCCAATTTTTTCATATTTATAGGATGTGAAACTTTATTGTATTTTTTCGAAAAACTGTATTGCAACGAAGGACAGTTGGTCTAGCGGTATATCCGTTTGGTGTATTGGGTAATTCGATTGATCAAGCGGTTTTACGTGGTTGGTCTAGCGGTATATCCGTTTCGTGTATTGGGTAATTCGATTGATCTAGCGATTTCACGTGTTGGATAATTTGCTTGATTGAGCATGTTTTTAGATTTGAGTCTCTTTTTTCATAAATGAGAGGAACAATTTAAGTAATTCACTTTGGGTAATTCATTTAGTAAGTGTAAAATTTTTAGGTTTGAGTCCTCTTATCTTTACGCACACAATGAATGGTCAAAAGTATTTGTTACCTAAGATCATGTCTTTTAGGGAGGTTTTTATGATCTTTGTAAAAAAAAAACATAAAAAAAAAAACAAAAACTGAAATGTATTTATTTATGTGTGTGTTTAACAATCTATATAGGTCAAATATCCTATTTAGTCCCTCTATTATTGATGATTTGTTTCAGTCTCTAATATAAAACGCTGTTTTAGTTCTTTAATTTTCGTTTGTGTCTTTTAAATCCCTCCTTTCGAAGTTTATAGGGACCAAAAAGGCCTGAAAAACATAAATAAAGGGACCAAAAAGGCCTGTGGAAGGATTTAAAAGACACAAACGTAAAATTAAAGGGACCGAAAAGGCATGTTTTATATTAGAGGGACCTAAAGGGACAAATTGTAATAATAGAGGGACTAAATAGGATATTTGACCATCTATATATCTATGTCGTTTTGGCGTAACGGAAATATATAGAATAAGATTGCATATAATAGATGTATTCTGATCTTCTCTCAGACTCCACGCATAGTACGAGTAATGTAGCATCGGTTGCCCTTTTATATATTTAACATTCTATATACATTTGTGGATGTGTGTATTCCTCAATGAAATAACTCAATTTGATATTATGTTTCTAAAAATTCTCTATTTTCCTTTATGAGAACAAAAAAAATTCTCTATTTTCTGTTATGAGAACAAAAAAAATCATCCAGATTTTCTGGATTTTTGATTATTTTCTTGCATAGTATATTGTTTTTTTTTTGTGTGTGTTAGTATATTAGTAGTATTATTATTATATATTTTATATATACTAAAAACATATGGATATATCTCATTGTCACATATTTTTCTAATCATATAAAATATATATATATTTTTTTAATAAATATGGACAAATCATTAAAAACACATCTATATATTCGAACCCTCAACTTTTTTTATAAGATGGAATGAATTATCAACTTTCTTTGTGAAGGTTGATAACATTTTTAACTTATTTTAACCATTCTTTAGAGTAGTTCTTGTTTGTATCAGATGTGATAAGTAATAAATAATTTTTAATATATTTACCAAAGGACCATTGTTCTCGTGGTATTTAAGGGCCCCGTAAGGCCGTGATAATTCACTTAATCGAAGATACCTCAAGCCGAAATTCCCAAATTCACAACGATGAGGAGTAGTTTGGATAATTTACTTTGGTGAAGACTGAAAAGTTTCCTGGAGCCCTCACATCTCAGACGCTGCATTTGGTAAGAGGTCAAGGGTGTTCATCACCTAATGTCACATCTCTTGACACGTCCTATGTGGAGGTATTCATGGCCTATGAAAAAAAATAACAATAATATATTTAAAAAAAATTCAAAGAGAATAACTCATCGATTGTTATTTTTATTGATATGATATAAATATATAATGCACCATGGTCCATGGAATATTTATTTTCTTTTAATATTCAAAGAATTAGGAAATTTTCCCACTTACTACTAATATGAATATGAGTAGATATATAGATAGGAATTTTTTGAGATAAATTAATTAAAGGGAAAAAATATTAACATGTAACTCTAAATATATAAAAAAGAGAATTAGTCTGATATACAAATTGGTCAACCATTTGCCATAATGAAGAGCCAAAGATAGATGGAATGTCATGCATTTTTGTACTTGTGACCCTAACCCTAACCCTAACCCTAGGAAATAATAATTAAAGCTTATTTTTGCTAATGATAAGTCAAGCTATACTCCATCAAAGGGACACAAACCTAACCATCCGGTCCCAAATGGTTGCATGAAATGAAGGAAGAGATCCTCAATGACTTGTGACAAGTGAAAACATTACATGCAAAGCATGTCCCACACCCACACATGCACATCAATGGTGCCTTAAAATCCAAGTTATTGGTCCAATAATTAATGTCCTACTCTTTGAGGCCATTTGCAAGTCCTACAACCAACTCTTCAATGGCCTTTCAATGGCCACGTTGCCCTAATTCTTCATTCCATGAACCATACATGTACTTCTCTCTGACATCTTCATATACAATGCATGCACATATATATTTAGATATTTATTTAATAGGGTTTTAGGTTCACTGCTTCTTGTCCCATGTCTTGTCTTTCTTTCATGCTTTGATCTTCTCCACAAAATAAATACAAGTGCTAAATATAGTTGAGATGATCATTTAGACCTATCAATGACAAAGACAAAACCCTAATTCTTCATTCATTAATGGTCATGTTACTCTAAAGTATTTATACATGTAGAATTATATTCCACCTTGTTTTCCTTTCTATGTTAATTAACAATAGGAATATCAAAATGGAATAGGACCTTAACATGTCATTTTCTGCAAGAAGAGAAGGAAACAAAGAGGATATTAATGGAGGTTAATATATAGCCAAAGAATTTGATGCAATGAAGATAGAGTTAGGGAAAATGAAGCCAAAGATATGTATAGAAAAATATCTTTAATCTACAATCATACACTTCTCAATGTTCTCATGGTTCACATATTGATAATGTGAATGTGGAGGAGCAAAAGAGGAATATATGTGGCCAAAGATGGAGACATGGCACACATGGTGAAACCCTAGAAAAAAAAAAGAGTATAAATATCTAGGTCTAACATGGTGACAATGGAATCCAAGAATTAACTTTCTTTTGGTGGCCATTTGCTTTGTCCTTAGGGTGGGGAATTCTTCAAGATAGTGACATGCATCTCTATTCTTCCTTGTGAAAAGCCTTGAAAAAAAGTAGTTTAGTAAATAAATCCTAGTTTTTTTTAGGGTTGATAATGTTTATCATGATAGTGCTCTATTTCATGATTTGTTTGGTAGGGTCCATAATTTTATTTGTACACCATAGAACATGATTCCAAAATGGAGTTGCCAACTTTAGATTTGTTTCGATTTGGTATAATTTACAAGTATGGAACGACACGTTTTAAACTAGTAGTCACACTCTAATATTGTTAACTGATACAACTTATGATTATTCTATGTAATTATAGTTTTTTATGAAAATCATTAGCGACACGATAGCCACTTGTTTTTAGAAAATGCTACATGGGCCGACGAGGTTGTCCGAATTAATTATCCGAATCCGTTGATGATGCCTCGTGTTACCCATGTTGATGATCCCAAGGCATCATCAACAGATTCAGACAATGAATTCGGACCACCTCCTTGTTTCATATAGCATCACTCTTTGTTATTATATAACTATTATTTTTAAAAAAATCTTAAATAATGCGACTAGGGGAGAAAAAGACAAAAACATTATTTTAAATAAATTATTTTCCCACTTTTCATCTTCTTTGCCATTTTATACTTTTCATCTATTTTAAAATAAATTTGGATGGATATGTCAATAATAAATAATAATTATATGGAGAAGATCAAAAGGAGACTTGAGTTTAAAGCAATGGTTGATAAGAAAGAACTAGAATAATGGTTTTTGGAACATGGAGGAGACACCAAATAACATACCAATTGCAAAGAAACAGGTCGGCATTACATCAAGATTTGATGCAAACTTGTTGTGTTGATTAGTCAAAGTGTGACAAAAGGTTAGGACAAGTGGCCTTAATTAATTGAGTAATTAATAATGTTTAAGGTAAGGAGCTGATAATAATCAACCATTTGTAGCTTCCCCAATTAAAGTAATAAAGCCACACATCCACTTTTTTATATAGTAAATTAAAAATTTTAATTATCATTGTTAATTAATTGAGTCCCATGTTAGTGAAAGGAGGGTTAGCTTTGTTTGTGCTTATTATTTTAAGACAAAGATTACATGATTGATTGTGGTCAAAGTCAAACAAAGATGTGAGTGAGTTGTTGTTTTACTTTATTTATTTATTTATTTATTTATATATATTTTTATGTTTCTTTAAAAAAATAGTTAAAAATGACACGTCAGCAAGAGAGACAGCGAGGGAACAGGGTGCGGGCCGCATGGCTTATTTTCAGTTCTACATCGAAAACATCAAGTTTCTTTTTTTGTTTTTTCACGGTGAAATGACGATAATGACCCTAGAGACTCATTTAGTACGACTCTAATTGATGGTACGATTTCGGGAAAAACATCCCATGTGGACCTGGTCCAGTTGGTCATTTCCTCTAGTATGACTTTTATACCCTTGGATGGGACCACTTTTTTGTATTACTTTTTCTCGTAATTAACGAAAAGAATGAGGCTATTTTCGTAATATGAAGAGATATTTAGTTATGTAAAGCAAGGGTGTTATGGTAATTTCCACTGAGTGTGGGGTCTGGAATCTCGCGTCCTCTCAACTCCTTCGCCCACGCAACTAAATTCATTAAAGAGACGAATCCCATCCTTCGCGGTGACAATAAGAAAACTCTCACCCCATAAAGACAATATATATTATTTAAAATAAAAAAAAAGAAAACTGTTTATTTAGGCAACGGCGGTGAGAGAAAGAGAAAGAGAGTACCGGGTGCCTGGGCCCCACAAACAATAATTCACCGGATCGTCACGTCCGTGCGGGCCCCACAGCACCTTCTCTTACTCCCACCCTCACGTGACCACCGCCACGTGCCACTCCCTCCCTATCCCTAACGGTCGGCGAGCGCCGTCTGGCACGCTCCTCACACGTGTCGACCTCGGAGTCACCGTGCGGACAAGAGCGGTGCTCGGCGCGCAAGCCCCGAGGCCAAGATAAGGTGCCGCTTCTCTGTCCGTTGCCACGTGTCACTCCGTGACGTGGCTTGTCCTATCCTCCCGCGCCGCTCGTGAAGCCATCTCCCCGATCGGCGCGGTTTTTGGATCTCATCTCCAGTATCAATAACTATTTATTTAAACCATTTTTTTAGAAAATAAATAAAATAAATAATAAAGTGTCACGGGATTCGTCACGACATGCCAGGAGACAAGCATAGGCACCTAACCCCCCCGCTCTCTCTCTCTTTTGGCGGGAAACTCCTAGCTATCAACCTCTGAACAGCAAACACTGGCCCACCATCCCAACACCGACACGTACCCCGAGATACTCCCGTTTCCCTACGGATAGGGTGGTGGCCCATTGTTCGAGGTTGAAACGGCAAGGAAACGGTTTCCCAAGGAAAGCAGGATGCTTGTGATTTGAAGGGACAGTGGTGGACCTATTGATGTGGACTCAAATAGGTCAAGAATCATACGGACATATTCATGCCCACTCACCCAAAGGAGGAAATCAAGGACACAACCTAATTATCTTAGCTTGCTTTTTCCACAACTTCATAAACTTCATAACGTTTTCTTAGTCCTCACTTTTCCATGAACTTGCTGGCCACGGCTCTAGCTCGGAAATTATCAAAGTCATCGTCTTCTTAATTTATTTTAATTATTAATTTTTAATTATTAAAAATAAATAGTTAGAAATGAATCAATACCTGAATAAGATAAGAGCCGTTGATCAAGGGGTAGAAGAGGTATTTCGGGTGAGCCGCCGAGTAAGCCGAGGTGAAGCCGAGGATTGAGTCGGTGGTCCCGGATTCGAAGATCGGACTCCAACCCTGATTTAAAAAACTGAAAATTCAAATAAGTCCCTGGAAAAAGTAAAAAATAAAATTTAATATAAGACCTAGAAACGAGGTGTCATAGATGGGGCGAAGCATCCCGATCTACACGCGCCTGCTGTCTGGGCCCCACCATACCTTTCTATAATTTTCTCCCTTTTTTTTCTAATAAAAATAATTATTTAATCCAAAAATTAAAAATCCTCGCTCCTATAAAAACCGAGCCCGTGCCCAAAACACCCCCACACTTTGCCTCTTCCCAAAGTAGACATTGCACTCGCTCTTTCCCGTTCTACCCAAACTCTTATCACTCTCGTTTGAGAGATGGAGGATTTTACCAGTGCTAAGAGGCCCCGGGACGACTCCGAGGAGTCGCCGGAGTCGCCGGAGGTGAAGAGGCTTCGAGATGACCTCTTTTGCGATATCCTTGAGGATGTTGCCGACGCCGGGGAAAGGGATCCGGCCGTGCAGGACTTGGCCTCGGTGATGAAGAGCTTAGAAGATGAGATCGGGCTGACGACGAAGCCGACTGTGGTGACGGAGCAACAGGTTGTCGAATCCGGGCAACCGGATCTAGGGTTTCTTCTCGAGGCGTCGGACGATGAGTTGGGGCTTCCTCCGGCGGCTCTATCGTCCTCGGAGGGGGATGTGGAGGTGGTGGAGGCCGGCGGAGAACCGGAGGACGGAGGGTATGGGAGTCAGATCTGGGGTTTCGACGACGATGTGTTCGACGGCGGGATGGGGTTTGGGATGAGGGTGGAGGAGAGGGACGCCGGCGGGGACGATGGGGTTTTGTTCGATGAGGGGTTGTTTGATTACTCTGATGTGGCTTGTGGACCGTCCGATCTCGTGGATTTCCCCTGGCGGGCGGAATCACTACCAGCCGTTTGATCGGTTTGGTGAACGGCCGGATAGGGTTCTCTTTTTTTCTTTGTTTTTTTTTAAATTTATTTCTCTAACTGCAGTTTGTAAATTTTAGAAAAAGAGGAAACGAAGAGGAAACGGAAACGTGAAAGAAACCGTTTAGCGCTTTTCGTTTTCTTTGTCACATCTTGAAAACTGGAAGTGCAATCGCTGCCGTTGGATTTGGAGATTTACGGTGGTGGTTTGTGAACTGACGTATGGGTTGGCTGGGAATATGCACTAATAAGTGGACTTATGTGCAAAATTACTCTGAAGGGCTGATTTAAATAATTAATTATATTTTGAGGGGTTAATCGCAAAAGAATTATAAAGAAATGCAAAATAGTTGACGAGGAGAATAAATTTGAGGACATTTATATTCATACATTAAAAATAAATATTGTAAAATTTAACCTTTTTTAATTTTTTGATCATTTAATCTGTTTAAACTTTTTGATAATAGCTGCAAAGCTTTTTTTCAATACTGGGTGCTGATTTCTAGAAGGATCCGAGGATTTTGATGCTTGTTGACTACTGTAAAATATAATTTATACTGTTTGTAGATTAAGTTTTTAGTGAGAATAATGTTAAATTGAGTTCATTAAAATTTAATCTAATTAAAACTAGTTAAATAAATAATATTTGTAAAAAAGTTGCTAATAAGTATAAATAACAATAACAAGTAATAGGATTAGAGTGGTTGGCTATATGTATATATCTTCTGTCAATGACAAGGTCTAATTAGATCTTTAAACACTATTTCTCTCCCGACATAGTCGGCATTTGGGAGTTTACGATGCATATATCCAAATCATCCTAAATGAGCTCTTATTTTATTTTCAATTGTTATAATATGTACATTATGTTGGATGTATTTGTTTTCTAGATATGACCATTCATCCAAAATCCTCATTCCTGTTATATTTATCTTATGAATATATTGAACTTTACTTACTCGGTATTCGATCATATATAGCATGGTTTAACTGTTCTGTCAATATATAAAATTTTACCTTCACATAACACACTAGTGACACTTCTCTATTGTAGTCATTATGTTTTGATTAAAATGGTTACATTTAGGGCTTGTTTGGTTCTTGGAGGTAGGGATCACATATGTGAAGAAAGTGAAACCACTTCTGTCACATCAGTGTGTTTGGTTCACTGAAGTGGTGACGGAAGTCGGAAGTTAGAGTTTTGGATTGCTCCACTTTAGTGATCTAACTTCTGAAATATAAAAGGTGAGATGTAGGATTTCGACCATTTTTCCCTATTGACCGAAGTCACACTTCGGCCACTTGAGTCACGTGGGGGGCGTTGTAATCACCCCCATGAACTAGTTTCATTTTTGCCTACGTGACCGAAGTCCCACATCACTCCACCTAGTTTCATTACTTCCCCTCCATCTCTCTTATTTAAACAAAAACTATAGTGCATATATTTTGTCTTATTTTTACTTAGACTAAAGCCTCTATTTTAAAAAAAAGTATATCTTCACAATTCTAACATCTGATTAACTCTATCTCTAGTATTTGTGAACGACATATACCATGGGATGTCATCCTAGATACAACTAATTAACTCATTTATTAGTAGAGGAAACAAGTATGGGTTCAAGGTTCAAAGAAAATTTAAAAATTTTATATTCTAAATGTTGGTTATGCCCTAAAGTATATATTTAGAATAGGCAAAAATGCATTTTTGGTCCCTGAATTATAGCATATTTTTCATTTTGGTCCTTGTATTATTAAAATGTTCATTACGGTCCCTATATTTTCATAGATCTACATTTACGGTCCCTAGGGCTGACGTGGCAGCCATCTGATATACGCTCTAAATACGGATATATTTTATGATGACGTGGCAGCTGACGTGGCACATAAATAAAATTTTGAAATATGTTAATAAATTAATGCTGATGTGGCATGCCACATGGCATAAAAAAATCTAAAAAATATGAAAAAAAAATCAAAAAAACATGGAAAAATCAGAAAAAATATGAAAAAAAATCAGAAAAAAAATCTAAAAATTACGAAAAAAATCAGGAAAAGTTTTCAAAAATAGGGAAAAAAAATATTAAAAATAGGAAAAAACTAACCTTGCCTTTTTACACAAATTTACTATATTAACCATTTAACAAAATGACAGAAAAATATTAAAAAAATAGAAAAAATCTAAAAAATATGAAAAAAGTAAGAAAAAATATGAAAAAAAAATTTCAAAATATGAAAAAAAATAACCTTACCTTTTTACACAACATTTTGTACCTAAACAACAACAATCAACATGGAAAATTAGTAAAAAAGGAACATGTCTCATAACATACAACCTGCTCCATGTCCTACAACCAACCACTGTTTGTTTACATCTTCAAAACCATTCATCTTAAACATTTTGAAACTATTGAACAATATAATATAAAATGATCAACAATTATCCAAAAGAAACCACTAAATGTATGTTTAAAACATCATTCAATATACAACATTTGTAGACAAAAGTGAGAACCATTATGCAACATTTGTATAAAATTAATGTCACATCACCAGTGTTGGATATAACCCTGACACTGGTGGGTTCCTAGATTTTTTTTCTATTTTTTTAATATTTTTCCCTCATTTTGTTAAATGATTAATATAGTAAATTTGTGTAAAAAGGCAAGGTTAGTTTTTTTTTCCTATTTTTAATATTTTTTCCCCTATTTTTGAAAACTTTTCCTGATTTTTTCATAAATTTTAGATTTTTTCTGATTTTTTTCATAATTTTTAGATTTTTTATGATTTTTTTATATTTTTTTAATTTTTTTCTGATTTTTTAGTATTTTTTAAATTTTTTTCTGATTTTTTTCATATTTTTTCTGATTTTTCCATATTTTTCTGATTTTTTTTTCATTTTTTTAGATTTTTTCATTTTTTTATACCATGTGGCATGCCACGTCAGCATTAATTTATTAACATATTTCAAAATTTTATTTATGTGCCAAGACGTACGCCACCGCCACGCCATCATAAAATATATCCAGTATTTAGAGAACGTATATCGATGCCGCCACGCCACCTATGGGTGAAATGCGGATCTATGAAAATACAGGGACCGTAATAAATATTTTAATAATACAGGGACCAAAATGAACAATATACTATAATTCAGGGACCAAAAATGCATTTTTGCCTTTAGAATAGTACTAGCAAAGGAGTATATATATAGAATAGTACTAGCAAATGGTCCTCGCATTAAGTGGCGGATCCAGAAATTAGACCTAGGAGGGGCGAACTACTAAAGTCATTGTTCAATATAGAATTTTTTTTTATTATCGATTTTGAATTATAATTATGTAATAATTAAAGCATATATATATATATATATATATATATATATATATATATATATTTGTGATTTGAAATATAAATAAAATTAAAGTTTAAATTTCTAACCTTGACAATTTCATTGCACTTCCAACTTCTAATACCAAAATATTAAATTCCAAGTACGAATAATCTTCTACCATCCGAGAAAAAAGAAATCAAAATTAAAATACATTTTTTGAGTATATAAGTTCACATAAACTAAAATAGATAAATAAAATGTAGATACCACTCACCTATTTGAACAAGTTGGGAATTTTAAATTGCAATCTCCTTTCTTTCATGTCACAAAAAAATACAGTTTTAGTTTAGATTTTTCACATAAAATCTTATAAATTTTATATTTATATAATTGTTTTTAAAAAACTTTGGGGGGTAATGGGAAATTTTACAAAATTTGAAAGGGTTGAAAATAGGTTTTAGTTTAGGTTTTTCACTTAAACCCTTATAAATTTTATATTTATCTAAAAAAATTATTAAAACTTAGGAGGCAATTTCAAATTTTGCAAAATTTAAAGGAAATTGGAAATTTTCCCAAAATCTAGGGGGAACAGTGGCCCCTGTCCCCCTTGCATCCGCCATTGCTTGCGTTCTACATAAGTTTCTAAAAAACATTATTTATATAATAACAAATGATTGAGTGTTGTTAATAACTTTCATAAAAACAATAGTTACATACGATGATCACAACTTGTGTCAGTTAACAACTATTAAAATGTGATCACTCGTTTAGAATTTGTCGTTTCAAAATGTGATCACAAAAAACCCCATAACTAAATAACGGTTAAGAGTTTCCGAAAGGCACCGAGGGGTATTGGTAAATTCTCAGAAGGTATCAAAGGGGTCAAAGAGAGAGAACATTAGACCTTTTTCTCTGATCCCCAAGGACTTCTAAGTTCTAACTCCCCAAGCTCTTTCTTGCTCCTGGCTCACTCTCCCACTCTTTGATATAATCTTTTCTTCGAATCCTTATGAGAGAGACACCAATCTCTCTCCTTAGCTCTCATTTTTCTCTTCTTGATCTTGTTTTGTTGACTTGACCATCGGTGTAATACCACACCAAAGGGGCTATATATCTAAATATAAAATACTACATGGACTAGAATGAAAAGGTGTAAAGATTATTGTAATCACCTATTAGGTGAAGGGTTAAATTGAAAATTTACAAACTCTTAATTTTATCTCTCCCACACCACCACCCTATATGCAAACCCTAACCTTCACACACACACACACACACACACACACACTCTCTCTCTCTCTCTCTCGATCACGGTGTTGATTCATGGATTGATGGGTTTCCAATCACTTCTCCACTTTCCCACGCTCTATACTCCAATCTCTACAAGTCATGGTGTTGGGAATTCAACAAGAGCCATGCATTTCAGGAGGAGCAGCTCGCGAGGTGCATGATCTTATCTTTGAGGACAACCTCGCCTTCGTGAGCCCTAATAGAGCATGCTTAGTGGCTAGCAATGGAGACACAGTGAAGCTCCTGCCGTGGACCTCGTAGTGGATAAGAGAAGGGTTAAAGCATTTTTGGTCTCTGAAAATAGGTCCAATATTTATTTTCGTCCTAAATTTTAAAAGTTGTTCAATATGATTCCCGTGTTTTGCGTATTCCGTCACATTTGGTCCCTAACACTAATATAACGTTGGCATGGCATACGAATGAAATACATGGTATTTATTTATTTTTTATTATATAGGTGGACATATATTTGAATTGATGACATGGTGACCGTGTAGAAAATTATCTTTTTTATTAATTATTATTTTATTATTTATTTATTATTTACAAAGAAAAGAAACAAAGAAATAAAATAAAATAATTAAAAATTAAAAATTGCCACGTGCCATGCCACGTCAGCATTCCAGCTGGCCTGTCACGTCACCAAATACTGCCACCTGTAAAATAAATAAATATCATGTATTTCATTCGTATGCCACGTCAGCACTACATCAGTGTTAGAAACCAAATGTGACAGAATACGAAATACACAATGACCGTATTGAACAACTTTTGAAATTAAGGATATAAATGAACATTGGACCTGTTTACAGGGACCAAAAATGGCTTTAACCCAAAAAAATTTATCTTGTTATCGAGCGGTGAGTCGCGATGGGGAAATCAGGGATGTGTATAACTTCTAAACCAGGTAAGTAAGCTTCCCGCCTATAAATTCCGTAATTATTTTGTATAAACTCTTAAAAGTATTCTTGGTAAAGTTCAAACTTATATGCTTAGAGAATATAATAGATTCTACGTGACTTGGCATTTCTAAGTTTAATCTGGGTTATTTTGAAATACCAAAGAGGGGAGCCATACAACGTACGCATACATAATACATATTTATGATATGATATTTTTTTTGTATTCATGGGGTTGTGATTCAGTTTCTGATGTTTGCAAACATTCAATGAGATATTTTTTGACTTCATGGGGTTATGAGCATTCTGTTTCTTATTTCATGGACGCATGAATTCAACTTGTATGATTTTTGGCGTTATGTACTTAATCTGATTTGAATGATTAAAATCTTGGATTTGTCTGGATTTGAATGAATTCTTTTAAGTCTCCCGATGTGGTTTTGTTTGGCTCTATCCCTAGCCAGTAAAGGTAAGTACTGGCCGGGTCAACCCGTGAGCTAGACATTAACTGTGTCTAGCCATACCGGGTTGACTCGTATCGATTATTCCTTGTCATATTCTGTCTTTGTGATTCCGGATATTTTTAGTGTGCTAAGGAAACTGAGGGAAGGTGATTCTGGATATTTTTGGTGTGCTCGGGAAATAAGGGGAGGTGATTCTGGATATTGTTGGTGTGCTCGGGAAACCAAGGGGAGGTGATTCCAGACATTTGGTGTGCTCGGGAAACGGAGGGGAGGTGGTTAACATGTCTGATGATTCTGATTGATGCCGATGTCGGCTTCGGCTGATGTATATGCGGATTTTGTTCTTGTTTGCTCTACGTTTATTTTGGAGACATTATTAATAGTATAATTTTTTAGTACAAGTAAAAATACTATGATTTTATGACTTTGTGTTTATCTTCTGACGATATTATTATTGAACCCATACTATATGGTTCCCGAGGAGTAGGTAGTCGGAGGTTGATGGAGTGCCCAGGACCCTTGCCAATTATTAGCACCCTTCTGAGAGCCATGTTATGTATTTAGTCATGTTAGAAAACTTTGGTGTATTTCTTAGAATTTCTGTGTGTAATATTGCATTATGTGTTAATGTTACCTTTCGAATTGTAGGTATTGTTATCTATCTCCTTGTATTAGTATACTCTGACCAGGTTTTGAGGCCTTGCATATATAGTGGGGCCCATCCTCATACATATGCAGTCGGTCTGCCAATGTTCCCGTTGGGTCCGGGGCGTGACAGTTAGATAGTTCGACGATAAACCCTGGACTTCCCTTACAGATAGAAGAAGTTAGCATCTCCATCGAATCTTACTATTTGATTTGAATCGGCTCTGATTCCGAGAAAGAACAGATTCCACACATCAACATATACAACAGTTATAATAATTATTATTAAATAATAATAAAGAATTATTATAATACACTACCAAAGTCCAAACTTTTAATCAATAACCCAATCAAATATGAAGTATATCCCAATTTGATAAACACAACACCAAAGGAAAAAAAAATTAAATTTAAATCAAATCAGTGGAAAGAAAGTGGAAAAGTTGACCTAATAACAACGTGGTTGTCGGGTTGCTAGAGTTAGAGAGACGAATCAGGCAAAGGGGTTGATTGGGCTACCGAGGTTGCCGTAGTGGGAGTGCCAAAGCAAGCAAGGTGGTTGTCGGTGGTGTTGGTGTTGTCGAAAGAGTCAGAGCAGGCTAGTTAGGTTACTATGGTTGTCATTGGGCGAGAGTATAGATAAGGAGGTAATTGTAATGAGAACAAATATTGCATGAGAGAAATTAAAAAGTATGAGAATATACAATGTTAGGGTGGAAATCGGTTTTGATCCCAATTCCACTCAAACGGTTAAATTTATTACAAGTTAGGACTTAGAACAGCACGGAAATCGAAAAAGAACCAAAAGAGAGGCACAAGCTTATCGTGGAATCCCTCGAATCGGGGAAAAACCACGAGCCCAGTTTGAGAGGGCTAAATCCACTAATACTTCTTGGTACAACCTGGAGAAGAAGATAAAGAAGAAGAGAAGTGTTTTCACCGCTGCTAGGATGGATACCATCTTGGTGTGTGGTGGCTCCGTCGTTAGATCAGTCTGCCCGACCGTCGTCTTCGCCACCTCCAGGTATCGCCATCGCTACTAAGGATGGATACCATCACGGAGCCTGAATGAAACGCCGCAGAGAAGAATCTGAAGGGTGTATTTGCATATATAATATGCAAAAGCCCTGCAATTCTATAGAGGATTTATTAAAGGCAAAACTCATTTACTAATGAAAAGGGAGTTGCCACTAGCATGAAGGAGTTGTTGCTGCTATGTCCTTTCCCTTCGTCCCTCTCGGTCTTCTTAAAGCTAAGGAAGTAAAATCCCGCCTTCCCCTCCTGAACCTGCGCCCTTGCCTTAAACCTAGCCTTCGAATCCGCGATATGATTGACTTTCTCCATATGGTCGTAATCCGCGTACTGTGACCCCAAAGAGCCACGTGTCCTTGGTTTGACCGTTGGATGCTTGTTGGAAGGACACTGTGTTTCTGTAGAGGGACTGGGCTCGACCCGAGGGAAGAGAGCGCCTAGGGATCCTTCTGATGGAAGGTATGGGGGTCCTTTCCAAATGAGGTTGCTGAAGGAGAGCTTTCCGAGGAAGGTTGCCGAAGGAGAGCTTTCCGAAGGAGGTCGTCGAAGGAGAGCTTTCTGAAGGAGCTCTTTCCGAGAGAGGTTGCCGAAGGGGAGCTTATCCTTCTGGGACTCGCGAGGGAGGTTGGTAACCCTCCGGGACCAGATGAACGCCACGTGTTTTCTCACTTCTCTCTCTGTCATACAATGAAGTGGATCATGAGCTTCTCCATGATCACATCCCATATTTTTTTATTGAATACAATAATTTTTTATGTTCACATCTTATCTAAGAACAAGGAACCAAACAGAAAGAATAAAAAAATAAAAAACAAAACAAAACAAAATTTTAAATTGACCGCGATCTTGGCAAACAAACACTACCTAAATAAAACATCCCATCCAACCATATCCCTAATTTAGCTCGACATTGGTTGAGTCGTTTCTTTTTCTTTTTTAATAATATTTTTTATATTTTTTTTATATATTTATATTAATTTTTATTTCTAATAAGAATGTATGTATTTATTTATTTATTTTGAGGAAGTGGGTAAAGAACTCATGAGCTTCATTTTCAGCAATTAAGTAATAAACAATTAATATTAGTACAACTGCCTTTTAAATAAATCCAAATCCAAAACCTTTTTCTTTTCCCAAACACAGTAAAATAAAAAGGTAAAGGCTTAAAAAAAAAAGAGAGAGAGAGAGAAAGATGAGACAAATAGAAGAGCGATTTAGTCCACAGTGACTTGGAAAAGAAGAAACAAAAGCAAATCAAAGGCTTATCACGCGCGAAGATAGCACTACTCACTGGCTTGGGGTTCGGTAAAGCCTCCAAAAAGTATGACTTGGGCCCCAAGTATTATTATTTAAATTTATTTTATTTATTTTTTTCTCCTTTTTTTTCTAATGCTTTGAGATTCACGCACAGAGTATAGATGATCCATCAAGTCTGCTTCGGAGAAATCTGGGCCATAGATTCCTAATCTCTCTATCCAAGAAGATAGGCCGGCTTTTGTTTTGCTTTAAATGCGCTTCATTCCTCCAAGCTCGCTCCTTTTCGTTCCTCTTTGCAGCCTCGGGAGGGGTTTGGGAGCGGGGTAGAAGAGCGGCACCTCCTTTCGCTTTGGCTCTCTCTCCTCTCCCTCTCCTCCTCCCCGCATTCAAAGAGGCCCCTTGCATTCCTCACGGTTTGTTCTCTTCTCCATTTCCCTTTCTTTTTTGGTTTTTTTCTTCTTTAGATCTATGAATCTCTATGTTTATCTTCTCGCAGTGCTGGTTATCGAGATCCTTCTGAAACCCTAGTTTGTTTTTGAGGAAAAAAGTTGGGAAAATCAATGCCAGGCCCGCAGAGATCGCTTCTGAACCAGATGAGGAGGAGCTGGAGGAGAAGTCCGGATCCGAAATCGAAAACCCGACCCGAATCCGAACCGTTCTTCCGAAAGGTCAGCGTCGTCTTCTCCGACCCCGACGCCACGGATTCATCCAGCGAGGAGGACGAACCCGAATCCGAAACCCGCAAGAGGGCCAAGCGGGTTTTTCGTGAAATCCCCATCTTGTCCTCCTTCGCCATCAACCCCGTTTCCTCGTCCATCTCTAAACCCCGTAAAACCCTAGCTCATCGAAGGGCGAAAAACGGCAAGCTCTCCCCCACGTCCTCTTCTACCGGATCCTCCAAGCATAAAGGAGTCCGATATCGCCCGTGGGGCAAGTGGGCGGCCGAGATCCGCGACCCGATAAAGGGCGTTCGGGTGTGGCTCGGTACCTACGACACCGAGGAGGAAGCCGCACTCGCGTACCAAGCCGCATCCCGCCGCATTGAGGACGAGAAGCGCCTCTCCGCCTCCGCCTCCGCCGCCGCCGCCACTGCAGCCGCCATCTCCGGATCCTCCGACGAAGTCCCGGATCCGAACCCGTTTTCCATCCCGTCTCCCTCTTCAGTCCTCGACCTCTCGAAGGAAGCGGATGCGGATCCGATGCTGTTAACGGGTTTCGGGTTGGAAATGGGACCCGGCGAGTGCCTACCGGAGTCGCCGTTTTGGGAGCACCTGGCGAGCGGCTCTGATTTGGCCGGCTTTGATTTTCCTGATCTCGATGAGTGGATGGACTTTAGCTCTGATATCTGAGCAATTTTTGGCAGGATTTAGGACTATATATATATATATATATAATGTTATTATGGCTCGGTTTAAGTGTTTGTTTGGAGTTTCTTGGGTTTTTCCGGGGTTTAAGCACCACCGTCCAAGAAGGTTTTGTTTGCACTATGTTTCTTATTTTGTTAATGTTTGTTCTTAAACCCTCTCTTTATTGAGTGATTGATGTGTAAACACTTGGATTATTACATATGAGTTATTGAGAGAGAAAGCCTTTGACTTGAAAGGTCTTGATACAATCATCAAACATCTCAGGGAGAGTCTTCAAGGCTGGAATTCCAAGAAGGTTGATGAGCTTGCTGGAATCCATGCTATGTGGCTTGCTATCTCCTTGCACATCACTGCACCTGAAGTGAATCCATTTCATTGTTCATATATTCCATCCAAACACATCAAAAACATGTATGCGAATCACTCACTTGGTAGGGATTGGATAGAATGGATACTTAGATTTGATCATTTCCAGAATCTCCGAGCAATGAGCCACGTTGCTGGAACAAACAAGCCTCCCAGAAACCCGGCCATCCTCCATTGCCAGCATGTGGCTTGAAACCACATCGTCTATGTGCACATAACCGATCGTTGTGTTCGGATATTCATCTCTTTCTCCTAAACATGTAATAATTGTCCTCCAAATCCATTAGAAATAGAGAGAATCATAGGTTTATAAGTATTGGACACATCTTCATTAGTGTGAAATTTTTAAGTTTTAAGTTGAATGAATTTAATCTAAAGTAAACAATATCATACTAATGCAAAGATATGTGATGCTCTGATAACCCAACAAGAATGATCGAATAGATGACCTTTTAGGAGGGAGAGAATCATCCGGATAGTACTCGTTGGCTCCGGCGAGATAACTGGGCCCACGACGAAGGAGGGGTGGACGGTGACGAGATCAAAGCCGAGCTCTTTCGCAAGCCGCCATGCTTCCTTCTCCGCGATGGTCTTCGCGTAGCCATACCACAACTGTAATGCAATGAATTTCTAGCTGAAATTTGGAAGAAATCTCAGATAAAAAGAGTGAAGCACGACAAACGACGCACGTTGTTTTTGACGCAATACTCGAGATCGCTCCAGTGCGATTCGTTGAGCGGGGAGGCGCGAGTGGCGTCGTCGAAGTAGCGGATGCACGAGCAGGAGGAGGTCAGCACCACCCGCTTCACCGATCGCGCCTTCGCGCAGGATGTCAGCACGTTCACAGTGCCCCTCACGGTCGGATCTATCAGAGTTTCCTAAAAATCCATTCACTAAACTCATTCGAGCATTTCGACGAACAGTTGGTGGGCATTCGTATGAGAAGATCACTCTTAGTTACCTGAATCCTTTCATCGTAGGGAACGAGAACGGGGGAGGCCGCGTGGAAGACACCATCTACACCATCGACAGCCTCGTCGAAGCTCCTCTCCACCATTAGATCCGCTTTGACGAGCTTCAACCTCTCCTTGGCTCCATCGAAGCTCCAGAGAAACCCCACCTTGCTTTCATCGCCAGGATCTCGAACCGTGGCCCGGACCTTGTGGCCTTTTCCCAGCAAGGCCTTCACCAGGTACGATCCGATGAACCCCGTCCCTCCCGTCACGCAGTACTCCGCCATCGCTAGCTCTCTCGTTTCCTCGCTGCTCTTGCGTTCTTTCACGCATTGCATCCTGCATATAGAGTGCAGTCTAGGGCCGCAATTGGGTCGAGTTTGATCCAATTGGCCTAGCTTTAGTTAGGTGACTATACCCATATTTTATTTTGGGTATTAAATTTGAATTTGTATTTTTTTATCACCTTATTTCTATTTGATTTCAGCGGGAGGGTACCCGAAGAAAACCAACGATAATTATTTGACGTGATCGCCGGATTAGTCATGTAAAGGGTGTTGAAATTCTAATTTACAAAAATCATAACTAATTAAACAACATTTGAATCTTGATTTTGAATATTGTTCGTTTTGACTTTATCGAAATCAAGGTTCAAATATTCTTTTTTTTTCTTCCAAATGTTGTTCAATTAGTTAGGATTTCTGTAAATTAGGATTGCAATACCCTCCACGTAGCTAATCCGGCGGCCACATGGGATAATTCTCGCCGGTTTTCCTTAGGTACCCTCTTGCTGAAATCAAATAGAAATAGAGTGACTAAAAAGATACAAATTGAAGTTTGATATCCAAAGTAAAATATGTGCATAGTTTGGTGACCTCTTAGGATTTTTATTCGTCTATATCTTAGCTCCATCTTGAAATTAGCTCAAATAAATTTACTCTCTAATTTGGCTTGATTTTAATTCAGAACACTCAAGTTTAATTTGATTTAATTTGCAATTTAAAATTCAACTATAATTTTGAGAGCTCGAATTCGGTTCGATTAACTCAAAATTAAAAATTTATTTATAAATAATATGTTTTTATCAAATAAATCTCTAGTTGTTGATGAACAATTTGATCATTTGACATCCTAATGTAGTCTATATAAACTGTGATTTTTTTTATTTATTAGTATAGGTGTCCGCCTTTATGGTCGATTATACATATATGATGCATCCCCATATATGTGTAGATATTCACCTTCATGGTCGGTTACACATATATGGTTAGACGGATAATAACTTTCTTTAAACATTCCCACAATACTAAGTGTATATATAATTTCGTCCCGTGAGTGGATAATAATTTCATAGTGGCGACTTCCTACTTTTTTTACGCTTATATAAAAATAGATTATATAAAAATGAATTCAAAGGATGTGATATTAAAACCCTTTAAGGGAATGACCACTTATGTGGGAGCGGGACTTTAATAAGAAAATGAAAAAAAAATAGAATATATATAAAAATGATTAAGCAAGAAATTAAAACATTTTCCAAAGGAATGACTTTTGGATATTTTGGTCACATGAAATCACCAGAAAGTTTAACCAGGAAGAAAGGTAGGAGATCCACTTTCTTGACGGAGTAAAGTTAACCCTTTCCTTTGCAGTTTTTTTTTGGATTCCATGGGTTAACCTTGAAGCCTTTCTATGGTTGGATTTTTTTTTTATGCTCTATGACACGCTAATATGACTATATTCTTTTTGCCTCCTTATGAACATGAAATTTTTGAAATCCTTTATGCTCCTATGTGATTAAATGCTTAATTTTCATGTCTGGACAAATATTATGTTGACGGGTGGGCCCGAAATTATACAGCCCTCCAATGCATTGGGTAAAGCATGTCCCTGGAATGGGAAAATCTAGTGGATAAGAAGTATGGTGTCATGGGGGTTAGCTCTGACAATTTCGGACTGTTCATGAAATTTTTTCCTATGTTTGATGCTTATGTTTGATGTTTAATACCCTCCATGACTTTGTTATTTCAATATCTTTACTCTCACAGTTCATGTTTTTACTCACACAGTTCATGTTTACCTTATTGAGCTATTTCAGCTCACCCCTTTGTTTCTTTGATTTCCAACCCCAGGTGAACTAGAGGTCTAAGGAAGGAAGTTGTGTAATAGGACTCTTGACAGTGCTTGAGAGTTTAAGTTTGTGTTTTGGTATCTTGTTTATGTATATGGGTTTGTAATATTGTGACTGGTGTCCTAAACCTAAGGTGTCACACCAGCCAGGTCTAGGGAATGAACCCTAAACCTAAGGCTGTAAACTGCTAATTAACTGTAGAATTAACAACATGCGGAAACTAATAAGCAAACTGAATACATTAAAACTCCAACTCAATCTGGTTTAATACAACACCAAATAAATATTGTTTTAACTTAAAGTCTCACAACACTCATAATCAAGATAACATGATCTCTAGACATGGGAGTCAGAGCCAGCTACAGGACGCCTCCACTAGACTCGCGATCAGACCAACCTCTACACGGTCCTCTGTCTATCGCCTGCAATCACAATGTCAAAGAAGAGGCCGAAGCTCTTTGGAGCTCAGAAGTTGGGAACATTTCACGTGTAAACTATACCCGTATAATAAGTAAAACTGTAAATCTGACGTATAAAAACATGCATAGGAAATAACTGAATTTAAATACTGAAATCTGTACTAAATACCGAGCAAGTAAATGCTCATTGTATTCTCTTTTATATGCATTTCTGATTTTCTGTTTCTCTGTCTTGTGAATTATTTATGAAACCGACATCCCCCCTGGGTAATCTGTACCTGTGCCTTCTCTCTCTCTGAGATGAACTCTATCTCTAGAAGGCGAGGAATGCGGCATCATCTGATAAACACAAGACTAATTCTCAGACTACACATCTACTTCAATACTGTATGACCAGCGACCAACGAGTATATCTGATACACGAGGTCGTCTATATATACTTACACTAAGCATCCAAAAGTATGGAAATGGGGTTTTGATTTTATAAAATGGAAGTGTTTTAAAAACAGATAGTTCGGACTTAAAAATCAAAATTTAAATCACCTTTCTCCTAACCTAGTGCCATACTCTCTGGCTCTACACGAGCCACCACTGGCCCATACAAGCATATTTATAAAGTGTAATCTATCTGTTTCTGTATCTGTTTCTCTTTTCTGTTACTGAATACTAAGCATGGAATGGGTTTATAAAACTCTAGAAATTTTCATAAAACTCCCAGTTCATGCTTTTCAAAACTGAAATCTATACTGTATGAAAATACGATAAATCAAACAAAACTGTACAGCTAATTCCCCTCACCTTAGTCTAGTCCGAGCTTAGGTCTGGCTCGGTCCTTCGGCAGCGGCGGACTTGCCTTTACCCTTTCCTGATAGTTGAAATAAGAAATCTATAAATACGGAGTCCGTATTCTTGATTCGTACTCTAATTAAAACTAAATAGAATACGATAAAAAATATGAGATTTTCTCTTCTAACTATCGATACTTATCTACATCATTAACATATCTTAGAACTACCATCATGCTTTTTTTAAGGCAATTACTTGCTAATTAATGCATGATAAATCTAAGTATATCGGCAAAAAATTTCGGCAGCACCTCCCCTAATTGTAGGGCTCCGAAATTTCTACAAACATTCACAACATATTAACTCAACAAGGCATATACATCTATACACATCAACACCTAATTCATGGCATCAGCTCTACCACCAATTCATCAATTAATCACACAGCTCACAGCCCCTATTCGTTAATTAAAAACCATGCCCTTAATCCCTTATCCTCATCACATAATCCATCAATTAACCTTGCAATTACTTCCCAAAAATCTCACCGTCGATGCAAACGCAGTCGTGAGGGTGGTGAGTGGAAGCGCCAGCGTCGTGGAGAAGAAAGGCCGGCGACGACGTGGTGGCCTGGCCGAGCTCAGCGCCGACAGGGCTGACCCAACGCGTTACTAGGGGGCGGGAGAGGGCGGACAGGCTGATCGGCGGGGAGATCTCGCCGGTGGAGAGCGGTGAGGGGGAATGGCGGCCGTGATGATATGGTCACGGGTGCTGGTGTGCTAAGGCGCCACCAAATCTCTCTGAGCTCGAGAGAACAAAGGGAAAGAGGGAGAGAGTAAAGTGCTTCTCTTCTCTCTCTCTTTCTCTCATCAGATACATATATAGTAAGTTATGGATTTTAGTTTAATTATTATTTTATTAATTAAAACATTAGAATATCTTATCCTTTAAAAAGTATTTGATTTAATTAATATATCTTTTATAATATCTTCCACTACAAGCCGAACGACTTTTCGTCGATCTTATCTTCTTACTGTGCCGTCACGAGGGAGACTAAGGATATTATCTAGCTCCTCTCTCTCTCCGACCAGATCCGGGAATCCCGGGTCAAATGACCCCAGTGACACGAGCTGACTGTAGCATCACAGGTTGTCCCTTCTCCCAACCCAGATCCACATTTCACGGCTTTTGACTCGGCCAGATCTACTTTATCGGGACTCTAACTTTGTCCGATATTCTTACTTAATTAATCTAGATTAATTAATATTTAATTAATCTCTGGTTTAATTAATCTAACTCGGCCGACTATCCATCTCCAACTATTCTATGTAACTCTGGTCTAGCCCAATAAGGCCTTCTCTTGACCCTATAGTTACGAGAATGAATTTCGGTCCATTAAATTCTAATTTTCTTTAACTTTGAGGTTAATAATAATTAATCTGATTTAAGTTAATTAACCTCATTTAAAATTTCAAAAATTTACTGAATTTTATTTACGAAATTTTGGGATGTTACAGTATTTCTCCAAACTTCTAACAAATCTTCGCTTAAACTTAATTATCACTATCCTAAACTTAATAACTAGCATATCAAGCAAGGAATGAAGATAATTAATTAGCTAAGCATGGAAGCATTAACTAGGTCTCAATTAAACTCCTAACTTTTATAGATTTTCAAGAAAAATCGGACAGCACCTCCTCTATTTATAGGGCTCCCGAATTACTACAAACATTCACACATGACCACTTAATTAACCATCTATAATACATGGCAACATCTAAGAATTCTTAGCCCTTATACATGAATATTATCAACCACACCTTAAATTCATGAATTCAAGTTGTGTTTTCCCCATATTTATCTTCCAATTAGCTATTAAAATGAAGTTCTTCTACGAATGCTCACAATAGGGAAAATGGGGGGCTGATGTGGCTTGAGCTCGCTGTCGAGCTGAGGCCGAGCTGTGAGAGCGGCGGGACTGAAGCCTCGAGCGCGCACGGACGGGGGGCGTGGCGGCGCGGCGAAGTAGCTGCAGCGGCAAGAGGCGCTCGCGGTCAGCTGCTGGCGGAGCAAGGCCTGCAAACGGCCGGCCGAAGCAGACAACAGGCGGCGCGGCGACTCACGCACGACAATTGTCGAGGAAGTCTGGCCGGCGGTGGGATCTCGCCGGTGGAGGTGGCCTGGCGTAGGGTAGCTCGCCGGCGTGGGTTAGGGCACAAATGAAGGTAAAATAGGAAGAGGGGAAAGTTCTCTCTGAGCTTGATCGAGAGAGAGAGAGAGTAAGGGATGAGAATTTTTATTCTCTCTCTCTTCTCATATATATAGAAGTTATAAAGTTTAATTAATCAATTCTTTTATTAATCAAATTATTAAAATATCTTATCCTTTAAAAAGTAATTGATTAAATCAAATTATCTTCTAAAATATCCTCCACTACAAGCCGAAGAACCTTTAGTTGATCTTATTTTGTTACTGTGCAGTCACGAGGGCGACTAATGATATTATCTGGCTCGTCTCTCTCTCCGACCAGATCCGGGAATCCCGGGTCAGACAACCCCAGTGACACGGGCTGACTGTAGCATCACGGGTCGTCTCTTCTCCCGACCCAGATCCATGTTTCTCGGCTTTTGACTCGGCCAGATCTACTTTATCGAGACTCTAACCTTTGTCTGATATTCCTACTTAATTAATCTGGATTAATTAATATTTAATTAATCTCTGGTTTAATTAATCTAATACTGCTGACCATCCACCTCCAACTATTCTGTGTAACTTTGGCCTGGCCCAATAAGGCCTTCTCTCGGCCCTATAGTTGCGAGGCTGGATTTCGGGTCCATTAAAATCCGATTTTCTTTAACTTTGAGGTTAGTAATGATTAATCTGATTTTGAGCTAATTAATCTCATTTAAAATTTCAAAAATTTACTGAAATTGACTTAGAAAATTCTGGGATGTTACAATCACCACCATAACTCCGCTCCACCAATCTACCACGTGAAACAAACAAGCCTTCGCCTTCTTTATAATTCTCAAGTCTTGCTTTTCGAAGCAAATCCTTCGATAGGAGAGTGGACACCACCTCATCCTTGCTAAATGTTTGCTTGCCATAGAGAATCTGATCACGAATGCCTTCATAAGAATCGGGGAGAGAGCACAAGAAAATCATAGTAAGGAGTTCACTATCAATCTTTTTGCCGGTGTTCTCATAATCATGCAATGCACGATTGAACTCATTAATATATTCCTTGATAGGAGTTCCTTCTGCCATCCTCATGCGGCACAACCGCATCATCAAATAGAGGCGACTAGTGAGAGACTTATCCAAATAGAGAGACTCAAGTTTCTTCCATAAATCTACTGCATGCTCTTCACCGCTAACTTGCCGCAAAACATTATCTGACAATGCCAATTGCATAACAGCAAGTGCCTTTTCATCAATCTCCTTAGTCTTCTCATCATATTGTTCAGGGTCTTCCTTCTTATCAAGAATTGACTTGAGGCCTTTGTCAACAAGAACAACCTTCATCTTGATATGCCATATGTTGAAATCACCAGTGCCATCAAACTTTGATATATCAACATTACTCATCTTGGATATGCACAAAATCAACCAATCAATACCTTGTGACTAGAAAACCTGAGCTCTCTGATACCACTTGTAGAGTTAATATGCGAAAGCAATAGTAGCCACAAGAAGCATAACCAAACAAGAAGACACCAAATTTACGTGGAAAACCCTTATGGGAAAAACCACTGGTTGCAGCGAGCAAGAAATCCACTATGAAGAAGAAGAATACAAGATAGGAGCCAACAAATAGAGGAGAGGCTCCAAATCCCCTCACAAATCTCACACTATTAGATGGGATCAAACTCTCCTCTTTCTCCTCTCTCAAACCCTAGCTTTCATAAAGAAAAACAAAACTCTCATCTATTGGGTCGGATTGGATTTGGGGCTTATATGCAAAGGTTTGCATAAAACCCCCCGTGGTTTTAGAATATTGCAAATAGCCCCAAATTCAACCTATAACATGTCTAGCCAACATTTTACACTACATATGGACATATACCTCATGTATTTGACTCAAACAAGATATGCCATCAAAATTAACATAAACATTGTGAGATCGGTGCCGATTTCACAAAGTTATTAATATTGATCTGGCCCACATGAGTGCTATCCTAGATCAAAACAACATTGTTTCACAGAATCTCAACCCAACAGCAAAATTGTCCTTAATAGGTCATTTTGCTCAAGAAGCTAGAGCTTCGACCTACCTCTTTGGAGCAAAATTGCTTTTCAAAGGTTGTTGCTTTTCAAAGAAGACATGCATGGTAGTATGAAGGAAGCCATTGGAGACTATAGAAAAATGCTAAATATGCTAAAAAGCTGGGAGATCACATATATTCCAAGGGAGTAGAACCAGGTCACTAATTACCTGGCCAAAATGGGTAGAACGAGTGGAAGAACTTGGAATTTTCAAAAGAGTGAAGGAATGCCTCAAGAGCTCAGAAATATCCTAGACCAAAACAACATTTGTTTCACAGAATCCCAACCCTACAGCAAAATTGCCATCATCTGTAGTTTTGCTCCAAAAGTAGAGCTTCAACTCTACTCTTCGGAACAAAATTGATTTCCAAAGGTTGTTTTGTTCCACAGGTACCCAACCCTAAAGCAAATTCATTCAATTGAAAAATATTTCATCGTTATTTTTTATCCTAATCAACATCGAGTTAATATTCGGGACTGCGCAGCCCTAGGGTTATTTTGATAATATTTTGAGACTCTTATTTTGAAGTTATATCAGAGATTGAAATACCTTAATTTTTATTGAAAATGCATGTCACAATAAGTTACAAATCAATATAAAATCCCCCAACATGAACTTTAATTCAGTACTAGATCGACAATACCCAATATAATCTTCTACACAACTACAATCTGTCTAGACTTCATCATCATCATTTATCTAAAGAGAGAGAGAGTCACAGGAGAGGATTCATCTTCAAGTCTCATGGCCACCTTTGATTCATCAACATGCTGCATTGGCTCCTCATGACTTGAAAGAAGACATGGAGGTGGTGCACTGAACATGCTGAGCTCCAGATTCAAGTCCGGCAGCATGCAAGCATTCCGGTCATCGACGCAGCTTGTGCCGTCTCTTTTCCTGTCATTTGAGCTTGAAGATGGCCTCAGATTCATGCCCTGGTTCACATGATGCTTATCAGGATTGATTCCCATGTTCATCAGCTTCCTTTTCAAATAAGAGTTCCAGTAGTTCTGTATCTCATTCTCAGTTCTCCCTGGCAGTCTCCCAGCAATCAATGACCACCTTATACAATCACAACAAATTAATAAACCCTAAATATCACCAAAGACCCAAAACCCTAATTATATATGCTTTTACTTAATAGATATGTTTATAGATTAATACCTGTTTCCAAGCAATGCATGGAGCTTGATGATAAGCTGTTCTTCATCCTCTCCAAAGCTGCTCCTCCAACTCAGTCTGCTTCTTTGGACATAGTTGTTCATTTTCTGGTTCTCTTGTGCTTCTTTCCATGTTCTCTTCTTAGTGATCTCCTTATGCTTATCACAACAAGGTCTTCTCATTGCATCCAGTTTCTATAGAGAGAGTATGGAGATAAGGTGGGGGTTAGTGTGATATATATAGAGAGATGAGTGATGTTTGAATGGTGACTGAAAGACTGGCGGTTCAGTGAAGGTTGTTAGTTGTGTAGACTTTGCAGTGTTTCATCCAGTCTTAAGAGTTTTCATGCAACGACAACAAGGCAACAGCTATGAGAAAGAGAGAGAGAAAACGTTGACTGATAGCTTCCAACTTTCATAAATGCATGCATGCAAGTGTGCAACCTCCATGAGTTGATTAGCTTGGTGTGAACATTGGGTTAGTTCATGGATAAGTAGCATGAATAATAATCAAAGTTTGAAGAAGTGATTAATGGGTAAATAAGTTTGTTCTTAAGATGAATGGTAGCTAGGGTTCATTTATCTCATCAGGTCATGTTTTCAGTGTCTTCTTCTTTGACTAAATTATGGGAGTTGGCCTAAGACTTGCAAACTTGGACCTGTTTGCTTGGTGGTTGGATAAGGATGGCAAACAAATCTTCAACAAAAGAATGTTTCATTGAGGGACAAAATATACTGTTATTGTGTGTCTCAAAGAAATTACAAGAGTTTCACTACGATCGGTAAACTTCCCGTAGTTGTGATTGGGAAGGGAAAGAAATTTTACAACTGTTGGAAGACGATGAGGAAAGGTGTTTGATATTATTGACTCCTCCTCGCCGAAGGGATTTCGGATCTATGCCTGCCTTATGAGCTGCCATTACACCTACGGCTTCCCAGTAATTCGAGACCTGCAGCTGAAACATGATAGTTTACAGTTAAAATTGTGGTTGTGTGGAAAATAGTAGTGGTAATGAAATGTTTGTAGAGTGGATTAATGTATTACTGCTTCAATCCCAAGCTTTTCCGGCGTATCATCAAGCACTGTTTTGTTCTCCTGAACAGTGATTATAAGAGGCTGCATGGTAGTTAACAACATCACTTAATTAATATAATGAATGAGATTGTAAGATAGTACAAATCACTATAACCACTCTCTACAGGGAAACAGAGATTCTATGTTCATCCTCAGAAAATTGAAAGCCAAAGATTCTTCGAATATGACTAATGTGTTTTTCTTCTTTTCTGTGAGCTGTATTATTGCAATCTGAATTTGTATTGGTATCTTTCGGTTGTTTTGTACAATTTTGACATCTATTTGAAATTTGCATTTTAGAAACTAGCAAAAAGGTTTGCTAAACATTAAGTTAAAGCCATTTCCACAAAAGGGTCAATAGTATATGAAATTTGGAACTCAAACACATGGAAAGCACACACTTGCCTAGTCTTAAAGAAAGGTCAATTACTCAGAGATAAATGGTAGAAATATTAGAAGATGCAATGTACCTTATTTTTCAATCTTCTTGCAAATGCCAGAGCACCGTCCCCTCCACAAGCATTAAGAGGAAGAACAACACTGTCAACATCTGTAGCCACTACACAACCATCATCAAATGATCCCTGCATTCTGACTACATATTGTGGAGCTGTACTTAAGCCAGCAAGCACACATGGCAGAAATGTATAGCCTATCTGTTGAAATGAAACCAGGGAATGTCAATGAAGCTTTACAATATAACAAAGTAGGAAAACAACCAGTTATATAAATTTCCTCCTAATTGTCTCATGATCATTCAATTAATAGATCACAAGTGAATTTTGTGAGAAAGGATGTCTCAAGAAGTTTCAACTTTCAAGAATAGGTTTCATAAAAACACTTCATTTTTTACCACAGTTTAATTTGGCAAGTATTTGATGAAATCTGTACCAATTATTAGAGAAGGTTTGAACTCCGATGAACACTTTCTTGAATCAAGAAAAAACAGTTCCTTGACATAAGACAATCTAGCAGCTTGAGATTCAGTTTTATGGTTCCCTTAATAGTTTGCCAAAAAAGTACAAACAAGGAAAAAGAATTTAGAAAGGGAGAAATTCTCATCATTAAATTTTCATTTAGATTGAAGAATCTTATCACTGCAAAAACATAATTTGATTAAAACTATGAGAGCAATAAAGTTCATCGGAAAGATCTCTCATACCTCCTCAGCAGCAGATCTTGGGGCTAGTGACGAGGTTAGAGGGAGAGGAGACATTGCTGGTGCATGAGCACAAGGAATCTGGAACTCCTTCACAACAAGATGGCTGATAACTGCTTCAACTCCAGCCAATGAATCTACACCCTGCAGTGCATGGGCGTAAAAATGAGAATACATAAAATATATCGTAGCACCTTGCAATAGATCACACCATTAACTCATGCAGTTGCAGAAACATTGTCAGAGTAACATATCACTATTTGTTCATTTGTTTAATTCATTAGTCTTATGCCATATAACATACAGATGATTCGATGAGATGGTCAAATGACACATGATATATGATGCCTGAATCAGCAGCATGGGATTACAAGCCAGAAAAGAATATGTAAATGCTTTTCCAACTAGGAAATTAACAGAACAATTTGTGTAAAGTACCGCATAAAAGAAAATTGTTGGGCATTACCTTCCCTTGCCGATAATCATCCATGTCATCTACTTCCTCATTTGGAAAGCGCCCCACAACTGCCACAGCATCTACTTGTGCATGGTTAACTAGAGAGTACACTGCCCTTAATAATGAATCAGGGCGTTCAATCCTCCCTGTTGATTGCCCACTTATCGGGTCAATCCATTTCTCAACCTATAAAAAAATAAGAAAACCTCGTAACAACAATGGTGGGGTGGAAAACAGTCACAAAAAAATCAATTCAACCTACTTCATCCCTTGATCAAGAATAATAAACTATAGTAAGTTCAATAGTGGTCTCTGCGGTGTTTGAAACTCCATAGCAGTATAATTATCTTAGCAATAAATCCAGTTAGAGGTTCATAGTCCAATCCATTCCCCTTAACAACAGATACCGAAAACTCCACATCAATAAACTGGTTTTGTAATGAACTAAAATACAAAACCACTTTGGAAGTAAACATATCATAGAATGCATCTATCTTGACTGCAATTGCTTAATTTGCATTTATAATTCTTACTCATAAATGAACAAATGAAAAACACTATAAAATTCAAACCAGAGGATGGGGGAAAATTAAAAACCTTTTTCACAGTTCTACTTCCCAGCTCCAAAGGAAATGAGGCAGAAGAGCACCTGTAAAGGACTATCAGTGACAACATATTCCATGACTGGAAGTCCTAAAGAGGCCCTCATAGCATCTGCGACCTGTAAATGTCTCACTCGAAGCTCTGTCTCCATTCCAGCATCAAGCACCAATCCCACCTATTTCCACCATGTTTACAAAGAAATCTATCAAAAACCTAACGAAAAATGCCTCCTTTTTCTTCAAACCAACTTCTCCAAGCAAAGAATTACTCAATGTGAGCTTCAAAAATATCACTTTTTGATTAGCGTACCTTATTTTGGTGAACAGGTCGGAGAGCCCAGGATCCCTCTGCAAACCTATCAAGCGCGTAGCCCTCAACATAGAGCGCGTTGGGGATCGGCCAATAGAGCATCGCCGCATTCAGCACCTGAGAACAAAACCAAAGAGCAAAGTTTCAGCTTCGGAAATCCAGCGTATGAGATGGTCTCGAATGGCCGGAGAGGGAGTACGTTGGGATGGGAGATGAGGCAATCAGCGACGGAGGCCATAGTGCGGGCCACGGGCAGAGCATCTCCGGCGAAGCCGCCGATAGCTGCGCCGATTCCCGTCGGGACGATGAGCACCGTCGTGTACGGCCGCCGGAGCTGACGTAGCTTCGGAGAACAAGAAGAAGCGGAGAAGGAGAAGCGGAGGCGCTGCGGCGAGCGAGACCTCCAGATGGGAGATAGAAATGGACGGATTGATTTCGTTGGCCAGTGAGATGGACGGCAGTGATGGATTTCCATTTGCACACTCACTGGCCGATACTGGAAGTCCAAGCTCCACTCACCAATCCAAGTTTTATCTCCACTTTTTTTCGATTTAATAAATAAATAATATTCAAAATTCCTAGAAATATTATATATATATATATATATATATATATATATGGTATTTAATTGCCAAATTTCTTGGAATTGAAAGAACCAAATCAGCTGACTTTGGATGCAAAAAGCCTTTGAAGGCCGATTAAACTTAATCGGCATTTGAAAGACAGTTGCTTTCATACTCCCGTGAAAAGAGCTACATGGGAATGTCGGCATTTGAAAGACCGATTAGCTTCAAAGAAATCCTCTTCCTAGGTTGTGTTGAGCTAATCAGCATTTCAAAAGCCGATTAGCTCTAGAACATCATCTTTGCAGCTGATCGGCATTTGAAAGGCCGTTTTGCATCCCAGTCAGCAGTTTGGTTGTTGATTAGGCAGTTCCAGGGCCATTTTGACAAATATATTCGACATAGGGTCAAATAAATAAATAAATAAATAAATAAATAAATAAATAGACCAGGGCCAATTTGGCAAATGGTATATATATATATATATATATATATATATATATATATATATATATATATATATATATATATATATTAATTTGATGAAATAACGATGAATTGATTTTAAATAATATAAGTTTTTATAAAAAAAATTAAATTATATTAATTGCTTAATTTTGAAATAATTTTGGTGGAATTAATTTTATAAAAGTTTTAGAAGTGACCCAGAGAATATAAATAAAAGATTAGTTTGTATGGCTTTCTGGATCTAAAGATCAGTTTAGAAGGAATTTTAAAAGGAATTTTGTGTCTTCCTGCTCCACTTATTTAAGATATGGAGAATTTTTTTCTAAGTGGAGTAAAAACTTTTTAGATCATTAATTTGAAGATTAGATTAGAAGGAATTTTACAAGGAATTTTGTGTCATCTTACTCCACTTATTTAAGATATAGAGAGTTTTTTTTATAAGTGGAGTAAAAACTTTTCAAATTCCAAATCTGCCACAGAGTGTTTGTGTCTTCCCCCTTGATGAAACTTTGTGCCTTCTTACACTGTTGTCTATCATCCAGTATCCCTTTGTTATATTCCCTGTTTGTATGTCCCAACTTTTCAGGTATCCTACTATGTTGTCTATCATCTAGTATCCCTCTGTTATGAACATAGGCTAGAAGTGCTCTTTCCACCGAAAAAGATGCATTACCATGTTATTTATGGTCCATGAACCTTCTCTTAGAAGGTGCTTCACTATGGAATCAAACGAGCACCAAACCAGGAAATACCCGTTTGGTATGTTCGCTATCAAAAATTCCTCTAAACTGCTCCACAGCCTAGCGAAGCTTTTCTTAGCGATATCTATTGTTGGATGTTTTTATAATAAAATAATTTTATGAAAATGGTGTAGAGAAAGGTGAGGGACACATTGAAAAGACATGACCCATCAGAATGGACATAACTCATCCAAAGGGATGTGGATAGTGATCCATTGGAAAAGACATGACTCATCCTCTTGATAGATCGTTGAAGAAATGTACCGATAGAAGGTGGATTTAGATGACATGAAGTCTCAAGGCACGTTACAATGTCGCTCTCCTTAAAAGTAAATTAGTCCCCCACCAATTCTGTAGTACAACAGGTTGCCGGCTAATTTCTTTTAGGATACAACGAAACTTCTTCCTTTCACTTTGCGCTTGTAGTAACACTAACGAAAGTGAAATCTTTGAAAAATGAAAAAACAAGAATGTGAATCAAAATTTTGATGCTTTACGGAACATCAAAATTTTGTAATGCCTTTAGAGAAGTGTAGAGAGGGAGAGTGAATGTTTGAGAGAGGATTTATAACCAATGATGCACCCCTTTCGGATGGGGCACAATCCATCAAGAATATAAGTCATGTCCTTTCCAATGGGTAACTATCCACACCCCTTTGGATGAGTTGTGTCCATCCGGATGGGTCATGTCTTCTCAATGTATCCCGTACCCTTCTCTACACCCTTTCATAAAACCCTTTCATAAAATTATTTTATTATAGAAATATTCAATTCTATGATAGGAGCCTTACTGAATAGTTTTGCATATAAGGTGTTCTGCATGTTACCTTGGGGCTTGACGACAAATAATGTCCTCCTCTAGAGTTATGGTGTCGTGTACTGTTGCTTTCAACCGATCCAGCGTTGGTCCTGGTAAGCACACGATTTTGGAAGACAGATCATTCTTCATATCATTCAATATTCGAAGATGGGGCATGCGAGGGGGAGCCGTTTACTCTATCCACACAATATTTGTTAAAGATGTCCCTCTTTTATTTTTGTTCTACTTTGTCACCCCTGAGTTAGTTCTCCCAACTAAAAGTCTTGTATATTTCTTGAAAATCATTTTAAAAACCACATAAAGACAAAAAAAACTTTTTTTATGGTTGATATCTACCAATGACTAATAAACAATTAAAAATATTCTGAAAGAGGTTATAAGTATTAACTAAACTACAAGTAAATTTATGTTTAATTTATAAACAAAATAAATATAGGATTAACCTATATTTTTATCTAATTTTTAATGACATATGTTATGGGTAAAATATTCGGCCGCCTGGATGTTGACACGTGGCCTGCTAGGATGATAGTACGCGGATTAGATAAGTTTTGGAAAGCCAATTACATGCAGGATTCGAGGGCAGATTTTGGGGGATGGCATAGAACCGAGAGAAAAATGTGGGATCTTCTCATCAACTTGAAATCTCTTCTACAAAAAGATCTCTCTTCTCCATGAAGTGGGGGCATCTCTTGATGAAAAAAGAAGACTCCTCCAACCAATGAGAAGTTCGACCACCTCCACCTCCAAGCCCTTCGCTCCCCAGCAAGCTTCCATGCTCTCTCCGACTAGCCCAAAGCCCTCATGCATCCTCTCCGACGGGTTTCGCCGACGAGCATCTCTCTCTGGCCACCACCACCACCAAGATGTTCAAAGCCCCTCCCCCCTTCTCCTCCACGCTCATTTTTATTGCGTGGAGATCTTTGATAGATGTACAGTTTATTCTTGTAAATCACTCCCTACCCGGGCACCGTGGTTTTTCCCCTGATTTATGGGGTTTTCCATGTAAATTGGGTGTGCTTTGTTTCTACTTGGGTGCTTGCTCTTCCTCTTTGCGATCTAGTCCCTCAATAAATACAAATTCAATGGTTAGAGTGAAGTTGGGATCCAAACCGATTTTCACCCTAACAACATACATTAAAAAAATTATTCATAAGATATTTAAAAAAAAAAACTAGATTCAAAATAAAATAAAATAAAAAATATATTGTTGAGTCAGAAATCCGTTCTCTCCTTGTGATCAACACCAGATGGAATTAACGGTTGAGAATTTGTAGTTGCTAATGTGGACGCTCACGATTTGTTGTAAAGTAAGTTGCTCGGACTTCCAGTTTGCGGGAAAAACTTGCGTAGTGAGAAAAAAAAAACAATCGGAGTGGGCCTTTTCTACCCAGATTTAGCTCCGGCAGTCAAATTAGAGAAGGATATTTTTTGTTTCTTGGAGAGTTAGAGATCTTTTTGTCTAACATTTCTTACCTTTTGAGCTTCCGCTTCTTCCCTATTTATAGGCCTTTGTTTGAGTCTGGTGTTAGTCTTTTTGGAGGTTGGAAAAAGTCTCATCCTTTGTCAGGACAAGTGGACCTAGTGGGGCGAGAGGGCCCAGTGGGGCAAGTGGGCTGCTTACTCTTTAACTCCTGGCCCTTCGGTTGTCAGGATGAGTTATGGCGTTTTATCTTTTAGGTCGGATCTTCCTTAGATAGAGATCTTCTTTTGTACCTTTTCTTTTGGCTATTTCTCTTCCCAATGTTTATGCTCTGCTCTTGTCTTTTCACAAAAAGGGGAATCCGAATGGGGATCTAGATCGATTGTTTGAAGGGTCGTGATGGTATTCGAGTGGTCGACTCGGATTTGACATGGGTGACGACATATGATTAATTCTGATTTAATATGGGCGATACTATTTGAGTCGGTCGGATTTGACCTGGGGAATGATGGAGATCGGTCGGATTTGACCTAGGGGATAATGGAGATCGTGTCATGTGTTGTGAGTTTATTTTAGACACTTGTCTTACCAGATATACCCATATCATTAGTCCCTCCCCCAAAGTGTGCTTGTTTTCGAGCTCGAGTGAAAATCGAGGGATGTTCGGTTTTCGGTCGGCTTGAGGACATGCATTAGGACAAGGTGCAAATTTCCCTTGTGTTTGAGTCAACATCTACTCACCTATCCTGGGAGTCTAGCTGCTAGCCCTGGAGGGCTGGCCATCGTGCGTACTGAACACCTGTTTACCTTAATTGGAAGTTTGTGTAGTCTTTTCGATATCTCTTATCGAGGTTTATTATATAATATTTCTTCATTATTCGTGCAGTGATGATTTTTGGTGGATTTGTTCGCCTATATATGCCATTTTGTGGATATAAGTGAACTTCCAAAGTTCTTCTTTTCATTGTCAAAAAATGGCTTCTCCTTATCGCCTGTCTTTTTTTAAAGGGTTTCTTCCCAGTACGTGTGGTCATTTTATGAGGATTCCCCCTGCCTTCTACAGACATTTAGAGTCGCTCGAAACAAGAGTTGTGAACTTTAAGGGCCCGAACGTCTGTATTTGGAGCGTTTTGCTTGTCGTGGATGGGGATATAGGCAAAATGCGTTTTGGGCGTGGGTGGTGGGGTTTTCAGGAGGACCATTCCTTTACTGTGGGGGACTTTTTGATTTTCACGTATCTTGGAGGGATAAATTTTGAAGTGGAAATTTTCGGGTTGGATTTCAGTCAGAAGGAAGTGGATCCGGATGTCCGACCTCGCAGCTGGGCGGAAGTCCCTGATGATTGTGAGGAGAGTGAGGGTGGGAGTCCAGGTGATAGTTCTGGGTTGTCAATTGGGTCAGTTTAGGGTGCTGGAGGATGTAGGCTTTTTATGTTTCCTTAATATCTTATTCTCCTGTACGTTTTTCTTTTTTGTCGTGGTGTTTGTAAATGCTGACTGTTTCTTGAATAGAATTTACTTTTCGTGAACCCATTATCTTTACTCCTTTATTTCACCGCGTGGTTATTGTATTTTTTTTTTAGGGGTCGTGGATGGTTTCCAAAGGGTCACAGGTTCTTTTTAATGGCGTTGTTTATTTATGAGCACCGCTTGGGAAAAAGGAGTTTTCCTATCTGAGGGGTCTGGGACAGTTTCCAAAGGGTCACGGATGGTTCCAAGGTTACACATAAATAAATGGGAGCCCTGGGGAAGGAGAATGGTCATTTTTTCAGAAAGACAAAATTTCATGGCGTATATTCGTCTTTCTTTTTACAGGTCTTTTAGTTTGAGCGGTCCCCTTAATCGCCTCAAGATTCCGTCAGCGTTTCATAATCATTTAAACCAAGTGAATGCTGGGGATGTAGTTCTGGAGGGCCCTAAAGGGTGTATGTGGAATGTAACGCTAATTCGAGAAGAGGCTCTGGGAAAGATGTGGTTTGGGCACGGGTGGCAGGATTTCCTGGTGAATCATCATATGGAAGTTGGCAACTTCATGATCTTTGAGTTTTTAGGAGGCATTCATTTCAAAGTAACTATCTTTGGGAGGAACAAGTGTTTGAAAGAGTGGGCTTTTTATGCCCATCCCTTTCATGAAGCGATCATCCTCAGCGATAAAGGCGATGAAGAGGATGAATCGGACGGGTCTTTGAACTGAGAAGAAGTTACTCCTTTCCCCCTTTTCTTTTTGTTATTGTTGTTGTACCGGGGTGACGTTTCAAGTACCTTAAATCTATATTAATCTTTTTAATTTATCTCGGATGTCTTGTTAATTTCTTCTCTTCTTGGGTGTGCTAGAGAGAAATCTAAACTGAGAACATTTGATGACTGGGTTAATTTTATTCTAGAAATAAGTTTAGGCTGACTAGCTACAAGGATGGCAAAACCCGATCCGATCTGTGGTTTTCGACCCGATCCTCCCCGAATGGGGTGGTTTTTTTTGTTAAAGAGCGGGGCACGGGGCAAGGATTTTTTGTAAGGAGTGCGGGACGGGGCGGGTTTGGTAAACATCTATTTTAAATCCGCCCCGCTAAAAAAATATTTGGGCTTATGGTTTAGGCCCATCACTCATGTTAGAAATGGGCTTTACTATTTACATAACCTAATCCAAAGTCCAATGAATTTCTTTTTTATTTTATTTGTTAACTAATTGAAAAAAAAAAATTCAAAAAACTCATTCTATTTCATTTAAAATAAAAATCATTTTCAGGGCGGGACGGGGAATGAGGAAAAACCATAGTAACGGTTGTGGTATTAAAAATACCACTATTTGAGCGAGGTGGGGCCGGGCGCGGGGCAGGGGTTTGTTCAGGCGGGGCGGTTGTGGTAGAGGTCTGGCCCGCCCCCGCCCCGCCCCGCCCCATTGCCATCCCTAGACTAGCTAGGCTTGTCCAGGCACTATTTGGCATTTATTTCAAATCTTTTCATATCTCATACTCCATTTATCGAGAATTTCGGCGGGGGTGCGGCTTGGTGTATGAGTGGGTCAATCGTAATGATGAGTCGTGACGCTCTACCTTCTTTGTGTCAGACGCCGGGTATGGCATTGTTTAGAGGAACGATCAGAGCCGTTCGTGCGGATTTGACCGTTAAGATCAGATCCAGGTGTTGTTTATCCTATATAGCATTACTTTGACGGTTCGATTCTGATTGTTATTTCGATCCAACAGTTGTAAGGTTTGTCTTTCTAGTAAAGGAAAAAGGGGGTTTAAAGAATAGGGGATCACGTTTGATTTTGTCGCGAGTTCTTTTCTCCAGTGCTTCGTGCTCTTGCTTACTCTTCAGCGACCCCCTGAGTGGTGTTTTCATTCCCTAGAGGTTGTTTTCTCTGCTAAGGTAATGGAGACTGATCCTCTAGATTCTAAGGCTCCAGTTCATTCTTATTCGTCTTCTGGTTCATCTTCCCCCTCTCCGTTTATCCCCTCTCCTTCTGGTTTCGCTTTGCCTTCCATCCTTTCTCCGTCTGTCTTTGTTTCGCCGTCCCTCCCTGTTCCTACTTGGGAAGGGCCTAAGGGCTCGTCGATACAGGGTTTAAGGGTCCATTCAGCATCTTCTTGTATAGGAGAGGGAGGGATCGAAAAGTTTTATAAGCATCCTTATAAAGGAGAACATCGCTCAGTTGGCTCGTCATTATGGGATTATTTCTTCTTTTTTTGTTGTTAGGGAACCTTGTTCCGAGGAGCAAGCTAGTTCACCCAGGAAGGGCGAGATCGCCATCTATGAGGACGCCTTGTTAGGAGGTCTTAGGCTCCCATTTCCCGATATTTTTAAGGAAATCCTAGAATATTTCAGACTGTGTCCTTCCCAACTGACCCCCAATTTATGGAGAATCCTTTGTGGATTCGTTCTGGTTTTTAACCACTATGGTGTCGCTCCGACTGTTCGCTGGTTTCGTCTCCTTTTCTGTTTAAACTTAGAACCTGATACCGATTGGTATTTTTTTCAGCTCGTTCGTAGAAGAAATTTTTAGGTAAGGTTCCCTCTTCTATCAAATGGTGGAAGAGTAAGTTCTTTTTTGTGTCCTGTAAATCCGAATGGGACGTCCGAACTAAGTGGGAAGTCCCTCGAACAGAGAATGTGCTTGAAGAGGGAATGACGGCCACTGAGAAAGCTCAATTTGAAACTCTTAAGGGGATTTCTGGGGTTTCTATTGATACGTATTTGACGATAGAAAACCTCCATAGGTGCCGACTGCTTATAGTGGCTGGTAGGGTTTATCTGTATTTTATATGTCAAAGATTGCAACTTTGCGGCTATGTTTAACTCTATTGCCTTTTTATCCCGTAGTTGAACCGATGGAAAATCTTGAATATGCGAAAGGTCTTCTGGCGGACTTCGAGGGCGTCGTTCAAGCTCCCTTGCAAGGAGGGAGAAAAAAGGGTGCGGGAGTGGTCGGAAAAGGAAAAGAGAAGAGGGGAGAAAATACCTCCAAAGAAGAAAGGAAGAAGAGGAAGAAAGACGGGGGTTCTTTCGAGAGGAAGGGGGTGGAAGGTGATACTTCCGGGAGGCTTTTAAAGAAGAAGAACAACGGGGAGGAGTTAAGTAAAGAAACTGAGCCAGCGCAAATAACTATGCTGAGCTTGGTTATTTCCGAGGAGCCTTCTTCCTCTGAGGAAACCTGGACGTTAAGTCAGGTTCTCCAGAAACCACTTCGAGCCCTTCGAGAGGCCTGCGCGGATGACTCGGAATCTAGACCTTTAGAGATTCCTGATGCTTTGGTAGTTGGGGCCAAACTAGCCATCGTACGAGTAGAAACTGTTGGTGCTCCTAATGAGGTGAGGACTCAGTTTTTGACTTTGTCACATAAGAGAGAAATTTCGGTCGGTGCTTCTACTTTGGAACAACTAGGGGCTTTTCTTTGGCAGGGGGTGATGGAGGAGGCCGGTTTTTACGATAAGTTGGATCGAGTCCCTGCCATCAATCCATCTTCGAAAAGCGATGGAAAAACTTCGAAGGGATCCTTGGTCATTGAGGCAGGTCTTTCTCCCGGGGGCTTGCTTTTCAAGGATCCTTCAATAGTGGCTGAGATGCTGGAGGCCATGCAATTAGAAGATGTTGCCAGCCGTTTGGAGGAAGCTGAGAGGGAGGAGATTGTCACTCAGCTTGTCTTGTCTTCCGCTACGGTATGAGGATAAAAACTTTCGAGTCGTTTTTCTTGTTTTATTTCCTATCTGACTTTTACTTAACTAGCACAGGCTAGTCTAGCCGCCTTCTTTAGGAGGACGTCATCCTCACTCGAAGGTTCTGGAGGAGAATGACGCAAACCCGTCTTAAGGGTAGGATTTCTAATTTGGAAGCCTTGTCTAGTGTTTTGAAGGATGAGAAAGCCGAGGCTCTGAGGACGGGAGATTTGGTTGTTGGAGAAAACCGTGAACTCCGAGCAAAGTTGATATTGGTTGAGAAAGAGAGGGATGACCTTAAGCAGAAGTTATATGATTCCGAGAGCTCGTGTCTAGCTATCGAGGCAAGTGGGAAAAGTATTCAGGACAAAGCAGATGCCCTTGCGGAAGAGGTAACGAGGCTAAAGGAAGAGGCCGAGCGCCTTAATGAAGAGAGGAAAAAGGTCGGCGAGGACTTGACTTTTAAAACTAATTCCCTAAATATGATTCAAGGGGAGCTCGCAATGGTTAAGGAGGAAAGGGATGGTCTTCGAAAAATCGTGAGTTCCGAGAGGGAGCCATTAGCGTCGGCTCAGGAGGATGTGGGGGATCTCAAGGAGCAAGTCTCGGAGCTGGAACTCGAGTTATCTCAGCTTAAACAAGGGAGGAATAATGAGGCGACTTGGGTTTTTTCAATTTTGCAAACTGTTATTCAGCATGATCGAACAATGGACTTTGTTTCTATGGATTTTCCGTTGGTATTAAAGATCTTCCTTAGCCTAGGGGCAAATCTAAAGGTGTAAGCGCCTTGATTGGCGGTGAAGACTGCTTCCTGGGTAAGGATTTGGGGGATAAGTCCGGTAGCGAGGGGGCTTTATCTAGGGATGAAGATCCTTCCCATGGTGGGAATTTTGAAAAGACCGATGAGGTGGCTATAAATTAGTAGTTTTTCTTTGTAAAGGTTATTGTTGTTGGGGGTTTTGTATGCTATAGTCCTGTAACCAAACTATGAAATTTAAACGAGAAATGCTAACCTTTATTTTGAGACGTTTTACTTCCCCCGTTTTTAAGCTATTGTGGCTTCAAAGATCCCCCTTGGTGCGATAGTCCTGTTTCGTCTGATACTTGAATGAGTTGTGAGATTTTTGTCTCCCTTGAATGAATTTTGAGCAAGCTTTTTTGCTTCGGCCCTTCTTAGAGGGACTTTTGATTGAGGTTTTTTTCTTGGTTCCGTAGAGGGATTTCTAACCGGGACTTTTCGCCTCGGCCCTGTTAGGGGGATTTTGATTTGAGGTTTTTGCCTCTGCCCTATTGGGGGATTCTTCGATCGGGATTTTTGCCCCGCCCTCTTTTTAGGGACTTTTAAGTCCGAGTTTTCAAAGAGATATCAATTCTTCTTGTTTAAGTATGGATCTGTCGAAATTATTTCCTTTATTGGTAATAACGCCGTAAGTGTTCGGCATGATACAGCCGTTTAAGGGTTCTTCCTTCCATGTTTACAAGCCAGTAAGTTCTTGTTCGGACTATTTTCTTTACGACGTATGGGCCTTCCCAGTTTGGAGTTAGCTTTCTTGTTCGGCTTTTGTTTCCATGGAATTCGTTTTCCCTTAGGACTAGATCTTTGATGCGTAAAATCCGCAAGTGTACGGGTCGTATCAAGTAATAATAGTGGACATAGAAGTCGGGTTGTCGATCCACAGGAAGATGAAAGTACTAGTACCCACTATTTATCTACTATCTAGTCGATTTAAAGAAGTGGTTAATTATGCTAGTTCTAAACTAATTAATTTGAAACACGAACAAGGGAATCGAGTATTCTTGAAGTTAAACGATCATAAAAAGAGGATGCTCGGACAATTGGATCCCCCTTGGACTTTTAAAGGATGAATGCTCTTCTCTATCTCAATTACTTGGTTAATTCTTAGCCAAGGGTTCCTGTTGTGCTTTCACTCCCTCATCCAGAGGTGAGCTACTAATCCTGGTGCCCTTACCGATTATGTTCTCGAACCTATGTCTTGGAGGGATTATGGAAATAATACATCTAAAAGACTCGCTCTCCTTAGTACCCGGGTTCCCGTTATACTCACAATCCCCTCTATTGGAGATGATCTACACACGGGGAGGTGTTCGCTTCTTCCCCCATATGGACTACGAGAATTCCTCCTGGCTCTCGCAACGTAGAGGGATTCACTCACATTAAAACATCCAATAGACTCAAACAATGTAACCAAACAATCAAAATAGAGAAATAACATTGATTAAAACATGTCCAAGGGTTCACCAATCATCCAAGCATCTACAAAATTAGCCCTCCATAAAAGGGGGGCAACAATCCACAACAAAGATGAAAGTAATCAAGAAAGACATAATAATGAAAGCTTATGCGATCACCGTTGGTGGCTTCTTGATCCTCCTCCTTTGATTTCCCCTCTTCTTGCTCCAATGGCTTGAAGGAGATGATCCCCAAGCTCTCTCCAAGGTTCGCCCTCTTTCCCTAGCTGCTAGCCTCCTCTCTCAACCCTCCTTGGTCGGCTTTTATACCCCTAGGCTTTTAAGGGTGAGATTTACCAAGTTGCCCCCGTCTAGGTCTGCAGTTTCGCCCAAATCTGACGATGTACGGGCCCGTATACGGGCGTATGTCAGCCCGTATACGGGCCAGCCACCTTCATATGGGCCCGTATACAGGCCAATCATCACGCCAGCTATTGTACGGGCCGTATACTGGCCCGTATCCTCTCCAGGGGCCAGTATACGGCCGTATGTCAGCCCGTATGCTAGCTCGTATGGATCCTTCTGGGTGCTCTGGGATCCTGGCTTCTCCCGAAATGCTTTCTTTCCTCCGGGGTCCTCATATTATGGGTTGTTGATGAAAATAAATACATTTTGAGTATCAGTGGGCTAAAAGTCTTCATAATCACATGCCAAGCATATAGGAATGTAGTATAAAATTATGCTCAAATGAATACTTATCAATCTCCGAGCTGGAAGTAGACTTCTTTTACCCGGGAATCGTAGAACCTTTTCATCTTTTGGCGGTATGCTGCAGCTCGGGTTTCGGCAACTTCTCTTTTTTTTTGCAGGAGGTCGAGCTCCGCCCGAAGTCCTTCTTCATTGGTTTCCTGGGAGAAGGTTTGTGTTTGAAGGGTTGGCATCCCTTTTTCCGCCAGAATGATAGCCTCTGTTCCGAATGCGAGGGCAAAGGGTGTTTCCACTGTTGGTGTTCTACTCGTCGTTCGATATGCCCATAATGCACTCGGAATTTCTTCTACCCAGCTAGTCCCGTCCCTAAGGACACGGGCTTTCAGTATTTGAAGCAACGTCCGATTGGTTTCCTCGACTTGGTCGTTTGCTTGGGGGTGTGTGACTGAAGTGAGTCTTGATTCGATCCCTAATTTAGAGCAGAAGTTTCTGAAGGCTCGATTATCGAACTAGCATCTGTTATCAGTAATAAAAGCTATTGGGATCCCAAATCGGCAAACTACTGTCCGCCATAAGAAACCTTGGCATGCTTTTTCTGTTATTGTGGCGAGGGGTTCTGCTTCCACCCACTTGGTGAAGTAGTCTATGGCGACAATTAGGAACTTCATTTGTTGAATTGCCGTGGGAAAAGGGCCTAGGATGTCGACCCCCCATAATGCAAACGGTCTTGGGCTTGTAATTGGAGTAAGTTGGGTGGGTGGTCGTCGGTGAATCTTAGCGTGGCGTTGGCACGCATCACATTTCCGAACAAACTCCATGGCCTCTCGCGCTATGGTTGGCCAATAATACCCTTGTCAGAGGTGGTCTCCGCCTATTCCCTCGTGAATTTCCCGTAAGACATAGTTGGCTTCAACGTGTCACAGACATCGTAGAAAAGGTTGTATGAATGATCGTTTGAATAGGCGCCTATCGAGGATGCTGTAACGATTTGATCTGGTAGTGATGCGTCGGGCCTCTTTTTTATTGGATGTGAGTGATCCGTTTAGTAGATAATCTTTGATGGGGTCGATCCAACATATTTCTTCTTCGGTACTTTGTATTTCTTCTTCTGGTTGGCTTTCAATGGTTTTGGTGTTTAGATATTGAAAGTTGAAAGATTTGTCTGTCGTGTCGCCTGGTGAAGTCGCCTTCTTGGACAAGAGGTCAGCTTCTTCGTTTTGAATTCGAGGGATTTTGATGACCTGGAAGTGGACGAAACTAGGGATGCTCTTCTTTACTACTGTTTTGTATTTAACCATATTCTCTTCCCTAGCTTCAAAATATCCGTGATGTGGCCGACGACAAGCTGTAAGTCAGAGTAGGCACATAGGTTTTGTATTCCGAGGCCTTGGGCTAATTGTAGTCCGGCAATTAGAGCTTCATATTCAGCCTTGTTATTGGTTGCTTTGAATCGGAATTCTAGAACCGTAGAAGTTTGCCATCCTGAGGGGGAGCGTAAAACTAGGCATGCTCCTGCTTTTTCCTCGGTGGCTGATTCGTCTACATGCAGAGTCCATGGAAGAGAGGAGGAGTACTCTCTTCCTCCCAGGCATTCCATAGGTGTTTGGCCTTCATTTTCAAGAGCTGTTAATTCTACGATGAAATCTGCCAGTACCTGTGCTTTGATTATGGTTCAGGATTTGTAACTGATTTTGAACTCTCCTAGTTTAATTACCCATTTAGCTAGTCTGCTGGAATTTTCTGGTCGATGGAGAACCTGCTTGAGGGGTTGGTCAGTTAAAACCTTGACCTTGTGGGCCTGAAAGTAGGGTCACAAACGTCGAGCCGAGGTAACGAGAGCGAAGGCCAACTTTTCCAGAGAAAGGTATCTTGACTCGGCATCACTGAGAACCTTGCTTGTATAGTAAATTGGCTTCTGGATGCCCTTTTCTTCCTTTAGGAGGACGGTACTGACTGCTCTAGTTGTGGCGGATAAGTATGTGTAGAGTTCTTCCCCAGTTCGGGGTTTTGCCAATAGTATGGGTGACCTAAGATAATATTTGAGTTGTTCGAAAGATTTTTCGCATTCTTCATTCCAGTCCATTTTTTGTGCTTTCCGTTGTGCTTGGAAGAAAGGAAGGTTCTTTTCTCCGGCTTTTGAGATAAAGCGCCCAAGTACTGCTAGGCGTCCGTTCAGCCTTTGAATCTCTTTAAGGGTTTTTGGTGATTTCATTTCAAGTATGGATTGGCTTCTATGCCTCGTTGGGTCAGTATAAAACCCAAGAATTTTCTAGAATGGATGCCAAACGCACATTTGCTCGGGTTGAGGTGCATTTTGTATGCTCGTAGGAATTGGAAGGCTTCTTGTAGGTCAGCTATGTGGTGTTCGGCTTTTTCACTCTTCACGAGGATGTCGTATACATAGGCTTCAACATTCCTTCCAATATGTTTTTGGAAAACTTTACTTATAAGCCTTTGAAAGGTTGCTCCGGCATTCTTTAAGCCGAAAGGCATTACCCTGTAGCAGTGGATTCCCTTGCTGGTGATGAACGAGGTTTTTTCCTCATCGGATTCTGCCATCAGAATTTGGTTGTATCCTGAGAACGTATCTAGAAAGCTTAACATTTCCTGCCCTGCTGTGGAGTTAACCAGATCGTCGATCAAGGGCAAAGGAAAAAAGTCTTTCGAAAAGGCTTTATTTAGGTATGTGAAGTCAATACACATTCTCCATTTTCTGGAAGATATTTTGACTAGGACTACATTGGAAAGCCAATCCGGGTAGTCCACTTCCCGAATAAAACCTGCTTTCAGGAGCTACTGACCTCTTCTTCTGTCTCTTTCTGTCTTTCTAAAGCAGAGTTTCTGCGTTTTTGTTTTACTGGTTTGGAAGCTGGATCAACGCTGAGTTGGTGCTCGATGATGTTTCGGTCGACCCCTGGCATGTTTTCCGACGCCCAAGCGAAGAGGTCGGAATTGTTTCGTAAGAGCATCATAACTTCCTCCTGGTGTTTGGCCGGTAGGTCTGCCCCGATTTGGACAGTTTGTTGTGGCTTGTCGTCATTTAGAGGAAGTATATTCAACTCTTCTACTGATGTTGGTCGATGTTCTTAGTCGTCTTCTAGCTCTTTGGTTTCTTCAACCGTCATAGATTCTGGAGCTTTTCCTTTTGCTTGATTTTTCCCTTTAAGGAGAGAGACATAACATTGCCGAGCGAGGGATTGGTCTCCTCTTACTTCTCCGCACCCATTTTCAGTCGAGAATTTGAAAAGGAGGTGGTAGGTGGAAATGACTGCTTTCAAGGCGTTGAGGGTTGGTCTTCCGAGGATGACATTGTAGCTAGATGCACAACGGACAACCAGGAAACTTGTCGTGATCGTGGATAGTCTATGCGGACTTCCAATGTTGACCGGGAGGTTTATAATTCCTTCAGGATGCAGAACTCCTCATGAGAACCCGACCAGTGCGGATTTTACAGGGAGTAAACGATCTACGTCGAATCTCATCCTTTCGAAGGCACTCCAGAATATAATATCGGCCGAGCTTCTGGTGTCGATCAGAACTCTTCTCATCTCAAAGTTTGAGACGGTAATGGCAATAACCAAGGCATCATCGTGAGAGTGGCAGACCCTACTGGCATTGTCGTTATAAAAGATAATAGGAGGGGTGGCCGGGGGTCTTTTTTGGGTCTGCCCTTCATGGGTGAAACCTACCATCCGAGCCGAGCCTAATTTTTTCGGGAGGCCAAACTCTCTCCTCCATATCCAGGGCAGTCGCTGATACAACCTACTATTTCTCTTCTAGCCTTGTTATGCTTTGGTGACGGTACCCCTTTTTCATCCAAACTTTGGCGGATGTATTGCTCAAGTTTACCTAGCCTGACGACATCCTCGATTGCATTCATCAGATGAGAACACTCTTTCGTATCGTATCCTTTGTTCTGATGGAAGTTGCATTACTTCTCGCTATCCTTCCATTGGTTCGAATTTTTTGCGGGCTCAGGCCAAATTAGGATCTTCTTATCCTGGATCTGCATTAGGATATGGCTTCGAGTTTGGTTAAGGGGGGTATGGTGGTCATACCTTGTTATTTTCTCACCATTCCTGGGGTCTCGGGGCTAGAGCATGTGTGGTTTAGGGCAATATGGGGGTTCCCAACTTCTATGCACCTCCTTTCGTTGCCTTTCCTGTCGGCCCCTCTGGGAACCTATCAAGATTTTGGCAGGGCCTCTCTTTTTGCTCGTCCTTGGCATTTTGTTGAATCTCTTCTTCCCAACCTGCATGGATTTCGTCAGAATTGATATACTTCTGGGCATGACTCATGAGGTCTGTCATATTCTTTGGTGGCTCCAAGGTAAGTGAGAAGCGAAACAGGGATTTCTGAAGTCCTTACATCAGGATGGTGACGGCCATTCGGGGGATGAGGTCGGCGACGTTTGACGCTTCATTATTGAATCGTTCAAGGTATAGCTTGAGGCTTTCTCCTTCGCGTTGCTTGGCTCGCATAAGAGTGGAAGGAGTTTTTTTATGTTTGGAGTAGTTGGAAAAGTGGTCGAGAAAAAGGGTCGCCAGTACTTGGAAGGAAGGGATGGTGCTAGAAGGGAGGTCGATGAACCAGTCTTGAGCGACGCCTTTTAGCGTGGCCGGAAAGGCTTGGCACATGTGGGCTTCGGTTGTTCCCGAAATGAGCATCTTCGGGCGGAAAGATTTTAAGTGAGATGGATCCATCTTTCCGTCATATACCGTTATGGGTGGTGGTTGGAAGCTGTCAGGAACACGCTCTTCCAGTATTTCTCGAATGAAATGAGAGATCACCTGGGGCGCATACCTTTCGGGTTCTCTTCTTCCGCGAGGCTGGGGGCATCGCTGGGGGTGCTCATTACCGGATGGGGTGTACCATTGTGTCCTTGAGGGGGACCGGTCCCGCCGACGAATCGAGGGTGGCTCCGAGCTTCCAGAGAAAAGGGTTCTTTCCTGACGTTCCTCGCTAGGCCTTCTTTCTCTTTGAGTGCAGGCCCTGGACCTCCCCCTGCTTTCCGAGTTCGTTGGGGGGGCTGGGGGAGGTTGATCTTGAGGGGGTTGATGTTGCATGGTTTGAACAACTTGAGCGAGTTGTTCCAGTCGTTGTTCCATATTCTGGTACCGCTCTGCATGGATGTCTTGATCCTCGGGTAGTACTGGAGGGTTTCTCCCTATTTCTTGGTTTCGCCTGTGTGTTGGTTTCTTTATGTCCCGCCTCTTGTCCTTGGACACATTTGGAGCTGGCTATTCGTAAGGTCCCCATAGAAGGCGCCAAACTGTTGAGTCGAAAATCCGGTCTTTTCTTGTGATTAGCACCGGATGGAATCAACAGTTGAGAATTTATATTTGCTAGTGTGGACGCTCACTATTTTGTGGTAAGGTAAGTTGCTCGGACTTCCAGTTTGCAGGAGAAACCTGCGTAGGGAGAAATAAAAACAATCAGAGTGGGCCTTTTCTACCCGGATTTAGCTCCGACGGTCAAATTAGAGAAGGATCTTTTTTGTTTCTTGGAGAGTCAGAGATCTTTTTGTCTATCATTTCTTACCTTTTGAGCTTCCGCTTCTTCCCTATTTATAGGCTTTTGTTTGAGTCTGGCGTTAGTCTTTTTGGAGGTTGGAAAAAGTCCCATCCTTTATCAAAACAAGTGGACCTAGTGGGGCGAGAGGGCCTAGTGGGGCAAGTGGGCTGCTTACTCTTTAACTCCTGTCCCTTCGGTTGTCAGGATGAGTTCTGACATTTTATCTTTTAGGTCGGATCTTCCTTAGATAGAGATCTTCCTCTGTACCATTTTTTTTTGCTATTTGTCTTCCCAATATGTATACTCTGCTCTTGTCTTTTCACAAAAAGGGGAATCCGAATGGGGATCTAGATCGATTTCTTGAAGGGTCGTGATGGTATTCGAGTGGTCGGCTCAGATTTGACATGGGTGACGCCATGTGAGTAATTCGGATTTAATCTGGGGGATACTATTTGAGTGGGTCGGATTTGAACTGGGGAATGATGGAGATCGGTCGGATTTGACCTGGGGGATAATGGAGATCGTGCCATGTGTTGTGAGTTTATTTTAGACACGTGTCTTACCAGATATACCCAAATCATATATAATAAACTGAAATTAGTATATAATATATTTTTTAAGTTACTAAATTTCACTTGATAATATAAGAAAAAATTAATTGAAAAGGATATGATATATAAAAAGGACAAAATGATCACTTTATATAAATTATAACTAGAGGTTTTAGATACTTAAAATATAAAAATTAAGTTTAAAGGATAGTAAGTAAAATAAAAATAAAATAGAGGATTATATGGTATTGTTGAAAACTAGTGATAAGTGATTCACTGTTTTAAGCGGGTGGGAACTATATATAAAACTCAAAATAAAATACATAATATTGGTATAAGAAACAATTCCAAACTTTTCAAGGGGTTAAAATGCAAAGTGCGTCCCAAATTTTGACTACAAACGCATTCTATTTATAGTGGTCGACTCTGTATCTAATCAGCCTAACAACCCCCACATGCGAAGCGGACCGAAGCTAATTTCCGCGCCGGCATCCAACCTGTTCTTCAAACCTTGCTACCTTGGTCGCCGGGCGAACACCTTCTTCTCAAGGCCATCATCCATGGCCCCCCCGCCTATCCTCTCACTCGCCCTCCCATCCGAGACCGGCCGCGTCCTCAGCATCCAGTCCCACACCGTCCAGGTCCGTAAAAATTCGAGCTTTCGCTCTGTTTCTCTTGATTTGTTTGCTGAGTGATTTGCGTGCAAGGTGTTTGTTGAATTGCTTCTTCGGATTTTTCAACTGGGATTCGTTGTCGTGGATTGTAGGGATACGTCGGCAACAAATCGGCTGTGTTTCCTCTGCAACTCCTCGGCTATGATGTGGATCCGATCAACTCGGTGCAGTTCTCCAATCATACAGGCTAGCTGCTTTATATAATTATTCTCTCTCAAGAGTTTTGGAAATCGGTGCAGTTTGACTGTTGTTCTGTATGAGCGCTGGGCTCGGTGGATGATGTACTGGTATTTTTTTCATTCATGGATGGTTGCTAGTCTTAAAAAAACCATTTTTTTTCTCGTTTGTAGGATATCCAAGTTTTAGGGGACAGGTTCTGGATGGGCAGCAGTTGTGGGATCTGATTGAAGGCCTTGCGGCGAATGATTTATTATACTACACTCATTTGTTAACTGGTGAGCCATTGCCATTCTTTTAGCTGTTATTATATGAAAAAAAGGCTGCCATTCTGAATGTTGTAGAATAACTTCACAAAGGCTCACTTTTTTTTGGAAGTTTTTAAAATAATTTTTGTGGAATATCATGTGGCAAAATATTTTTGGATCCCTTATGGAAGGGAAGCCTTGGCGCAATGGTAAAATTGTCGTCATGTGACTTGGAGGTCACGTGTTTGAGTCATGGAAACAACCTCTTGAAAAAAAAAAGTGCAAGATAAGGCGGTGTACAATAGACCCAAGTGGTCCAACCCTTCTCGGACCCCACACATGCGGGAGCTTTGTAGCACTAGGCTACCTTTTATATAATCTGCTTGAGTGTGTTTGATCATATGCGGTTAGAGAAAAATTTTAGTTCATAGGCTAGCTGAGCTTGCAAAAACAAAGACTTTTTGACTTGTAAAATATATATAATCATGTTTGTTGTGTGTATATATGCTCTATTTGTGATGAATCTGCTGTTTCTTGTCATCAAAGACAAGATTTTGCAGCATGTGTTGTGCTATGAGCCTGCAATAATTTCAAGAAAGTTATTTTAATACACATGTAACACCTTGCAGGGATAATAGATTTGGATGTCTATGATGAGCATTTTAATCTTTATCTTATTGTTATTCAGTTTCTTCATATTGTGATTCTCTTATTTTGTTGTATTGGCAGGTTACATTGGTTCAGTTTCATTTTTAAATACTGTTTTACAAGTCGTAGACAAACTGCGCTCAAAAAATCCTGGACTCATATATGGTAAATATGTTTCTCTATATGAAAGCATGCTTCTTCAGAAATGTGGGCAGCCTGTTATTCAATTGTTTCTTCATCTTCCAGTAACAATAATTTACTGGCTATTAATATGGAAAGATCGCTTGGTGTGCCACCCATTCTTCTGAAAGCTATTTGAATGAGGATGGTCATTCAACCCGTTCAGAAGCCCTCGAAGTTTTTATGTTTTACGACTCATTCATATGCAAATTCCTTTTAACACAACTCGAGTTTCGATGTTGTTCATTGCCTCTTTTATTTCTTCATCTACCACATGTCATGCTTCTATGTTCTGCTTGTGCATTTAATGGATTATAGGGGTGCAACAGCCTTTGCATGTTAGTGTTTGTATTTATTTATTTATTATTTTATTACTGCTACTAATTAGTCTTTTATCCAGTTTGTGACCCAGTCATGGGTGATGAGGGAAAGCTATATGTTCCTCCGGAGCTAGTATCAGTATATCGTGAAAAGGTAGACCAAGTTTATGATGATAGTTTTGGTTCCTCAAGTTATCATCATGTGACTTAACTGGTGCATATAATTAATTTTAATATACTAATACTTAGGTTGCAGATTGCTTATTGGAGCATGTGATGCAAATTTGACTGCTGCATTTCTAGCGGAAAAGAGCTAGCAATCAGCATGCTAATATGTTGCATAATGAGTTAGATTGGGTTAAGTTTATAATGCCTACATTTTCTGTATTTTCTTTTTAATTTTCAGGTTGTTCCAGTGGCTTCAATGCTTACTCCAAACCAGTTTGAGGTTGAACAGTTGACAGGATTCAAGTAATTCTATTGCCTTATTTGGTTCCCTTTTAGTTTGTTTTAATTGATTCCAACCTTTTTATCATGGAAGGAAAGCATTTTTATTCAATGTCTGCAGAAATCTTAATGTTTTCTTGAATACTATGGCCAATTCTAAGATTTAAGTAATTTAATTCATTTTATTTGGTCATATGCCATCCTTTACAATGAGTGAATAGGTTTTTTTGACAAAGTGATTTAAGTATACATCTTAGAAGAAATTATTTGGTGACTTGGATTATACCACCAATTATGTTGTACATAGTCCTTTTGGGAAAGATATAAAGCATAATATAACCTAATCTCACCTTCCAAGTCACCATGTGTACTCTTTAATTCTCATATTCAAACATCTGTTAGTGGCATTCGTTTGTTATTCTCTATATACTTTTTTGTTCACAATTATCTTACCAAGTAGACATTGTTTGTCTATTTAATTTTTGTTGCAATCTGGTAAATACATTATGCCATGTATTAACTGTAGAGATTCCTTTCCATTTCACCCATGTTTGTTCTTTCTTTGCATATACTCCAATACTTGTAGAAATCATTATGCTGAAAGAAATCAGTTTATGTGTTGTAGAATCACTTCGGAAAAAGATGGCTTAGAAGCATGTAATCTTCTTCATGCCGCAGGGCCAAAGAAGGTTTGTCGCTTTTGGGATGTGAAGCTGCTAGATTTGTCCACAGAAATACCATATTTTATTTGTTCATTCGCCTGTTTTGGTTATATAGGAATTTTTACTATGCATATCCATCCTTTTTAACTAATGAATAGTGTTATCGACCTTAACCATTTGCAGTAGTTTTGTTGCCAAAATAAGTTTAATCAAAAGATGTGCTTGGCACAGAATTGTCCTCCCATATACATGATTAATCATGTCAAATTCAAAAATATGACTTGTTTCATTGTTGTGATTTCTTGAAATCAAAATTTTATCTTACTGCTTCATCCTTGAATTAGCAGGCATTTTCATTTGAGGTTTAGTCCACTCTTGGACCATTGATTGTTACTATTCTTTTGTATTTTTTTTTTTTAAAAAATACCTATAGAGTTAAGAGTTTGTTCTGTTTTTGGCAAAAACTAATATAATGTTCAAATTCATTTGAAAAGGTGCTAAATTTTGAGCCATTATGGTCTTTTCTGTATCTTCTTAAGTTGAAAGCCTATTCTTGGATATGTTTTCACCTCAGGTGGTAATAACTAGTTTGCATTTGAATGGAAGTCTTCTTCTTATTGGCAGCCATCAGAAAGAAAAGGTAGTACATTACTTTTGTTTTTTCTATCTGCATTACAATGTGTTTTGTGAGGCGTCAAATTTGAAATCTTCATATGCCCATTCAACTTAATCGCAAGGAAAGATGCAGTCTCTTTGATAAAATAATCACAGTTAAGGAAACCATAATTTTCTGAATGCAATCTTATTTTTGTGTTCATGAATCATCCATCAGAAATTAATGTCTTCAGTTTAATACTGTTTCCCAGTTTCAATTTATCCATGAGCTTCATTGCAACCGTTTATTTTTTTATTTTTTTTATTTATAATATGAAGAGCTTGTCTGTTCATATTAGAACAGTAGTTAGATCGGCCATGTTACACGGGAGTAAGTGTTGGGCAACTAAAGTTCAACATATCCAGAAGATGAACGTGGCAGAAATGAGGATGTTAAGATGGATGTGGCCATACAAGATTGGATAAAATTAGAAATGAACACATTTAACAGAAGTACATGTTGCACCAATTGAAGATAAAATAAGAGAATGGCGTTTAAGATGCTTTGAACACGTGTGTTGTAGACCCCTAGATGCCCCGGTTCGAAAATGTGATAGTTTGGTAATAAAAGGTAAAAAGAGGTGTAGAAGTAGACCGAGGATTACATGGAGAGAGGTAGTGTTTAAGGACCTACGTTTATTAGATGTTGATCCAGATCTTGTCCTTGACAGAGCTACATGGAGACAAAAAATTCATATAGCCGACCCCATCTAGTATGGGATTAAGGCTTAGTTGTTGTTGTTGTTTGTAATATGAAGAGCTTGTCTGTTCATTTTTGGAGTTGAAAACAAGCCTCTTTAATGGTCTACAAAATTGTTGCATTTACCAATTTATTTATTTATTTATTTTTGAAGTTTGATCTTCTTTACTATGTATTTTACTGATTACTATGTACTTTTTAGCTTACTGTGAGTGTGCTTGTTAGCATTATTTCTATAAGTGGCGCATATTTACTGCAGGATCACCCACCTGAACAATTTAAGATAGTGATACCTAAGATTCCGGCATACTTCACGGTACGTGTTTCAGTATAAGTAGCAGAACCATGCCATCTTGTTAATGTAATCATTTGCTTTTCTTTTTTCATTTTGTTCTGTAAATGTTTTGTTTAATTAAAAAAGACCCATGTCGATCTTGTTTTATATCAAAAGAGGGTCAAAACTGATACTGAGCCATAACTCAACTTCCTTATTCATATGATTATTTATTACACACATGTTGCATTTGTATACAATCTTAGTTATGCTTGCGGCTGAACATGCAGGGAACTGGGGATTTAACGACTGCACTTTTACTAGGGTGGAGCAATGTAAGGCCATTATATTCTACCAACACCTTAAGTTTATTAGTTTAGCCGATAAGTTCATTTTCCCGAACAACTATTGTATTATAATGTATTTTTTGTTCAGAAATACCCCGATAACCTTGAAAAAGCATCAGAGCTTGCAGTATCAAGTTTGCAGGTATCTTCATTAGATCTGTTTTGTTCTAAATTTAACTTCAATTGTCGATGGGATGTACAACTGATTTGTAGGTATAATGTGTTGAACTGAAAATCGGTTTACAAATGGAAACTAGATTACAGATTTGCCGATTTTTATTTTTTCTCTCATTTGCAGGCTCTGCTACAAAGAACACTGACTGACTATTTAAAAGCAGGATTTGACCCTCAAACAAGTAGTTTAGAAATTCGGTTAATCCAGAGCCAGGATGACATTAAGAATCCGCAGATCAAATACAAAGCCGAAAAATACCATTGAAGGATTACTTAACATCGAGTGCAAAGCCGAGAAATCACCTGTCTAGCAAGCACAGAAAGTTCACATCTTTACAGTCATTTCAGTTGATTTCTTTTGGTTATTGTTCTCAAATAGCATTTTATGCCTGTTTATGCAGTTATTTATGGGATCCCCATATTGAGCTGGTGAATTTTGGAAAAAGAAAAACTGAGATAATGCAATCATCCAACTCTGTGTAAAGTTTCATTTATTCCCTGAAAATATGAATAATGAGTAATGCTATGAGTACAAACTAAATCTAGGTAATAGATTTTTGAATTTATTAATACACATTCATCACCATCTCGAGGTAACTTGAATGGTTAGTTGGTACAAATAGCATTGCTCATGACTAATATATGCCGCATAAATACACCACAAACTTTTAAAATATAATATCCTTCACTTTTTCAGAAAAAATTATAAACTATTTTATAAATAAAAGCAAGCCTTTTATCTCAAAAAAAAAAAAAAAAAAGCTTTTTCCAGATACAACTAAACAAGAGTCTGAACAATAGCAATATGGCTTATGCTTCACTTTGAACATCAAGCACACAACAATACAATAGATGATCTCTAATGTAAATTATTGGGGATTTCTAAATAAATATCTAAGGCTTGAGTTTGAGTGGCCTCATCATGGCATTATCTTCATGATCCAATATCTGCATTTCCACATAACACCAATTAGAAAATCATTGATCAAGAAAACATACAACATGGGTCATTGATGGTATCCATGTTCTACACTAGACCACTATCAAAGTTAAAAGTCTTGTTAGTCAGTCAAGCATTAAATTATAATGGAAGACTTCACACTGGCACTTGAATCCTAGGCCAAAAAGAAATGGACAACCAAAACCAGACATAACCATCCAGCTGCACTGGGACCCAACACTACTTTGTGGCTACTTCACCTTCTTGATCTTCTCCCACTTCAAGAAGATAATGACCATTTCTCTCTCTCTCTCTCTCTCTCTCTCTCTCTCTATATATATATATATATATATATATATATATATATAGACCTGATAAAATCAGTCACCAAAACATCATTTATTTCGATTAGGCCGCTTCCATTCAATTTACTCAAGACAAGATTTCGGTAAAATCCAATCATACTATGGATGGAAAGAGAACATCGTAATAAAATGTTAATACGCCAATTTTCATACAATTTGGAACTGTAGAGTGCCTTCATCTTAATGGGTGAAAAAATATAAAGCGTAGCCAATTTTCATATAATTTGGGAACTTATAGAGTATTCATCTTAACGGGTGAAAATTTATAGAAATCTTACCGGTTCATTTCATTCGTTAAGATAAAGACCCTACAAGTTCTCAAATTGTATAAAAATTGACACGCGAGCTTATTTTTCGATGTTCTTTCTATCCATACGGTTGGATTTCCTCAAAATACTGTGCAATGGGCCAAAAAGAGACGACAACACTTACACAGTGATAAGACCGACCGCGCCATATCATGACCCACTGTGTATATATATATATACATATACACAGTGAATGTTATTGGTTTGTTTTTTTTTTCAAAATTAATATTTAAAAATAAAAAATAAATAATAATAATAATTTTTATTCAGAAAAGATTGACTACTACACTCCCTCTTAAAACAAGAGATGGAAGGATAAACATCTCTCTACTAAACAAAAATTGACTTGTATATATTATTAGATTTATAAACTAATTTTCAAAATAACTGAACTTAAACACTACTTAGTCTATAGCAATCAGCTAAATTAGCAATCATGCAAAATGTATGATAAATCAATCAAAATGTAAATTAAAAATTAAATATTTGTTAGTTGTAGCCTATGCTTTTTTTCTATTTGTATAATTATTTAATATTGAATTGTATAATTATAATAAAAATGGAGAGAAAGGAAAAGAATTTTACTCACGTGACAGTGATAAACGTAACCGGGCTCAGCGGTGGCGTCGAAAGGGTAGGTGGTGTTACCCGGTCCGAGCAGCTCGAACCGAACCAAGATAGTTGTCACGAACCCGGGTTGAAACTTGAACACGTTCTTCCACCCTCTCTCGTGCTTAGCCACCTTGTCTCTCTTCCCCACCGCGTGATCATCCACGTGGCACTTGATCGCGTCGTTCAATCTCGTCATGCAATCCTTGAACTTCTCTTCGTCCTTGATCTCCCGCTGCTCGAGCACTGTGAAGAGTCCCAGGTGTATGTGCAGTGGGTGGTTGTCGTCCGTCAGATTGATCACGTGCCAGATCTCGTTCGTCCCCGACTTCGGCGTCTCCGTCGCCGGCTCCTCGTACGACTTCCCGTTGAGATAGAGGTGGGTTGGCTCGTCGCTAGGGGACGTGTACTCGTACATCGCGATGTAGCGCGTTGTCACCGCGCGATGCAACGCGGGCTTGGGAAGCCGGAAGAGATGCCTCGGGATCCGCGACGGGTCAGGAGATCTCTGCCGTCCGATTATGAACTTCATCACCTTGCTGTTGGTCTCGTCGACGGGGTCGCCGGTGGGGAATGGGTACGCTGCGTCGTTGTGGAGGATCGCGGAGTCGGTGGCGGAGCCGGCGAAGTCGATGATGACGTCGGCGATCTCGGAGGGGGCGAGGAGGAAGGCGCGGGTCTTAACGGGTTTGGAGAGGTAAACGGAGTCGGATCCGATGTGGGTGAAGGGGAGGGAGTTGGAGAGGGAGAAGCGGAAGAAGCGGGCGTTGCTGGCGTTGAGGATCCGAAAGCGGTAGCGGCGGCGGTGGACACGGAGACGAGGCCAGGCTTTGCCGTTGACGATGATGGCGTCGCCGAAGTACTCCGGCTGCCATTGAGGGTGGATCGAGGGGTTGTTGCCGGTGGAGTTCATGTAGATGGAGCCGTCGGTGCGGAAGCTGCGATCGAAGACGACGAGGTGGAGATCGAAGGGGCCGGAGGGGAGGGAGAGAGGGGATTCGACGGCGGGGTCGGTGAGGGCGTAGGCGCCGATCAGGCCGGAGAGGAGGTTGACGCGGGTGAGGCCCATGGCGTGGTCGTGGTACCAGAGGTTGCCGGGGCCCTGGACGTTGGGATAGGAGGAGATCGGAGACGACCAGGTCGGGCCGGTGGCGCGGAAGCCGGAGGTGAACCAGGAGTTGGAGTTGCCGTCGGAGGAGGGGGGGTGGACGCCGCCGTGGAGGTGGACGACGGTGGGGACCCCGGACGAGGGCATGGCAGTGGGAATCGTTGGGTCCCACGGGAGGATATGGCGGGAAGGGAGGTGATTCTCCCAGCTGACGTGGGTGTGGACCCCACTCCGCGCCTCGATTGTGGGCCCCGGCACTGTTGCCGATTCCTTTGAGAGGCCGTACGCGAAGACACGTGTCTCCGGGAGATCCCTGTGAAATTTCTGAAAATAATAAAATTACAAAAAGAAAAAGAAATTAGCTGCCAATCATCCTCTCTCCTCGTTACCTTATAAAATAATATTATTAATAATATTATTATAATAGAGCGCGTGGAACAATAAAAAAATTCAAAGTTTTCCTTAAAATATTGAAAGCTAGTTGAGTGACCACTGCGGCGATAATCACTACGAACTTCGACAATGGGACTCTCGGAAGAACAAATTCATGAAAAACTTCAGAATAATTAAAATAATTCCATTCAAACGTAGATAATTCCAAAGTGTAATATGAGTTGGTTCCAACTTCCAATTGTTAACAAATCGAATTAAGTCGGTGATTAATTAGTTGGGATGGATTCTATCTCAAAAATCTAACGATTCAACACTAAAAATCTCCCAAATCCGCCTAATAGAGAAATTTCCTGGGATTTTCACTTCATTAGCTGGTAAATCAAAAAGAAAAATTAAATTAATCTTATGGGATGGATCGGGACACGAGTAGTAAGCTCATCGGAAAAGTAGAGAGAGAGAGAGAGAGACTGACCCAGAGCTTGTGGAACATGCCGATGGTGAGGTTGCCGGGGACGATGGCGCCGTCTTTGACGGCGAATCCACGGATTTTCGGCATCATCGGCAGGTCGTCCACGAACATCTCCAGCTTCGACGCGGTCAAGAGCTTGTTATCATCGCCCCTTGAGCTTCTCACCACCATTACCAAGGAGATCAAGAAGATGAGAAGCTTCTCCATGCTTCCTCTCTCTTCTCTCTCTGGGGGAATGTCCTACTGAGAGTACACGCTTAAGTCTTCTAAAATATCATGGAACGCATTTCGCTCGGATTGGTTAAAGAATCGATCGTTAGATTTTTCTTTTTTTTTTTTGGACAAAAAATTGGAAAAGTTTAATTGTGAGGGTGACCTGGTTGGGTTTAGTGGGACGAGAATGGGATGAATGATTGTGACTGCTTGGAAATTGATTTTTATTGGTCAATAAAATCACAATAGAGTTCTATTAATGTTAAATTTTACATATATCCTAGAAATGAAATACTGTAATTAGTTGAAATTAGGTTTGAAGATATACAAGTTCTCAATAATTATATATATTTTTTAATTTTTCTTCATGTATTTAGGATTAGCTTTTTTTTTAGTCCAGAAGCATTTCTTTATAAGTTAAGTGATTCTGGGCTAAAAAAAAAACCTGTTTGGATTAGTTTTTTAAAAAAGCAGAAGCTTCAAAAAAAGCACAAACACTACTTTTTTCAGAAACACTAACAGTTTTGGATAAGTTATTTTGAAAAAAAAACATTTTTTTTATAAATTATAAGTTAAGCACTTTTTTGGGAAGCCAATCCAAATATGCCCTTAATCTCATTGGCATCTCTAAACACTCCCAATACAGCCACACATGTGCATGCTCACGTCGTGCACTCACTCTCACGTGCTAATTCATGTGCATGAACATGCGCACACTTGTTTTAAAAAAAAAAAAATTGGATAAATCACATTCATTAATTAGTACAATGAAAAGTAAAGTAGTACATGGAAGGATACATAGTAAGGGTGCGTTTGGTTCACAGAATGGGAATGGAGTGGGAATGAGTCGGAATAGGAATGAGTCGGATTGGGAATGGAATGGGAATGAAAACTGTGTTTGGTTGGAAGGAATAAGAAGGGGTAATGTATTGGGAATGAGAACAGTAAAAAGAGAGATGATATAAAATGACTTTTGTGCCCCTTATATAAATAATAATGTTATATAAAAATTAATGATGTGTGTTAGATAATAACTAATTTTTATATATTTAAGTATTATAATTAATTAATGATTATAAATAAATATTTAAATAATTATTTTTTAATATTTTAAAATTAAATCAATAACTTTATTAGAATATTATTGAATCAATTCTATTTTATTAAAATAATGGGATGATAAATCTACAATCAAACAATATAACCTGAATTGAAGCACAATCACAATTTTCTTATAAAAAATTAAAAATTATATAAAAAAAACTATACTGAAACAGAATATAATGCAGTGTGTTAAATAATAATTAATGACTAAATTAATTTCTTAATGTTGTGTTATTACCCTCACTTTGCAGCTGTTCCTTAAATTTTAGCTTTTTTAATAAAAACCTTAAAAAACAGAATATATTGTATATTTTCGGACACGAATTCTATAAGCTAACAATTGAACATGTTGAACATGTAATCTTGCTCATCAGATTCTCAATTATCAAAGTTGACAGTGAAGAATATGGTGAAGCAGATGGCTCAAAACTCAATAAATTAATAACACAACATACACCCTTTTATTCAATGGTTGTGACCGGCACAGCTTGTGAATGTGAATCATCCATCATGAACACCCTGTGAGCTCCAGGCAGTGCTTACTGCATCAGTGGATTCTCCCAAAATAATAGCAAATACTGCATCACAATCAGTGTGTTCTCTTCAAATTCTATAATTCCTGGAAGAGCAATATTCATATAAAACAATCAAAGCATATGGAAAACTAAATGAAGACATTGCACAACTACCCAGCTAAACACACAAAACATTACCATCCAACTTCAACAAAAGTAGAAACTTAATCTGTCACAAAATCACAGTACTCTGAAACAACAGTAAATTAACAAGTCACAAACTTCAACAAACAAACTTAAGCTTACATATCAGTTGGGACAAATATGGATCTTGATAAAATTACACGACAGAAACGCAACTTCTTGTCGTCAGGCAAGTCCAAAAAGATTTGTAGTTGATCATCATCTTTGGACAAAAACTGCAACATGAACATTGCCTCATCATCAGAAAGACCTTCAACATCAAAAATTACACGTCCAAGTAATTTTTTCCTTTCTTCACGGGCCTTATCACGATCTGCCTCGCGGGCCGTAGACTCTGCTAGTGCCTTAAATCCAGGACCAACCATTTCCACGAACGTGAGAAAATGTTGGGATATTTTCTCCATTGATGGATCCACAAGACTCTTCCTCTTTCCACGTGCTAGTACTCTTGAGGTACCTGTCTCTGACTCCATAGGCTTAAGCGGCCGAGCTTGAGTGGGTTGCTGCGTAGATATATTCTCATCATCTGCCATTTGGAATAAGGGTGTGTCATCATCCAAAGTTATGTTCTCATTTAAATATTGCTCCGCGTCATCTCCGATGTCTCCCCTTGCATTGCCATGCGCTTCTATCCCTCATAAGACCGGGCAAGCCGATTAAAAAAGGGAAAGATTTTCCATAAAGACCTAAGTAGCCTTCCTTATGGTTCTGCATTGCATTAAAAAAATACAGTTAATAAGACAAAAATCACATAAAAGTCATTGCATAATTACCAAATAACATTATGTATACCTTAACATATTCATCATATGCACTTTTTTCACATTCAACAGTACTCCTCTCATTGTTCCAAACAAAGCCACTGATTTGTAGTATATCAACGATTGCAGTAGTCTTGCCCCTGAATAATTTAACCCGAGACTCAATATTGGGCACAGCTTTCAATGTGGTTGTCGGAATCTTTTCCTTCACCATTTTTTCCAACTGAAGAACGTATCCATTTCTAAACCCATTTTCTGCCCGCCACATTGAATTTGCAGATAACTCAACTAAGGCGTCGATAAGGGCTTCATCTTCTTCAACGGTCCAATAATGTTTGTTTTGGCCCCTACCCCGTGTTTGTGAATCTGTTTCCATGCTACATGAAGAAAGGGAGAAAAAAACATAAGTGTCAAACATGTAAAATTGTCAAGTACCTTGAAACCAAACCCCCTAAACTGTCAAGTGCCTTGCATACCAAACAAACTCATGAAGAACCTGATCCACCACCTTTTTCTTTGGTGGTGGAGAAACCAAACCCCCTAAACTCTCAACTCTTTTATTAATGTATTCCTTCCAACAGAGCCACACAATAAAGAAGATAAACCCAAGAATTGCAAACAAGTAGCTATAGCTAGTATAACAAGAGAGAAAAAGGAAAGTGGAGAAGCCTAATTACTTCTTACTTTTCATAACAACAACAACAAGAAGAAGAACAACAAGGTCAAATTAATTAAAGAAAGAATCTAAAGAATTAATCACCATATTTATATGATCACAATGAAATCAGCAGTAAATCAAATGGAATAACACGATATAAATTCACAAAGTTTTAGCTAGCTCCACAATTCAATAAAAATTCAGAAAAATAAATAAAGATAGCTTGATTGGTTTGGTTTGGTTTGGAACTCAGTAATGGCAATCCATTACTGCTAAGCAGCTAAAATGTGGTTTGGCTTGTATCCAAAAGGATGGCTCTTTGTAGGAAAAAAAAAAAGGATGATGTGCAACATGGATTTATTAACAAGAGGATGGCTCTTTGCAGCTAAGCAACTATATTACAAGAACCAAATCATGCTAATCAGCTAAGCAGCTATATTACAAAAGGATCCTGCTAAGCAGCAAAATTTTAAGTAAAACCTGCCCAATAGCAATTGCAATATTTTAGATCTCATCAATTCACAAATACTTCAAAGAAAAGCAAAAGGATGGCTCTTTGCAAGAAAAAAAAATCCAAACAAAAGCATGATGTGCAACATGGATTTATTAACAAATATTCATTATAGTTCTAAATTTCTTATATTGATTGAAAATTAAAACTCTATCATTAAACAAGATTAATTGTAAGCAAAGAGAATGAAATGTATCTTTATTTGGTGGATCCAAATGGGATCATGTTTCCTGAAATGCAAATGAGTTATTATTTATCATGCAGGGGAACATGGAACAAAAACTATCAAATCCATGTGCTCCATTAAAAGAGTGGAGAATATGTAAACATCTGAACAACTAGAGATGGAATAGAAGCAATGGGGGAAATAGGGTTACCTTACAGACTCAGCAAAGGTGGTGTTGGTCAAGCCGCAGGAGAAGATCAGAATCAGCAGCCCTAAAAGCTTTCCGCCGGATCACGAGTGGGCTCGGGAGCTTTCCGCCGGAGAAGACTCAACTGGAGCAGTGCTTTCGTCTTGAGAAGCAGCAGCGCTGGTTCACAGATTGGGAGGCGAGGGCCTCAGGCGGCGCCGAGGACCTAGGGCTGGGGATTTCTCATCTCGTGATTTCTCAAGTCGCGATCCAGAAGTCCAATTGAGGGGAGGGCATATGGGTAATCCACCAAGTCCGGAATCAGAAATCCGAGCGATTTGAGCGGAATGAAACTTCCATCGATTCGGCGCCTGATTTCTCCTTCATTCCCCGCGGATTCCTCAACCTGGACAGCCAAACGGGGGAATGGGAATGATCCCAGCCCATTCCATTCCCATTCCCCCAAACCAAACGCCCCCTAAGTCTTGCCTAGTCATGTGGGCTAGGGGCTTTGTCAATGCTCGATATACTCCATCACCTTGGGTCTTCATCCTCCTTGAGATCGGGGTTCAAAGGTGTATCCCCCATCTCCTCGTTCTTGGCCACTCCTCTCTCTTTCAAGACTTTGTGCTAGGCTCCGTTTGATCATCGATTCTATCGGCATCAGCTTCAGTTTCTTGGCTGCGGATACGGCATCCAACCAAGATAACATAAGAAAGTCAATTTCCCGGATAGTTCTGGAAAAAAAAACAATGTTTTCCACAAAGCATCTCTAGTTTCTTTCGCGCTAAATGCTCCAAGTAATCGCCATGATCGCCAGGTGTCAGCCCGCCTTGGTATCCTTGTGAGTCCTATTTCCCAGTGTTCCACCCTTCAGCCCCCAAAGATCCTTCAGACTACGAGGAGTCAAATAAACACATGCGCACACTCTTTAATCTTCTATTTTCTTGCCAATAAAGTGCAATGAAATTAAATTTCTTAGAATTTATTTTTTAAAAGTACAATGACAACTAAATTTTAATGGTAGGGTAATATCCTGGGGGTACTGTACTATACCTTTATCTCATTTTGGATACCTAACTTCAATTTGTATCATTTTGGGTACTCAACTTCGATTGTGCTTTACCGGGAGGGTACTAGAAGAATTTCAGTATAATTTCTCGCAGGAATTGACCACTTAATGCCACGTAATAGGCTATTGGACAAGTTCAAAATGATCTAAGGGGACGAAATTAGTTTTGGATTTGTCCACGTGGCTAAATCCAGCGAGAAATTGTACCGAAATTCTTCTAGTACCCTCCCGGTGAAGCAAAATCGAAGTTGAGTACCCAAAATGATATAAATTGAAGTTGGGTACCCAAAATGAAATAAAGGTATCGTACAGTACCCCCCCAGGACATTAACCCTCTTAATGGCTTAATCCCATACTATAAATGGATCGGCTCTATGGATTTTTCGTCTCTATACCCCTCTATCAAATGAAAATTTTGGCTCAATATCTAATACACATAAGTCTTTAGACATTCTCTCTCCATATAATTTTAGGCCTATCTCTATTCATATTCTTATCTTTTATTACTAAACTATCACATTTTTCAACCGGGACACATAAGGGTCTACAATGTACATGCATATCCAAATCATCTTAAACACCATTCTTTTATTTTATCTTCAATTGATGCAACACTTTTTGTCATATATGTTCATTTCTAATAAAATGAAGAAAAACTTCTATAGAACGGTATTTAGACCAACAAATTTTGAAATGTAATTTTGGTTAAACCCTCGTGGGAGTATGTTTATTTATAATTTGAATTATATCATCATTCAAAATTAAAGTGCATTATTTTCATTTTCATAACCAAAAATCTTTCCCTCTTCCTTGCATGGGTCGACAGCGCACAGGCAACCCAACAGCACCAATTACAACCCATGGCCTAGCTTCATCAAAGCATGCCTCCCTTTACACCTGACATCCAAGGGCTGCAGGCCCTGCATACGCACTTTGAAGATGCTGAGGCCGTCCCAACAGGGACCCCGTAAATCTGTAACCCAATTTATCACTATCAATAAAAGAATGTGGTTCATCCACTTTTTCAAAAAAAAAAAATAACCAAAAATCTTTATAAAATTAAGAAGATTGTAAATTCAAAAACTTTTAGTTAAAAAAACTATATACATATGTTGATGTTGAGATCCATCTCCCTTAGAGATTTGGACTGATCATAAGCAACATGTGAGATGAGTTTCGAATAAACTTGTGATTGGGGAAATAATTCTTCTAAACTATGAGTGTCTTCTATTTTTTTTTAGATGGCTCTTGAACCTAGAGGTCATTCTTTGTTTGGAACAAGACCTATGGATACAATGAGAAAGGTGGTGGGTGCTTATGGCCGAGATAGCTCCGACGTTGAAGTCAATAAGAAAATGAGAGTGAAAAAGAAAAAGACAAGTGAGAGTTCTTTAGTGAATTATACCATACAGTAGGAATTTGATCCCTTGCCCTAGTAGCTTTTTCATTCCTTCTATAGTCCCGATAACTTCGGTCATTACTGTGATATGTAGGGGATTCATGATGTCGATCTCCTGCAATCTGTCGGACGTCCAAAATCATGCCACATGTAGACCGGCTATATATATATATATATATATATATATATAGGGGTGATACAGTCACTGCCGGCGGCCTGACTGTATCACCTCTCATATATATATTTATATATATAAATATATATAACTTTAATAAATAATTTAAATAACACACAGGGACTAAATAAAGTTTACTTGATATAACGAATAATCAATCAAACTTGATCAAAAGGTCCGATAATCCGGTATATTCCTCGAGTCCTCGAGAACGTTCTCATCTCTGAACGAGCGAGAGAGAGAGCAATGGCGTCGGGACTTCAGATGGATCAAGAAACAGCTCTGGAGCTGGTGAAGAAGGGGGCAACTCTCCTCCTGCTCGACGTTCCCCAGTTTACCATCTTCGGCATCGACACCCAGGTACACCTTCAATCCTCATTTGTTGCTTCCTTTCTTTTCCGGGATCTTTCAAACACTTGAATCAAAACCCTAACCCTAAAGAAAGTTTTCGTATGTCTTGATTTGTATACTTGAAGTGTATGGAATCATTCAAGAAGTGCCAATCAGTAGAATAAGCGAGCATGGGAGAGAATCGAAAATCAAAACTTCTCTATGAAACTTGTTGCGCATTCTAGGTTTTTAAAATATATCAGTATAACTGAATGATAAAGTTGCTGTTTAAAGTTTAAACCATCACTTTCAGTATTCATGTGGTTATTTTGAATATCAACTTCCTCTGTAATATGTTCAATTTGTTGTATTTGTTTGAATCTTTTATAGCAATGGAAGACCCTCATGCTTATACGCATTTCTGTGTGTTTTCTTGATGTATTTGTGGCCATCTAGTAGATGTTCTCTGTTGGGCCTCTGTTCAAGGGCATAAAGATGATCCCACCAGGTCCCCATTTTGTATATTACCGTCCGGCAAACAAGTAAGTCTCATTCAATCAGAAACAGGAACACTGCTTTTCATTTTCATATGCCCCTATAGAAATTCAAGTGTTAATAACTATTTTGTTGTCTAATAAACACTTGACTGATTTTGAATTTTATTTGGTTTATTTTATCGCTTGTTACATAAAGGGAAGGAAATGAGTTCTCACCAACAGTTGGCTTCTTCATCACTACTAGTTACTCTGAGGTATTCTATTTCGAACATTCTCACATGATTCAGTAGATTAATTTCCCTTTTGTATTTTAAGATTTTCTACATAAACTTTAGCTTAGCTAAACTGTACATCTAATTTTGGTGCCATTGCAATTTTATTTTCTTATGAAAATACATGTGCAACCAGAAGTTATCATTCTAGGCAAAGCCATCAAAACTCTTCTAAAAGCAGAAACACTGGCCAGAAATATAGATATTGATTTGATCAAATAAGTTATGCTCTTCTCCTGTGTTTCTAATAGGTATTTTGGAATAATTGCAGAGCCACATATAAAACATTTTAAATTCTTTCTAGAAGAAATAAGGTCTGGTCATGCATGTTCAAGAATAGTTTTTGGGGGAGATTGTTTTTTCACTTGTGCCGCCCTATTCTGGAACTAAGAATTGTGCTTCCCATTTGTTATTATGATATTTTTGTGTACCTTCTTTTATGTGTTGGATTACATTAATGGTTTTCATATAATCCATACAGGTAGTTGTTCGTAGATGGAATTGCCAAGAAGAGTGCTTGGTGAAAATTTCGGAGGATGAGGTTATTATTTCCCTAGTAGTACATAACAACTGAAAATTTTACTTTGAGATGTTACTAAGAGAACTGGAGATTAGTACTGAATTTAGTGTAAGAATTAAGAATGGTGTATATCTTTGTTTTATTTGTGTGAGATATTTGATTTGTTTCCGCTTTATTCCACATTTATTTCCTTAATGTCATTGGTTGGCATCTTAAACCAATGAGCTGTCAAGCAGATTTAGTACTGAATCTAAAACAACAAATAGGAGTGCAGCTATGCTGAAGCAGTGAAACGGTTTGAGTTTGATGGTCAACTTGGGCCTTATGCTTTAGATCACTTTGGAGAGTGGAAGAGGCTATCTAGTTACATCACAAATAGTACTATTGAAAGGCTTGGTAAATGTTACATGCAATCTTTCTTCATAATTTGATCTGGATTAGTCTACTTCCTGGAATAATTTTCTTTTTCATTGTTGTTGGTTCTATGTGGAGTAGGTTACATTATCTTTTTTGTTTACATTTCCTGTTTCATCATTTACACATAATTCTTTTATTCATGAATGTATGAAATTCACAAACTAATAAAATCTTCCTTGTGCAATCTCACCATAGAAACATGTCAACTTCTTTGATAAAGACATTTTCATTTTCATGAAAACTTTAAACTATAGTGGTACAGTAAGTACACTGGAATTTTCATGGTGAAGTATTCCATATTTGATCAATGAACAATTGTTATTTTCTAGTATTTTACTGCTAACTGCAGAGTATTGGTCACACTATTTTAATATGTTAATGGGGGAAAATGCTGTTATTTGTTGCTAATTTGGTTAACTTTCTATTGAACCTAAAGTCATCAAGAAGATCAGGAAATTCGGGATAGGTTGATCTTGGAAGGGATTTAAAGGGTTCATGGGAGAACATGTTTTTATTGGTTATAGTGCTTGTGGTTCTGGTTAAGAACATCAAGCTAGATATTAGTATCGAAACTTAGACAATGAAGGCCAAATCTCTTGTGCCTCTTTCATCTACCAATGTAAATGTTGGGAGTGCCCATCTACTTCCTGGAAATAATAAATGTTTTATAAGCAAACATTGAACAACATTTAACCTTATCATCTATTTCTTGTAAATCCTTTACTCAAAACATCATCAGATCACTTTTAAAAGTCAATTTTCTGTGACTATGTTATTTTTCCTTACTCCAAAAGTGTATTTGTTTTAATTCTTGTATTGTTTTTACATGCTTGATGCACCATTTGATCACAGAGCCAACTGGGGGAGACATTACAATTGCGTATGAATCTGAATTGGCCGATGAAGTTCCTAAAACAGCCATGGAGATACAGTTGGTGGAGCAATTTAGAAGCAGCAAGTTTTCCAGTAGTACCTCAGACAAATTACACAAACAGACATGCTACTATACACTAATTCCCCAAATTGTGAAGCATAAGAACATTTCTAGAGAAGAGCTTACTGCATTAAACCTTGACAAAGTAAGGTTCTTACTATAATTCTAAAAGTTGGGTATTCTTTGTTATTGTTTTGGATTTTGTAACATTCTAAACAGTTTCAATGTTTCTCTTGTGGCTTAGTTATTAAAAAACTTAAGATCAAAAGTTCATTTCCATGTTGTGGTAAGTTGAATGTGAGATGGATACATTTGAGAACTTGTTCTTCATAAGTTTTCTTATTACCAACTACATAATTTTTTTTTATACCAAATTTTGGATTTGAATCTAACATGAAGTGATTTCTGGCTTGACACTAAGGGTAATCCATCCTGCAGTTTTAGTATCTGAAAAGATATTGCCACCAATATTTGCTTGTTTCCTATCTTTCTGGCATTATAATAGCTTTTTCGATTGAGTAACTAAATGTGCTCTTTTGAGTGACTAGTTACAACTTCCAAGCACAGTGGCTGCGGTGTATATACACATTGTTTCTGGTGCCCTAGTAATGAGTTATTGCTATCAGAACAAGTCAAATGAAAGGCCATCTATGCAAATAAACTAAAAAGAGGTCATATAAGCAATATGCTTAACCTGTGGACTTGTTTTCACTAATCCCTTTAATTACTCAAATATCTGAGAGACAATTCTCCATAAACTAGTTACTGAGACATGAATATTTTCCGATTTCAAGTGATTAGTGGCTTGATGGTTTTATCTCTAGTTGTAGGTCCTTGTTGCAATTTATTAAAATTTATTCTACTTCTATTAATTTTTTTTTTCAGAATTTTTCATATTTTTGATTTTGGTATACTGTATACAAGTTTTCAAATTGTGAAAATATTTGTGTGTGCTTGATTATGCTACTTTCTTTACTTCACTTTGTTGAGGTTAGGGTGATGTTGTCATGTTAGAGACATTTGCTATGACAGGACCACTGATTCAGTGATGAGTCTTTAGACTACATGCATATTGCTTCTCGTATCAAAAAAGGTCTTGTGTGGAAAATTGCAAGTCTCCAATTTTTTTTTACAACTATATGTATTAAAGATATATCTTTGTTTGTGTGCCAATTGTTGAATGCAATAGATATGCATTTGAAATCTAGCTTACTTTTTACGGCTTCCCATGTAATGGATGGTTGTTATTTGCATCGTTGTTTTCTGATGCATGATGTATTTCTTTATAGATCTTCTATCAGCAGGCTTCCTAAAAGGCATTGATTATATTGAGATACAAGTATTCTTATGACAATGAGATGTTTCACTAAATAGATTAAATTTATTCAGACACAGTTGTTAGAAACCATCCTGTTGAAGGACTTCAAGGGTGCAGAGGATCTACTTCTCGCAGAGCTACAATTTGCATTTGTTGCATTTATGGTAAGGTCAACTAATTATTTCCATGTTCTGTCCATTTAGGTAAGTGTATTATTGATTTTAAAAGTTCTAAAAGCTTGCAGATGGGACAATCACTTCAAGCTTTTTTTCAATGGAAAGCATTAGTTAGCCTTTTCCTCAGCTGCACAGAAGCTGTAAGTGTGTGTGTGTGTTTTTCTGTTTTATTCAAGTACGAGATCTATCTGAGAGAAATCTTCATTTAGGTGTTTAGTTGAACTGTGATGATAGAAAAGAATATTGCCATGCAGAAGGCACATTGTCTAATGGATCTGCATACACTAGGTGGAAAGGAAACAATCTTGAAATTCATGAATGTATGCCAAAGTGTCACATGAATTCTGTAGTTTATCACCTAAAGTACCAGTTTAAGAAAAGACTCTAGGACTATATCATAATATCTAAAAATATGTTGCCATGTGTGTAAATATTCAGAAGAAAGTTCTTCCTTACATCAAGCTACTTCTATGAGAGAACCATACTGAAGCATTATTAGGTCTTGACATTTCTTGCAAACATGACTAAAGCTTCTACTTTAGTTAGTGTGTATTATTTTTCTAATATGATTATTTTCCCAGCCCCTTCAGACGAGGAGTCGGCTATTTTCCAAGGTAATAATAATCTTCCTGGATTCATCTTCTTTTTTTTTTAACTAAAGTGGCGAGAAACTTCTCTGCATTAACTTCTTTGGTGTTTTGATGTATTGTACCACAATGAATTTCATCAATCAGAACTAATGCAATAAATACATGGGGCATGACATTCTTTGGGGGTAAAAATACCTTTCCACCTTTATTTAAAGAGTTACATGTTAATTAAAAGCCCCAGGTTAAAATTTTCAATTTACTCTTTTTCATCTCACACAGGTCATGTTTTATCATTATTGTTTTACTTGGTCCTTGTCAATGTGGTGTTGAATTGGGTGCAAACCCCATTTGGGCCTATTTTGGATGAAGCCAAGTGACTAACCCTATTACTTGTAGTTGAGTTAGCAATTTACTCGTCTCTATTCCTCAATATTGCACGGAGTTAGATCTAAGGGTTGAGATTGACTCAAGGTTGAGATTTTTCCTCTTATAATTGTAGTTTTGAAGTGATAGTGAAACTATCATTTACATTGTTTCATGTGGATGTAGGCCTTGGTTTTCACCGAACCATGTAAATTGTTCGTCTCTTTTGTGGCTTTGTTGTTTTTGTTGATTTGGTGCCGTGTGTTGTGCATTTGCCTTATTCGTGGTTTCATAGTTTTGTCTTTCTATCCATTCTCCCTAACATCTGGTACATCAATGAGGATGTGGTTACCACATCACTGCAATGCTCTATTATCATGCTAACATGTAATGATCACAACATCTCATCTGTACATGTCCTGATGTATGGCATGCTTGGTGTTGGAAAAATTTTATTGTAAGCTTTTTATTATTTCAGCAATTTTCCAATTGCATTTTTACTATTACAATGATTAATGATTCACAATGTGAAAGGCTATGAATGGATCACTAGCATGATTAATTCTTGTTACCATTATTATTGCAATTATGCATTCTTACTCAGTACCTGATCTGTACAGTTTATTGAAGTGATCTACTGGCAGCTAAAGCATGGTTTTCAAAAACAGCGAAGGAATTCTGCAGCTGAGGATAAGAAAATCTTGGCATTCTTAGATGATGCTTGGTTCTCAAAGGACACCTTTCTGTATCGTCTTTGCAAGGTTTTCCCTCTCAGCTTTCTCAATCTAATGCTAGTGTAGAAAGCAAGTTCTTCAGACCTCTTTTAGGGCTGTAACCAAGCAAAGGTCTGGCTTAGTCTCCTTGCTCAACTGAGTGCATATTAGATAAACTCAAGCACAGCCCATAATTGAAATTTCATGTTAAAATATTCAATTGGGCTTGAGCTTGTGTTCAGGTTCATGTGATTTTCAAACTTATTTTACCCAGGCCTGACCACCAGAATCCCAAAAAGAAATAGCACATATTCCAGGTCTTCACACTGTCTTGGCTAGCCCAGCATGTTGACTCCCCACATACAATGTGCTGTGTGGATTGCATGTGCTGTGTGGATTTCAATATTTTATCAATAAGCAGATTGTTCACAAGTTAAATGATTTACCAAGTGCGCATATGTACATAGTCACATATGGAAATTTACTTCAAAGTTTACCTTTTATTTTACTAATTAACAAAGTATGAATTTGATTAACTAGGCTAATTCTATTTTGCTTGACATGTTTTCTCTGACAATCAATTTAATGATTACATTAGTCGATTATGAGAAAGTTGAAGATTGTGATAAACTGATAATTGGTGTGGTTCTTGATGAAATAGTTTGTCAGATGTTTGCTTGGAAGATGCTTTAGTTGACACTTGTGCATGTTTCTGATTTCCAGGACTTTTTTCCTTTGGTTTTACAAGCGCCTGTTATTGATGGAGATCTTCTTACATGGGTATGAATGCTGAAACCTTTTATTAATTCTTTGACTCAGACCTTTCTGTTCTCTTTGCAAAATGACAAAAATACCTTCATTTTAGTGTAACAAAAGTATCTAGGTAATCAAGATGGAATCCATGACATGAGAGATAGAATTTAGGTAAATTCTTTTAAGTTTTGGTGTAAACCAAATAAAAAAGAACTAAATGGTTTGCATTTTAGGATATAATTATGAGTTGGGATTATCTATTCTAATTCTAAATGTCACTCAGTAACTGTACAACTCTGTTGCGTGGAAATTCAGGTTCACAATCCTTGTTTCATGTTTAGCATCATCACTGATTCAACATTGAATAATTTTTCAAAAAATTCTCTTCCACAACAAGCTGACTTGCTATATTTCATATGTAGACTAGAAAATTGAAGACGCTGCTCGAACACATCTTCGGCTGGGACTTTGAGGACAGTGCTCTTGATGTTATGCGCGAATATGGGGATGAGGTTGCTTATTCATTGTATTAGGATATAACTTTTGCCTATCTATCAATCTTTTAAACTGGGACAGTAAATTTATCTTTATTTAATTTCTTGCAGTTCTCTCCAGTGGTTGTACCTCCAGATGAGGCAATGCCTGTTGAAGACTAAGCTAATTAGTTGTGGAAAACAGGCACATGAATCTCCCAATCATATTGTAGATTAACTTAATTAACATCTTGTTCCCTGCCAATAATGATGGCCAAAGTAGTGAGTGGTGATTTATCTCAGGTTTCTGCATGTGTACTCTGATTAACTTAACATTTTGTGGGCTTTCATGATTTCATACAACTTTTTGATTGTAATGCAGTGGAATTGCTTGAATTATTCATGATAAATCACATAAACTAGTTTCCTCTCAAAGTTTTTTAAATCAAAATACCAACTTTTTATGATGTTGTTTTTAACAACATTTAATTAATTGAAACCACATTATTAATTATTATTTTAAAATAAGTAAATAAATAAATATTAATGGTGAAGGTTCATCAATTAAAAATATATTTTCTAATTTTTTTAGTAAATTATCTAATAATTTTGTCCTTGTTTATAGTTCATAACTTCCAATTTTGTTAACATGGATGTAATATAAAATTATCAAAAAGTTTATTTAATTACTAAAATTTTTATATAAGGTTTTATGAGAAAAAAATACTTTCTGAATAATATATATTGAGCAATGCTATATATTCTAAACAGTATCCATTTAGAAGGACCATCCAAAAAAAACTTGAATAGATCTGTTTGGGAAGGTTTTTTGGAATATATATCATTCCTCTATATTATAATTAAAAAAAAATAGATAATTCACTATTTATCAAATAGTGAACTATTTGTCAAATGGTCTTTCGGTAGGGGTGTGTAGGGGTTTAATGTAAATAGTGTTTTGAGTGGGGTGAGTATAAAAGCAAAATAGTACGGAATAGTACCAGAGACTATTTGATAATTACCCCTTAAAAAAATGAATAAATAATTTATCTAAAATTTTTAAAAATGTTCATATTTCATCTCTCGGCCCTGATTGCTTTTGCGTCCCCGTCTCCCTCTTCTCACTTTGCCGCGACGCCGACGCTCTCCTCTTCCCGGTGACATCTCCTCTTCATCTTCCGCATGGTTTTCAGTTCTTTTTCCTCCTTTTCTTCTGCTCTTCCAGCTCCTCGGTTATGCTATCGAGCAGCCAATTCCTATTGCTTACGGCCTTAATCCTCGCTTCTCCCTTCAATAACAACCAGGGCATACAGCGAAAATGTCCATGCCTCTGTGTCGCCGCCTCGGAGCCACTCTCCTTCGATCCATGCCCCTCGACAGGTTTGTTTTCTGCTTCTGAACAGAATCCTTTTTCAAGCTTCTACTTTTCAATTGATCGTTGCATGCCTCTAGGTTTGGGCTGCCAATCGGAGTTCGTATTGGTGGTTCTCCGAGTGCAAGAAGCATAGGAGGAGCATGCAACCTTTCTATTACACAGGGTTTGTGGTTTTCATTTCCTGTTTCCTTGTGGCATTAAAGTTTGGAACTTTGATGGTTTTGGATGCTTTTGTTTATGTTGTGGTATCAAAGCTCACAATTTTTTTTTTTTTTTAAAATTCAAATTTGGGTCTTGGAATTCATTTCGTTTGCAAGCATTGGTTTAACAAGTCTCGTATTGATGAGATAAAATGTTTGTGGAATGTTAAATTGTTGTCATGTTAGCTTCTAATTGTCATTTAATGAAGAAAATTAAAAGAGTGATGGGTATTTTGGATGTTTATTTCAGTTCACAGTTACAACTAGAGCTACTAATTTAAGTAGAGGATAGGTTTTTCTTACGAAAAATGTAGTTTGTGCAAATGCAAACAAACCAGCTTGAAAACAATGTGATTTGCTGTATGGATTGGATATCTATACACTTTTATGGAGGATGATTTGAGGATTCCATTGCTTAGAATGGATGTAGATGCCTAAAAAACTGGCCTTTTTTTCTGTCTGAGATAAATGATGCAAGAAAGGATTTGCACAGTGCAAATGGTGTCAGTTGAACCAATAGGTTTCATCAAGTTTTTATACCTTATACATGTTTCCCACTTAACATTTGATTTGCAATCTGTCCACGGTGGCAAGAATTTTCTCAAGAAACTTTTCCTAAACGGAATTGTAACTCTAGTAGGGTCTAGCATTGTGAAGTTGTGAATAGGAGAGAATACCTTCATAACTACTGATAATGGAACTCATGAACCTTTTATCATCCTTCTCAAGCATGATTGATGCTCCTATTGGTGATCATCTTTCTAACTTCTACAACTGATGCATGTGATTGGTGTACCAAACATTAGCTTAGAGCCTTTTGCTTATTTGTTAATCCAACTTTTAGTTTGTGTTGGACTTGAATTATGGGTAGTGTAGTTTGATTTTCATATGGCTTATCTACTTGGTGTCTTCTATTCTGAAATGGTGATTTAAATCATATGATTGAGAAATGCTTAGATAGCTCGTGTCTTTTCAAATAAAATGTCATGTCTTCAGTTTTTCTGGTGCTGTGTTTATGAAATGGAATTTCCTATCCTTCTTTTGGAGCTTGAATTATATCTGCTAGAGTTTTGTTTTAGTTCTTTCAACTCTATGCTGCAGTATGGCGATCCTACACTCGGGGAAACACACATTCTTATAACTTATTTGGCAATAGAATACCTGGTGATGAGGAATTCAGAAAGGCATGGGCAAAGAATGTTGATGAGGAGGACTGTCTATGGACAGGCAGTGATGAGGATGAAGACAATGAAAAAGTTGATAGCAAATTGGAGAGAGAGATCAAGAAACTGAAACAGAAAGCGACAAAAAATGCAGAACTTATAGATGGAGATGACAGTGATGAATTGAGAAGCATTTGTTCTGAAAGTGATGAAGAGAAGACTCTATGGAGTGGTAGTGAATGTGATGACGACGACGACATCCCTACAGAGGCTCATCCAAATGAGCGAAGTGATCCATATATAGACAAGTTGTTTGAGTTTGAGGACACACCTAAATATCGAACAATTGCAGAGCTATTGAAAGCTGAAAAAGAACCTCCAGAGCTATCTCCAGGAAAACAAGCTAGGAAACTTGCTGTAGAAAATGCTCTGAAGAAATTAAAGAAGGGACCGGATGGTCGATACATAAATGTTTGGGAGGTTATGAGTGATATCGATATTCTGATTGGAGCTTTTGAGAACATAGTTTCAGGACCAGAATACGCAGAGCTACGCGAGGGTGGTCCAAAGAAGTTAAACATGCAGTTCTTCAAGGATATACAAACACGAATGAGGGATCCAAATTTTCAATTCTCTCCTGAGTTGAAACTAAAACCAAAGAGCAAATTTGTTCCGAGAAAAAAGTGGCAGAAGTCTCAATCTAGACGAAAGAAGAATGAGAGACGCTGAAACAAGTTAATTTCTTCTTTTCTATGAGAAAACAGTTTCTGCAATCTTGTACACTATCCTTGTATGTTAACCTTCAAAATTTGTACATTAGGATAAACTGTGAAGTGCACCTCCTTTATTAGCATCAGCAGATTATTCAATTGTAGCACATTCTCAATTTTGTTTGAAATTGAATTGATCGATGTTCCATGAACACTTGTGCATGGGTTCACTTATTTATTTATACTGATTTTAGCTTCTTTGTGAAGTTAAGCTTTGGTGTAATTAATTAATCTTCATTTCTAACACTGCAGGGATCAAGTATTTGAATAGGATTAGGGGAGCATTAAGGTTCTTAATCACGTGTTAAGATTCTTAATTCAGATTAAACTATCATTCAGAGTCAAACACAAGAAATTAAGATATTTATGTTCCTAATTGTGTTAAGATTCTTAATTCACTAACAAACAACCAACACCCATGGCCCACTAGAACTTAGCCACGTGGTTAGGTAACAAAGTTCATGTCCTGAAACCCACTAGTGCATTCCTAGTCAAAGTCTTAACAACTTCACTGCCACATTATCTTTCTGTATGAAAGAATCACAAGTACCAAACTAGTTGACCAACAAAGCATGATAATTAGATGATAAGACAATAAAGTCAAACATTGTAAACATCTCAACACTAAGAACATCCCTTCTAGTTCTAGTTCTACATCACAACACAACCATTAGTGTTCTCATCACTGAAAAGATGAGTCTCATAATCACTACTTCCATTGTAGTAATAGCCAGTCAAAAGTGGCATCTGTGTTGCCTTATTATACACTATCTGAGGCATCATAACATTACTGTTGTGATCTCTGAGATTCATCAGACTTGATGAATAGTTCTGATTTCCCTGCAAGTTCATCATCATGGCTGCCTGATTCCTGCCTTGCTGCTGCTGCTGCTGCTGCTGTGGTTGATGGAGTCCTCCAATGTGACCATTCTTCTTGCCATTGGTGAGCTGGTTCTTCATCTTGCTCTCAAGAAACCTAAGAGCATCATCATCCTCACAGTCCTCATCTTCATCAGAGCTGAAGTTATCATGGTTCTTGAATGCCTTTAGACTTTGCATGATGTTTTGTTTCCTTTGATCCTTGTTGTTGACTTGGGTGGAGGACTTCTTTGACCAAAGCTCTGCATGTTTACCAGATCTTGCAAGCTTCTTGATCAAAGTGGCAGAGTCTACATTACCAGAGACTGTGACCTTCTGGCACTCTGCATCTATGCTCACTGTGTACACTCCTGAATGACATGAAAACTTACTTTTACATACATGAAATTATTCACAGAAAGAGAGGTATAGAGTGATGTTTCTTTTGACCTTCAATTCTCTGAAGAAGCTTCTTGACTTTGAGCCTACATCCATCACAGTCTATGTTCACTTTAAGGATGATGGTCTTGAACAATCAAACAAACAAACAAAACACAAAGAATAACTCAAACTAAAGCTCTGGAGAAGGAATGTTTCAGAGGAGGAGAAGAGGAATACCTTGATCTCTAAGAGCTTAAAGTCTGCATCTTTAGTCATTTCAAGCTCTGTTCTTTCACTCACTCTGTGTGTGTGAATGAAGTCTACTCTTATAGAGATACATGTGTGTGTGTATATAAATTTCTCATTAGAATCCATCCACATGGTTTTGTTCCTTGTGTTCTTGTTTAAAAGGAAAGAAAAAAGAAGCAAGCCTGTCAAACCTTTGGCCATCTGGAAAGTCATGTTAGAATTATATATGAAATTCATGAATTTCTTTTCTTTTGATTAAGCATTCATATCAAGAGTCCCACAAATGAATGAATGAATCATATGTTGGTAACTTTTAAGTTCACATGTAGATCTATCATTTGGCTCATTGAGTGTTTTGAATCAATTAAAGAGAAGGCAGTCAATATCCATAATTAGTTAAGTTTGAGAGCAATATTTATTATTAAAACATCTTATGTTGTGTTCAAACCATATATTCCACATCTAGGAAAGTATTTAGTCTCTTCACTCGTTTGTTATTTGGATAGTGAGTGTAAAAATTTAAAATTTCTAATTATGTTTTTACCTTTACATATTGACTTTTTCTTTTTTTTATTTTATTTTTAAAATCTAATCATTTATTAAAGGTATCATGCTAAATAATTGATTTTACTCAAGACATATATATGCAAAAATTTCATTTTTGTAAGCTCCATCTCTCCTAGTTGACCCCAGCTCTCTACCTCACCTCTGCCCCACTTGCGATGGAGAGTGGGGACGGAGGAATGGGGACTAGGGCTCCAAACCCACCCCCTCAACCTGGAAGATCGTGATCGCGGATAGTCTCTGGCGAACATAAGGCAAAGGTTTTTGGCAGTGAGGTGATCAATACCCGCGAAAACTTTGAAAGGTTGAAGAAACTCCATCACCCACGGTATAAACCAGGAGGGGATTTCCATTTGTGCGTCTAAGCAAGGATGCAAACTGTATTGTATGACAAGTTCTTGGGTAAATCCCTGCCACGTGACCAAGTCCAGACGACTTTGGGGAACCTCTGGCGAGAATTCGGAGTGTTCACCATCTCTGATATGCTAATGGCTATTACTACATCCGTTGTGAGTCATCAGAAATAGTGGATAAGGTGAGGTGGGAAGGCCCCTGGACCATCAGTGGCATGGTTTTCCAATTCATACTGTGGACGAAAAATTTCCAGCCTGCCTTTGAGAGGTTGGAGATGACAGCGGTGTGGATTCAACTCCATCACCTCCCAATGGAGTTCTAGGAGGATGATTCATTGGAAAATCTAGGAAACTTGCTGGGACCGGTGCTGAAAATAGATAGCCATACCCTAAACATAGATTTATCTTCGTCTGAGATTGGTCGTGCTAAATATGCTCGATTGTGTATAGAGTTGGATCTTTCTCAACCATTACATAGTGGGATTTGGGTTGGCGAGGGAAAAGAGGAGACGCTAGTAGCAATCCTTTATGAGAAAATCCCAAATATATGCTCCCGATGTGGTCGAGTTGGTCACTCGGTGAAAGCCTGCACTATGATTCCCTGCAATCCGGTGGAGGGAGGGATTACTCGGCCGCAATCAGAGGCTTCGATGGTGGAGACACAACCCATGCAAATCATTGAAATTGGACAGGAAAATGCTGAAATGAAAACCAATTCTGATCAAAATCAAGAGAGCATATTGATGACAGGGAAGGAGGATGCTGGGAAGTGGTTGACGGCGGGTTACAACCATGGCTGCGGACGCAGACGCGGCCGTGGCCGTGGACCTGGGCCAGCCAGGAACACATCCGATGAGTCAAAGGTGATCGACAGTCAAAATTCATAACAAGGAAATTACTAGCAGGTGGACACTGAGAAGAAAAGTCAAGTGGCACGTGGTGGTAGAGGAGGGTCTAATGCTGGAAGAAACAACGGATCTCGAGGCACCAAAAGTACACATCCCGAGACGCCAACAATGGATGAGGAGTGGCCTCTCCTACCTAACCTTCATTATGCTCCTTTGCATCTCTGTGTAGGCCCTAGATCTAGCGGAGCTGGGATCTCTCCTTCACCAATCTTTGAGCATCTTACCATTGGACCAGTGCCAGCTGATGAGGCCAGCAGGTTACAGTTACTATGCTTACTTTCCCCATTGCAGGAATCTAGCGAGGAGGGTGTCAGAAGGGGACCTGGTCTTATCACATAAGCTGATAGAGATCAAAAAAAGGGAGAACCTCATCCAAATCAGCATCTATTACAAAAAAACTATTCTTATCTGGTGGACAGGATTACTCAAGCCATTCAAACCAAAACACAACAGCCTGTTAAGGATCAAACAATGAAGGACGCAGTGATAGAGGAGGAAGAGAATCATACAATCTTTGATGATGACATGCCCTTGGTGCAAGTCCAAAAAGATGCAAAATTGGAAGCTCTGGCAAGAAGGAGCAAGCTTAAGGAAGTAGCATGCCCAAAAAAGGGGCTTGTGGACAACTATTCTGAGGCTATCTAGCCTTTCCCATTGAGGAGTTTTCTCTAATCTTTTACTTCTCTTACTAGTGTTTCTAATGAACTCTATTAAGATGATCTGTTGGAATTGTAGGGGATTTTCAAACCCCAAGACATTCAGCGGGATTAAAGCTCTCATGAATACCTCAAAACCTGAGTTAGTGTGTTTGGTGGAAACCAGAGCCAATGATGATCGTGTAATAAAATTTTGTAGCTAATTCTCCAAAGGATTTCAATGGGCGGCAATCCCAGCTCAAGGCATGTCTGGAGGAATCGTCACCCTCTGGAAACAGAGGGTTGGTATGGTTACTCCTATCGCTATCTCTAGATACTCTCTCCATTTGATAATTTCATCAGACAAACCCAGGGAATGGATTCTATCTGTGGTTTATAACTCTCAAAATATTCAAACATAGAGAACTCATTGGATGGAATTAAAAAAAATTGCCATGCTTAATCTTCCTTGGGTTCTAGTGGGTGATTTTAATATCATTTTAAATTCTAATGAGCACAGGGGTGTTGCTTTGACCATTATTCTCCCAAAGCTAAACTTTTTAATGAATTTGTAGCTGAAAGCTAACTTTTTGACATGAGATTTATTGGGTCACCATTTACTTGGTGCAATAACCAATTGCGGTTAGCTAGGAGATGGGCAAGACTTGACCGTGTTTTGGCTAACTCAAATTGGTTGTCTAATTTTGATTCCTACTTTAATAAGCATCTGCCTAGAACTGCCTCTGATTACTCATCTTTATTACTGACTGCAAAGTTTTTCTCTCAACATAAACAAAGAATTTTTAGATTTGAGAACTTTTGGTTGGATTATGATCAATGCCATTTTAATGTTGGTAAGGCCTGGAGCTGCAGGACCAGTGCTGCTCCTATGCATGCTTTTAATCATCTCATTTCTAAAACTAGAGCTTATCTCAGTAAATGGAAATCTAAGGATCTTTCATCCCTAGACCAAGATATCTCTAAAGTTGAGACTGAAATATCACAACTGGAATCCCAGGAGAGCAGTTTGGATTATAATGATCTTGTTAGTGTTGCCCTTAGGGGTTTATACAACAAACATGCTGCTTTTCTTAGGCAGAACACTATCAAATGGGCTCAGAGAGCAAAATTATTGTGGCTCAAGCATGGAGACTATAACACCAATTTTTTTCCATAGGCAAGCTAAAATTAGAGGCCATAAGAATAAAATATCTGCTCTAACTAATAAACAAGGACTCATCTTGTCTGACCAATCATCCATTGGACAAGCTTTTGCTGATTTTTATACTAGCCTATGGACCACCAAGACAAATATTCCTCAAGAAGACCTAATTAATAGATTACCTCCTGATTTGCCTTCTTTGACTGAGGAGGATAGTGAAAATCTCATTAAACCTATAACTATGGCCGAAATTTATAAGACTCTTAAATCCATGCCCAAAGGCAAGAGCACTGGACCTGATGGATTTAATATTGAATTTTATTTATTTTATTGGGACCTTGTGAAAGAACCACTCCTACTAGCAATAAATCAATTCTTCCATTCTGCATACTTACCTAAAACTTGGAGACAACCTATATTGCTTTAATTCCAAAGAAGGATGGACCAAGCAAAGTTCAAGACTTCAGGCCCATTTCCTCGTGCAATGTGTCATATAAAATCCTTTCTAAACTATTATCTAATAGATTGAAAGGTATTATTTGCAAACTCATAGGGCATGAACAGTATGGATTCCTGTCTGGCAGATCAACTTTTGATAATATAATTGCTACACAAGAGATTGTTCATTCTTTAGAACATGATACAAAATCCCTCCCTAGGATGTTAATCAAATTAGATATCGAAAAGACATATAATACCCTAGAATGGAATGCCATCCTTGTCACTCTTCACAATATGAAATTCCCTGATATTTGGATCTCTTGGATCAAAGCTTGTATCTCTTCTTCCAGTTTCTCTCTGTTAGTGAATGGACAACCCACTAGGTTGATAACTAGCATAAAGGTATAAGACAAGGAGATCCCCTCTCCCCTTACCTATTCATTCTAGTGTCTCAAAACCTCACTGCCATATTAAACCATGCTATGACTCTAAACCTTATCCCTGGTTTTGATAACAAACTAATTAGCAACTTCAATCACCTTCTTTTTGCTAATGATGCCCTTATAATAACCAAAGCAACCAAGTTGGTAGCCAGAAATTGCAGATTATGCTTAGGCATTTCAGTAACTTTACTGGCCAGAAGGTAAATCTGTTTAAATCCACTATACATTTTCCCACTTCGTTCAATTAAAAAGTTAGAGATTCCATTGCATGCATTCTGGGGATGAAAATTGGGTTTTTTCCTTTCAAATACCTTGAGGTGTTGATTTCCCCTAATAGAATACCAGTTAATCAGTGGCAGCCCTTGATCAATAAGACTAATAACAGTCTCAAATCCTGGTGCCCTACTTCCATATCCCTGGCAGGCAGAGTGTCCTTGCTAATACATCTTTGATATCCATACTTGTATACCCTATGTGTTGTTATCCCATATATACCAGATACAATTGTTGATCAAATTTCCAAGCTATCGAGGGGATTTATATTGGGAAATGGCACTACTGGAGGCTTCTTCCATGCTATAAGCTGGTCAGTTACCACACTTGATAAAACTAAGGGAAGGTTAGGAATTAGGAATTTGAGAAATACCAAAACTGCCCTCATGGTCAAAAACATATTTGCACTCTTGAACAAAGAGGATAAATTTTGGGTTAAAATAGCACATTTTAAATATGGTACATTAAATGTTTGGGATATACCAACACCAAATTCTACCTCATGGTTCTACAAGAAATTATGTTCCACTGCATTCTCTGTGAGAAGCAATATGGGGATCAAAAATTGCAACCCTGTATCTATAAGATTCCTAGAGGACCCTTGGGTTTATGACATTCCAATTTCTCTTAAACCAACTTATCTTAATATGCATATACCTTTTGAAAATCTGAACATAACTGATATTTTAATTGATCAGAAACTTAATCAAGATAATGTTATCAACTGCTTTGGAACTGCTCTTGATTGGAATAGATTGAGGAGAAATCGATATCGAGAGGATACTAATAATAATTGGGTATGGTCCCCCTCAGGATCTACTGAGAACATTGCTAGAGAAGTCTATACAACTCTTAATCTGAATCACATAATTGAGTGTGATAGATGGCAGGGGTAGTCTATGATTTGGAGACTATCTGTGGCTCCTAGAGTTAAAACATTCCTTTGGAGACCCATGCATGGCAGGTTACCCACATATGAGTATATGTACTCCCTGGGAATTGGTCCTCAGAGTCTTTGTCCATTCTGTGGATTGACAAATGAAACTATTAAACATATCATGCAAGAATGCAGTACTGCCAAACTGATTTGGCTAGCAGTAGCTAGCCATACTGGGTGGCAAGCAGAAAACATGGAATTCTTTTTGAATGGAGAATGGATTATTAGCATAAATGATTCAGGTACGGGCGACCAGATTTTCATCAAGGCCTTGCTTGCAACTTGTTCTTGGAGCATTTGGAAGGCTAGATACAATATCATTTTCAACAATCTTAGAACCCAGGCTTCTCAGATTTTCAAACAAGCCTTGATAATTATACATGAGCATCTATGGAGGCTCCAGGGCCATATTAGGGACTATCTCCATAATTCAGTATACAATCACTTCATTACAATTATGTGTGATGCTTCCTGGATTGATGAATCTTTATTTTGTGGTATAGGATTTACAATTATCAAAGGCAAAGATACTGTTATACTGGCAGGGTGCACAAATGTAGCTGCTGTGTCAAGTCTACATGTAGAAGCCCAAGCTATCCTATTTGCAATGGAGCATTGCAGAACCAACAATTTGAAGACTGCTACTATTTCAACAGATTGCTTGTATGCTCTCCAAAAGATTATGAATGGAACAACCTCTGATTGTGAGAGTTTACAGAGAACCATACATGAGATCAAGACATTCCAGAGGGACCAACCAAAGTTGGAGTTGAGATATTGCCCTAGGGACATTAACATCATTCTTGATGCATTGGAGAAATTTGCAAGGATCAATCCTGGATTCTCCCTGTTCCATAGGGGAGCTGATAGACCAAGATGGCTTGAGAATGCTGTTAATACAACAAGATTACACTTTTGAGAGATTTTTTTGGTTGTTGCATGTGTTATATTTTTCTTTTGTTAGCTTAAATTAGCATGTAATGCTCTTTCTCAGTCAAAAAAAAAAAATTATTTTTGTAGGGATATCACATGAAATGAGAAACTTTATATATGTGTAATTTCACTTAAGTGGTATACAACTTCTTTAGATTAGACATAACAAAATAAATTTAATTTATGTATTTGATTAAGATCGACACAATACTATTAGAATTTTTTTTTTTTTTTGAAAAGATTGCACGTTTATTATTAATAATATAAAAAGTCTATTACAACAAAAGTATAAAATTCAATTAAATGCCTCTTTCCTGACTGAGTCGGTCTTGCCTCATGTCCTTCCTCAAACTATTGGTGTGTCATCCTTGAAGACCTCGTCGCCCACATCGGCCCATCTCGGCATATCGTTAGTGAATTCAAGGCTCATCTGTACCAGACTTTGTGCCGCCTCAGCTTTTGATCATTTGAAAATTGGAGCTGCATTCAACCAAAATAGTACGAGGAAAGAGATATCACTAATAATTTTTAAGAAAAGATGATGTTTATCTTGAAAACATCACATATTCCGTTCACCCATGTGATTGTCATTATTGTGAGGTCTCATCCCCTTTGTAAGGTTTTGTCTGCCCTAGGGGTGTAACCTTGGTGCCCATATGTTTTGCAGGTAGTTGGTACCTGTTTGTATCAAAAAAATGTGACCGAAGTGGCTCCATATATTTGCCACATATGGGCATGAGATGAGACAAGTAGGTGTATCCCGAAAATGTGAGGTCTCTATGTATCTTCTAAGTCGCATAGATAGCTTGTCCGCTCCTCTCGCCACATTCTTTAATGCAGATTGCCCAATGTGAGGATCCTATCCTCTCATGCTAGCCATGCAAATAGCTTAACCTTAAGAGGGTACGGTTGTTTCTAGAAGCTCTTTTGTAGATCACTCCTGGCCCCACCATCGACTCTGAAAATGTATTGAGATTTAACATGTAAACGCCTTGGTTGGCTTAAGTTTTCATTCTCTTAAGTCCAGTGACTGGGCATTTGTTATGGTGTCCATGAAGGCTTGTACCAGGACATTTAGGCCTTCCGCTTGTTTCTTTGGTAAGGGCCCTAGCTTGAGTAGTGATTCCCGTTTTACGGTCTATCTCTGGACTCTTGGATGTTTAAGAGACTTAGTGGTTGTAGTTTTGGGGGGAAATTGCCCGATGAGTTCCCCTCCTCCAATTGTGGATATCCAGAGGTTTGTTGAATATTTTGTCCCTGGCTTGACCAATATATTTGCTAGGGTTGGCGGTCCTTCGCAACATATTCCTTTCCAGAAGGGAGATGCATGCCCAGGAGCCGGTTTGTGAGCGTCTACTTACACTTTGCATGTCTACATACACTTCTTTGCTGAACATACTGTTAGAAACTTGTTGCTTGTCTACTTACACTTTGCATTTCCAAGCTGAACATAAAACATTATCCTGACAACTTCAGATGTCTTATTATTTTGGATCTAATTCATCAGCCTTGGAATTCTAAGCCATTGTTTCAGTAATGCATAGAGTGGTCCATGATTCTGCAAACTCTGATCACATTCTACCTAAAAACAAGTTCTACAAAAGCAACACATCATTCTCCTCACAAGTCACAAGGAAATGGACCATCTCAAAGACCACTTCCTATTGTTCTTGTTTGTTAAAAAAACCGAAAAAAAAAGATAATCACTTCATAGTCTTGTTTTATAATTAAATCTCTATTTTTTTCACTTCACTTCATATGGAAGTAACACTTCACTCTTATTTTCCTATTAATTTCGCGTTCTCAATTAAAGAAAGCTATAAACAAAGGAATTAAGAAACTAATTAGCGCCCCCCACTAGTCCTGAAATTCAGCAAAGATTTCATTCTATATATATATATATATATATTATAGTGAACTTTGATTGAAGTTGTTCTGCTTTTTATCTTTTCTTTCCACCATTCTTAGCGGCGCATTATCAATTCCTTCATCATTTGCCAACCCAATTAATATCCTTGCTTTTCTCTCTTGATGTTACATCAACTTCAAATAAAAAACTGATCAAGGTTCATCTTTCTTCTTCCTTTTGCTCTAAATTAAATAAATTGTCTTTGTTTGTACAAATGTAATCATATGTCTCATGGGGGTCCATCTTCTTTCTTTAATCCTTCAACAACACTTCAAACATACAGCATTCTTTCATTAGATAAATAAAACTTCAGATATAGTTCAAACACTAGAACAAGTCATGAGAAACAACTTCATTGATAGTGCAAGGTATTAGGATTACTATTATTACATGATGGAACAAGCATTAGGATTATCATCACTGAAAAGAGATGTGAGCTTCTCCTCAGGTGCCTCAGGAGCAGGGAGAGCTTGAACAACATTGCGAACAAAACCAGACGGCGCCCTCTTGTCGTAAGCTTGAGCAACATAAGGATAGTAAACAAGGTTGTGTTCAACGTAAGGCCATGGTTCTGCCCTCTTCCCTGTACTCTTCACCTTGTTTATCACCTTCTTCACATCGACATGCCCGGTTACTGTTACTCGGCTTTGTTTTCGGTTTACCTCATAAGATGTCACTCCTGAAGATCAATAACTTGTAAAACTATGTTAAAGATTCATCAAACAGTTTAGATTTGTGTGTTCTGCTTGTTTCTTTCCTTTCATATTTACATGTTTGTTTGTTGTGTTAATGAAATGGCTAAACAAATGTGTTTTATTAAATTGTGTTCATTTAAGCTTTTTTGACTCTTTTGTTGTCAGTTTCCATGCAAGCTCTTGTCTGAAAAAAAATAAACAAAAGCACAGTAGAAAGCTAAACAACAAAAGAGGGACAGAAAAATAAGGAAAATATGGTTCTGGTGTTTGGCCTTTTCAATTCCATGTCTTCTCACTTTCAAACAGATTAAAGTATTCATCTTTCTTCCTCTCCTGATACTTAGAGAGAAAGAGAAAAAGAGAGAGAGAGAGAGAGGTTTGAACCTTTCATGGAGCTAACAGCATGCTTCACTCTCCTTTCACAGCCATCACAGTCCATTTTAACCTTCAACTCCACTGTCTAGTGAAACAAACACAGAAAAAGGCATAACAATAAGAAAAAGAGAACATGCACACATACACACACACACACACACACACAGAGCATGAAAAGCTGTTAAATCTCTCTTTCTTTCTTTCTGTCATGACTTCAAATGAAAAGAAGTTGATAAAGAAGAGAAGAGAAGAGGAGAGTGTCTTTAATGATGTTTCTCACCTGCAGTGGCTTCCTTTTCTTTAGTTTCAATGATCTTCTTGTGTTGGTAACACTACAAATGTTGGAGAAGTAGTCCAAGGCACCCATTAGAAAGAAAGAGAGGGAGATGCTGGATGAGAGGAATGGAAGGTGAGGAGTGTGTATTTATATTATATATGAGGATGTGAAGAAGGTTGGTATTTTATAATGAAAGTATAAAGAGATATTGTTAGGTTTAAATGGTTTTATATTTAGTAGTCTACCACCAAAGAGAACCTAATTTGTACAAATATATACTAACTCTTATTACTTGTATGTTTATGGAATGGAGGAATATCTTTTTTCTTTGTAAACATGAGAACCATTTAAATTACTTGTCTATGCAACCTTATAACTATACAACATACCATATGTCTTGCCAAAAATACATTACAAGTGATGATACCCTCATATTCTTGCCAAATGGCTTTAGTTCATGTATGATCTTTTTTTTTTTCTTTTTTTTCTTTTTTTTTTTTTTTTGTCAAAGACGACAAGCACCCCCTGGAGAAGAGTCAAGGGTAGACAACACGGCACCCTTACACACGTGCCCTCACTTTGTGGTTGTAGGGATTTGAACTTGGGTTTGTTCCAACCAACAAATCCCTTACACAAGGGACCCAATACCGATAGGCCAAAAGGGCATTGGTATATATGATCCTTCTTGAATTGAAGGTCTTCTAATTTGACCCTAATTTCCATTATAAGTGATTATATATATATATATATAGCCCAAGGTTGGAGAGTTTTGGGTGGCTCTAAAGTCCAAACAAAGAAAGACCAAATAACTAGCAAAACCTAATAGATAATATCCATTTCCTTTTCTGTATCATGAGGAGCTTTGATGAGATTTGGGCAATGATCAACAGAATCCAATATTGAATCTCTGTAGAATGGCCAAACCCTTGTGGTTATCCATTCATTATTTAGTATTGGTCTCTTTCACAACACCAAACATTTCAGCTGTTTTATCTGTAATATTATTAGAGAAAAAAAAAGAGTGTTTGCTTCATTTCTTCAATCCATGACCTCACAGAATAAATCAAGTCATTTGATTGGGAAGTAAATGAAACAGTATGTAGGAATGACAAATCCTCAGAAATAGCACATACTCTAATAACTTCATGTGGCTGGACAGGAGAATTCAAATATGTAAAATCAACTGAAAATTAACATCATCATTCATCATTTTAAAAATGGTTGAGAATGAAAATCAAGTGGAAATTGTCAGCATCCCGAGGAAGTGTATTGGTCTCCACGATAAATGAGTCGCAAGGAAGCCTTTGTGCCTTGCGGCGCTCTACTGATGCCTAGAACATGATAGAAAACTATCAGAAAAGATTTTTCTTAATGTGGGATTATTCGAAGACACAGCAAGGTAGTTAGTCTAGGACCATTAATAACATCTAATAACCTCAGTGTGTTGGGTGACTATAAATTTAATTGTGATATTAACTCTTGCAAGTTGCAAATGCCGCAAAAATAATTGATTTGATGAAAAATGCTTGTCAACAATGAAATGAAAAGACAAACCAACCATGGACTTTTGCTGTTTAGGGTATCCGACCAAGCTCAGGACTAAAGTTCCACCAATGTTAGCCTTCGCAGAGTCTGACCTCGTAAGCCATTCCAAAAGTCACGAGCAGTCATTACCTTCTTTCCTGGGAGCTGGAGTTCAAGTACCTGATTAAGATGATAGCCCAAAAGTGTCACAAAATTTGTCAAGGAATGGCAGTTCAGTTAAATATGTAGATCAGGGAAAAGCTTGAGATATAAGTTTCATCAACCTCAAGTGCAGATTGTCCAGCACATGGAAACACTAAGGCACCCCCAACAAAAGTTATCTCATCTACTTCTTTTCTTTCACAAGCACCAGAAACTCTTGTTGTGATTATCTTAATTTCAAGAACATTTGGATTACCACTACTGTCAATAACTTGAATTCTAGCTCGAGTTCCTGGCCAACCTGCAAATGCTCGAACCTAAAGAAATAATTATATTGTTGCCTACTCAAAGCTATTCAAAATTCCATGAAATATTTACCTTGTTATGTAGAATCTTAGCGTCTTGGTCGAAGGATAGCCATGATTCATCAGATGTTAGCTGTAGGATTAACAAGGCTTGGTAAGCATAGCACAGTTGTTTCATATGTCAAAGATCATGCAGCAAAACTGACATAGCATGACTCATGCTCATGAACCAATCATTTGCAAAAAAAAAAAAAAAAAATTCCCCTCATTTTGAAATCTGTTCACAAACCACTACTTTTTACTTAATCTGCTTTAAAATGGGCTCTGAAACTACATAGAAGACTTGCTTTTGTGGCAGAAAGAGCATTAGGAACTATTTTGTTGTTGAATTACTTAAACAATACCTTTGGCGCCAAGGTAGCTTTGGAATCATCTTGTGCTTTTGCTTTCAGCTTTGCTGATCCATCAAAAATGGATGGTAGCTCGCGAATCAGAATTCTTGATCCTATGAATAGTGAAATCCATGACATGAATTAGGAAAAGAAACTTGGAGAAATCCGTGCATTATTCACCTAACTTTGGCAAACCATCACCCTTTGAATCATTATCCACACATTATGCACATATCAACATAAACACATCTAGAGAAAGAAATGTAACAGTTTTATAACTACTTGCAACCACAGACATACCACTTAAATCTCATTCATGTGCAGCTTATTTGTAGGATACAATAAAAATAGTACAAAACTAAGCAACCATGTATTTGCTGGAAAATTAAGAGATGAAGCAATAAAAAAGACAAACAGAAGGGTGTAAAATAAAAGAAACAGGATAAAGTAACATACCTAGATCAAACAACAAAGTTAGCAGCTCTGGTGCCTGAAAAAAAAAAAGTGAACAACAAATGACTACAATACCAGAAAGACTTTTTCTGTAACTAATGTCTAATAAAGTTTTATATTCAAATGAATAGAGAATTTGCAAAAAGCATTGATGGTTTTGTTTACCTTAATACAATCATCAATTTCTACTCTTTCATAGGCAATTATAGGACCAGCATCCAGTGCACGAACAGTGTAGACAAGTGATACACCAGTCTCCTTGACACCATCCTAAGCAAACATAGAAACAACAAATTGATGTCAATAGGTTGTAATACCATGTGTCCAGATGTAATAATGCAAAGGCATAACACCTGCAATGCTCTTTGAACTGGAGCAGCACCGCGATACAGAGGCAACAAACTTGGGTGTATGTTCACAGTGCCTAAGAGAGAAGAAAGGCATTTAACCAAAACTCCATGACCTCATATACAAATAAGACAGGAAGGACAATGATATTCCATCTTCTTTGATGTTTCAACCAACTAAAATCTGCAACTTGGATTTACCAAGGAAGTCTCAGAGAAGCTAAAGAGGCTAACTTTTAGCGCATCAGATTAAACCACCTTCAATCAAAAAAATTGGTTTATCAAACATTCACTTACCATATGGAGGAATCTCTAGAAACTTGTTTGGTAAAATATTCCCATATGCTGCTGTAACACAGAGTTCTGGATTTAGCTCCCTGAAATTAGCCAGAAAAGTCTCCTGCAAGAGGAGCAGATAGAAAGCTAATAAACCCCGCAGCAATATCTAGTATCAACCTTTAGCCATTCAAATCCATTCTTACAAAGCATCCACTGATTTTGATACATCAAGAACCAGGGCATTCTAAGAAAAAGGAAGCTCCTTTTTCAGTGAAACCATAATAACAAGAACTCACACCTCTCCAGCTCGATCTGGAGTGAATATGAGATCCCCAGGGAATCCTCTATCCAAGGCATGCTTTGCTACAGGAGAAGGCATTAGCTTTCTGCCTCTATCCCTTGTGGAAGGAGGCTGCGTGACAATAGCTGCAACCTAGACAACAAAGACCCTTAATTTCTCATCAAATCCTTCATTCCCTACCAATTTTTCAACAGATGGAACAACAACAACACATCGGAGCTAATTAAAATGAATCAGTGGGCACCTGAAAAGAAGAATTTGGGGCTGCGGAAGCATCGAGCAAAGCACCAAGAACGGATGCAGATACCTGCAAGAAAACAAACAGAATGGAAACAAAAGAGACATCGAGAGAATGTAAGAGAAGAGGAGCAGGAGGCAGAGATACCTGGGGAGAGCCCATGAAAACGAGGTTCTTCTTCTTGGTGACCGGCTCGAGAACCGAGGAGGCTCCATTGCCGCCGGCGAAGCAAGAGAGCAAGCGACGCAGCGCTGGGACCGAAGGCGCCATTCTCACAATCCCCAGGGAAGATAATCTGGTTCTCTCTTACAAAACTATCAATCTTACATATAACCCCTTGAAAAGTTTAAATTTACATGTTCACAGTTATTCAAATTCTTAAACTGATGGCAAAATAAATTAAAAAGAAAAAAGAAAAAAAATTACAAAATGAGTCCAGTTGAAGTCTATTCTCAGAACAAAAGGCATCAATTTGGTATGCATTGAAGCCATACACTTTAAACAATAAGAACTACAACAAAGGGTCGAATTTCCAGTGGTTTTTTTTCTTCTCAGAAGATTAAATATGAGGTGAGGTGACCAACTAAAACCAATGAGAATGTATAGATAGCTACAAGGGTTGGAAGAACCTTAGTATAGAGGACTTGTGATCAATTTTGGTTTTAGTGTGCTTTGGATGCTTTACTTTTGCTTCTGGTGCTTTGATGATAGGCTTGGACTCCACAGTTTCTTGTGATTCTGGTGATGAGGAGCATAAAACATCAACAGATTTTTCGGCTTCTAAGAACACAGACACTCGTGATTCTGCTGGGTTGGAATTGTCTAATTTCCTTCTCTTGAATGGATTGTTATTCGGTGTCTCGCTCCTCTTCATATCTGGTTCTACTTGCTGATGGCTTTCTAATGGTGCAATTAGTTTGCCGAGTGCTAGAGCTTCTTTCATGTACTTCTTTTGGTCTACTTTTACCTGCCTTGTAACTGTTCATGAATTATAATGAGCATAACGAGGAGATATCATCAATTGCACACATAAATTACATAAATCAGGATAAAAAGGTGCAATTTTATGCAAAAGAACATTAATTGGTGTCTGTTAAGTTAATATGAAGCATACCTGTTATCTCTTCATTGCTAACTTCCTGGTTTGAAATGATAGTTATGCAACTCTCTTGTGTTAATGCCACCTTTGATACATCTCTGCAAGAAATGTCTTCATAGCTGATTCTCTTGGCAGGAAAGATGGTGATGCAATTATCTACTGCAGATGTCATCCTGGATTCATTGTGGTCCAAGAAATCAAATGCTTGTATGCTGATGGTATCTGATTGGCTTTCAGCCTTGGAGAAGAAATCAAAAGCTTCCATGGTCAAAGGATTCAAGTGTCCTTCAGCAATGGCAGCAGCCATTGATGGTGGGAGCTCACTTCAGCATTAAGTCAAGGAAAGAAATTGAAAAATATTTACAAAAACCAACAGCCTACTATCAAACATCTTTGACTGAAGTTTATGCAAAGACAACTAATGCAATGCTGTGAACCTATACCTTTTACATCCATGAAGCATAATTGGATGCTTTCTTCATGCAAACCGCCTAAACATCATCATCGCCATCATAATAACATGATTTCATAACTGATGATCGTTTTGATGTCATGTGCTGTTCTACGATCATATTTATATTCTTCAGTTTAGGATAGATTACCACCAATTTCTATAGAGGACCATTCAAAAAAATAGTTTCATTGTCTTAAGTAGGATACGGTCCAAGAAAGTCCACATCTTCATGTAGACACTGCATATCCTTTTGCTCCAAAGGCTTCATATGTTTGAGCCTTTTAGTTTCTGCATCATATCTGCATGACATGGAGAATACAACTCAAACAGGAGAACACAAGTCAATAATTTCAAACATAAATCTCAATACATTAAGAGCCAGATGGTTGCTTTAAGTGAGGTATCTCTCTCTTAAAATAATAATAATAATAATAATAGAAGAAAAACAGAAAGTGATAAATCTCACATAGTAGCATGATGGAAGACGGCGACTGCTTTTCTGAAGGATTCTGAATAATCTTCTGGTATTTGATAGCGTTTGTCAAGCCTCAGAGCTGATAAAACCTGCAAATTCAGGAGCAGGAGCAAAAAAAATGAATGTCAACTCAATTAAGCTCATTTTACTTAATGTTATGAGACCACTATTAAGTGTAAGAACTAAGCCAGGGCCTGCTTTGTAAGACATAATTCTCTAGAGAACTTAATACTCCAATATCGAACAAATTGGAAGTGATCTGCATGTATTTCATGTTTTCAACAGTTTGTGAGAGGTTAAATTATCTTTGCTAGAATATCAACATTTCTTAACATTGGATAAGGGTATCAGTTTGTGGCCTCAATAGAAAATAAAGAATCCATCAAAATCTTCCAATTTTCAAGCATCCATGACATCAGTATCTTATCAGCCTTGAAAGAATCTTGACTGTGAATCTTTCATGGATAATGAAGTTTCCTACGAAGGTTGTGAAGCCAGTCTTCAATAGAGATAATTAGGGTTACAACCTAATAAAAGCCATACAACTTTCAAGCTCTATAAGGAAAGAAAAACCCAAAGAGGATGGCATTTATCAGCTTGTAGTAAATCAAGGAGATCAAAAACAGAGAAGTGATTCTCAAGACAAGAGTTGTCTTGAGAATATGGAACTCAAGACAAACCAAAAATATGGAAGTCAAGACAAGAGCTGTCTTGAGATGATCTCACACCAAAAATGATACTCACAGATAGTTGAATTTGAATGTATATTCCACCGATGAACTTGAACTAGGGATAGAAAACCTTTAGGAAGCTTGACAACATATAAAATCTAACATATGCATTATATATATGTTAGTTTGACAGTTTATGGCCTTGTGAATGATGTTTCATTTAACAGGCACAGAAATATCTGAAGGCACAATGTAGGAAAACTTTCTGCACATAAGTGACTTGGAGCCATTCATTATGGAAGTTAGACTGTTTCAGATACATCAGAACCCAAGATCCTTAGAATTTGGTTCATTTTTATTGTGGACCAACTAATCATAAAAACAGAGGAAGAATAGGCATCAAACAACCTTCCTAAAAGCACCATTTGCAATGACACCTATATCTTTGCAAGATGTGTTCTGTTTGCAACACACTTAAACACACTGGCTCTCTAATGACAAATCATGACAGCATTGCTGATATTAACCATTATGATCAAAGCTTCATCAAATTGGACTAACTCACTAACATCATTTTTAAACATGAAAAAGCAGAAGTGAGAGATCAGTCTTACACGATCTAAATTTCTGTACTTTGAGACTAAGGAGTAAGCTCGTTTTGTTCCAATGCCACTGATTGAAGGAAGAAAATCACAGCCTGCTAGGACACACATGCCTGAAAAGATATAAAACTAAAGCTCATTTTTAGACTGCTTGTAGTAGTAATAATGCGATCACAAAGAGCTAATTGAACTCTGCATAGAGTGACAAGATAAGCAGGATTTAAAAACATGAGCAATGAAGTACCAATAAGCTTGATAATTCCAAGAGAAGTATGTGTTATTTCCTACAAACTTTGTGTTGTACAGCAGGCAATGTTTTGAAAATCATGATCAGAATATTCCAACAGGGAAGATTGATTCTATCAATTTTATCAGTTCAAGAAAACAATACAACAGGTCACAACATCAACATCAGAAACAAGAGTGCGCTTACCTGTAAACAACTCTTTATCAAAAATTTTGAATGAAAGTTCACCAGAAACAGAGTTGAAGACTCTGTCCAGCAAAAGCTCTTCGCCTTTCCCATATCTGTCCATCTTAAATATTACCTAAAACAACAAAAACTTCAAACTTTCTGTTTACAAAAATAAAATCAGGAAATGAATGTGGAACTGAACTCACAGCTTGACACCCATAAGCTATCAGATCACTGTCTTCTGTGATCACAGCATCAATACCACCTTTATCAGCGTCAAGATTAGACAAGTATGCTAATTGTGCATCAGCTTCATATGGAGCAACAACAAACTCAACATTTTCCTTCCTCAAAATCTGAAAATCAGCCATATGGAAATTTCAGAGCTCCTAGGTAGAAAAGCAAACTAGCAAACGAAGATTACAAGCAGAGACTCACCTGAATCAGCTCATGTGCCATCATTGGAGTAATTCGAACTGCTTTCTAGTAAAGAAAAAGATAAAATAAGACAAACTCATTACCATCAGTGAAAAATGCAAGATTTACATGTATGATTACCTGAAAGAATTCAATGGCTGAACTAACATTCCCCTGTTTCAGCTTCTCCTTAGCCAATGCAAGATTATCTTCTCTTCTCCTAAATCAAACTAACAAAATCAAATCTTTCCTGCAAAAAAAGAAAGCCAATGCACAATGAGAACCCATTGATGAAACAAGCTTGCCTGTGGCGTTCATGCTCAGTGGCGGCCTTGCACGGCATGCTGCCACCGTCAAAGACGACAACTGGCGTGATCTTGTAATGCCTGAGCAAATTGATGTGATGCATGAAATACTTGAGATACCGCTTGGCATGTTCGCTCCGCGAACCTAGGCAAAGCTCCATGCTGCAAGAATAAGCTACCAAGAGAATCCACGATTCAGTTCATCTCAAAGAACCCACTTTTCTAGTAATCTTCAATAGCTCTTTACCTCCTTTGTGAAGCCATGAATACGCATCGATCCCAATCTATCAAAGAGAGAAGAGCAATCAACAGCGATAAACAAGGAAACGAAAGATGAAAGCATTGGAGTTACCCGCTTGCCGGAGTACTTCTCGATGTGGATGGGCTCGATGAGGGGCTTCATGAATCGGAGGAGATTCTGGATGCCCATCTTTTCGCGGATTAGGGTTCTAGCTACGATTTGGTTTCGCTCATAAGGACCAAGGGTGGAGCGTTTCCCGCGCTACATTTGAACATTTCGCGAATCCATAGTCATTCCCGCGCTTTCTTGTTGCATATGACTATATGAGGATATCTAAGAAATTAAAATTATTAATTTATTTTTTTTTTCAGGGGAAAACTCTTATTTTTTAAAACATTTTAACTATTTTTTATATCTTTTAAATATTGAAAATTTGAAGTCAATACTACATTTTGCCTTAATGCTTGTTTTTTTTTATATTAAAAAGACAAACAACACAACTGCAAATAAGAAGTTTTAAAACCCTAATTTTATTTTCAATTTCAACTTCCCAATGTTGAGCTTCATCTCACATTTTGAAAGAAATGGGGAGATTAGTTAATATTGTGGCACTTATAATGCACCGGTGCTTCATCGTCCACAGCTTTTCTTCCAATTGCCCGCCATAATGTGCCAAGCTCTATACTTATTTTGGCCATCCCCGTCGGTTGCTAGGTTTTTCGGTTTCTCAACTCCGAAGCCATGCCGATGGTCTGTAAGATGGTGATGAACCCTCATGTCCCTAGGATGGAGAAGAAAGATGGGGTGACATAGAATCCAACGTTGTAATTCCAGTGGCCATATAGGATTAAAATGACCGTAATCTCCTTTGGGTACCTTCCTAATAAAATAAAATTGATTTCTGATACAAAAACAAAAATAAATTAAAATTTGTAACCAAACTGAAAAAATGTCATAATTCAATAACCCACAAGATTTTTACCCAAACTTAGAATCTCTTCATAATATTAAACAAATAGCAAGAAACTTGTGGGGTAAAAGGTTGATATGACTAGCTCACAGGTGACCAAAACTTACATGCGGTCAGACTCGCCTATCTTTAGGTGAGTCCGCCTCTATTTATCTATTTAGATAATGTTTTAAATATTTTCAACCGTATTGATGGGAAAATCATCGAAAAATAAGCTAGCATGTCTATTTTCATATAATTTGATAATTGTTTGATCCGACCACTTAACGGTTGAAATTCATATAATTCTGAACCGTTAAAATTTTTATAAAATAAGAACCGTTAAGTGGTCGGACCAAACAGTCACCAAATTATATGAAAATGGATATGCTAGCTTATTTTTTGATGATTTTTCCATCCATACAATTGAAAATACTTAAAATATTCTTCAAATAGCTAAATGGGAGGAGGACTCACCTAGAGATAGGTGAGTCTGGACCCATGCAAGTTTTGCTCCTCACAGGTGGTGTCAAAGCAGCATCAATGATAGAACGGCATTATAGAACCCACACCAATAATATTAAACATAAGTCTTTAGTAGCAACAAGAACCCTGAGATCGTAGTTAGATGCCTTTAGCACTACTGTTTGGTTGAGAGTTATCCCCACTTAGGATTAGGAATAAGTTTTGAAAAGTTTTGAAATTTTTGGAGAGAAATTTTAAAATAAAGATATTAATGATAAGATAATGATGTGTTGACTATATATTGGTGGGTTATATTTTTAAATCTTAATTAAAGATTTTAACGGGAAAAATTTTTCATTTGAAACTGTGTCATGTAAAAAATTTAATAACTGTTCTAGACATACATGGGAAAAACATGTGAAAATTAGAATTTATATTTTTCAGAATGTTGTCATACCTACAATGTTCATCATAGAATTAGAATAATTTAATCTAAGTAGTTGTATTTCTAAGCTCTGTGGGCTGTAATTTGTACATTTATATTGTACACAGATATATACATACTGTTAGATTTACAATAAAACTGTTTTCTATACAGATATTCACATATGCTAGTTCAGTGAAAGTAACAGAGAATAAATATTTTTTTAGTTGTTATATTTTGTGACATAATTGAACATATTTTTTTGGTTTAATGAGTGTGGTTTAATTTCATTAACTAAAATAAGAAAAAGATTTTTTTTGACTCATAAATGACAAAAGTTTACCTGTTTTATCTCTCTGACAAACAATATATTTTAAAAAAATAAACCGAAAAAAATATGTTAAGAACCAAACTCCACCTTTCTGTGCAGACCAGTCTACAAAAAACATACATTGCCCCCAAACAAGCCACCATATTTAACAATAAGATTACAAATAAGTGATTCTAGTGAGGCTAGCATTTGTTTATGGAAACACCTACAAAAATACAGTTGGAAGAAAAGAAACCTTTGGGGACAAAGAGAAAAATATCCGTAGGATAAACACCCTTCCATTCATTTGTGCTTTCAACCGATGTTTTCAGTTTCAGAGTGGTCTTCTCACCAACTGAAAGCTCATATTCAAAATTTGACCCCTCGTAGCCTGAACAGATGCAAATCATAGAGAGGGCGCTGCCCCTGGTTGTGTCATTATTGTTCAGAAGCAGGAAGAGACGACCATCCTCCCCAAGAAGAACAAGAAACGGGTTTTCTGTCCTATTCAACGCAGCAGGGAAATAATGACCATATCTAAATTTTACAGCAGAGTTTCTGTGGTGCCTGAGAAAGTGATGTGAAAGACTTCTTGAGGAGCCTCTGAATGCACAAGGTGAGACCGGGCAGGTGCACGGTCTATAATTGCAAATTTTATGGTGAGTGTCTCGGTGTAAGTAGGATAAAGTTGTGTTGCATCCGTATCTAGCATTTATGCAACGGGTTTGTAAAGATTCAATAACACGTTCCAGTGCTAAACAACGAATGAGACCAATGGGCTCCGAGCAGTCAGGACATTTGCCAGAAAGAGAGAGCAAGCATGGTGAACAGACCACATGACCATCTACACACTAGAAAAAGAATAAATCAGTTGACAAGAAATGCAAATTGGGGAATTACAAAGAATTAAATAGCGTATAGATCAAGAATAAGGAATACAAAATCATCATTTTTTCGTCCAACATCATCTAAAGAACAAGCTTTTTTTATCAAACTATAAAACACTATATTTAGCAATAGTAAGATGTGGAAGGTCCCAAAACATATAAAATAACAATCAAGATCCCTTTTACGTTCATTCTGAAATTGACCTTGTGTAGAATAGAAATTGAACAATAAACTCATGTAAAATAGCGAATAAACATCTTGTCACATGAAATTGAGCAATTTCTGGATGCAGCATGCAAAAATAAAATGTGGACACCATGATTAAATCCTATAAATGTGGACATATATGAAAATTCTCATATATGTCCATAACCGAAAGCACACCATGATTAAATCCTATAAATACCATCTCTCATAACAAGTAGCACATTTTTTCTCCAATGCAGTGAAAAGAAGTTTTAAGATCATAGAAGAACATACATTTTCAAAATATATAGGAAAGATTAAGATTGCTCTATATAATGCATACCCGAGCATCGCATTAGTCTATTAATCACAATTGCCATAGCATAAAAATTAATTAAAAAGTCTCGTATAGTAAATCAAAGGCAAATCTACACCTCAAATTAATAGGGCTCCTGGATATAGACTGCTGAGTAACTAAGAGAACCGAGTACACATTTGATTTTAATTATCAGCGCAAGTATTGGTCCAAATGGAGGATTAATGCTGACTAATTCAGCTTCAAGTTCTCAAAATTAAAAAGCAATCATACAAGTGGTTTATGGGCAACTAGGTTTGTGTACACCTCAATTTGAAACAATAACCGAATTCTATTCGAGTACAAAAATAAAACTTCAAACTAATCAAAATCAAATTACAACTAAATTTAAATACACGTCCTATTCACTAAGTTATGACCAAATTGACCTCTCCAATATTGGCTTTCACTTATAGCCCAACATTAAGGTGGAATGAGCAATAAAGTCTAGCACCTACAAGAAGTATCCATGACCTACCCTGTAAATTCCAATAAGTGTCAAACAGAATTATCTACAATCTTCTGGCTTTCAAAGGACAATTTTTTTTTTTCCGTCATCCCTTTTCGAGGACTCACGGAAATACTTGAACATATTTACTAGTTATATCATCTGCAATCGCCTGAATCTCGAGACATTCCTCGAAATTTCATATCACCAAACATTAATCACAAATAAAACAGATAAAGGACACTACATATTTCTTAATCATCTATTTGAATAAAGGAAAAAAATGAACAAACTAATAAAAACAAAAATGCATCTAAAAAATTAATCTTCTCTATTCCTCAAATTATTTTGCATTATTTTCTATTTATCCTCAAACCAAATTCCAAAGTAACCAATGAAGAATAATATTGAAGTCTTTGCAAAAAGGGTAGACCCTAGATGGCACCATTGCATCCTAATCTTTTTCCCATCAATCCATAACACTTTCATGATCACACAGATTTACTCTTATTCCACCATTTATTAGAAATTTTGAAAAAAAAAAAGAGTTATGATCATTGAAACTCACCAAAATCGATGCATATAACAATAAAGTGCAACAAAATTTCAACAAAATGCAAACGTTGGAAGAATATAATTTAAGAATAATCTAACCTGGTGAATCGGGGGACGGAAAGGCCTACAACAACGAGAGCAATCAAGAACACTAGTCTTTGCTTCCAAAAAGAGAACATCAGTGTCTATTCTGACGACAGTTTGGCTCCAATTCGAAGTACCAAAATCTCCTCCTTCCTCAATCCTTTTCTCCTTCTCCCTCTCGCTCTCTTCCTCCAGCTGCTCCTCCTCCTCCTCCTCGTTTTCCACCTCCTCTACCGCTCGTTCTTCGGACTCCACCATCCCATCCTGATTCTGAGAATGAGGATCTCTTATCTTGCTCTGACTCTCCTCTGCGGCTCCTGACATCTTCTTCCGCTTTCTCCGGGTGCTTCCGGCGTCGTCGACGGAGAACTTTGCCATGGATCCGCTCACTCACGCCTCACCGAAGAAAGAAGTTAGGGTTTCGTTGGAGAAAAACGCGCCTCGATTTCGCAGATCCCTCATTTAAGACAATGTCGCATTTATAGTATACACATGGATCCGCTTACTATCAGTATTTTTCATGGAAATTACAATACCTGCAAAATAACCCTAAATTAAAGATTCATATGATTTACCAGCATAGATTGAGACAGTCAGTCTCCAAAAAACATTCATCAATCTATGAATCTCAAGCTTTAACAAACCACCATATTTAACAAGAAGATTACAAAATAAATACAATAATGAAAATGGTATGTTATAAGCAGGGGCGGAGCCAGAATGTGTAACAAAAATTTTATAAATTCAAAATTCAAAATCATACATTAACAATAATATTTTAAAATATAAAATAAAATTATCACTAATGACTGCGAGAGGGGAGCTGGATCCTTCGATTTTGCATGTTTTGAAAACATTGCAATATTATTTCTTCATCAATTTTTGCAAATATTTCCCGCTCAATATAACATACCATCATGTTGTTCAACCATTCATCGCCTATTTAGTTTCGCAAATCTGTTTTAATGATATTCATTGCTGAAAACGCTCTTTCAACTGTTGTTGTTGCCACCGGTAAGATTAACGCCAATTCGATAAGACGATAAACCAATAGAAAAGTCAAATGTTTATCAGTTTGAACCATTTTTACTGCAAGACTTGCAAGATCATGACAGCTTGAAAAATCATAATTTCTTCTCATATCATGAATATATATGCGAAGTTGCTTTTTCAAGATAAGATGATCGGATGCGGAGAAATCACCAGAGTAAATCTGAGCAAGTCGAACAAGCATGCCATGATCAAATCTGGAAAAAGAGTTTCTTGGATCAAGACAAGCAATGCATCTTAATAACTATGTAGAAGTTTCACTAAACCGGTTATTCATCCAGCAATAAGTAAATCAATCACAGCAATAAAGATCTCTGCATGATAATGATGGTAATAAGTAACCAATTGCCCGCCACGTCTTGAACGACCTCGAACTGGTATACTATCTTCCATATCAAGTAATCAAACCGACATTGCAACAATACGTAGCTCCTAACTTCTTGTAAAAATGTAGCCCATCCATTTTCTCTCAAGTCTTGCATAAGTTCTTTCACAGTTACAATCAACCCCATTGCATTAACAATATTTTTATCTTTCTGCTGTAAGGCATTTGATAAGTCATTAGTTAATCCCAATACTTTGATCATCAGATGTAAGATAAGTATAAATTCAAAACTCTCCATCCTTTGTATCAAACCCGATGCTACGCCCAAAGTTATCAGAACCGGACCGGACATTGAACCGGTCAAGGTCCCGGGTCATCGGTTCACCGGTTCAACCGTCGGGTCAATTGGGTCAATGTCGGGTCAATATAAATATTAATAATAAAAAACTATATTAAATAATTTATAATAAAACTATTTTAAAAATTATTATAAAGAAAACTATTATAAAAACTATTTTAAATAAAAAAATTCTGTTTTAAATAATTTAAATATTTGAAAAATAAAAAAATAAAAAATTGACCGGTTCAACCACCGGTTTAATGACCGGTTCAATGACTGGTTCACCCGGTTCAACCCGGTTCAGTCCGGTTCATCCCGGTTCAATTCCTTATCTGGGTTAATTACAGAACCGGACCGGTTCCATGGCCGGTTCACCGGTTCAACCGGTCGATCCGCCGGTCCGGTCCGGTTCTGATAACTATGGCTATGCCTCTTTATTCTGCAACATTCCCATCATTACACACATTCTCTAACACTTCTCATCATATAATTTGGGAACTTGTAGGATCTTCATCTTAACGGTTCTTATTTTATAGGACTCTGAACAGTCCAGAATTTCAACCGTTAAGTGAGACGACAAAACGGTTACCAAATTGTATGAAAATTGACAGGCTAGCTTATTTTTCGATGATCTTCCCATCCATACGGTTGGAAATCCTTCAAACATGCTCTAGGGGGGCCAAACGGGACACGACCCTGAACGCACAGTATTACAGGGTACTAAAGTGATAAACGGGCAAACCACAGGGTCGTTGTGGTTCAATTTTGAACCACAAGGACCGAATTGAAAAAGTCGCAAACCACAGGGTACTTTTTTGTAATTTCCCCTTCTTTTTAACCTTGCAAAATTTGCAAGGAATGCAAAAGGGCGGCCGAATTGAAAAAGTATTACAGGGTACTAAAGTGATAAACGGGCAAACCAAAGGGTCGTTGTGGTTCAATTTTGAACCACAAGGACCGAATTGAAAAAGTCGCAAACCACAAGGTACTTTTTTGTAATTTCCCCTTCTTTTTAACCTTGCAAAATTTGCAAGGAATGCAAAAGGGCGGCCCGCCTTGCCCCTCGGCCCATCCCATCCGCAAGCAGCCTCGCCTCCATCACTTCACAGCGCATGAGGGCGGCCGCCGCCCCTGCCTCGGCCCCTCCGCCCCTGGTTATAAGTGATTCTAGTGAGGCTAGCATTTGTGTCACGCCCCGACCCCAAAAGTCCCCTACCGCACGCGGAAAGCGCACCTACCGTATCTCAGCGAGATGAGCCCCGCTCGAGCACAAGGCCTAAGTGACCACAAAGCAACAACACAAGTGCAGCGGAATAATAATAATAGGTCAGATGACATAAATCGAGTATAATATTAGCGGAAGATAAGCACCTACTGCATGTGCACCCTATTATTCAAATATAATTCTCAATTCTATACGGGTCCAATACATAGTGTCCTCTCACACAAGATCGAACATCAGAGGTTGCCAACCTCAATCACAATCCCGGCTCCCACGCACGGCTCTATCAGCTCAGCTCAGCTATCCCTCGGGATATGAGGTGAAGTCAAGTGTGTGAGCTTTCGAATGAAAAAGCCCAGTAAGCACCTCGCAAGGTGGGTAAGCAAGTCATGAATATCAAGAGATAAGCAAATATAGCAAATCAAAGAACATGACTAAATAAGCACATAGGGTTACACCCCGCACAACCAACCATCTAGGAGACCCCGAGACAAGCAATGAAAGGGCTCCTAATGTCAACTACGGCCTCAACGCCTGAAAGATCATCCAACAGAAGAACTCTCAAAGTATCCCCCTGGCCATCACCTCACTGAATCGCCCCGTAGTCGGAATTGGCAGCCGCTACCCTTTGTACATGTCGACACGACCGCTGTATCGTCCCCATCGCAAGGCCGGACGGACAGAGTATCGCCCCCTCGCCGTGATAATGTAACGCCAGTGGTGTCCTCGGCCCTAGACGCCCAAGTTGGAGCACCCACACTCCACCGATCCCGCGGAAAGATAGTACGTAAACAACATCCAATAGATGCCAACAACCAAACATACCAAAGGTATATAAATATAGGAGCAATAATCTAATGAAGTCGTAAAACAGACATGTGCATATCATCAAGCGATAATAGAGGGATATCAATTAGATAATCATACTAGATCACATCATTAACAAGAAGGAAAGTGTAATGAACAACAACACTTGCGCGCACAAACATGGATATCGAAAGAATATCAAGTAATGCCAACAAAGCCCATGTTCGGGCGGGAACTAGGCAAAGGTACTTACATGATCAACGATGTCTCTACTCAGTCACTAATCCCTTCTCGACGCGCCTTCCCGCTCTATGTCAAGATCGATACCCACAGATGTGTTACGCCGGCAGTCAACACTCTCAGACGCATTTCATCAAGCTCTGGATCTCCACCAAAAATCAAGCAATCAGTTGCTCAGCTCCCCCGAGGCATCAACATGGTAAAACTGGAGCAAAAGCTTAACCTTCTTGATTGGTCCTAGTTTCAGCTGCATTCCCAGAGACCTGTTGCCTTCTTTGAGTAGTATTTGCATTCTCGAAATTCTCCAGGATCATTCCAAAGATGCAAAGGTTGATTAATACCGATGGAACACAAGCATCCATGGCTTTCCTCGTGTTTCTTATGATCCGTTGTTTTCTCACAAGACAAACACGCCAAGACCTTCTCACCCTTGAATCAAAGCATTTCGCTACTTTCAGCTTAATTATACTTCTCATCCTTGGATATTCTCCACCTGGTTCTTACGGACACAAGGCCTCCTTCTTAAGTAACTCAATGGCACTAAGTCAATTTCCAAGCTCCAAGAGGAGGATGACATGTCTTCTTTGAACTCCAGCAATTCTCCCTCTTTAGTTCAGGTGCAGTGTGGGCTTGAAGTCTCACAGATGGATGTTTAGAGAGGGGAAGAAGGGCTCTCTTCTAAGGAGGGGATGCTTCTTCCTTTATGGGATGATGAAGAATTCCTCTAATATTCACGGGGTGCTTGGTGATAAAGACTACTTGAGTAGGGACTGGTTGTCAGCAACCAGCTTTTCTCCTCCCCCACAGTGCCAAATCTAATCCTTCTGACCCTACTAATTTTAGGGTGCTAATGGCTAGAAGCTATCAGCCAAGCTAAAGACACATGGGCACATCCCAACCATACAAGTGCCCCATTGCACAAGGATTTCTAATCCCTCTCATGGCTGAACAAACCCACAACAAAGTTACTTAACCTTACAAGCTAAGTTTTACACGCAACACCAAGTCCAAGAGAGTTCATGGCATGCATCATGAACACTTCCTTAAATACTTGTCCCATCTCCACTGGCTACTGTTCACACTTTTGTCCTTCCCAAGACATAGTCATGATCCAGGGTTCACATGTCTAGAGCTTTGAAGAGAGATCCTTATGAATCTTCTTCTCTTTTGTCTTTTTATATCCATTATAACCCCACCTACAACCTTCTCATCATGTTATCATTCTATTTATAAGAATATCACAGCTAGTTAGACCTTCAAATATATGGTATACCAAACAAATACAATTTCCTAGATGCTAGCATGTGCCTTAATAGGAAAACAAGTAATATAGAAGTCCTGTAAAAACTACAAATGAAGCTCTTGCAACTCATAGCACTTAGCCACCAATACAAGGAAAAGCTAACTATACACTTGGGCCCCACCATTTCTTTAGTGCTTTAATGCATCTCATCATGGAGACTCCATTAACATAACTTCCATATATGAAGCTTTATTTTAATATATCCATATATGCAAGACTTTATTTTTTTATGTATTTATTTATTTATTTATTTTTTTTTTTGCATTAAAGGCCCTCCACTCTATGGTATTTTCGTATCAAAATTAATTAGGAAAAATTAATAATAATTAATCATTCAAAAATTTAAATTCCTACAATACCAAACAGAGGTGGTCTTTACAATTTGTTTATGGAAAACATCTACAATGGTCTTGTTGGAAGAATAGAAACATTTTCATGTAAGTTGCAAGTTCAATATTTGCAAAACAAATTTAATTTGTAGTGTGATACACCCAAAGCCTGGAAGTGCACGTGTCGTCGCCCTAACTATTCTCCTGTCATGATGAGATGGAGAAAAACTTGCATGGTCCGGCTGGTGAGTCGGCCTCCATTTTGATATTTAGAGAATGTTTTAAGTATTTCCAACCGTATGGATGGTGAGATCATAAAAAAGATAAGCTAGTATGTCCATTTTCATATAATTTGGTGACCGTTTGATCCTACCACTTAATGGTTGAAATTTTGAAATTCTGAACCGTTGAAATTCTATAGAAATTTCAACCGTTAAGTGGTAGGACCAAACGGTCACCAAATTATATGAAAATAGACATGCTAGCTTATTTTTCGATGATCTTCTCGTCTGTACAGTTGGAAATACTTGTTCACGTACCAAAGAGAGCATGGGAAGACTAAGGCTGTCAAATGATCAAGTTATTCATGAGCAACTCGAGTTTAGTTTGGTAAAAACTCAAGTTTGGCTTGAAATTTTGAGATTTCAAGCTGAGTTCGAGCTTGAATTTCAATCCGAGCTTGGCCTGAAAGCTCAACAATAAATATATTAATATATTATGTTATTGGGTAAAATTCGGCTTTATATATGGCATGATCTTGGAGCCCCATGGTAGTAGGCTGCCCATAACCGGCCAATCGCCTCCATTAGAAAAATCTTAATATTTATGTATTTTTTTTCTAAAAAGGTGGATAAACAATATTTATTGGTATTGTTTAAGATATTACATAGCTATATGGACCTGGTAACACAAAGATGTGAGCGTGATTACATTGGTGTGTCATACAGTATGTAGTATAAACATTTATGTATTATTATTAAATTAAAAAAAGGATTGCATCCATCATCTTTTAAAAAAATTTCCTTTGAAATAACATCATTGAAGGTAACAAATTAATAGTTATGCCCTAATACAGAGTAGCACAAAGTGTTTGCTATTTGCTTCATTCCACATTTGACTATAAATCTATGATATTAGAAAGTCTCACATCCTATAGCAAAGGCCATCCACATGAAACATTAGAACCAGGGTTTAAACTCACACATTTGCCTTAGAAGTTAGAACCAGGTCAATATATTTAAAAAAAATAAACCAAAAAAATATGTTAAGAACCAAACCCCACCTTTATGTACTGATCAGTCTAAAACAAAATACATTGCCCCAAAACAAACCACCATGTTTAACAAAAAGATTACAAATAAGTGCTTCTAGTGAGGCTTGCATTTTTTTGTGGAAACTTTTACAGAAACCCTGTTGGAAGAACAGAAACCATTCGGGACGAAGAGAATAGTATTAGTAGGATAAACACCTTTCCATTCAGTTGTGCTTTCAACAGATGCTTTCAGTTTTAGAGTGGTCTTCGCACCAACTGAAAGCTCATACTCAAAATTTGACTCCTCGTTGCGCGGAGAGATGCAAATCATAGAGAGGAAGCTGCCCCTGGTTGTGTCATTATTGTTCAGAAGCAGGAAGAGACGACGATCTGGTCCAAGAAGAACAAGAAACGGGCTTTCTATCTGACTCCATGCCACACGGCAACAATAACCATACATGAATTTTACAGCAGAGTTTTCATGGTGGCTCTGAAAGTGATCTGAAAGACTAATTGAGGAGCCTTTGAATGCACAAGCTGAGACAGGGCAGGTGCATGGTGTATAATTGCATATTTTATGGTGAGTCTCTCGGTCTGAGTAGGATAAATTTGTGTCGCATCCGTATCTAGCATTTATGCAACTGATTTGTACAGATTTAACAACTCTTTCCAGTGCTAAACAGCGAATGAGATCAATGGGTGGAGAGCAGACAAGACATTTGCCAGAATGAGAGAGGCGGCATGGTGAGCAGACCGCATGACCATTTTGACACTGGAAAAAGAATAAATCAATTGACAAAAAATGCAAATTGGGGGCTTACAAAGAATTAAATAGCGTATAGATCAACAATAAGGAATACAAAATCATCATATTTTTGTCCAACATCATCTAAAGAACAAACTTTTTTATCGAACTATAAAACACTATATTTAGCAATAGTAAGATGCGGAAAATCCCAAAACATATAAAATAACAATCAAGATCCTTTTTGCATTCATTCTGAAATTGACTTTGTGTATAATAGAAATTGAACAATAAACTCAAGTAAACTAACAAATAAACTTCCTGTAACATGAAAATGAGCAATTTCTGGCTGCAGCTTATTCAGTTTTTGGCACAAGCAGCATGCACAAATAAAGAAACATGGATTGTAGGGAAACCACTAGAAATTCTCATATAAGGCCATAATGGAAAGCACACTGTGATTAAATCCTATAAATATATACTCTCTCAAAACAAGTAGCACATTTATTCTCCAATGCAGTGAAAAGAATTTTTAAGATCACAGAAGAACATACATTCTCAAAACAAATAGGAAAGTTTTTAGATTGCTCTATATAATGCATACCCAAGTATCCCATTAGTGTATTAATCACAATTGCTGTAGCATAAAAATTAATTAAAAAGTCTCATATAGCAAATCAAAGGCAAATCTACACCTCAAATTAATAGGGCTCCTTGATATAGACTGCTGACTAACTAAGAGAACTGAGTACACATTTGATTTTAATTAGCAGCAGAAGTATTGGTCCAAATGGAGGGTTAATGCAAACTAATTCAGCTTCAAGTTCTCAAAATCCAAAAAGCAATCATACAGTGGTTTATAGGCAACTAGATTTGTGTACACCTCAATTTGAACCTATACCTGAATTCTATTCGAGTAAAAAAATAAAACTTCAAACTAATCAAAACTGAATTACAACTAAATTTAAATAGACGTCTTACTCACTGAGTTACATCCAAATTGACCTCTCCAATATTGGCTTTCACTTATAGACCAGCATTGAGGTCGAATGAGCAATATAGTCTAGCTAGCACCTACAAGAAGTGTCCTTGTCCTATCCTATATATTCCATTAAGTGTCAAAAAGAATTATCAACAATCTTCTCGCTTTCAAAATTTCATATCACCAACCACTAATCACAAAGAAAACAGATAAAGCACAAAACCCTTTTTTTTTATCATCTATTCAAATGAAGGGAAGAAAATTAACAAACTAATAAAACAGAAAGGCATCTAAAAAATTAAACTTTGCTTTTCCTCTAGTCATTTTGCATTATTTTCTATTTATCTTCAAACCAAATTCCAAAGTAACCCACATGAAGAATAAAATTGAAGTCTTTGCAAAAAAGGGTAGCCCCTAGATAGCACCACTGCATCACAAATCTTTTTCCCATCAATCCAAAACACTTTCATGATCACTCACAGTTACTCTTATCCCACCATTTATTAGAAATTTTGAAAAAAAATATAGAGCTATGATCATTGAAACTCGCCAAAATAGATACATATTTCCATAAAGGGCAACAAAATCTCAACAAAATGCAAACATTGGAAGAATATAATTTACGAATAATTCAACCTCGTAAATCGGGGGACGGAAAGGTTCATGACAAATAGAGCAATCAAGAACATCAGTGTTTATTCTGACGACAGTACCAAAATCTCCTTCTTCCTCACTGTTTTCCTCCTCGACCTCGTTTTTCACCTCCGCTGCCGCTGATCTTGCGGACTCCACATCTCTCGTCTTGCTCGTACTCTCGGCTCCGGACCTCTTTTTCCGCTTTTTCCAGGTGCTTCCGGCGTCGTCGACGGCCATGGATCCGCTATAAAAGAGAACAGAAGAGAGAGAGAGAGAGAGAGAGAGAGAGAGGGTGAACGAGAGAAAGAAAGAAGGGAGGGAGAAGGAGAATTAAAAAAAAAAAAAATATATATATATATAGCGCATGGGAAACAGCTATTGATGAAAAAAAAATTTATTTTATTTTAACTAAGGCTATAAAGACCTCATACACGGGACACTCAGGGATGTGATCATGAACTCTATAAGAATCGCTCTTGATTACTTATCATGCACGTACAAGTCTCGAGAAGTAAACTCTACTCAAGCTTGCTCACCCCATTTACGGGGCCGGAGATTCGATCCCCGGACCTTGTCCAAGAGAATGCCCCAACGCACGGGATTCGAGTGATATACCGTTAGACTACTAACCCTTTGGTCATTTGACGCCTTAACTCCCGCCTCTTTTCATTATAGAAAAAGGATAAAATTTTAAAAAAAAAAACAAAACAAAACATGCGGTTTCACAGATACACAAAACAAGGCAAGTGTTTTTTTTTCTTATAAAAATTTATGGTTTCTCTCGTTAACAAAAAAATAATAATAAAAAAATAAGAAAACCCATTAACTCCCGTTAACAGAAAAAAATATTTTCCTTATTTTATAAATCTGTGAAGTTATATAGATTTTTTTTTTTAATTTACCTTAGAAAAAAACGAAACTTTAGACCTTCTAAAAAAAAATTTGATATTTTTTATATTCTTAAAAGACCCTCCTTTACCAAAAGGCTCATAGCCTGGCGGTAAAGCTACTCGGGTCCCGTGCGTTTAGTGTGTTCTCCTTGGACAAGGTCCCGGGATCGAGCCTGTGCCCCCGTTATCAGGCAAGGCCATGAAATTTATTCCGTGTTTGCTTCAGACGCTGCATTTCGGTGAGGGTGAGCGCAATCAGCGTGAGTTTACTCCATGGCCAAGCCACGTCCCTGACTGTTCCCGTGAGTGGGGGTCTTTATGGTCTTAGTCAAAAAAAAAGACCCTCCTTTAATATCAAACATTGAAATTAGGAGAATTTTCATGCTTCCTCTCTCTCTCTTCTTTATCCACTCAATTGGTTACTTGTAGCCGGCTTCACCCACCATTAGATGGGTCTTCCATTCATATTATTACGCATGCATTCATTAAATGTTCTCCATACATATACCGTCTTGTGAAATCTATGTATTTTTTATATCTTTATAATAAATTGAATTCAAATGATTAAACAAATAAAAATCTATATATTTTATTCAAAGAAAAGATATATATATTTATTTATATTTAAATAAAATCACAAAAGAAAACAATATATCAAGAATCATATAATGTTTCTTATGAATAAAACTAAAAATAAAATATTAAAATTGTTAATAGAACAGGATAAAAAATTGTAAAATCTAAGTTTTTTTTATATCATTTATAATAAATTGAATTCAATTGATTAAATACATGGCGTCATGTCCAGCGAGATGCTCCCGGGGTGATGGAGAGCATTTAATAAATGCACGTGTCATGGCATGAATGGAAGACCCATCCAACAATGGGTGAAGCGCTTCATCCAAGTTTTTCTCCACTCACTTCCCTCCTCATCAACCCTCCTCTCTCCTCTACTTCCTCAAAAGTCGCCTTAAACCCTCAAAATTCTCTCATTTTTCATCTTTGTTGTGTTTTTCTTCTCAATAGCACAAGTTTCCAACTTTCCATTTCCCATACTCTTGAGTTTTTAGATGCATGAGTGTGTTGAAATAATAAGTATTTGTTTTGAGTTTATTTTTTTGGGATTTACATTTATTTACATTTATTATTATAAAAAACGTTTATTATTCATCTTAAACTTTTATTTTCAAACTTTCTGTTTATTATTCTATGAAAATATTTATAATTATGTGAAAGTGTTTATTATTTTGACTTAAGCACTTATTATTCTATGAACCAAACCATAGCTACTTCATCTTCAAATCATGCAAAAATATTTATAATTGACAGAGCAAGTCGTGAATTTGTTTGGTTAAAATAGATGACACATCATATTGAAGAAACTTGTGGTTTGTTGTCTTAGAAGGACACTCCGTTGGTATTATATGAAGACAATGCAAAGGATACATCAAAGGCGATAGGACAAAAAGTATATCATTAGAGTTATTTTTTATATATAATTTTGAATAAAATGGTCACATTGATGTTAAAAAAATACAATCAATCAACAATGATGTAAATTTGTTTAAGAGGAGTGTTAAAAATATTAGGGGAAATTTCACTAAAATGTGGTTTGCCTCTTTATCAATTCGGTCTTTTATGATTTGATTTCGAAAGACTTTAAGATTGCATACATAAAGATAGCATATTGGTGCCAACACATTAAAATTGTTGACTTGGCATTAGAAAAAAAAAGATATAAATGACCTTTTAACCCCTTATATAAAAAGGTCACTTTAGTACGCCGATGATATCATGTTTTTATATAAAGGGTAAAAAGATCATTTATATATATATTTTTTATGCCACGTCTGCAATTTTAATAGATTAGATTAGTACCAATACGCCTATGTACAACACAAGCATTAAAGTCTTAAAAGCTTAAACCATGAACACCGAATTAATAAAAAGACAAACCACAAGGTAGTTTGGTGAAATGGTGGTGAATGTCAATTACAATGACCTTTGATTTCTTAATTCTTCCAAGGAAAAAAAAAAGAAGAAATCTTTTACATTCTTTCACCTTCCTCTTCCTTTACTATTTTGTATAGGTTTTTTTTCTATAGTTCTATGACAATTTACGTCTTATATTTTGTGACAATTAAACATATTTTAAGTGTTTAATGAGTGTGGTTTAATTTCATTTAAAAAATTAAGTCCACTAAAGGCCTCTGAAGCGAGGGTTATTATTCATTTTACCCCATAAAATTAAAAATATTTATTTTGACTCATAAAAACCAAAAACTTTATCTGAGTTGCCTCTCTGAGAAACAATATATTTTAAAAAACTAAAAACCAAAAAAAATAAGTTAAGAACCAAACCCAACCTTTTTGTACTGATCAGTCTAAAAAAATTATATGGCCACCAAACAAACCACCATGTTTAACAACAAGATTACAAATAAGTGAATCTAGTGAGGCTTGCATTTTTTTATGGAAACATCTACAAAAATCCTGTTAGGAGAACGGAAATCTATGGGGACAAAGAGAAAAATATCAGTAGGATAAACACCCTTCCATTCAGTTGTGCTTTCAACAGATGCTTTCAGTTTTAGAGTGGTCTGCGTCATCGGCACACCAACTGAAAGCTCATATTGAAAATTTGACTTCTCGTTGCATGAAGAAATGCAAATAATAGAGAGGGCGCTGCCCCTGGTTGTGTCGTTATTGTTCAGAAGCAGGAAGAGACGACCATCTGGCCCAACAAGAACAACAAACGGGTTTTCTGTCCTATTGAATGTAACATAGAAACAATAATCATACCTGAATTTCACAGCAGAGTTTATGTGGTTCCTCTGAAAGTGATGTGAAAGACTTTTTGAAGAACCTTTGAATCCACAAGGTGAGATAGGGCAGGTACATGGTCTATAATCACATATTTTATGGTGAGTGTCTTGGTGTAAGTAGGATAAAGTTGTGTTGCATCCGTATCTAGCATTTATGCAACGGATTTGTACAGATTCAATAATCCTTTCCAGTGCTAAACAGCGAATGAGACCAATGCCCTGAGAGCAGACAGGACACTTGCCAAAAAGAGAGATGCAGCATGGTGAGCAGACCGCATGACCATTTTGACACTGGAAAAAGAATAAATCAGTTGACAAGAACTGCAAATTGTGGGATTACAAAGAATACAATATCATCATTTTTTGTCCAACATCATCTAAAGATCAAGATTTTTTACCAAACTAGAAAACACTATATTTAGCAATAGTAAGATGTAGAAGATCCCAATACATATAAAACAACAATCAAGTTACCTTTTACATTCTTGCTGAAATTGAACTTGGGTAGAATAGAAATTGAACAATAAACTCAAGTAAAATAGCAAGTAAACTTTTTGTCACATGAAAATGAGCGATTTTTGGATGCAGTTTATTTAGTTTTTGGCACAAACCGCATGAACAAATAAAGAAACACGGACTGTAAGAAAGCCACTAGAAATTCTCATATATGACCATAACGGAAAGCACACCATGGTTAAATCCTATAAATACTCTCTCTCAAAACAAGTAGCACATTTATTCTCCAATGCAGTGAAAAGAATTTTTAAGATCATAGAACATACATTCTCAAAACAAATAGGAAAGTTTTTAGATTGCTCTATATAATGCAAACAAGAGCATCCCATTAGTCTATTAATCACAATTGTCATAGCATAAAAATTAATAAAAAGTTACATATAGTAAATCAAAGGCAGATCTACACCTTAAATTAAAAGGGCTCCTTGATATAGACTACTGAGTAACTAAGAGAACTGAGTACACATTTGATTTTAATTATCAGTGGAAGTATTGGTCCAATGGAGGATTAATGCCAACTAATTCAGATTCAAGTTCTCAAAATCGAACAGCAATCATACAAGTGGTTTATGGGCAACTAGATTTGTGTACACCTCAATTTGAAATTATACCCGATTTCTATTCGAGTACATAAATAAAACTTCAAACTAATAAAAAATTAATTACAACTAAATTTAAATACACGTCTTATTCACTAAGTTATGACCAAATTGACCTCTCCAATATTGGCTTTCACTTATAACCCAACATTGGGGTGGAATGAGCAATAAAGTCTAGAACCTACAAGAATTGTCCTTGACCTATCCTATAAATTCCAATAAGGGTCAAATTGAATTATCTACAATCTTCTGGCTTTCAAAATTGCATATCACCAAACATTAATCACAAATAAAACTAATAAAGTACAATACATATTTTTTAATCATCTATTTGAATAAAGGAAAATAAATGAACAAACTAATAAAAACAAAAATGCATCTAAAAAATTAATCTTCGCTCTGCCTCAAATTATCTTGCATTGTTATCAATTTATCCTCAAACCAAATTCCGAAGTAACACATGAAGAATAATATTGAAGTCTTTTCCCCTAGATGGCACCACTGCATCACTAATCTTTTTCCCATAGATCCATAACACTTTCATGATCACTCAGAGTTACTCTTATTCCACCATTTATTAGAAATTTTCAAAAATAGAGCTATGATCATTGAAATTCACCAAAATCGATGCCTATAACAATTAAGCGCAACAAAATTTCAACAATATGCAAACATTGGAAGAATATACATTATGAATAATCCAACCTGGCAAATCGGGGGACGGAAAGGCTCACAACAAATAGGGCAATCAAGAACATCAGTGTCTATTTTGACGACAGTTTGGCTCCCATTCGAAGTACCAAACCCATCTCCTTCCTCAATCTTTTCCTCCTCCTCCTCCTGACTCTCTTCCTCCTGCTCCTGCTCCTGCCCCTCCTCGTTTTCCACCTCCTCTACCACTCGTTCTTCGGACTCCACCATCCCGTCCTGATTCTGAGAATGGTTTCCATTCGTGAGATCTCTTATCATGCTCTGACTCTCCTCTGCGGCTCCGGAAATCTTCTTCCGCTTTCTCCCGGTGCTTCCGGCGCCGTCGACGGAGAACCTTGCCATGGATCCGCTCACCCCGCCTCACCGAAGAACGAAATTAGGGTTTCGTTGAAGAAAAATTGCCACAATTCCGCTGATCCTCTTCTAAAACAGTATCGCAATTATATCTATACAGTAGTTTTAGGTTATGGCCGGTTGACGCTACTCTTATATATCATGTATTTAAAATATATATTATAATATATATATATATATTTTTTAAATTAAGTCGGTCGTAAGTCCGGCCGCCTGATCCTATCACTATTTTAATATATTAAATATATTTAAAATATATATTATATTTTTTTAATATTTTTATATAAATATTTATCTATAAATTTTAAACAATATATAGATATACATATATATTTTTTTTAAAAATATGTATAAATCTATATGTATTCTGGTGATAAGATAATTTAAAAATTATATATGTATATCTATATATTATTTCAAATTTATAGATAAATAAAAAAATATATATAAATATTATTAAAAAAATATAATATTTAGATTTTAAATAATTTTAATATATTAAAATGGTGTTAGGATCAGGCGGCCGGACTGATCCTAACACAAGTGTATGTACATATATCTATAAAATATATATATATATTATCTAAAATATATAGATAAATCTATATATATAAATAGATTATAAATATATAATATATATATATATTATATATTTTTATATATAAAAACAGTGATAGGATTAGGCGACCGCACTTGTGGCCTATATGATCCTATCACTATTATATATATATATATATATATATATATATATATATATATATAGATATATAGAGTAGTGATAGGATGAGGCTTGCCGCACTTGCGAGTTGCGACCGCCTTATCCTATCACTACTTATATAAAATATATATCTAAATCATATATTATATTTTTAATAATGTTATTAGATATATATTAATTTATCTATATATTTTAAACAATATATAAATATGTATAGATAATTTTTAAATTTATATGTACATATATACATGTATTCTAAGGATAAGATAATTTAAAAATTATATATACATATCTATATATATTGTTTAGGGCAAATTCTTGTGTTTGGTTGGGAGTTATCCCCACTTGGGATTAGGAATAAGTTTTGAAAAGTTTTGAAATTTTCGGAGGGAAATTTTAAAGTAAAGGTATTAATGATAAGATAATGATGTGTTGACTATATATTGGTGGGTTATATTTTTAAATCTTAATTAAGGATTTTGGCGGGAAAAACTTTTTCATTGGAAACTGTGTTGGGGTCAAACAAGGCCAGTCTTTGGCACTATTTGAAACTATTACCCACCCAAAACACACACCCAAAATACTATTACACTACACCCCTACCAATCACTCCAAGGATTTATAAGTAATTTGGGCACTATTTAAAGTGAATAGTTAATTATTACTATTGTTTAAGATGTATAGATAAATCAATATTTATCTAATAACATTATAAAAAATATAATATATAAATTATATATATATTTACTATATAAGTGATAGGATGAGGCAGATGCATTACAAAAGATACAAGAACACGTGTCAATACCAGAATCCAGATGAACTTATCACCCACCGTCCATTTCCACCAACACACTACCAATTTCAAAGCATTTAAAAAAATGTATAAATTACATTTACAAATATTTAATACTTATTACTATTTAAAAAATTATAATAACTAATATTTACTACTTAATTTTTCAATTATAAACATCTGTATTTGTATATAAGTGGCAATTATGATTTTTTCAAAATACCTAATATCAATATCTTTTATGGAAATATTGATTCATATGATATACCAGCAAAGATTTAGACAGTTTCCAAAACAATTCATCAATCTATGAATCTCAAGCTTTACCAGCAATTAACAAGAACAAGTTAAAATAGAAGCAATACATGTATGGAGTGTTACAAACAACCAAACATTACCTAAATCTTGAAACCTCATGCACATTTCTAAGCAGTATCAACAGTTTATAACAGAGATGGATAATCTGTACAATCCTTTGATATTGAAGGTTGGTATGATATTTTCAACCTGAAAAACAAAACATTTCCGACAATCCTATGACAACAAAACAACCAGTTCATGCTGCTTAAGCCTAAAAGATTCTACACATGATGCAAAGGAATTGCGCAATCCTTAAGCAGATCAAAGTTGCTCCTCATCTCTGAAGTTTCGGGAAGATCTCCAGAATCAAAACTTTCACCCTGCAAATTCCATCAGGAAACAATAGTCATGCAAATAAATACGAAAAGCAATAAGCTTCACGAGAAGAAGTAAAACACATGCCTCAAACTGCTCCAGCATATCAATTGTCTCGCTCAGATCACCAATATACAAATGGAACACTTACGCAAGGGATTCTACTGAGATGTCAGGCAATATGGAACAGGCAGTTTCCATTAGTAATGCATGATCATTCACGGCACCAAAGTCCTCAAATCCAACAGCATCTTGGAGAAGAGGAGGATGCATGTCTGAAGAACCACGGTGCTGGCCAATCTTAGATGCTGGCACGAGAGGGCACGTGCTGGACCGGCACATGGGCTACATGCCATACCAGCCTGCAGACCACGCAGATGCTGGCCCAGCACAGGCCAGGTTGACACTTGACTCATAAAATTAAAAAACTTTATCAAGGATGAACAATATTTTTACAAAAATAAAACAAAAAAATATGTTAAGAACCAAACCACACCTTTCTGTATTGATCAGTCTAACAAAAATATACATTGCCCCAAAACACACTACCATATTTAACAAGATTACAAAAAAGTGATTCTAGTCAGGCTAGCATTTGTTTATGGAAACACCTACAACAATCATGTTGGGAGAACAGAAACCTTTGGGGACGATGAGACAGATATCAGTAGGATAAACACCCTTCCATTCAGTTGTTCTTTCAACCGATGATTTAAGTTTTAGAGTTGTGGTGTTCTCACCAACTGAAAGCTCATATTCAAAATTCGACTTCTCCATGAGTGAAGCGATGCAAATCATAGAGAGGACGCTCCCCCTGGTTGGGTCGTTATTGTTCAGAAGAAGGAAGAGACGACCATCCGGTCCAAGAAGAACAAGAAACGGGTTTTTGGTCCGATTCAATGCAACATCGAAACAACAACCATACCTGAATTCCACAGCAGAGTTTCTGTGGAGGCTCTGAAAGTGATATGAAAGGCTTTCTGCGGAGCCTTTAAATGCGCAAGATGAGACAGGGCAGGAGCATGGTTTATAATTGCATATTTTATAGTGAGTGTCTCGGTGTAAGTAGGAAACATGGCTGTTGCATCCATACAAAAAATTTTTGCAACCGATTTGTACAGATTCAAGAACACTTTCCAGTGCTAAACAGCGAATAAGACCAATGGGCTCAGAGCAGACAGGACATTTGCCAGAAAGAGCGGGGCAGCATGGTGAGCAGACCGCATGACCATTTTGACACTGGAAAAAGAATGAATGAGTTGACAAGAATGGCAAATTGGGGGATTGCAAAGAATTACATAGCGTATAGATCAACAATAAGGAATACAAAATCATCATTTTCTTGTCCAACACCATCTAAAGAACAAGCTTTTTTACCAGACTATGAAACACTATTTAGCAATAGTAAGATGTTTGAAGATCACAAAACATATAGAATAACAATCAAGTTCCCTTTTGCATTCATTCTGAAATTGGCCTTGTGTAGAATAGAAATTGAACAATAAACTCATGTAAATAGCAAATAAACTTTTAGTCACATGAAAATAAGCAATTTCTGGATGCAGCTTATTCAGTTTGTGGCACAAGCAGCATGCACGAATAAAGAAACGTGGATTGAAAGAAAACCACTAGAAATTCTCATATACGGAATAACGGAAAGCACACCATGATTAATCCTATAAATAATCTCTCTCAAAACAAGTAGCACATTTATTCTCCAATGCAGTGAAAAAAAATTTAAGATCAAACAAGAAGATACATTCTCAAAACAAATAGGAAAGTTTTAAGGTTGCTCTATATAATGCATACCTGAGCATCCCATAAGTCTATTAATCACAAGTGCCATAGCATAAAAAACAATTAAAAAGTCTCATATAGTAAATCAAAGGCAAATCTACACCTCAAATTAATAGGGCTTCTTGATATAAACGCTGAGTAACTAAGAGAACCAAGTACACATTTAATTTTAATTATCAGCAGAAGTATTGGTCCAAATGGAGGATTAATGCAGACTAATTCAGCTTCAAGTTCTCAAAATCAAAAAGCAATCATACAAGTGGTTTATGGGCAACTAGATTTGTGTACACCTCAATTTGAAACTACAACCGAATGCAATTCGAGTACAAAAATATAACATCAAACTAATCAAGAACAAATTACAACTAAATTTAAATACACATCTTATTCACTGAGTTATGACCAAATTGACCTCAACTATTGGCCTTCACTTATAGCCCAGCATTGAGGTGGAATGATCAATAAAGTCTAGCACCTACAAGAAGTGTCCATGACCTACCCTGTAAATTCCAAAAAGTCTCAAACAGAATTATCTAAAAATCTTCTCGCTTTCAATATTTCATATCGCCAACCATTAATCACAAATAAAACAGATAAAGGGCAATACCTATTCTTTTTTATCATTTAATTGAATAAAGGAAAGAAAATTAACAAAATAATAAAAACAAAAAGGCATCTAAAAAATTAATCTAAGCATGTCCTCAAATCATTTTGCATTATTTTCTATTTATCCTCAAACCAAATTCCAAAGTAACCCATGAAGAATAATATTGAAGTCTTTGCAAAAAAGGTAGCCACTAGATGGCAACATTGCATCACTAATCTTTTTACCATCAATTCATAACACTTTCATGATCATTCATAGTTTCTCTTATTCCACCAATTATTAGAAAAAAAATTTAAAAATAGATCTACGATCATTGAAACTCGCCAAAATCTGTTAGAATTATATTTTTCATGAGCTACATGTGTTTATTTTTGTATTTATGAGGTTGCCAACCACTAACAAAACCCAAACACTTAGGTGAGATATGGAGGCCCCTCATTATATTTAAACACATTTCACTTTTTCTTAACCACCAATGTGGTACTATTTTTCAAACTCCAACACCCCCCCTCAAGTTACGTCAGAAGCCGTCTATGCAGGATCTTTTTAATCTCCGATACCATGTTAGAATTATATTTTTCATTAGATACATGTGTTTATTTTTGTATTTATGAGGGTGCCAACCACTAACAAAACCCAAGCACTTAGTTGAAACATGGAGGCCCCTCATTATATTTAAACACATTTCACTTTTTCTTAACCACCAATGTGGTACTATTTTTCAAACTCCAACAAAATCGATACATATAACTATAAAATGCAACAAAGTTTCAACAAAATGCAAACATTGGAAGAATATAATTTATGAATAATCCAACCTGGTAAATCGGGGGACGGAAAACCTCACAACAAATAGAGCACTCAAGAACATCAGCGTACATACTGAAATAAATGCGTCTCCGATTTGAGGAACCAAAATCTCCTCCTCCCTTAATATTTTCCTGATTCTGAGAATGGTTTCCCTTCTTGAGAACTCTTTTCTTGCTCTGACTCTTCTCTTCGGCTCCGGTCATCTTCTTCCGCTTTCTCCCGGTGCTACCGGCGCCGCCAACGGAGAACCTTGCCAAGGATTAGGGTTTCGGTGGAGAAAAAAAAAGCATTGATTCCGCTGAACTACTTCGAAAACAATGTCGCATTTAAACATTATACATTTATAGCACTATGAAGGCATAGAGACGCGTGTCAATACGAGAATCCAGATGAACTTATCACCCACCGTCCATTTCCACCAACACACTACCAATTCCAAAGCATTTTAAAAAAAATATATAAATTACATTTACAAATATTTACTACTTAATTTTTCAATTATAAGCCACTGTATTTGCATATAAGTGGCAATTATGATTTTTTCAAAATACGTAATATTAGTATTTTTATCTGATATAGCGACCCCACCTAGTATAGGATTAACGATAAGTCAGCTGAAAATTTTCCTTCATTAGCTTAGATTTGTTATTATTATTTATCTATATATTTTTATTTTTTATTTTATTTCATTTTATTTCAATTTATTTTATTTTTTATTTTATTTTTATTTCATATTTGAAAGCGACATGAAAACAGAGAATCCATATAACCGACCCCATCTAGTATGGGATTAAGTCTTAGTTGTTGTTGTACATAATATCAGTATTTTTCATGGAAATACAATACCTGCGGAAAAAAAAACCCTAAATAAAATGGATTCATGTAGATTCATATGATTTCCCAGCATAGATTGTGACAGTTTCCAAAACAATTCATCAATCTATGAATGTCAAACATTACCTGAAATTAATCAGAACAATTAAAAAATAGAAGCAAGAGTCCAATTGTTGCTCAAAAGAAATTAAATCTTGAAACCTCATGCACATTTCTTAGCAGTATCAACAGTCTATAACAGAAATGGATACTCTGTACAATCCTTTGATATTGAAGGTTGGTATGATATTTTCAACCTGAAAAACAAAACATTTCCGACAACCCTATGACAACAAAAGAACCAGTTCATGCTGCTTAAGCCTAAAAGATTCTACACATGATGCAAAGGAATTGTGCAATCCTTAAGCAGATAAGAGTCTGGTATATATCAGTATCAGATGGTTTCCCTTGTCCCGCTGGAACTACCTTTCAGCAAAGCAGGATCAAAGTTGCTTCTCATCTCTGAAGTTTCAAGAAGATCTCCAGAATCAAAACTTTAGCCCTGCAAATTCCGACAGGAAACAATTGTCATGCAAATAAATACGAAAAGCAATAAGCTTCATGAGAACAAGTAAAACACATGCCTCAAACTGCTCCAGCATATCAATTGTCTCGTTCAGATCACCAATGTTCACGGCACCAAAGTCCTCAAATCCAACAGCATCTTGGAGAAGAGGAGTGTGCATGTCTGAAGAACCACTGTGCTGGCCAATCTTAGATGCCGGCACGAGAGGGCATGTGCTGGACCGGCACATGGGCTACATGCCATACCGGCCCACGGGCCACACATATGCTGGCCCAGCACAGGCCAGGTTGAGACTTGACTCATAAAATAAAAAACTTGATCTGTTTTTACCTCTCGAATGAACAATATATTTACAAAACCAAATAAATATGTTAAGAATAAGAACCAAGCCACACCTTTCTGTACTGATCAGTCTAACAAAAATACACATTTCCCCCAAACACACCACCATATTTAACAAGATTACAAAAAAGTAATTCTAGTGAGGCTAGCATTTGTTTATGGAAACACCTACAACAATTATGTTGGGAGAACATAAAACATTGGGGACGAAGAGAAAAATATCAGTAGGATAGACACCCTTCCATTCAATTGTTCTTTCAACCGATGTTTTCAGTTTTAGACTGGTGGCCTTCTGACTAACTGAAAGCTCATATTCAAAATTTGACTTCTCATTACATGAAGAGATGCAAATCATAGAGAGGGCGCTGACCCTGGTCTTGTTGTTATTGTTCAGAAGCAGGAAGAGACGACCATCTGGCCCAAGAAGAACAAGAAACGGGTCATATGTCCGAACCAATGTAACAAAGAAAAAACGACCATAACTGAATTTCATAGCAGAGTTTCCGTGGTGGCTCTTAAAGTGATCTGAAAGACTAATTGAGGAGCCTTTGAATGCACAAGCTGAGATAGGGCAGCTGCATGGTCTATAATTACATATTTTATGGTGAGTGTCTCGGTGTAAGTAGGATAAAGTTGTGTTGCATCCGTATCCAGCATTTATGCAACGGATTTGTACAGATTCAATAACACTTTCAAGTGCTAAACAGCGAATGAGACCAATGGGCTGAGAGCAGACAGGACATTTGCCAGAAAGAGAGAGACAGCATGGTGAGCAGACCGCATGACCATTTTGACACTGGAAAAAGAATAAATCAGTTGACAAGAACTGCATTGGGGCATTACAAAGAATTAAATAGCAGATAGATCAACAATAAGGAATACAAAATCATCATTTTTTTTTTGTCCAACATCATCTAAAGAACAAGCTTTTTTACCGAACTATAAAACACTATATTTAGCAATAGTAAGATGTGGAAGATCAAAAAACATATAAAATAAAAATCAAGATCCATTTTACATTCATTCTGAAATTGACCTTGTGTAAATAGAAATTGAACAATTAACTCATGAAAAATAGCAAGTAAACTTCTTGTCATATAAAAATGAGGAATTTCTGGATGTAGCTTGTTCAGTTTTTGGCACAAGCAGCATGCACAAATAAAGAAACGTGGGCTGTAAGAAAACCACTAGAAATTCTCATATATGGCCATAATGGAAAGCACACAATAATTAGTCCTATAAATACTATCTCTCAAAACAACTAGCACATTTATTCTCCAATGCAGTGAAAGAATTTTTAAAGTCATAGAAGAAAATACATTCTCGGAAAAAAATAGGAAAGTTAATAGATCGCTCTATATAATGCATACCTGAGCATCCCATTAGTCTATTAACCAAATTTGCAATAGAATAAAAATTAATTAAAAAGTCTCACATATTAAATCAAAGGCAAATCTACAACTCAAATTAATAGGGCTTCTTGAAATAGACTGCTGAGTAACTAAGAGAATTGAGTACACATTTGATTTTAATTATCAACAGGAAGCATTGGTCCAAATGGAGGATTAATGCAGACTAATTCAGTTTCAAGTTCTCAAAATAGAAAAGCAATCATACAAGTGGTTTATGGACAACTAGATTTGTGTACACCTCAATTTGAAACTATACCCGAATTCTATTCGAGTACAAAAATAAAACTTCAAACTAATCAAAAGCAAGTTACAACCAAATTTAAAGGCACGTCTTATTCACTGAGTTATGACCAAATTGATGTCTCAAATATTGGCTATCACTTATAGCCCAGCATTGAGGTGGAATGAGCAATAAAGTCTAGCACCTACAACAAGTGTCCTTGACCTATCCTATAAATTCCAGTAAGTGTCAAACAGAATTATTTACAATCTTCTGGCTTTCAAAATTTCATATCGCCAACCATTAATCACAAATAAAACAGATAAAGGACAATACCTAATTTTTTTTTATCATAAATTCAAATAAAGGGAAGAAAATTAACAAAATAATAAAAACAGAAAGGCATTTAAAAAATTAATTCTCACTTTTCCTCAATTCATTTTGCATTATTTTCTATTTATCCTCAAAACAAATTCCAAAGTAACCCATGAAGAATAATATTGAAGTTTTTGCCCCTAGATGGCACCACTGCATCACTAATCTCTTTCCCATCAATCCATAACACTTTCATGATCACTCCGAGTTACTCTTATTCCACCATTTATTAGAAATTTTGAAAGAAAAAAAAATAGAGCTACTACCATTGAAACTCACCAAAATCGATGCACATAACAATAAGGGGCCACAAAAATTTCAACAAAATGCAAACATTGGAAGAATATAATTTATGAATAATCCAACCTGGTAAATCGGGGGACGGAAAGCCTCACGACAACTAGGGCAATCAAGAACATTAGTGTTCAAAAATAGAACATCAGTGTCTATTCTGACTACAGTTTGGCTCCCATTCAAAGTACCAAAATCTCCTCCTTCCTCAATCTTTTCCTCCTCCTCCTCGTTTCCCACCTCCTCTACCACTCGTTCTTCGGACTCCACCATCCCGTCCTGATTCTGAGAATGGTTTCCCTTCGTGAGATCTCTCGTCTTGCTCTGACTCTCCTCTGAGGCTCCGTGCATCTTCTTCCGCTTTATCCCGGTGCTTCCGGCGTCGTCGACGGAGAACCTTCCCATGGAACCGCTCACTCCCGCCTCACCGAAGAAGGAAATTAAAGTTTCGGACATCTTCTTCCGCTTTATCCCGGTGCTTCCGGCGTCGTCGACGGAGAACCTTCCCATGGATCCGCTCACTCCCGCCTCACCGAAGAACAAAATTAGGGTTTCGTTGGAGTAAAAACGCCACGATTCCGCTGATCCTCTTCCTAAACAATGGAAGCATATATATGTATAAAACTCACTAAGAAATTACCAAAAAAAAAAAAAAAAAACTCACTAAGAAGGCATAGAGACACGTGTCAGTACCAGAATCCAGATGAACTTGTCACCCACCGTCCATTTCCACCAAAACACAACCAATTTCAAAGCATTTTAAAAAATATATAAATTACATTTACAAATATTTAATATTTGTTACTAATTAAAAAAAATATATAATTACTAACATTTACTACTTATTTTTTCAAATATAAGCCACTGTATTTGTATATAAGTGACAAATATGATTTTTTCAAAATACAAAATATTAGTATTTTTCATGGAAATACAATACCTGCAAAAAAAAAACCCTAAATAAAATGGATTCATGTAGAATCATATGATTTCCCCGCATAGATTGAGACAGTTTCCAAAACAATTCATCAATCTATGAATGTCAAACATTACCTGAAATTAATCAGAACAATTAAAAAATAGAAGCAAGAGTCCAACTGTAGCTCAAAAGAAATTAAATCTTGAAACCTCATGCACATTTCTAAGCAGTATCAACAGTCTGTGACAGAGAGATGGATAATCTGTACAATCCTTTGATATTGAAAGTTGGTATGATATTTTCAACCTGAAAAACAAAACATTTCAGACAATCATATGACAACAAAACAACCAGTTCATGCTGATTTTTTTTTTTCATTTTTTTTTTAATCAGAAGTCTAAAAGATTCCACACATGATGCAAAGGAATTGTGCGATCCTTAAGCAGATCCGGTCTGGTGTATATCGGAAGCAGATGATGTCGCTTGTCCCACTGGAACTACCTTTCAGCAAAGCGGGATCAAAGTTGCTCCTCATCTCCGAAGTTTGAGGAAGATCTCCAGAATCAAAATCTTCGCCCTGCGAAATCCATCGGGAAACAATTGTCATGCAAATAAATATGAAAAGCAAGAAGCTTCACGAGAACAAGTAAAACACATGCCTCTAACTGCTCCAGCATATCAATTGTCTCACTCAGATCACCATGTTCACATGGAACACTTCAGCAAGGGATTCTACTGAGATGTCGGGAAACATGGAACAGAGAGTTTCCATTATCAATGCGTGATCATTCACAGCACCAAAGTCCTCAAATCCAACAGCCTCTTCATGAAAAGGAGTGTGCATATCTGAAGAATCACTGTGCTGGCCAATCTTAGATGCCGGCACAAGAGGGCACGTGCTGGACCGGCACATGGATGCTGGCCCAGCACAGGCCAGGTTGACACTTGACTCATAAAATAAAAAACTTTGTCATGGAAGAACAATATCTTTTACAAAAATAAAACCAAAAAAATATGTTAAGAACCAAACCACACCTTTCTGTACCGATCAGTCTAACAAAAATATACATTGCCCCCAAACACAACCATATTTAACAAGATTACAAAAAAGTGATTCTAGTGAGGCTAGCATTCGTTTATGGAAACACCTACAACAATCATGTTGGGAGAACAGAAAACTTTGAGGACAAAGAGAAAAATATCAGTAGGATAAACACCCTTCCATTCAATTGTTCTTTCAACCGATGATTTCAGTTTTCGAGTGGTGTTCTCACCAACTGAAAGCTCATATTCAAAAATTGACTCCTCCATGAGTGAAGCCATGCAAATCATAGAGAGGGCGCTCCCCCTAGTTGTGTCGTTATTGTTCAGAAGCAGGAAGAGACGACCATCTGGCCCAAGAAGAACAAGAAACGGGGTTTTGGTCCGATTCAATGCAACATCGAAACAACAACCATACTTGAATTCCACAGCAGAGTTTCTGTGGAGGCTCTGAAAGTGACGTGAAAGACTTCCTGAGGAGCCTTTAAATGCAGAAGGTTAGACATAGTAGGAGCATGGTCTATAATTGCATATTTTATAGTGAGTGTCTTGGTGTAACTAGGAAAAATAGTTGTTGCATCCGTACATAAAAATTTTGCAACTGATTTGAACAGATTCAAGAACACTTTCCAGTGCTAAACAGAATAAGACCAACGGGCTGAGAGCAGACAGGACATTTTCCAGAAAGAGAGGGGCAGCATGGTGAGCGGCCGCATGACCATTTTGACACTAGAAAAAGAATGAATCAGTTGACAAGAACTGCAAATTGGGGGATTGCAAAGAATTATATAGCGTATAGATCAACAATAAGGAATACAAAATCATCATTTTCTTGTCCAACACCATCTAAAGAACAAGATTTTTTACCAGACTATGAAACACTATTTAGCGATAGTAAGATGTTGAAGGTCACAAAACATATAAAATAACAATCAAGACCCCTTTTGCATTCATTCTGAAATTGACCTTGTGTAGAATAGAAATTGAACAATAAACTCATGTAAATAGCAAATAAACTTCTAGTCACATGAAAATAAGCAATTTCTGGATGCAGCTTATTCAGTTTGTGGCACAAGCAACATGCACAAATAAAGAAACATGGACTGAAAGAAAACCACTAGAAATTCTCATATATGGAATAACGGAAAGCACACCATGATTAATCCGACAAATAATCTCTCTCAAAACAAGTAGCACATTTATTCTCCAATGCAGTGAAAAGAATTTTTAAGATTATACAAGAAGAAACATTCTCAAAATAAATAGAAGGTTGCTCTATATTGTTGGAAGTGAAAGTTAGTCCCACATCGGACAAGTAAACAAAAGAGAGAGTGTTTAAATGTAATGGGGGCCCATCATATCTTACCTAAGTGCTTGGGTTTTGTTAATGGTGGTTAACCTCATAAATACAAAAATTAACACTAAATATAAAATTCCAACACAAATAATCTCTAGAAATTCTCATATATGGAATAACGGAAAGCACACCATGATTAATCCTACAAATAATCTCTCTCAAAACAAGTAGCACATTTAGTCTCCAATGCAGTGAAAAGAATTTTTAAGATCATACAAGAAGAAACATTCTCAAAACAAATAGAAGGTTGCTCTATATAATGCATACCTGAGCATCCCATAAGTCTATTAATCACAAGTGCCATAGCATAAAAAACAATTAAAAAGTCTCATATAGTAAATCAAAGGCAAATCTACACCTCAAATTAATAGGGCTCCGTGATATAAACTGCTGAGTATCTAAGAGAACCAAGTACACATTTAATTTTAATTATCAGCAGAAGTATTGGTCCAAATGGAGGATTAATGCAGACTAATTCAGCTTCAAGTTCTTTAAATCAAAAAGCAATCATACAAGTGGTTTGTGGGCAACTACTTTTTGTACACCTCAATTTGAAACTACAACTAAATTCAATTCGAGTACAAAAATATAACATCGAACTAATCAATATCAAATTACAACTAAATTTAAATACACATCTTATTCACTGAGTTATAAACAAATGGACCTCAACTATTGGCTTTCACTTATAGCCCAGCATTGAGGTGGAATGAGCAACAAAGTCTAGCACCTACAAGAAGTGTCCATGACCTACCCTGTAAATTCCAAAAAGTCTCAAACCGAATTATCTACAAATCTTCTGGCTTTCAATATTTCATATCGCCAACCATTAATCCCAAATAAAACAGATAAAGGGCAATACCTATTCTTTTTTATCATCTAATTGAATAAAGGAAAGAAAATTAAAAAAATAATAAAAACAACAAGGCATCTAAAAAATTAATCTAAGAATTTCCTCAAATCATTTGCATTATTTTCTATTTATCCTCAAACCAAATTCCAAAGTAACCAATGAAGAATAATATTGAAGTCTTTGCAAAAATGGTAGCCCCTAGATGGCAACACTGCATCACTAATCTTTATACCATCAATTCATAAAACTTTGATGATCACTCAGAGTTTCTCTTATTCCACCAATTATTAGAAATTTTGAAAGAAAAAAAAAAATAGAGCTATGATCATTGAAACTCGCCAAAATCAATGCATATAACTATAAAATGCAACAAAATTTCAACAAAATGCAAACATTGGAAGAATATAATTTATGAACTAAAATCCATATAATCAAACAAGGGCAGCTATATGTGAGACAATGTCCATGTTGAAAATTCAAAACTTTAGATGCAAAAATAAGAGTGAGAATCACATTATGAAACCCTGAAGGTGTGTACTGTTCAAGTTCAAGGTAGAATAGAGGAAAAGAAAAGTAGATAAGAAGGGAATCACTTTCTTGTGTTTGGTTGAATGAAAGAAGATAAAATGGATAAACAAACAAAAGAAATGCATGATGAAACTTTTTTTCCTTCTCTTTACATTATCGTCCATTCCATTTTTTGGTTTAAATGGAGAGAAGATAGCACTGCTTGGGTTGATTGAGTGAACAGATACAATGGATAAGAAAAAAAGAAACACACAGATAGAATTTCTTTTCTCTGGCCATCATTTTCCAACCTTCTTCTCTATTCTCCTCAAACTTAATTCACTCTACAGCATTGCACAAAGGAGCAATAACAAAAGAAAAACCACTTGAAACATGCCAAAAACTATGTCTATAATATTACTAGAACCAATCCATTAATCACATAAAAAAAATCATCACCGAAGTTAGTAAACTGGCTCAAGATGACAAAAATAGGGATTAAAAAAAAAAAATCAAATTGATAACACACACACAATTACAGCATGCACACCAACTAAATTAATGATCTTTATTCATTAGTAACGTGAATCTCAAGAAATTCAACAGGGATTTAAGAAGAAAAATAAATACAGGATAAACACAAGCTTAAATTAAATAAAAACACAATTACAGCATGAAAACCAACTAATAAATCCTTATTCATTCATGAAGTAATTCTCAAGAAATTCAGCATGAAATTCAGCAATAAAAATAAATAAAGGATAAAAATGAAGAAAATCACAATTACAGCATGAAAAACCAACTAAATTACCAATATTTATTCATTCATGATCTAATTCTCAAGAAATTTAGAATGAGTATTACAACATTTGCATGAAAATGCACCTTATTTTACCCGGTGATCATCGTCCCAGCTCCCTCATCTGTGAGGATTTCGAGAAGAAGTGAGTGCGGCACCCTCCCATCAATGATGCTCGCAGTCCTCACCCCCTGGGCCAGCGACCTCACACAGCAGCTCACCTTCGGAATCATCCCTCCGGCAACCTTCCCCTCCTCAACCATCCTCCTCACACCAGCGATATCAATCTCCTTCACCAAGCTTCCCGGGTCGTTCCGGTCCTCCAGGATCCCCGCTACGTCCGTCAGCAAGATCAGCTTCTCAGCCCCAACCGCCGCCGCAAGCTCCCCAGCAGCAGTATCCGCGTTAACGTTATAGCCCTGCCCGGTCTCATCAGCAGCCACGGACGCAATCACCGGGATGTGGCCGTCAGCGAGGATGGGGCGGAGGACGGAGGGGTCGACACGTGCAACCTCGCCGACAAACCCAAGGACTGAGGAGTCCGGCGAAGGCCGAGCAGTGAGGAGGCGCGCATCCTTCCCGCAGAGTCCAACACCGGTGCCGCCAAGCATGTTGATTTCGGCGACGAGGGTCTTGTTGATCTTTCCGGCAAGGACCATCTCTACAACCTCCATAGTAGGGGCGTCGGTGACGCGGAGGCCGTTGTGGAACCTGGGCTCGTGGCCAGTGCGGAGGAGCCAGGCGTTGATCTCGGGTCCTCCTCCGTGGACGAGGACGAGGCGGAGGCCGACGCAGGAGAGGAGGACCATGTCGGAGAGGACATTACGCTGCAGAGCGGCGGACTTCATGGCGGCGCCGCCATACTTCACGACGATGGTCTTGCCGCGGAAGCGCTGGATGAAGGGGAGCGATTCGGCGAGGATGTCGACCCGGGTCTGCGCCGGTGTCGGAGGTGGAGCAGTGGAGGCAGTGATGGGTTGGACGCGCAGGGGCTTTAGAAGAAGTCCGTTAGGGTTAGGGTTAGGGTTAATCTTCGAGTTTGGGAAGCTATCGGAGGAGAAGAGGATTTGGGGGCGGAGAGAAACTGGGGTTTTCGAGAGAAACATCGTTGTTAATGTGCAGCGGAGAGTGAGGGAAAACTACTTATTAGTCTTTAGATATATATATTTTTCTAAGCTTTACCACTGAGTTATGTTTTTTTTTTTAATTTTTATTATTATGAGGTGTAATTAGCAATTGATGTTGTAATTTATGTATGCAATTACAATTTTTATAATGATATATATACATAAAATGAGATTTAATAAATTATATCTAAAATCTGCTTTCATTACATTATATTTGATAAATAGTACTCTAAATAATATATAGGGAAAATTGGTTATATACCCCTCAAAAATTTTATAATTGCATATTTATCACCGAAAAAATCATAATTATTTGTATACCCTTGAAAAACAGGTTGAATTACGGATATGCCCCTGTTGTTAGGGTCCGTTGATAGAAATTAATCAGATAATCTTAATTATGGTTACAACTTAGGTTGAAGACGCAAGTGATGGGGTTCTGTTCTAAGCTCTAGCTCATTGATGTACTCCTCGAGCATATATATGCAACAGTTATATGCTCCTGCAGATAATCAGCACATCGGATTGCAGAAACCAGCTGCAAATAATAAGGATAAGAACATAGAACTAGTTGAACAAGAACAACCATCATTTGAATTTTGGGATGAGCTTTGTGATCTACAAGGGATTTCAGTTTAAGACTAATTAATCCTTGATCGATGTATCTTGGTTAAAAAATTTAGCATGCAACTCAGGACCATTTAGTATCTCAATTTGAAGAAACATCCGAAAGATAAAACCAAGCTGAACTAAGGTGCATGCTTTCAGTTGTGCTTTTCATAGAATCATCAATTCAATATCATGTTAAGTGAGTTTATGCTGATCACTACTGACAGAGATTTTCCTCGCAGCAACAACATTCCAAGCACTCAACTGTACAATCAGGATTCCCGTCTACGAAGAAGGCAATCTAACAAATTGATGTTAAAGTTCCAGTGAGCAAGAAACATTTCTTTATTAAAGGTAGAGTTGATGACAAGTGTGTATGTGGTTTAACAAATATTAAGTGATTACTATTAAATCCACAATATTGAATAGATGTTGATTGAAGTTGCTAGGCTAAGTAAACATGGCCTAAATATTCTTGTTAAATATTTAGAATAAGCTTTTGCAGTCAATCTACTTTAATTAAGTGACAAAAGGAGATATGTCATTTAACAGAAGAAAACTAGCAAGTCTTACAGAGTACGTTGCCGAGACTCTATGCATTGTTGATCTGTAGTAGGAGTAAACATCAACAAACATGTAGAATCATGCAATTACATAATACAGAATAAGTATGGAAATCAGCTAAGGAGAAGCATCAGAAAAACATATCTTCAGATGAAAATGACGCATAATTTTTTTTTTTCAATAACTGCAAGCAATCCTGTTTGTGGCTATTTTATGATTTAGTGAATTGCTTTAAAACAAAAGTAGAAAAGGCTAGAAACTGAGTTGCAGAAAGCACACAAAAGAAATGCCTCTGACAACATGTATACATGCTCATATATATTCATATTTGCCGCTATTACTGTAATGTTTGTTTTTATCGATCATGATGATATTGACTATCAAAAATTGACAGCTTTGCATTATATTATCACAAAACAATCATCTACTGCACATATATAAAAAGGATTCATCTTGTAAAAGGTACACCATATAATTTCTGAGCAACAATGAAAATCTAATGTTCAAAAGTATGCTTTTTAATTTACCCAGAAACATGAGGCATACCATCTTTTCATGGTTTTTCTAATCTCTTCTTCGATCTCTACACTCCCTGTCCATGGATCCAAAGACCACCACCATAAAGCTCACCCTTTCTAGAGCTGGTGCCAAAGCAAGAACTGCATCCATCCCTGGCTCCACCTCTGACTTCCCTGAGCAACAGCTGTGGTATTTGCTCTCTTCCCTCAATAAGGATCAAGAGAGCAAATACCATACCACGATATCTCATGTTACCCGAACAAAAAACAAAAGACAAAAGACACATGAGGTTATCATGCTCTAATACAATAACATACATGTTACAAGAACCAATGCCAACAAGTCACGCAGTACATGAATAGGAGACTATATAGGCGGCCCTGAAAAGTCACCCGACGGCATCCCTTTCTCTTCGCCCAGGACCATCTCTGCGTTGTAAGGGCGGGCAGTAAAGGCCCACTCACTCTCACAAGAGCTCGCCCCGAAAACTTTCACCTTAAAAAGGATTTCCCCGACAAACATAAAAACCAGGAACTTGCCCATAGCCATGCGATGGTCCGCCACAAAACTCTGCCACCCATCTTCAAACTTCATCTCCCCGGAGACGTCATCTCTCACTAGGGTGACATTCCAAACGTGACCACTGGGACCCTCCAAATTCACGGAACCCCCCGGAAACTGAGCCAAATGTTTATGAAAGGATGGAGGAATGTGCAAACGCTGGCCAACTTCCACCGAAAATAGCACTTTGAAGAATGAAGGCTAGAGGGTGGAAGACATTTTCCAATAAACTTCCTCACACAGCTTTAACTCAGGTCGATCTATATAGGCGACCACGGATATCTTCGTAATTGGTGGCATAAAGTCCTCCTTTATTACGGTTATAGTTTCAAAACAATCGAAGCCCTCCTAGATGCCTCGAAAGCAACAATCCCCGACCCTAAGAGCAGTGGTCAAAACCTGGGGGCTCTCACTATGACCAGTCGGGAATCAACAACCAAATAAACGTCGTAGGCGTTACAGCGTGTGGCATTATTCCAAACATCCTTATATCCTCGGGAATGAACTAAGCAACCCCAGCAATAAAGGAGCAACACGCACCGAACAGGATTCCACTAAGTATTGGATGGAACACTGGGTAAAATTCCTTGAAGTGTTAGTGGAGAGAAGGCATTACTCCGTGGAAATAACAGAGTCCTCCGAGGATAGCGCTTTAGCCTCACTCCCTAGACTGTTAGTGTACCTCTCCCGAACGTAAATCAGCCAACAATAACCGCCCGAGGATCTCGACGACCTCGGGACTTGATGAAGGAAAGGTAACATACCCCAACTACCCAAGCTAGCTACCCAAGCAAGACCCAAGCAAGCAAGAAATGTAAGAAAGACAAAGTACTAATGAGACGGCTAAGGGACCAAATACTTTTCATTAAATCAAAAGTGAAAAACAACGACAAGGAATCTCCCCCGCTTACAAAAGCTACAGTTATAGAGCAAGTAACAAAGAGAGAGAATCCCTAAGCCGGCAGCGTGGCGGCAATAGATCCACCAGCCAAAGACTCCCCTGAGGATGCCCGTACCGCCTCTTCAAAAGCTGTCCCCACAGCCGCGACCTCGGCCAATCCTTTCTTAGTTGCCTTTTTTCGCTGCATGTCGGCCTAAAGCTTTACAATTTCGACAAAATCCATATCATCGAGGCGGAGATCGGGTTGGGCATGGGCTACAGTTTGAAAAACCGAGAAGGAATCTTTAGCAGACTTCCGCAGGGCCCCTTTATACTCGAGGTTGACTTTAAAGTCTGATATGGCCTTCTCAATAGCCTTCTGCTTGTCGGCGAGCTTTAAGGCTTGAAACTCTAAAGATTCAAAATGACGCTTGACCGCGTCCTCTAGATCCTAAGCCCATTCAGGAGAGCTCCGGAAGTTCTTTTTGAATGACGCTACGCCAATGTCGACGCCCTCCTTTATGGCCGTAGCCCGCAGACCCTTCTCTGCATTGAGAGTCTACTACGAGATTTCCAATGATCGGGAGCAATCCAAGAGCTCCTTCTCGGTCTTGGCCTTCTCATCAAGAAGAAGCGCCATTCTATTACGAAGCTCCGCCTCCGATTGACGATGTATCTCCAACTCGCGCAGCTGGAGCTCCTTTGATGCCTGGACTTTCTTGTAGAAGCGTCTAGCGGCATGATCCAAGAAGTACCCAGCCTAAAGCGAAGTATAACAGAAAAGGTGATGACATAATACATGAGTCCCGAAAACGGGGTTGTCGGATAATGCGGAAAGGCATACCGATAAGGCCAGAGAGGAGAGATGGTCGCCCAACGCATCATCATCAAGGGTTGTAAGTTCAGCCTTGAAGGAGGGGAGCGTATCATCTCGAATGCTCGGGAAGCTCATTTAGGAGCGACCGAGATCTCAAAGGGGTGCTTCGGGGACCCCGGAATGGCCAAGAGCCCCCTCTCGGCAAAAGTCACGCCCTCCATATGGCAAGGAATCCCCCTCTCTCCCTCGGCCATATGGCTCGGAGAAAGATCTATCCCAGGGGATGCAGAAGAAGCACCCCGATACTTCTTCTTGGAGCGGCTCGGCTCCCCGCCCTCCTTTCTCTTTGACCGCCCTTCCTTCTCTTTCTTCTTCTCCTTTTTCTTATGAGGCCAATGGTCCGACAAAGATGGAATGACCTCGTCCGAAATGTCTACTGAAGGGCCAACCTCTACAGGCACATCCTAGGGAGAAGTATCGATATCTTCTATCGCTATCGCCCCTCCTAATATTTCATAAGCCTCCGCTTCGTTGGTAAGGGAGTTCATCAACTCATTTATATCCATGCCGACACCTACCAAAAAATGAATAAAGCACATAACTGGCGAAACCCGACTTCGGGATGAAACCTAAGACTCCCTACTCTTAACTAAGAAGAGACCGTGCTTTCGAAGATTCTTTGGTATGAGAAGCCTGTCAAGAGGGATCTTAGGGAAACCCAAAAGGGTCTCCTGTTTTTCCTTCTCTTCAGCCGTCTCTTTAAAGTGAGATTTGACTCTTAAATTTGGGGTTCCACAAGAAGTCGAGAATCCCCAAAGCTTGCTATAAGAAACGAAAAAGAACATGGGATTCCAACCATGGATGAAAGACCAACCTCGACCTAAGAAGGATTTGTCATGACGGGCAGCAAAGTAGTACCAGCCACAGCCCAGGTGGGAACTAAGTGAGAAAAGAATGCAAAACTACCTCAGGGTCGGCTTAATCTCGAAATGTTGGAGAACTACAACAAAACCACACAACGTCTGCCATGAATTGGGAGTCAGTTGGGTTGGGCTAAGTTCGAAAAACTCTAAAATCTTCTCAAATAATGGAGCAAAGGGAAGCCGTAGACCGGCGATGCGATCAAGGCGTCGAAGTAAATAGCAAGACACACTGCCAGAGGGCGTCAGGACCATATAGCTCGTGTTCAGGTCCCTGCACAACCCGTATCGACTTGTCCGTATAGGTCCCAGACCCTCCCCGAAGTCGGCTTAACCCGAGGTCATAGAGATCTCGGGGTCTGAGGGGGGACGCTGGTGATACCCCTAAGATCAGACAACCCACGTGTCGCGACAGTAGCTTCCTCAAGTTAATGCAGCACAGGTCCCGAAAGGCACCACCATACCTCCATAGGGTAAGGCAAAGCCGCCCTAAGAAAGGACAGAGAGTGGAAGGATCTTGGCTCATGATGAGGGGGGAAAAGGGGACATGAACCTCAAGGAGGAGGATCCGGGTACATAAGGGAGAAAGGTGAGAATGGAAGGTAAGGAACAATAGCTAACCCAAAAAAACTCACTTCTTCTCTTGTGAACTGTCTACTGACTTGACAGTCGGAGCAGGCTTAAGCACCAAATCCCTAACCCCTCTCATCGGCATTCTTTCCTTTGTTCCCATCTCAGGTGAACTCGTGAGAAGAACATCTATAACCTAGTCTTCCACTCAAGAAGATATCATTTGTTGCTGGAGATCTTGGAGGTTCATGTGGCATTACAAGTTTTCCAGCCAGCACTTATTACTAATTAAAAAATATATATAATTACTAATATTTACTACTTACTTTTTCAAATATAAACCACTGTATTTGTATACAAGTGGCAATTATGATTTTTTTAAAATACATAATTTCAATATTTTTCATGGAAATACCTGCAAAAGAACCCTAATTAAAATGGATTTCAGTAGATTCATATGATTTACCAGCATATATTGGGCCAGTTTTCCAAAACAATTCATCAATCCATGAATCTCAAACTTTACCTGAAATTAATAAGAACAAGTTAAAATAGAAGCAAGAGTCCAATTGTTGCTCAAAAGAAATTAAATCTTGAAACCTCATGCACATTTCTAAGCAGTATCAACAGTCTATGACAGAGATGGATAATCTGTACAATCCTTTGATATTGAAAGTTGGTATGATATTTTCAACCTGAAAAACAAAACATTTCAGACAACCCTATGACAACAAAAGAACCAGTTCATGCTGCTTAAGCCTAAAAGATTCTACACATGATGCAAAGGAATTGTGCAATCCTTAAGCAGATCGAGTCTGGTATATATCGGTATCAGACGGTGTCCCTTGTCCCACTGGAACTACCTTTCAGCAAAGCGGGATCAAAGTTGCTCCTCATCTCCGATGTTTCAGGAAGATCTCCAGAATCAAAACCTTCGCCCTGCGAATTCCATCAGGAAACAATTGTCATGCAAATAAACACGGCAAGCAATAAGATTCATGAGAACAAGTAAAACACATGCCTCAAACTGCTCCAGCATATCAATTGTCTCACTCAGATCACCATTGTTCACATGGAACACTTCAGCAAGGGATTCTACTGAGATGTCGGGAAACATGGAACAGAGAGTTTCCATTACCAATGCGTGATCATTCACAGCACCAAAGTCCTCAAATCCAACAGCCTCTTCATGAAAAGGTGTGTGCATGTATGAAGAACCGCTGTGCTGGCCAATCTTAGATGCCTCCGCTTTCGCAAATGAAGTACTACTACCAGCAACCGGAGATTCTGCGGTCTTTTTCTTCTCAAAGTCTGTCGACATTCCTTTGCCCGCCACGTTCTCTTCAAATTTCATCCCAGAAAACATTTCTGAAAGAGGCACATATGGTGTCGCATAGGGATTTAAAACAGACTTTCCAGCCATCATTCTGTTGCTTGGAGTAGCCCTGTCAAAACCAAAGCATAACAAGGATCCTTGTCATATAAAAAATCAAAAAGTAACTCAGTGATTTCATCAGCATATTGTCTGAATGAACAATCAAAAAGCAACCCAATGTACCCGATCCACCATAGGATCTTAGCTTATGCTTCTGCTTCTGTACCCAGGCACACCTTTACCCTGTACTACTTGTCTATCTATTAAATAAATGAAAGTGGTTTATCCACTTTATCAAAAAAAAAATCTCAGTGATTTCATCAGCATATTGCTTGAATGAACAATCATCAGAGATGTTCAACAATTGATAGACATCACACTAATACAAATCCCTTCATGCCATGAACTTCTACTCCCCATTCTCAACCAAATTCAAGAACTAATTCTACAAAAAAATTCAAATAGGCAGAAACATGCTCTATCCATGGATTATACTGAATAGTTTCAAATTGCAAGAACAGGATTACATAAAGATTTAATAATACAGTACGTAGATTTCCATAAGAAACAAATTTTGATGATAATGATCAACTCATGGGCTTATTTTCAAAGAAGATATAGTCCACTAGACAAACATTTTTCATGGAACTCAAGTGAATGGAAAAACCTAACAGTGCATCAAGCAAGAGGAAAATCAAATCCACTAACTACCCTAAACTCTTAAATCCAGAAACTTAAAGTATCATACTAAAATTAAAAAGATAAAATCACAGGAAACTCAATGGAAAACCAAATCAAGAATTTCACTATAAAAAAAAAACATAAAAATAAATAAATCGGCAGTGATCGCGTGTAATCGCTATAAGATCAATCAATCCCCATTATCAAACCTAATCAAAAACCAAATCCAGTCCTAACAGGAGAGACATTGCCATGAAACAAAATCCACGAGAAAACCACATATAAAAAGCAAAACAATTCGATAAAATTCAAGAAAAAAAAAGCGAACACAAATGGAAAACACGAACCGAATGGAAGATTGCAAGGAGAAATTGAAAGGAGGGTAGAGATCACCGAGAATCGAAAGGGAGGAAGAACCCTAAATCAGAATGGCTTCGGGGGATCTGAGTGCTTATCAGAAAGGGGCACCGGAACAATGAAAAGCAAGTCGTTCCGATGCTTTCAGCGACAGGCCTGCCACGTTGCCTTCTTTCTTTTTTTATGTCACTATATTAAACCGACACGATTACAAACCCGAACTGGGCTTTGGGTCCGATCTAATTTCAGATCTGGGCTGCTCCAGACCAGATTGATCCCAAATCCAAGCTGACTGATTTTGAAAATAACAAAATAAAAGTATACTTAAATAAATAATTAATTAATATCTGTTCGTAATATAATTGATTTTAATAATTAATTAAAAAAAATTTGTTTGTATATCCCTCAACTATCCTAACTGCATACATATAGGAAAGGAACAAAGTGGTTAAGGAATCATTAACCTGAAACAATTCAATGGGGGACTTGCCAAGGAAATGGTGTTGGAGGCTCCTCACAAGGAGGTCAGGGATATGCATCGGGGACATCAAAGAAGCCTACTTCAAAAGATCCTTCCTAAACCCCCAAAGAAATGTGCCTATTCATGCGTTATATTTATGGCAAGGCTTATGTAAAGAGACGGCCCCCAAACTACATAACATCTTTATCCTACCCTGGGGAACAACAGACAATAAATGTGTGGTGTGATTATTGGATATAGGGACAGTCATCGTGGAATCTTTTCCCCTCACTGCAGTCCTTAATACGGAAGAAATCAACCACAATTCAGTCTGTTATAGTCTCTCATCAAAGAGGGATCCCCCTTCTCAAACAAGGGCCACTGTCACAGGAGGAAATCATGGCATATGGAACAATTGCTACAACACCTAGCAGAACTCCAAGGAACAGGGACCAATGAATATGGAGACTAACGGGATCAACCACCTTCAAGAGGAATTCATGTACCAGTTCAGAATTGACAGTAGTATCAGAAGTGACCTGAAAAGCAACTTCTGGATAGCCCCATGTCCTCTAAAAAAAAAAAAATCAAATTATTAGCATGGTTAGCACAGAGAGATCGAATCCTCACTCTTCAAATCTTGCACAAGAGAAACTGGTAGATACACAAACAAATAGTTTCATGTGCAATCATGTTGGAAGGGAAGCTCACAATATGGAAAATTTCTTAAATGGGGATTGGTTGGATATTGGAGGTAGATGTTCCAGGTAAAGGAAATCAAAGTTTCATCAAAGCCTTGTTGGCCACATGTTCTTGGAGCATATGGAGGGCTAGATGTGATACTATTTTCAACAACAAGAAAACTCAGCCTGCATAGATATTCAAGCAAGCGCTATCAGCTACTCATGAACACTTCTGGAGGATTCGGGGACAACTCAGGGAGTTCTTACATAACTCTGTCTATAATCACTCCATTACAATTATGTGTGACGCTGCCTGGACTAATGCGGGGCAAAGATTCACTCATGCTGGCAGGATATTCCAATGCAACAGCTGACTCAAGCACCAATGCTGAAGCTCAAGCCATACTCTTTGCAATGGAGCAGTGTGGAATCAGAAATTTGAAGCCGGACAGTATATCTATTGATTGCATTCAAGTGCTGCAAATGATCAAGAATGAGACTGACTCTAGCAGTGGAAACTTACAAAGGACCATCCTTAGTATCAAGCAAATGTTGACGGACCAGCAAAATCTGGAGCTAAACTACTGTCCTCGAGACATAAACCCTGGTCTCTCCCTATTTCACAGGGGAGCTGATAGGCCCAGATGGATTGAAGAAATCGTCAATGCAGCAGGGCTGCAATTATGAAAACTAAATGTTTCTGTTTTTCAAATCTTTATCTTTTTGTTGTTAACTAGTAGTTACTGCTCTTCTCTGTCAAAAAAAATATATATATAATGATGAAGGGACAACCTCGCAAGTCGCACCTCCTACTTAAACTACCTATTTGCATGAAACATCTGGGAATATTATTGAGGATTGTACAATCTGGACTTGTGAAACATAGCCTGCAGTTTACAGAGACAGCCACACACCTGAGGCAGGGGAAGAGATGGTGTGCCGTGAACACCGGGGAGGCAAGGGTTCTGATGTAACACACTAGCATTTTCATAAATAAAATATAATTTATCCATTTTTTCAAAAAAGAAAATGATTTTTAGTAAATATTATATTTAGCCTATAAAATGGATAAACAAATAACACTAACAGATTTGGTATGAAACTTTCTTTAAAGAATGACTAGAACAGAGTATGCTAAAGAAGTGATACAGGCACAAGATCAAAATACAAGCGAGAAGCACTGTCTGCAAAAAAATGTATAGCTTCTCTTGCGAGCTTTTGTATCATCTCTATCTTATACACGAAAGAATCACTTGTCTGTAATGATAGCAGCAAATCGGAATGGCTCTGTTTCTTCTTGTCGTCTTTATAAAGACAAATGAGTGATTATGGTCTTGCGAAGCCTGCTTGATGCTACTTGCATGAATCCAATTGAGAATTCCAATCATCGATGACGAGCTTCTTCATAAACTTGCCCAACTTTTTTGCCCAGGGACTAGGCTTCACAATGTTGATGTCCTTCCACTGGGAGCATGGATCAGTCCACCATCTCCGCTTCCCGGAACACCATGCTCCAGGAACAGGTGTATAGTGACTGCGATCAAGAATCTTCTTGTCGATCATATCGAGCACTGGATCGTCCTTCTTGAATTGCCGCGCAAATGGCACTCCACTGTCTGACATTTCATCAAAATCAGTTACATTGAGGAAGTGTGGCTCCATCTTTGGAGGATTATCCCACACCATGTATCTCAAGTCAGTGTTCACAGTTTTGTTTTGGAATTCAGGAGCATTGCACACAACTGAATGAAAATAGCCTTCTTCGGGTAAGGGAACATTGGTGAAGTACATGAGTAGAGTCCGGGGGAGATTATCCCAGCCTATGATGCAGTACTCCATGAAGGGTCGGCTCAGTATAACCCATGGAGACCCTGTTGATTGGAGAACAATCAGAATCCTGAAATAATATAGAAGATGGTGGAGAAGAGAAGATGAATTGCCTGTGAAGAATTTGAAAGCATCGGGAGTTTTCCGCTTCTCAGTAGCATGAAAGATTTGGGTTCTCCTAGCCAAATAGATCCCTGGGTCCACTACAATTGGTTGGACTCTATCTGACCTGCCAAAATGAAGAATGAACTTTGGTTGAAGGTGGAAATAAGAAGAGTAACAAACCCGAGGAAATTCTCAAGAAGTATGACATGTGTGCTTACTCCTTCCATCCAAGATCACTTGTGTGATCTATAAAATTGAGATCTCTTGGTACAGAGGAGAAGACATGAATAAGGTCTGCAAGAAAATTAAAAAAACAAAAATTGAAAGGCATGACATGCTAAGCACAACCATCATTGGAAAAATAAGGTAATAGAACATAAACATGTAAATATATTATAGAAATGAACTGAACAGGCACTGTAATCCATCAATTGTAGAATCATAAGACCGACTTTCTGCTTTGAGCAACAGTGTTGGAGGACATTTTGATATCATTAAAGGAAAAAAAGAGTCATTTTAAAAACACATGAACATAATATTGTTGTCGTATGTTCACTACCTTGTGCCTACTTGCATATATTTGATATTGCATCTACTTGCATATATTTGATATTGCATCTACTTGCATATATTTGATATTGCATCTACTTTACTTTTAAAGACTAACATATTTCAACCATAGAGTCAAGTTTGCCCAGAATATACCTTCGCACACAGCACCCAACCAGACCTTCTTTTTAAGTTTTCTCATTACATCTACACTCATCAATCACCAAGTGCGAGCACAGATATAGCTAAATGTTTTTGGCAAAAATTCCTGTGGAAACTCACATAATATTTGGAATGGTTTATTTATGGGCTCCGGTACCAAGGAAAACTAAAATATTTGTTGAATGTGCAATCCTCACAATTGTATAAGATCAGGTAAAGCAGACACTAAGCTGATTTTTTTTATTTTTATTTTTTGATCCATAATAGTACACTCTAAAATTATAGGAACATTAGTGAAATAAACTAGATGGTTCTTTTTCTCACCTCCATACATCTCTGGTTTATTTTATCAGTAACTTAGCTAAAAACAAGACCTTTAAGAACTCACATGCAACATATTGCTAGAGTAAAATAATAGACTAAGTTTCCGTATTTGTATCTCTCTGTGTTTTACTCAACAAGCTCATTATCAAAGACCTAAACCTTAAATCTTACTACCGGACACAGATCAATAACCCTTTCTACAGTCAAATCTTCAACGTTCAGCCGCTACTAGCCATATCACCACAATAAGAGACTAAATATGGAAACCTTCCTTATCTAACACTTCAAACAAAGGTCCTCGAAAATTTACTCTTTTGATCAGTGAAGAAAACAGAGCAGTAACATTTTGGAAAAATTATATCCAGGAATTAAGGTAAACTGATAAACATGATTGGATCAAACATCCTAGATGTGTAGTCTCAACTCTCAAGCTCTATTAAAATCCACAAGAAAATAAAAATGATAAGACGAATAGTAATTCTGATCAAAGCCATACAGATAAACTTCGAGAAAGTAAATTTAAAATTAAAAACACACACACACACACAAGCAAACAAATCTTCAATCCACCTTACTTAAAAGCCAAAAACTGATTGCAAAATTAACAAATGATTTTTCATTTTTTTTCTTTTGCAATTGTATTGAAATTTGTTATCAAAATGAGAAATTAAACAAACAAGTAAAAATCCATGCAAACTAGTTCCAAGTTACATATGGAGGACAAAATATATAGAAATCTAGAATTTACTTAGAGATAAGAACATTAAAAACAAGAACATATTCAAATCAGTAACCATAAAGATCACTTACCATCCTGGGTAACCAGCGGATAGTCCGCAGCATTCAGCGTGACAAACCAATTCCACTCGCGGTCAAGCCTTAACATCACCGACGCTGCATGGAGCGTCGCCGCGAGCCCAGACGAGCCCATATACGTCATGGCATCACCTAGCCCGAGCACATCAACGTTGCCGAAGGCGCGGATAGCAGGGATCGCGGCGCGGGCAGCGTTGGCAAGATACGCGCGCTCGGAGGCGGGGGCGTCCGTGGATAGGTGGAGAAGGTAGCGGTTGCGCGGGTGGTAGACGGCGCGGAGGAGGCGGAGGAGGCGGTCGGCATCGCCGCGGGCGCCGGAGAGGTAGAAGGCGAATGAGGCGGGATTGTTGGGGCCACGGCGGAGGTCGGCAGCGGCGGGCAAGAAGGACGAAGAGGCGGTGAGGGCGGAGATGGCGGAGAGGAAGATGAGGAGTGAGACGAACGCGACGGAGAGGAGCGGGAACAACCACTTCTCAGAAGCCATGCATGGATCTAGAGATAGGGTTAGTGTTTGCATCGGAGATCAATGGATCTCATGGCGATGGAGATGGAGTTAGGGTTACGTTTTTCGCGTCTCCGAGTCAGGCGGAGGACGGTCAAGGAAGTGGGCCCCGTGACATGAACCAGTGACGTGGCTCTAATTCTAATTAACATTAATATTATTTCCAACTACCACGGTAGTTTCACACGTGGCAGCTTCTTACTGGCCAAAACAAAGGGGCCCACATCTTTCTTTGACCATTCAAGTTACTTTAAAAAGAAATTTTTTACACTTTTCTTTAATTTGATTAATGCTTGATATATATATATATATAATTACAAAAAAAAAAAGAAAATAAATAAAAACACTGCCTTGATTTCATTAATTATATGCCTGACAAAACTTGCTCACAGCTCTAGTAACACAAAATTTTTAAAAAAAAAGAAAAGAGTACAAATATAACATTTTAAAGGGACAAACTTCACTTTCAGGAGAGTTTGAAGCAACCACCAACCTGGAAAAATTAATCAAAGTCCAGCACTCTTAATTCATGATGGTGAAGTGAATAGTGTCCTTGATGTTGATATCACAATGGCAGCCCTTTTCAAGAGGAAAAACATAATACCAATTAAGAACATATGTCAAAATCTGGAAAGAAAGTAAGAGTTCATTGCAGTGGTTGGAATTAGGTTTAATTTGTCTTGATCAAACAAAAAATTTCAAGCAAAATCCACAATTAGGCAGAAGAAGGTTAGCAGTCAAATCAAACATACCTTCCCAGGGTATAATTATTATTCATTTAGATTCTTGAACTTAAGGAATGCGGGGCCCAATTGCGACTCGAAGGCAGAATATGCATCTGGTTTTAATGTCTTCAGAAAGGATTTGTGAAGCTTGAGGGCTGATATTGCATGCAGGACCTGGGAGCAGAATCGGCGGACTTCTGCTCGTCGGGATTGTTTTTCTGGCAGATTGCTCAATAGTTGCTGGATCAGCTCACAAAGAGCAGGCAGATGTTTCTTCAAAAACTTGGATTTAGTTGGAGCATCTTTGCTGTCATCTCTTTTGTTTGCTGAAATCCATGACTTGATAATGCAGTCCACCAGCTCAAGAGATTTAACTTGTCGGAATTCTGATTTTGCGGTCTGACTTTTCTCCAATAGGAATCCGAAAAGCTGGAAGCCAATCCAAGGATGCCGACGAATTATGTCTTTCACAAACCCAGCTTTCAACCTGGACTTTTTATTAGTAAAATAGTCTGTCAATGTTTGCCGGAAGATCTCCAACACCCTCTCTAGTTTAGATTTGGGAAAATCTCTTGATTGAATTATCTTTAGCAACCAAAATGCAGATTGCTGAGCCAGAGAAGAGACCATTTTGTACCGGGACCGTGATGCTGATTTAAAACTCTTTTCCAGCAGGCTTTCTAATGTAGAAAGCTGGATGTCCTCACCTTTCGGATAGTCCTTTGCCTTGAATATCTTCTTCTGTAAAATTGCACCAATGCGCTGCACAAGTTGTTCGCTCCCCTCCACAGAATGATAATTGACAAAAGCTTGAGCCAAGGAAGAATATATGGTCATGACCTGAGACTTTCCTGTTGAGATGACAGACTTCATTAGGAGCAAAATACAAGGTTCCTTATCACTATAACTAAAACACACTCCAACCCTTGTCTTCCATAAGAATACTGTGGATACTGTTCACCAACCTTGTTCTGCGTTTGACTATTCTAGCTTACATTTTTTAGACATGCAGTTCCGAGATAATGTATGATATCAAAACTTATGTTTATAAAAGCTTCATATTTTCTTACCAAGTATGGCTCGTCACAATAACAAAAGAGCTTTTAAGATTGTTCAGAAAATTAATTTCCATATGACATCACAATGCCTAAGTGACAGGAATAAGATGGTACCTGGATTCCTGTGCAAATAAATTTCCAAGAGTGAGAGAACCCGGAGTTTAAAAGGCATAAGCTGTGAATGAGCACTTTCAGTTGAAGCTAACTTCCGCTCCTTGAAGATGCGTGCCAGATAGGAATCCATCCGAAACATTGCATCATCATCCATACCATCAGAATCATCAGAATCTGAATCATCTTCAACATGCCTATTGCTTTCTTTATCAGTTCTCTCAGCACCAACCCTTCCCCCAGAATTACCTTCATCTTTCTTCTCTACTTCATCATCAGTTTCCTCATCTCCATTTGTTCCCTCAGAGCCTACTTCCTTGTTTTTGGTAACCTCCTCATCACTTTCCTCAACACCGTCCATGGCCTCAGAATCATCTGCATGATCATCACTATTGCCTCCCTCAACATGTTCAGAATCATCAGTCTCCTCAGCATCTTCAATTGCAAGAAAATCATCGTCGTCGTCTTCATCAGCATCGCTGGGAGGAGCTTGATGGCGTGCAGATTTTAAATCTTTCTTCACAACCCGCAACATTTGAAGAAGTCCCGCATCCGTAATATCGTCACAGAAATACCTAAAAACCTATAAGAAAAGATGAATATGTAATATAAGATAACAGCACAGAGAAGAGATGAATAGTTGGAATAAAAAAATATGGGACCAAGAAAGCAGCTTCTTTCATTCATACATATAGTATCTTTTACCTGTTCAATAGCAAAGAACATAGGACCAGATGTATGAGGCAGGAGTGACAGGAATGTGTCCACCAGAACATCCATTAATGCAGGGGCACCATTATCATCAAACTCATCTTCATTCTCCGAGGAATCTCCATGAGCAGCGGCAGGGAAAGCCTTCTTGCAACATATGACAAGCTCCAATGCAGCTTCAGAGAACTCACCTGGATGGAGGAGGACTTGTAACAACAACTGGATGAGCAGATAACAAAGTGCAAGTAATTGATTTGCATCTGGACCAGGTCCAATATTTCTTGCCTGTTATGGACAAGAAAGATCATCAGAACACAAGTGCAAGTGCTGTTAAGTGCAAACCATGGTTCTCTAATCACACCAATGAAAAATGTTAACAAGAATGTCTTGACACCCATACTTAGACACTACATCAATTTTTATTAGAACCCCATAGTTAAAACTGAAACTTACTTGAGTAAGGATTTTCATTCAGTTTGTTCCATGCTACTCTGGTTTGTAATAGCTTCAAACATTGGAGAAAATAATTAAATGGATTTATTATTGATACTTGCAAAACAAGTTTCTAGACTGAACTTTCAGCTAAGGCACTTGCATCACACCAACCAAATACTCCTAGAAATAAAATAGACAAGCACAATCCATTGAACTTAACAAGATACAAAGTACACAAGGACTAACAGCAGAACATTTGTCAGCTCAGGCTTCTTTGCATCATTTATTCCACTTTCTCATCAATCATTATCAACTAACAATGGCATTTATAAATAAAAAAACCATACGTAATATCCCTCAATTTCCTGAATTTGATTATTTACTGGTGGCATTCTATCTATAATAGATTGTTAAGGTATTTTACTTGTGATTATAAAGTAAATGGTGAACAATACTAATCAACCGACACCAACAGTATCACATGGCAACCAATATCCAAGTAAGTCCAGAGAAATAAAAGCACACCTCAGTAGAGAGTTTATATTCCATCTTTTGTAATTTCTTAAATGCCTCTTCATCTTCGCTGTTCAATGTCCTATAAAGTGAAACTGAAGGAATATTGCACAAAGTGCTGAGGAAACAAATAAAGTAAGATCCAAGATCATTAAGCTCAAGGCCATTTGGCAACACATGTGACACTTCCATTTTTTGAGCATCTTCAAGCACATGCATAAGTTGCTCAATACACATTCTGCATAGAGCACTTGAGATGGCTGCTTTTGGCCACTTAAACTTTTCTTGCAATTCAAATGATGTTACTTCAGTGCCTAAAGATGCAGAGAACAAACCCTGAACTGCCAAAAACTTCATAATTTCTGTTTGTACACGAAACTTTGCTTCTATAAATTGCACTAATTCAGAGTGTGGCAAAGACTTTGCATTAGAATCAAGTTTTATGTTCTTCAAAACACGTGGCATGGTATCTATAACCCACTTCTTCAAGAAATCTGCATTTTCTGACTCTGCAGGATAATCACTGACTGGGGTACTTAATTCTGAATTTTCATCTGTAGTCTGGCTTTGGTCTGATGGTTCATCAGTGAGGGTGCCTTCATCAACAAACAAGCTCATCAAGTTTTGCACAAATAACAAGCATCCAGAGCTAGTTTTGAATTTGGAAATCAACTCTTTCACAGTTTGTGTCCTTGTAATGCAATCGAATCTCCCACTGCTGTGCTTCTGCAAGGATACAATTACTCCAACACGTCGATCATCATCATCTCCAGTCCAGTTAATTAGCTCCCTCACAAAGTGCTGAGCAGCATTATACAACAAGGATCCCTTTGTTGATAGGATGTCCATCAAACAAAGTACCAACTTGGGAGAGAGAACAGTTTGAATGCATGATACTGGCAGTCTAGGAAGGAGGAGGAGTAGAATATCAAATGCCAAGTGTTTCCTGTCATGAGAAGACATAAGAAGAGATTCTTCAATAACCACCTCACAGAAAGTACGTATATTCTTTGTCATTTCTTCAAAGCCACCACCCTTCCGGTTCTTCTTGTTCTTCCTAGAGGAATTGGAGCGCACTGATTTATCTTCAGTCTGAGTAGCTTCTGGCACAAGAATATTTACCAAAACCTTCCAAAGACTGTGAACTCGAGGTAGACAGAAAGTTGATTCCTGAATAGACGGTCGAATATTCAAGAGAAGTGAAATCAAGCAAATTTAAGTGGCTTTAACAAATAACAAGGAAAAAAGTATATAATATGGCCACATTTAGATACCCAATGAAATCAAGGTCGTTAAAAAATAAGTGAACAGCACAGCCTTCAAACCCAGCTAGCACTAAATAAAACCCACCTATATAACAACTCAAGATTGATCCGTAATAACAATTTTAAAAACCTACTAAACAGAATCCTTGATCGATAAGATTGAAATTGGACCAAAAATGCATCTACTCTATTTCTAATAGGTGTCTTTGAATTGTAGAAAAGGCTTAATATCTATTTATTCCCAGAATGAAATTTAACAAATCTGAAAACCCTAATGAAGGAGTCATGTTTGTCCAGATAGCCAAATTCAATATACACATTAAATAAGAAATATAAAAAAACCTAGATTAATGATCTTTATCCTTTTCTTATACACCAATGAGTTTTGACAGTGAAACAAGATTTTCAAAATTTTAATATATTAAGAAAATACAACCAGAGTTTTAGTCTCTCTTTGGCTTTGCCCAGACAATTCAACATGACACATAATGTTTTTATTTTAATTCTTTTACATGATAAAAAAAACCAAAAATATTTTGGCAAGATTTCATGGAAAAGATTCTCAAACCCAACTGAAAAGGTTTTTGAATTTATCATAAACCAATAAAGTCAAAATGCTAGGAACAAGGATGACTTCAGGAACATATTCGTGTATCTACAAAATGATTAGTAATCTAAGAAAAAATTCTATTTTTTTGATAATCAACACGGCAAAAGATGCTAGCATCTGGACAAGGAAGAATGTAACTATAGGAATCCTTCAGAAAACAACAGCATGTTTAATGGACTGGGAATACTACCTTGAAGCAAGGTGCAAGGCTTGAAAGATGATCTCGACTAAAGAAGCTGTTAGAACTAAATGTAGAGGGCAATAGTTTGCCAACCATGTCACCCGTATAGCCTCTTTCTTGCAATTTCAAAGCAAAAAATAAAACATCAGGATCCCCAACAACAACAGCTTTTTCAAACCACCCATGCATGCCTGGAGCTCCAAGAATTTGGCTTGACAAGGCTTCTTCAGGTAACTGCAAGAAAGAAAAAATAGGCATAACATACTGAAAATTGTTCACTGTCTGAAAATATATCTTATCAACAAACCCACATCAACCACATAATAACAAGGCAGAAAAAAACTGAACTTACAGAGAAGCAGATTTACAGGCAACAAGGGCTTTTTTTATATTTTCAATCAATTACCAGACACATACATAAGAACAAACACATGCCAAAACCTATGGTATACCTTTGCAGCCACCTCCAAGATGATTGAAACAGCTGGCTCATGCAAGTAGCGCTTTTTTGGTGCAAGGGAGACAACACTACTAATAAAATCTTTGACTAATGTTGTATTGTTATCTGAAGCCCACTCCGCAGAGATTCGCCCGGATCTAGCTAGTGACCCGTATGCAAAAAGACGACCTAAAAGGCACTCCCTTGCATCCTGCAATTCCATAAAGACAAAAGCTATATATGACAACAGAAAGGCATCCCTAGCTAGTTAGTTCAAATCGAAAGATCATCTGGTACCATACCTGTCCCTCCATCTTGGCTGTAACTTTTAGCTCATCATCAATCAGTTTCATCACAGAGTCCACTCTGATACTAGGAATTGTCCCAACAATAACAGCAAGGCCCAGGGCAAACCCTTGTCTTGCACACTGCAAAGTAAATCAAACCAACATTGTCAAGAAAAAGCTACATGCCTACTCTTCAACATTTTCACTCAGGTGTTTGGTCAAAGACTAAAGCATTCTAGATTTTGCTAATGGTTAGTCAATAGCATATTAAAAAGAAATGCTTCATGAATCAAATCAACCATGTGGAGTATTAATTACTTGGAAATTTTATCGATAGCCAAGAAAACGCCAAACAGTTCCAATCAAATTCTCTTCTTTGTCTTTCTACATAGTATGTCAAAAATGAAAGTTTTTTACCTCTCTGGAAGAAGAAACTCCACGAACAAGCCGCCGAATGGCATAAATCACAGACGGGGCGCAGTTCTCAAAACCCTCATCCTTCTTAGCCTCCAGAGGAACCACCTCCTCCTCGATTCCCTTCTTCCCAACCTTCTCGAACACCTTCTGTGCCTTTCTCAGCTCCACCACCAAGGCCTCCGCCGCCGCTTTCCTCACCGACGACTCCGCCGAAGCCAAATCACTAAACACGTCCATTCGCAACCCCTGGGAGTGGCTAAGAGTCGGTGTCACAGCCAAAACCTCGCTCGACTTCTTGAATTTGAGGGTTTCCACAAAGTCAGAGCCCTTAGCATGCCTCTCTTTATCCAATGCTCTTCGTTTCTTCAATTTCTCCATCGGCTTGATCGATTCCTGAGATTCTTTTGAAGATTTCACAGCAGCCTCATCAGCGACGACATGCTGCTCGTCTTCCAATTCCTCCATAGAATCCGCCGACCTTTTCTTGCTTTCCATCGAGGTGTTCTCTCTAGGGTTTTCGCAGACGAGCCGCTAAGAAGCACTTCGAGTTTCTAGGGTTTTGCAGTGAGGCGTCAGGACTCGAGCAGCACTCGCGAAGCTCTTTGTCGCGGGGACAAAGAAGCTAAATTTAGAATATAGATCGACGGTGTAGATCTGTTGATCGTGTTTGAGACGATGATGGACGGTTGATATGAAACCGGTAGTCAATCCACCGGCTTGAGCAAATAATTTACAGGGACTAAAATGAATTAAATTTAATTTTGGAATATATTTGGATTGAAATGCAAATAATGGCACAAATTCCAGATTCTTATCACTTCTCTCTCTCCAGCGGGAAGACGAGCTTCGTTTTTCATCCATTCTCGATCTCCACCTTCCGGCGAGCACTGAAATCGAGCGAGCGAGAAGGAGAGAGAGGGGAATGGTGAGCCTGGGAGGGAACGGGCTGGGAAGGATGCTGGCGGCGCTGGCGGCGGCGCTTTTCATCCGCGCTATCACCGGCCCTGGCCCCGCTTTGCTGCCGCCGGACGACGACCCTGAGTCCGGCTCCGCCGATATTGACGATGATGAGGAGTCCTCCTCTGGTGAGGTCTCCCCGGTGACCATCCGCTGGAGCCGCATCACCTGCTTCCTCTCTGACAAGCGTGGGAAATCAGTGAGCTGAAAAGAACCCTCCTTATTTCCTCTGTTGTGAATTAGATTGCAAGCGAACACTAAAAAAAGGAGCCTTTTTTCACTTCTAATATATAAATCACGATGAACTATGTATATAATTATGAAGAAGAGTGACAAAAAGGTCTAATACACTATGAAAAGATCAATAGACCCAAAAGTTCATAACTTTTCCGAAACTTTCAACTCGACCTATGTGGGAAACTAATTTTTTTTTTTTATATATCTCTTTGCAGTTATATAAAAAGCTGAAGGTTTACCCAGAATTAATGTCTAACGATTTCAAATGTTTGATATTTTATGTAGTATAGAAACTAGTGATTGAATTATTGAAAGGACATTATCTTCCTGAATTCTGAATTTCTTATTATATACTTTCTTGGTTTTCATTTGAACTCAATTATAAGTTATGCAGCTTTTTTTTTTGTGTGTGTGTGGTATTAGTTTCTTATCAGGTAGTGTTAACTTGGAATTCAAAGGGAAATGTTGAAAATTTTGATAACTTTTGAAGTACTGTTATGTATGCACCAACTATCAACTAATGATTGTGGTGTGCCTACTGTGTGTATGTGTAGGTTAAATTTCTGTTAACAAATGTGAGTGGGGAAGCAAAACCGGGAAGACTACTTGTGATCATGGGGCCCTCGGGGTCAGGGAAGACCACACTGCTCAATGTTCTTGCAGGGCAGCTTGCAGCTTCACCTCGGCTGCATCTTACAGGGCATTTAGATGTTAATGGAAAGCCTAGATCAAGTGGAAATTTTAAGTAAGCCATCAAAGGATTGGGCCATGAAATTTTGAGTGGTGTTTTACATTGGTCATTTGATGAATCTATGTTGTTTCAGGATTGCTTATGTGAGACAGGAGGACCTCTTCTTTTCACAGTTGACGGTAAGAGAGACACTTTCACTTGCTGCTGAACTGCAGCTTCCAGGCATAACTTCTCCAGAGAGGAGAGACGAGTATGTTAGTAAGCTCTTATTCCGGATGGGTTTGGTAAGTCTTAGCAATTCAACTTATATAACTGTTTTTGATTAGCACTACTGAATGGTGTAGTTTATATAAATTCAATATGATCAGTAAAAATGATGCTTCATTGAGTTTTCAGGTATGCTATAACTTTTATTCTTTTTCTTTCTTTTGGGTTTGTGATTTAAGATTAATTGTGCGGATTCAATTGTTGGTGATGCCAAAATTCGTGGGATAAGTGGCGGTGAAAAGAAACGTCTATCACTTGCTTGTGAATTGATTGCAAGTCCCTCTGTCATATTTGCAGATGAACCAACAACAGGTACATGACATGTGTACTATTTCTTCTTGTTTTGACCAATACATCACCAGTTTCGCCATTGTGTCTTAGTGGAAGGAGCTTCATCATGAATCAGGGACCAACTGTACAAGTTTTGGTCATGACAGACTTGGATGTTTGACAAGATCAAACCTAGTAGTGTCAACATTCTTTTGGAAAAGAATGAAGAACTTTAGATACCATCTCATTATATGTCAATGCTACCTTCTGTTCTCACCCTGTTTTATGTTCCTGCTGATGGAAGAGAAATGCTCATGTAGGTCTGGACGCATTCCAGGCAGAGAGGGTTATGGAGACTCTACGGCAACTTGCCCAAGAGGGGCATACCGTGATATGCTCCATACACCAACCCAGAGGTTCAGTATACAGTAAATTTGATGACATTGTGCTATTATCTGAAGGTTCAGTTGTTTACGAAGGTCCTGCAAAAGAAGAACCTTTGTCATATTTTTCCAAGTTTGGGTCAGTCTTTCTGTCCTTGTAGCATAATTGGCCCAGTAACTTTTCATTGCTTTGTTGTGTACTACAATACCATGTCATTAAATTTACATTTTTGAAATTGAAATTAACACACCTGCATCTAAGAAGGATCAGAACTGAAATTCTGAGAGCTATCTTTGAGAGCAAATAAGGATATATCAGAAGTATGGCTCCTTTGGCAAATTTACAGTGATGATATGGCTAAAGGCAATGATTTGAAAAGCTCAGTTTCATTTTATATCAAATAAATAGTTGGGCCAACAATCCTTTTCACTTTTCATCCCTTTGCTTTGTCATTTCTTTTTTCATTTTATTGTCCTATTCTTTGTATTTATGACCATTCAATAAGATAATTATAACTTTCCAAACTGCAAGCTCTAGATCTCAGTGGTATATGAGCCATCTATCAGTATATCCTTCAGTCAACTTATCATTGCATGCCTTTGTGAACACCTGATAGATTGTCTTAGAGGCTGATTGCGTGTTCTGGTTTTGAATTGAATATTACCGTTTTATCAGGTATCAGTGTCCGGACCACGTGAATCCAGCTGAATTTTTGGCAGATCTAATATCAGTTGATTATAGTTCTGCTGAAAGTGTGCATCTTTCCCGGAAAAGAATTGATGACCTTGTTGAAGCATTTTCAAAAAGTGCCCCTGACATACAGTGTGTTAGTGCAGTTGGTGAGTGGAAGGGGTCTGCCCTTTCAAAAAACTATGCGAGAAAAACTATAGTCAAGCGAAAAGGAGGTTGGTGGAGGCAGTTTTGGTTGCTCCTTAAACGTGCATGGATGCAGGTATACAATTCAATGGCTCTAACTGATCTTGGCTTCTTTTCTGTTTCATTCTGTCTTTGGTAAATTTACAGAAGAGAAAAAAATGAATTTTCACTGAGGTTCACTTGGTCAATTGGTTTACTGTTTACTGCGGGCAATCTTTTGACAACTCCTTTGGTTTCTGTCTTTTCATGGGGCAATTTGCATTGATAAGCATCTTCATCTCCCATTCCCTTCATGTCATTGTCTTCTCAGAATCATGTGCCACTGTTATGCTCAGGCTTCGCGTGATGGACCTACAAACAAGGTGAGAGCAAGAATGTCTGTTGCATCTGCAATTATATTTGGTTCAGTCTTTTGGCGAATGGGAAAAACTCAAACATCAATACAAGACAGGATGGGACTTCTGCAGGTTTGCACAATCCTAATCCTTGGTCACCTTAAACCATTTTCTTTTGGCTAAAAATACATGTTTAGTTGATCAAATAAATTGTGCTGCAATGGGAATTCATTAATTATTACAAAAGTCGTCTTCTTAAGGGAACTGTTACAATGTTATGTCATTGTTTACCTGATAACATTATCTTGAAATGACAATCAGGACAATTTTAGCATTAACCACAGCTTCTTTGCTTGTCAAGTTATTTAGTGTCACATGTAATAAAAATGAATTTTTTTAGTTCCTTAGTTATACTGATTTTTCAATCTAGTCTGAAATGATTATGCAATGGGACCAGTTCGCTAGTGTTTAACTGTTTATGATTTTAATCTTTATATATTGTTGATATAGGTGGCTGCTATTAACACCGCGATGGCAGCACTCACAAAGACTGTAGGTGTGTTTCCCAAGGAACGGGCAATAGTAGATAGGGAACGTGCCAAGGGATCCTATTCATTGGGGCCATATCTCTTGTCTAAATTGGTTGCCGAAATTCCTATTGGAGCAGCATTCCCATTGTTATTCGGAACAATTCTTTACCCCATGGCTCGTCTCAATCCTTCATTATCGAGGTTCGTATTCTGATGTTTTAGACTAGACACTCCCATCAGTTTTTCCTAATGAATTCTGCTAACCTCTCTGCATTCATAAAACTCACTCATCTGTTCAGCAGTTTGTTAGAATATTTCATTTAAAGTTACTAGAATTTTCTTCTAAAGGAGGAAGAAAAACTCAGTTCTTGTCGTCGATGCAATTATTGCTTGAATATATCAAACTTCTAATGTTGAGTTTTGGATACCATTCATGTTCTTACTTGCCATTAAGTTGTTCTTCTACGTCAACCTCTTTGAAACTAAAACCTGAAATGAAATTCAGGTTCGGGAAGTTTTGCGGCATTGTGACAGTTGAATCATTTGCCGCATCAGCAATGGGTCTTACTGTTGGAGCGATGGTTCCAACAACCGAAGCAGCAATGGCTCTGGGTCCATCTCTCATGACTGTTTTCATCGTCTTCGGAGGCTCTTATGTCAATGTTGAAAATACACCTGTCATCTTCAGATGGATCCCTCGGGTATCTCTAATCCGATGGTAAGTCACCAAATCAACATTTCTCAACCCTACACATGTTTTACACACCAAATTCTCAATAACCAGTGTCCCTGCATGCCATTTCAGGGCCTTTCAGGGGCTTTGCCTCAACGAGTTCCGCGGGCTTCAGTTCGAGCATCAAAATTCCTTCGACATTCAAACCGGAGAACAGGTACACAACTATCCCCACTCTTGCAATTGAGAAACATATAGCATTTGCTCGGAATTATGAACGTCATCTTGAATTACAGGCACTAGAGAGGCTTTCCTTCGGAAACAGTTGCATCAAGGACACAATGGTGGCACAAGGGAGGATCCTAATGTTTTGGTATTGGACAACATACCTTCTTCTCAAAAAGAACAAACCCAAATATCAGCAACTCCAGTCTCCCCCACCTTCTCAACATCATCAGCAATCTGAGTAATAACTGAAACTGCTTAGCAATTTCGTCGACATGCTTGAACAATAATTTCGGGTACTTCTTCCAGGCATTCAAGATTCATTTTTCATGTAATTTCAGACCTGAATTTTGTAACCTTTACTGCAAACTATGTTACACGCCCAACAAGTATTATAATACTAAACGTATTTCAGAAATTAAGTTGGTCTCTGATCCTAGAGTGCAATCAGGGAAACAAACACACATGAACTTATCTAGAATTCCTATTCAAATAACTTGATCCTGAATCAATGTCAACATGCAAGTCACAACAAAGTCAACCAGAATCTCAAGACCACCCTCCCCAAAAAGTTACACGCCCAAAAAATTTTATGTTGATGCAATAATCGGTTTTATCTAAGGATTAGCACCAATTATGATCAATGGTTGTAATATGCTTTGTAAGGTCGAATGATGGACAAGGAGGGAAATGCCAGTAATGACCAGAGTGGTTGCTCAAGTGGGAGTCTTCTTTGGACAGGTATTTTGTTGCTTGATCGGTTTCGAGCAGCTGGAATTTGCTAATAATGAGATAACAAGAGGGGTGGGCCTTGTGCCTCGGGGTGGCTCCGACGCCCAAGTCAGTAAGGGTTCTCCCCTAAGAAGAGAGGTTGAGAGAAAAAGATCTTCTCCCTTTTTTCAGAGTTAGTTACTTGTCCCCATTTTCTGCTAGCCTCCCTTTTTTTTGTCTATGATTCCTAGGGTCGGTTGTCGCCCAATTGAGCTTCTGTCCCATCATGACGAGGGATATCTTTTGTCGTACTGTTTATCTTCTGTCATACCATTGTCCTCTCTTCTAACCAAGGTCACCACTCTCATATCTAAGGGGATATTGCCTTGGGGATCTATGTTGCTTGTGCAAATGCTTTGATGAAGCCACATGTATGTTTAGTTTAACGTGTATCATTTTATAAAATGTATTCTAAAAATTACCAACGGCCTCTTGGTCTATTAGTATCGAATCTCTTGTATAAAGGGTTCGTTGGTTGGAACAAACTCAAGTTTGAACCCCACAATCATAAGGTGAAGACACACACGCATAGGTGCCGTGTTGTCTACCTCTAAATATTCTAGGAATTAAGTTGGTCTCTAATCCTAGAGTGCAATCAGGGAAACACTGACACAGACACACATGAACCCATCTAGAACTCCTCTTCAAATAACTTAATCCTGAATCAAAGTCAACATGCAACTCACAACAAAGTCAAACAGAATCTCAAGATCACGCTCCCCCATAAACAAAAGGGAAGCTACCAAATAACTTCCAACCTCCTTATTCTATTCTTCCTATAACCGACCACACACGTCTTCAAATTCAACTTCTTCCATTCCATATTGTCCTATAAATCAAGCCATGCACCAACTTCTTTACTTCATTGCCTTCCTTCACAAACCATGTTCACCACCACCACCAAATTGTCATTCCCCGGCCACCTTCCGGCCGGCCTCGGCCTCCCGAGAAGACGCCGGACAACTCCTCCACACTCCTTCAACCCGAACTCCGGCAACGGAAACATCGTCGACGAGAACATGATAATCCTAAGAAAGAGGATACATGAGATGAAGATGGCAGAGAGAAACTATGAACCACCAGAAGAATGGATGGAGTGGGAGAAGAAGTACTACACAAGTTATGAATCAGATGTTTGTGAAGTTGTAGGAGTGTTGCAGTTCATGTTGATGAACACTAGGCCTTCTCTAGCCATTGGGATGATGTTGATGTTGCTCTTGAGCTTGCCAACTTCTTGCATTTTGATCCTTCTTTCTTTGTTTGATGCTTCAAAGTGGATTCTTTGAAATTTATTTATTGATTCAACTACATTAACTGTTTCTTAGCTGTGAGTTCATGTGAAGTGTTGATATTTTATTGTGTAATTTCATGGGTGATGAATACAATATATTTGATTTCAGTCAGGCCACCGACTCACACGCCAGACAAAAACTCATCAACTTTTTTTTCTTTTAATTTAATATAAATATATAAAATAAAAAAAAACAATGGGGCCAATCCTTTATTAGTCAAATATTTATTTATTTATTTTTTTAAAAAATACATGTTTGTCACTAGTCCCATGTTTTGACACGTAAAAAACCTCAAATATGTTCAAATCCAAATCATATAGATTTATCTTTTTTTGCATTTAATGTGTGACACTATTTTAGTTCAATCACATTTATCATACTAAATATCTCAAAATCATAAATGACACAAGTCTTATAGCAATTATCAAAGACCTTTTGGCCTAGCGGTAATCTCGGATTCTATGCATTGGGTAATTCTCCCGGATGATCCCTAGATCGAGTCTCACCTCCTTAACGGAGGAAGCAACCCGTGTAGAGCGTGTTCCAACGGTTGTACATGCACGGTGAAGGGTCATGGGTGCTTGTTACCTAGGATCACGTCCTTGGCAATCACTTAAAAGGGGTGCTGGCTACCAATGTAAAAAAAAAAAAGTCTTATAGCAATTTTCTATTTTTATTATAATTTTTTTATGGAGCAATCTTTAATTTTTTCCCTATAGATAATTAGTGTTAATTTTAAAAAAATGAATGTTGGAGCAAACTCATATTTATTTAATTGTTTGAAATCAAACAATATAAATATATGTTATAGGGTACATATACGACACATGGCATAATCTTGGACGTCGAAGTAAGGAAGCAAATGTCAAGCAACCACTTGACCATCCAATGGCTAAGGAGGACTTTCGGAAGGTGCCCCACAAGCTGGTAGTTAGTAAGCTGACTTCCAAAAGGTGCTTTGTAAGATGGTGGTTTGCTAATAAAGCTTTGAAATGCTCTATTAACTGGCAACTATAATCATCTCAGAATACTTTAAAAGGAGGTCCTATGCTCACACTTGGGGGTATTTTGTAACTGATTGGAGCCTGGACTGCATGCTAGGTTTGGAGCTCCAGCCTTGATCTCTATCTCTATCTCGTTCTTCTGAATTCCCTTTAAGATCTTCTCAATGTCTCTCTCTCTCTCTTTCTCCACTCTCAAGTGAGGTCATTGACTTGAGTGTCAGGGAGTCCGGGTCTTATATCTTCCCTCCTTAATATAAATTCCTAATCAGATGAGACTCTTTCCACCGAAAATAACAATCAAACCGAAGGAGTGATCATCAACAACCAATCACTTCCCAGCGAGCAATTGAAGCTCATTGATCTCTATCAATCTCACTTGCTAATCTTGATGCGTTCCGATCTTCACAAGGAGTAGATTCTCAGCATCAATATTATATATATTATTTATAATATTAGCATTCACTCATCCATAAATTATAATTCTACTTTTTTCTTCCCAATTGCTTGCGCCAAGGAGAAGAGGTAATATAATTAATTAATTAGTTTTGTAAAAAAATTAAAGCCCAAAAGTTAATCACATATCATATTATAATATGATTTTACATAAAAAATATATAAAGTTCTCAACTAACGGGTCCAGACCCGAATCCGAAATGAAACCCGGATAGGGACACCGGAATGTCCAATGAACGGTTAACCCCGAGAAAAACCATCGAAGATTCCCATGAGCCTCGATTCTCGAAACCCTCACACTCCTCCCAATCTCTCCGTCTCCTCCTCATTCCCTCCAAACCCTCGCCTCAAATCCTCTCTTGTACTCGTTAATGGGGTTCTAATCAAGCCATGTTCGATCTAAGGTGAGTTTTTCTCCGATTCAATCCGATCCCGTTCTCAGTTCTTATCACCATCTCTTTGATCTTTGGGAGAGATTGAGAATGATGTCGATATTTGTCTAGGGGTGTCTGGAGACGCCATAGAAGGAAAGTCTTCGTCACTCTTGGTGTGATTGGAGGGGGCTACGCTCTCTACAAGCTCTACGATGCTCACAGGACTAGGGCTCTTGATTTGGTGGGCGAGCGCCGCGTCGATGAGATCATCAAGACTCAGTAATCAATCGTCTTTGGATTCTGGTGGTTCGTCTTGATTTGGGTTTGTTTTGATTGGTTTCGTTTTTGGATGGTCAGATTGCAGACGCATTTTGAGGGCATTCAGAGAATTTCGGATACAACGACGTTGCCCTACGCCTTGCACTATTTGAGGTCGCGGATGTCGGAGGAGCTCGACCTTTCGCTCATCACCGATAGGTTGATGCACGGGAAGGAGCAGCCCAGTAGTTTGACTGCAAAGGAGAAGCTTGAGCTGTGGGAGAGGCTCAAGATTCTAAGTGTGTGTTTGTTTTAATGCTGTCATTTGTGAAACAGTTGCTAGTATTATTTGTTTGCAATGCTTATTCGTTTGGTGTTGATTTTGGTGGTTATTATTTGTGGCTCCTAGGTTTCACAAAGACAGCATCTTCATTGTGGGCAATGACAATGCTCTGCTTGTATGTGAGGGTTCAAGTGAACATCTTAGGGAGGCATCTCTATGTAGAGACAGCTCGTGGTTTGGGAAGCTCACTGTCTCTGGTAAATGCTTTTCTACTTTTCTATAGAGTGAATTTTATGGGTTTTTTCCTGTTTGTACCATTATTTCATTTTCATGGTTGTGCACATGCGGGAAATTTATGTTATTTATTTCTTTCTTGGAGTATTCTATTCATATGGCAATATGTCTACTTTTTCATGATGAGTCCTCTATTGCCTACCACCATGTACAATTAAATGAAGAAACGTTTCTATATGATGTATGGGTTTGTTAAGAGATCCCATTATTGTTGCTTTGATTGTGAAGATAATGCTCTAATCATATTTTCTTGATGTGTGCTAAATATGATAGTTTAGTAGATGGTGGTTAAATGCATAAATTTTGGTTGTGTGGTGTTATAATCTGTTAGTTCGAAATTCGGATCAAACCCCAATTTCAAACAACATTTGAATTTATATTTGAGGTGGGAAGAAGAAGAACCAAAGAATCAAGGAAAAGAACTCAAAAAACACAAAACACCCAAGAGTTAACGTGGAAAACCCCAAAAATGGGGAAAAAACCACGAGCCCCTCTCATGGAGGCGAAATCCACTAGATCTCCTTCAGATCTACAAAGTAGAGCTTTATTGATGAGCTCCATAGAGAGAAGAGGGAGATAGAGAAGAAGGAGGAGATGGAGAAGATGACTCCAGTCCCCAGAGCAGCAGGGCTTCGCCGGATCAAAGATGAATTGCTCTTTAACTGGGAAGGAGGGGTATTTATAGGGTCTGGAGACTGGGGTGAGGCTTGGAGAGCAAGCCACTGAATTTGAGCACGTGGGTGCCAGCTCAGTACTCCAGCTTAGCAAATCCAGCTCAACATTCTTCTAGATGCTTCTAGATTCCAGGTTGGCAGCGCAACTGTCTAACCGTTTTGTAACCGTCTAACTGTTTCGTCAACTGACTAACTAAATGAGCTTTTAGAAGGTTCTGGAAGGGGACCTCATGCGAGAGGCTGTAGGAGGAGGGGTTGCACTGGGGGCAGCTTGTTCCTGTGAAAGGTGACGAGGTGCTCTTGGAGGACCTCGGCATTTGAGGTATTTTCCGAGATGGGAGGACCTCGGCCACGGAAGGGAACTAGGTAGTGTGTTGTGGAGACTGCCACGTGGTGTCTGCGTGCGTGGTCATCTGGCTGCCACGTGTCTTTCTTTATATTCATCCCTATCATAATCTTTAGATATACTTTGGTTGACTATCTAGTTTTTGTACGGACAAGCTCATGATTTTATCTATACCTTAACTGTTGGGGTCAATGGCATGTCTTCATTTAGGATTTTCCAAATCTAAGATGTCGAAGTTAGCTAGTATTCGATCTTTGAAACTCAAAGTCTGGGACAATCATAATGCATAAGTTTAAGGTGAAGATATAACAAGTTAACAACTTATACCTATAGCTCAGTCATGAGTTTACAACAAAAACTTTAACTTTGCAAGAGTGGTGATTTTTCAATGACTTGGCAACTAGAATTTTAATTATCTTAATTACCCTAGGATTTCCCAACAATATTGAGTCATTAGTTGAGGTCAACAAATAGTTGAGAAATATTCTAGGAATAGATCTGCTACCACAAATGATGTTAACCTTTTGGTTTGTGACTTTTTATTAATTTAAGTAACTTTAATTACATGAGAGGATTGATTGAAGCAAGACTGAATTATCTAACCAGTAGGAAGGTTTGCTTATTGGAAGAACCCGTAAACTAGAAAGTGGCTGAACGAAGAGGAGGTAAAAATTTTTAATAACTGAATTCGTCTTCCAAGTGTGAACTGTAATAAGCCAAAGAGAAACTAAAAGCATTGGTAGCAACCCCAAGTAAAACAGGGCAATAATCCAATCTAGACCCTATGACTACGATCTACCAGACATGCAATTACTTAAATGCAATGTTTCATTGTGTGTCTAACACATTTTTCTCACTTGAAAATTTATGCTCAAAGGTCCAATGTTGATTAGTTTAAACTTTTAAATTTACTTATGAATTTGATCTTAATCAATTCATTGATTTTGTTAGGTAACACTGTTCATGCATATGAGTGCTCACACACACATGCAAACACATTTATGTATGCATTCTCTCACCCTCTGTATGTGTCACACGCACACTTGTGTTTGTTGTCTGTCTTCTAAAGTAACTCTTAATGTGTTAGATCATGCTGTTTCATTATTTCTTTTAAGTTGGTTTTCATATCTAGTGTTACTTTTTCAGGACAATGAAGACTCTTTGAGCAGCCATGGCCAACAAGAATTTCTTGCAACTGCAGATTTTCTTTCCACCTATGGCATTAGCTCATTGATTTTGAACATGCAGAAAGCTGTGCTGGAAGTTCTTAAAGAGTAAGAAGCTAATTGAGTTATTGTTTCCTAGTTACATACGAAACATGTTATGGGTCATTTTCATTGGCTGTATCAACCTCATCAGCAAGAGAAGACTGTTAATTTTTTGGATCTTGTAAATTTGCATGTGTTCTTTTCCATTGTTTCCCCGCATACACACGCATGCTAAATGTTAACAGTTTTTTATTTGATATTTCCCTTGATATTGAAATTTCTGCTTCTTCTGGTGAGTTATTTGTGATTAGCATGATTCATCTGCATTAATCAATTGCATTTATTAGTTGAATGTTAGACAGATGTTTTTTTAATAATTGATGGGTTTTTTCTACATTTAAAAATTGCAGAAAGCAGCTGAAGGATCTCTTCAATGTGGCTCAACTCCGTGAAACAATCATCAGGATATTGGAGTCATTTATGAGCTTTGAGGAATCAAATTACTGGCTGGGCTGCTTGTTACCCGAAGATGCTACTACATACAGGCAGCTGATGGTGATGTCCTCCAATGGTTCTGACAATTCTTCTTTTCTTATGGACATTAGCAAACTAGAGCAACTTATGGCCGAGACTCGAACCGTGCTATCAAGGTATATTTTTCAGGGTTTTTGGGTGCAATAACTAAAAGTTTTTTTTACAAAGTCTAAAGTTTCATGGGCATCTATAATTTTCCATGTGATTAACTTCAACTGAGGTATGATATTAACCAGGTTGATAAACTCATCTATAGCCAACAAAAACTCTGTGCTTTTGCGTATATCCATACTTCTTTCTCCGGTTCAATTCTAACTAGGATAAGTTCCACAAGAACTCCTACACAAATTTACTTTTTGTCTGTAGCTAGCTTGCCCTTTAATTGCACATCTGGCACGTCATTTTGGAGGTCAATCCTACATGGAAGGACGGCTCCAGTTCTTTCTCATAATGTCAACCTTCTTTGGGTCATCTGCTTCCATTACAGTGTGTTCTATTGCTTAACAAGTCAGATTTGTTCCTTCTATCACATCCTGTTATTTGTTGCATTCAGCTATAGAATCTATATCTCCTTTCCTATTTTGAAAGGAGGATTTGATGACCTACAACAAATATTTGCCATATGCTTGATAAACTCCATCGGCTTGCAATGATATTTCTTTCATACACTAGCGGAAAATTTTGAGTTTTTTATATATCATTGAACCCATCCCTTGCAGCCCTGATTTTCGGAACATTGCTGAGCTATCTTTGAGAAAGATGGTTGATATGCTGTTGGAGGAAATTGCCTCGAGTTTCAGTTCAACCAGTTCATCAGATGTACCCTTGGCCAGACTCCTTCCACGAGTTGCGCAACTTAGTTCACCGATGCTTGTAGATCCAACCAACAACAAGTTCATCCACACCATTCAGAGTATGCCTGAAGTTGAAATTTTCTACACTCTCCTTTATTCCAACATGCCACCAGTATTCTGAATCTTCTCTTATAGAGAAAAAAAAAAAGAACAAAAGAAATCCAAATCCATGGGATGATCACACTCAGATTGGTGACTTTTATGGCCTTGAATTGTATTTAAGGGCTATAGTTTCACGTCCTACATGGTTTGATCACAAGTTACCCTTATTTCATCATCTGTGTTGGGTAAACACAAACATTCTTTGGTTGCCTCTTTTTAGAGGATTAGAGCTGGCAAATCTTCTTTTAGTCATTGTGTATATCATTGAAGAGATTTTCTTTGCCATCTATTGTCTACCTGTGAAGAATCCCTGTGCAAAGGGACCAGACTGGTGTTGAATTGATAATTTTGTCAGAAGATCAATAGTTTCTCTTTTTGGATCTAAATATGTAAGTGTCATTTCAAAACAATTAGATTGTTTTTGTATCTCAAGTTCAATCAATAATCTTCTGGGTAAATTATACAAGAAGTCCCTCAGGTCGGTTGCTCGTTAAAAAAAGATAATATGGCAGTGAAGAGGTTGACCCACTTTCATTCATTTATATAAGTTTTCGGTTATATTTCATATATGATCCCTCACCTTATGGATTATTTAATAATTATTTTTAAATAAAAATATGTTTTTTTAAAACCATCTTTATAATTTAAATTAATTTCACCCCCATCTCCTGCCTCTCTCTCGCCAAAAATCCCTCACTAGCATTTCTTCCCATCTTCACTGTTTTTTCCTCTCCTCCCACCACCTCTACCCGCCCTCCTCCCCTTCCCTCCTACCCTCCTCCACTCTCACTCTCCACCTCCCCCTCCTCGCCAGCACCCAACCACCACTGCCCCCTCCCACCCCTTGCAACGAATTCCTCAACTCGAAGCCTTTGCAGTTCAAACAAGAGATTGAGAAATACCGTATATCTAACCCTAAAATCATTGAGCAATTTGCGGATTTGAAGCCAAAGCTCGCCAATCTTACGCTAGAGTAGTGGGATATAAGTGAGGCTAGGTGGCACGGCGGTACGACGGTATGGTGGCACAGCGGCGGACGAGGAGCGACGAGGCAACAATGAGATTTGGGAATTTTAAAACCGATAGTGAACCGACCAAGAGCGTGCATAGTCACGTGAAAAGAGAGGGGAAATGACTCAGCAAGGTGGGAAAGGAGTTAAAGTGAGTAAGCCCTTTTACCACAATATCACCGGGTAAATTTTTTGACTGAGTATCGAACTTTGGCCATGTTTCAAAATGAGCACCAAATTTTAAAACGTATCAAAATGAGCACTTAGCTTCAGTTTGTTTGCACCGGCTAGGTACTCGGGCATTTTCGGTGAATAAAAGCTAACGTGTTTGACGGATTGTGTACGTAGTAGCATGCGTGTCACATCAGTTACTGATGTGGACTTCGCCATGTACACAATCCAACAAACATGTCAGCTTTTACTTGTTGAAAAAGGCCCGAGTACCCAACCGGTGCAAACAAATTAATGCTCATTTTGATACATTTTAAAATTTGGTGCTCATTTTGTAACATGGCCAAAGTTCGGTATTCAGTCAACAAATTTACCCCAATATCACCTTTTCTTTAACAGGCAAGCAGCCTGAGAAACTTTTAAGTTACGACATTAAAGTTGAAGTTACCTTCGTTTATGGTGTAATTTACCCAATGTTTTCTTGAATGAAGCAGCCTTTATTTTTTCAGGTTTGCTTATTATAAATTTAGTATTGTTATTATTCATAGGAGGAAATGAGAAGTTAAGAGGAGATATTTTTTATATTTAATTAAATGATGAAAATAAAATTAATATTCAAATGATAAAATGTATGGGAAAATATTTACAGCCATTTTTAGGTAAACAAAAACACTAAACCTCAGACTGATACCTAATTTTCAGAACTCATAACAAGATCTCAAGGCAATTATTTTTAATCCTAAATTTAATATATGGTTTAATTGTCATTATGAGGGTGAATAGTGATAACAAGCTTAACTTGCAATAGTTTTTCTCCAAAAATTAATTAAATAAAAAAATTCCATTAATATAAAAACATTGAGACCTTGAGTTACAATCATAAATAAATAACTAAGGAAAAATAAAAATATCAAGACAACATATGGACAAAGAAAAAAGAACAAAAAAAAAAAAAAAAAAATCTCTTCATCCTGATCTACAACTTCCACCATCCTCCAAAAACCCTGCCTTGATTATATTCTGCAAGCAATTGAAGAACATCTCATAAAAAACCTCACTTAAGCAGAAAATAAATAAATAAATAAATAAATAAATAAAACATAATAAAATTCACAAACACATGTTGTTTTAGAATCCAAAGAAAATCCATCCAACAACAAATATGAAATATAACCACAAAACAAGAACCCATAAATAGCAAAAAAAAATTATAAAAAATAAAAAATAAAATTGGAGCTCAATGCACAATGGAATCCCACCAACCACTTGACAATTCCATAGTTTGATCAGCATGCAAACCACTCCCATAAAATCTCCTCCTCCATATATAAGAACAGCAATAACAAAACAAGATCTTGTTAGCAGAAAAACAACAACAACAACATAAAACAAAACATTAATAAAAACATCAATCAATCAAACAAACAAACAAACAAACAATATATATAATCCACAAATCAAACATGTCTATGAATGTAGAGCTCCCTTCAATCCAAACAAAAGTCTGTAAGAGCTAATGCAGCTCCTGGATCATGCAACCCACAACCCTATCCCAAATCCTCTTCTCTCTCACTTTACACCTCTCTCTCCAAACATGGAATAGGACAGTGGAATCCATAACCCAGCAGCTAAACCAAACTCTTTCAAAGACTCTCATTTGGACTTCAAGGAGCTCCACAACCAAAACCAAGTAATTAACACTTGATCAAAGAAACCTTTGAAGAAGAAAAACATATGTATATATATAGAGAAGGAGAGAGAAAGGTGGGATGGCTTGGCTTTGATTTATAGGAGGAGGAAGAGGAGGAGGAGGAGGAGAGGAGGGTTGTGTGTGTGTATCCTTTTGCTCAACCTGCTACCTAAAATCTTGAAAAGAGGATGGCCTTGGGAAGTGGCTTCAATAGATTCCTCTCTGAAACACTGATCACTACTCACATGTTGGTTGTTGGTTGGCCCTCTCAATCCTCATCACCTCTCCTCCTCTCATGTTACCCTAATGGATAAGAAAGAAATGCTTCTCTCTTCTTCAACCCAAAACAAAAAAAAAGTCTATTTATTGCTTTCATGTATTATACATGTATACACATACCTGTCCTGTAAGGATGCATCCATGTTTTGCTCTTAATTAATTATATAAAAAAAATTATTATATTTTTTAAGAATATAATAGATCTCAAGGTCTCGGATTTGAGTACTTATAAAAAAAATAAAATAAGACTGTATATAATAAACCTAAATGAAATAATATTTTCTTATACTGATGTATAGCGAGAATTTTGTAACACAAGCCTGTCATAATTTTTAAAAATAGTTAAGTTATTTTGTTTGCTTTGGCACATATAAAGGGTTATAATTATGGTACATAAAATCACCTCACTCACATGTTAATGTTAAGTCAAGTACAAAATCTTTTTCTTCTTTAGTCTATAGGATAAAATTATTTAATTTATCTTCATCTATCACATTGTATAATAATAGACATAAAAATAATTATAATAAATTAATGTTAAGTAAGAAGTTTATCAGTAAGAGGGATTAAATTAGTTTTTTTTTTAAAACTAATAAATCATATTTTATTTATGGTTAATATAGTACGATACAAATGTTCTTATGGTTAGTGGTTACAAAGGATGTGTGCAATAAATAACATGCAACCATAGGAAGATGAATTGTATCCACCCCATGTATTGTGGATCGGGCATCCTCCCCTGCCTCATCATCCATGTTCCCCGAAGGAGTGAAGGTCAAGCTCCTCTTTATCAAGTTTTGCGCCTTTTGAACCTTCTGAACGATTGTGCTGCATCAAACCAAGATAATATGAGAAAGTTAGCATCGCGAATAATTTACTAGAAAACATGGCATTTATCTTAGAAACATCGCCTATTTTTTTCCCTATATGGTCTAGATGACCGTTATGAGCTCCCATCCTGACTTCACATGCTTGTCCACCCTGAGCTAGATGAATTAAATTAGTTGGAATAAAGATATTATTATAGATTTATTTTAAACATATGGAGTGAAAGGATAGTTTTTTCATATATATATATATATAGACTTATTTTCAATTAAATTGTTAATAATAAAAACTATTATATAATTATTTTTCTCACTTGAGATTTATATGGATGAATTATATATATAAAAAAAACACCCTTAAACCATGATAATGTGACAAACCAAACTTTGATTTATTAGTAAATATTGCTCCCTAAATGAAGAACAAAAGATAGACATGACAAAAGGGTTCATCTTTTAATGAGATGATGATATGATAAAATACTATTAAAGGTCATTGTTAATAGTTGAGTTGGTTCATCTCCCTTTCAAAAAACCATAAATAAAATCAGATGCTTCTAGTTTAATATTACTATTAAAAAAACACCCATTTAATTTTTAGCCACAAATTTAATACAAGTCAACAATAATTTAATGTTGAAATAAAAATAAATCCCTTTTTCTAATCAGACATTAATTAAGTTGCGTATGTGACTAACTTAACATGACAATGACAGTTTAATTAAAAACCATTCAGATAACAAAAACAATGTAATTTTAAAATCTCTCTCTAATCTCTTCAATCAAATCAACCAATTATTTTAATATAAATTAATTAATCGATATATCTTAAACTTTTATTATATAAATAATTAGAAGATAAAAAAAACTAAATTTAAACAATTTTAAATATTTTTCTGTTTGATTTATTTTATTGTTTGAAAATTAAGAGAAAAATGAATTAAAAGGAATACATAAGGGATACGTAGGAGTGTCGGTAATGGTTGGGACTTAGTTGGGAATTTTGAAAAATATATAGGGGTAATTTGGTAAAATAGGATGACAAGACAGCGACAGGACAAGCGAGAGGTCTGTCCCGTTTTTCACGGTAACGTGAACCGACGCTCCTCATTCGCGCCAACATTTTGTCAGGCCCGGATCCAACGCTAGATCTCCCGGGCCCACCATGATGTTGACGTGGTCAATGCCTCGGGATTTGTGTCCCTTGTCTTTTGCACCGTTGATGTGTTCTTTTTTTCTTTTTTAAAGTAATTTCTTTTTTTTGTTTTTTATTGATTTAAATTTCCATCCCGTACATTACTTCGCATATCTTTTTTATAGAATTTTATTAATTTAAAAAATATAATTATTACTTATGAAAATTGATCTCATGGACTCAATTTTAGGGATTATCGATGAAACCGAGCTTATGGATCATCTCGGCCACAAACACATCTCTCGGGGTGGCACACATCTCGGGGTACTCTTTTTTGGGTGCCCCGAGATGTGTGGCACCCACACATCCCGAGATGCTATTTATGGCTGAGATCACCCATGAGTTCGGTTCCATAGATGATCCACCATGGGATCAATTCTCTATTACTTATTAGTGGATGTTTAAAATTTATTGACTTTTAAAAATGCAAATTGTTTATTAAAATAGAAAATTTAAGCAAGAATTATTTATTTAATTAATATTAATTAGATAAAAACTATATTAACATATAGTTCTTCAATCCGTCTCTCATATTTAAAAAATCCATATCTTTTCAGGAGAGGCTCAAAATTTGGTACGAAGAGGAAAACCAATACTTAAATCAGACTGATAGAACTCCCGCTCATAATACAACACCTCCATAGCTCGGACCCACTCGACCCTCGACTTGATCAAAGAGTATGAAAGTCGGCACCGATGCAAGGGTTCACAGTCAAGACCCTTTATCACTTCCAAGTAGATGATAAAATTCGAAGCGACCTACAAAAAGACTTTTGAAAGAAACCATACCAACTAAAAGTCTAACTTTTTGCATGGTTGACTAAAAAGAACAAAATACTCACCCTGGACAATCTACATGGGAGACAGTGGGAGGGTCCTGCACCCCGTGTTACCTATGCGAAATAGCTCATCTTCTCTTAGCTTGTCCATATGCCGTCATTATCCGACAACACTTCCAACGGACCTTCAACATACATTACGTACGACTCACCCATACTACAAGATGTTTGGAGCACGAGGAATTCCCTCAAGGATGGACAAAACTCTTAAATGGGGATATGACCTTGCAATCCTTGTTGTCACTTGGAGTATATAGGGAGAAAGAAACATAAGATGTTTTCAAAATAAATGACGCATTTTATTATAAGTTATTCGTGATATTTTTTTCCTTATGCTATTTTGGTTTGATTCAACACTCATGACCAAGTGCCCAAGGTTGGAGGCACCCCAAAGTTTGGTTAAGTGAAGCTTATAAAAGGGAGACCCCACAACCGATCAATGAGGACGACGAGGCCTTTTGAAGACAATAACTCCTAAAGAGAAGCAATATAAAAAGTCAATCACACAAACAGAGGATCCAAACTTATTCATCTTTCCCATCTTATTTTATATTTTATGTAATCTAGTTGTGTACTATATACTTAAAATTCCATATCTAATAAAATCAAATTTGATTTATTCACTTAAATTTATGGAATATATGATTCACCGTATATTTGTTATTAAAAAAAAGAAAAGAAAAAAATAATTCTTAAATCTTGATTAAGTGCCTTTAATTGAGGTTAAAAACAAAGATGATGTTGATATTGGAGGAAGTTGGTGATAAGAAAAATCTTGATGAATATTGATAACATGAGAATGAATTGTTCTTTTATGGTTTGCTTGGATGGTGGCTCATACCAACCCATTTACCAAACTTTATCATCTCAAACACATAATTTAGTCAAATATTAGCATGTTCTTAAACATGGAGAGACATCTTATTCTCTAGAATATTTTGATTAATCAATAAGACCCAACCTAGTTCATTAAACAATCATATATAAATAGTCATATTATGATATTATATTCTATGTTCTTAATAAATACTAATATTATTATTTTATTTATTGAGGTTCCTTTGTATTTTTTTTTAAAATTTTAAATAAAAAAATATATTATTACTATTAAATAAAAACAAGAGACATGTAAAATGGTGGCAATGGAATCCAATAAAATTGGGCAGGAAACTTCACTTTCGAATATGAATGAGAGAGCATTGAATTGAATGGAAATAGAGAAAGTAGGGAAAGAGGGTGGTGGGTGGGGCTTCTTGAAAGCCACTCATAACTGACTCCCTTTGTTTTCTTTCAATCCTTTTGCTTTTATTGGGGGGAGATATTGGGACCAGATCTTATGCTACATTTGGTTGGCCATCCATCCAATGGGGGACACTTTATTTATATAATGCCTATTTTTTTACATTCAATTCGGTAAATCTATTCGGTACAAATAACATTACTCGTTGTTGTCGGGACAAATAACATTAGAGTCGTGCTATTCATTCAGACAACTTTTACCGAAGTTGCTTCCCGAAACCATTGATTCCATCTTGGGATCATCAAAAAAGGCTTACAGAAACTTTTTCGGTAAAAATTGTCAGGAGGAATAACATTTCTCATAACATTATTTGTTGTATTTTGAGATGGCGATATCACCGTAATATCGTTGATATCGGTGATCCCTAGATTCGAACATTCAATTCATTGCAAATAATTAAGTTACACCTTGTTCAAACTAAATAATATCCGAGGTTATAGTTAAAGCAATAAGCAGAAAATTGAAATAACTAGTTATAGTAAACCGGTAAATACTCAAATTTTTTGTGCTCTTGTTTAACGATCCTTGTCGGATAATTCGTCCAAGGATAGCTATAATGTCCTAAAATTCTTTATGACATTGTGAAGTTTGCTAAACTTTTTGCATGATTTTATAACGTTCCTTGTGCACAAAATCTAGATGGAGCACAAAATCTGACCTAATGTTACTCATGATTACAAAGAATATAATCTACAGCCTCGTGTCGTGATAATAGCAATGACGACAATAACAATAACAACAACAACAGCGGCAGAAAAACTAGGATGGTTTTGGTTGGATTCTCTTCACCCTTGAGTAGAGGAAAACTCCGGAGAGAGCTATAACAGTTCCTGCAATCGAATTTGCCAGTGATTCTCAAGCGGTTATAGAGAGAATGAATTGCATGCAGTTTACGTGTTCTAAGTTTTGATCACCATGAAAAAAAAGAATTAATTACCTAGAGAGTTGATGGGTGAAATTGGAGTCCGGAAGAAGAGAACTGAGGCGACGATAACTACCACACGCTTCACACAGTTGCCAATAGAATGAGTGACAGGGGATATCTCAGCCAAGATCATATAAGAAACCTGCAAGTTCAGAGAAGCATGAGGAACAATACAACATAAAAACATAACTCAATGTAGCAATTGGTTTTCGTGTTTTAAAGAATTATTGGCAAGAAAGTAATCCTATAGACGAGTGTTTCAATGTGCAAAATCAGAAAGTGAACTTGTCTGGATGAAAGGAAAGGAACTTCGCCGATTAATTTCAGCGTGCATCGGTTTCTAGTAAGCTATTTTAATTTGATCAAACAAGAGCCACTTGAATTTTTTCTATTTATCATACTAAGGTTATAATTCCCACTGTTGATCTAGAAAAGCCTACTCCATTTAACTCTTTTTGAATAGTTTGAAAAGAAGTGTGATGCCTCACCTGTTGATAAGCATGGAAACAAAGCCCAGAAAGGAAGGCCCTCATATATATCTCCTTGAGATTCAGGCCCTACAATGCGAAGATTGCAACGGATTAATATCTGATGGTGTGCCTGCTGATTATTACACAAAATGAGAGCTACAAATAAATAAATGTGTTCTCAAATGTCGTACTCACATAAGATTGCAGATATGCGGGAGTGAACTTGGCACCTTCAACTAATAGAGTTACAGGGATCATCAGAAAAAGAGACATGATGGTAATTATAGAGTAGAGATTTATGTTGTCTAAGGATTCCTGTTTAAGAAGAGAGATAGCTAATCAGGCAAAAGAATTTCTAAGAAAGCAAGATTTTGCATCAAAGTTTACTATGTGGGTAAGCATTTAACTTATCATTGAGAAATGAAAGCCAAATAAATATCATTGAAATTAAAAAAATAAGAAATTTTACAGAAAAACTGAACAATTTTTTGACTGTTTTCATAAGCAAGAACTGAATAATTCTCAAAGTATGATTACCTCTTTCTCAACCAGGAGCTTTTTGCTGAGTACATTACGGGACTGGTACGTTAGGTTGGAAGCCATTGCACTCCAAAATCCGGCCCTGTTGACGAAAAAATACACAACAAATTAGATTAGTTGAAGGGACAAGAACAAATGTACATCCACTAACAAAAGCACAGGGCAGATATGGAACACAGAAAGCATCATGAAAATGAATGCATGCAGTAAATGCTTCACAGCAAATGAATTCTTGTACAATGAATGAAAGCTTAGCAACTTTATAAATAGAACTGACCTACCAATTAAAAGATGCTTCAGTAAGGGAAGCCAATCCAACACCACCAACAATTGGGACAAGTGAAAGGAGGACCCAAAAGGTAGGCATCTGCATGGAAAACAGCCATAGGATTCATATTTCTAGAGACGGAAAATCTACAGATCATTTGAATCTCCCATCGCTATGAAAGCATGTTCAGATCAATGGTCAATTGATGACAACATTTAACATGACAATATTTAACATGGGGCTCTTCAGGAATGGGACTGGAGAGTTGCACAAAAAGGAACCTGGCTCACAGATGCCAAAAACAGAAACAAACAAGAGTTGATTGCAACAACACTATGACAAATATGGAAAACAAGATGCAATGTTGCTTTCAGAAACATAAGTTTAGCAGCTGCAAGTTACAGTTTAGCAAAGGAGTATACTGGGACTGAAGACACACAGGAACAGATGGAAGAGGGAAACAAAAGGAAATGGAACAATACAAACTACCAGATCTTTTTATATACCGATGGTTGCTGGGATGGGACAACAGGTAAGGGAGGTTCAAGCTTTGCAATACTCAATAACTTAACTCAATCTTTTTGTGCAGGTGCTATCCCCAGCAGAGTGGAATCTGGACTAGAAGCGGAGCTTGAAGCAATGAGGAAGGGATTGGAGGACGCCGAGGAGCAAGAGGGAGATACAGTACAAGTGTACACAAACAATCTAAGCATATACAGTATTCTGACAGTGAAAAAGTGTAGTCAAGACTGGAAAATGGAGAGGCACATCGACCACTGCCATAAGATTCTGGCAAAGTTCAAACACTGGAATGTCACCAAAATCCCAAGGGAGGAGAACAAGTTCACAGATTATAAGAAAAGCAAGAACAGAAGGACTGCAAGCCAAATTTGAAAGACTAGAGGAAACACCAGAATGGTGCAAATTACAGGCCCAGAGACTAGTTTTGTTGTGTAACTGTTAGCTGCTGAGCAGCTCTTCCTTTACCAAAAAAGCACATGATTGATCTCCAATTTTTGTGTTAAGCAAGCATGGAATAAGCAGAGACTGGTCCCTGTGTGAAAAATAATAGCAAAGCAATTTGTTTTACCATGAACACTAAAAAGAAGGGGAAGTTCTGTGAGAGAATGGTCTCATATGCAAAAGGTAAATAGAGTGGTAAGAAAAACTAAGACAGATTAAAATAAAAAAAACAAACTTCATCCTTCTGTGAAATAATATAATTTTACTTATACCCTTGGTTTTGAAGAAAGATACTTCCAACAGTAAACAGTGCACTCAGGCTTTGAGTATTAGCCATTGACAAATTTTATCTAGATTGATTGAGAAAATTAGCAGGCATAATGGATCCAAAGTGGAAAAGTAATTGCACGGCAACTTGTCAGGTCTCATAATGAAAACTTTGAAGCATTCTTAAATGAGAACCTCAAGAATAGAAACCATGAAAGAATAAACAAACCATAAGAGTTCCACTAAATAGAGACATCTGGACATTATATTTAATTACAAAAGCAACATATATCAGATTTGATGTTACCTCCCCAAGAAACAAAGCAGACAACAGAACCGTGAAAAAAGGCTCCATGGCCTTGATTGTGTGTGTGAATGAAACAGCAACTTTTCCGAGACTCATATTTGTGAAAAGAAGTCCCAGTGCGTGAACAAGCGCCAATGGGAGAATGGGTACAAGCTGCAAAGAAGCAGACAACTCAATCAAGGTATAGGATTTAAATTTTAGAGCGATAACATTTTGTAAAATGAACACACCTGTGATAAAGAGATCTTAGGTCTCTTGTGAAGATTAGTAGTCCACATAAGAAGAACAAAGACAGTCCCAACAGCCAATTGAACAGTGGTGAGGGTTGTTGGAAATGGACAAACTTTCAAAACCTGTTCAACTAAAATAATCAGATATTTGTTGAATTCTCTCTAACATATCTAACTCTAATAAATGAAATGTTGAGTGTGTTACTTGATAAGTTTGAGCACAATTTGCAATCCAAAGTTACAAATTTAAACAGAATCATCAGAACATTGATAAATGGTGATGTATAATTTTGCATTATTCGCATTCCAAATATCTCAGAGAAAATAAATAAATAATCATCAGAAATGTTTCATACGCACAACATAACAAGAAAAAGGAAAAAAAAAAGGACCATGATATTTGTTGAATTCTGTCTAACATAATCAGATATTTGTTGAATTCTCTCTAACATATCTAACTCTAATAAATGAAATGTTGAGTGTGTTACTTGATATGTTTGAGGATAATTAGCAATCCAAAGTTACAAATTTAAACCGAATCATCAGAACATTGATAAATGATATTGTATAATTTTGCATTAGTCACATTCCAAATAGAAATAATCATCAGAAATGTTTCATATGCACAACATAACAAGAAAAAAGGAAAACAAAAAAAGAACCATGAACCTAAATGGTATAGTAATACATCGACATTTATCCACAAACTAATTGATAGTTCGGTACAACATCCAATTTGAAATCTAATAAGATTATAAGGACAATACGAAGCTTAAAAAAAGAGAAACTTGAATCCAAAAATACGAATTTAAACCAAATCATCAGACCATTCACAAATCCAAAGAAACAAAACTCAAATGGCACAATAAAATCAATCTTACAGAAAAAATTAGAAATCAAAAAACTATAAGTAATGTGAAAAGAAGGAGAACCTGCTTGTCATAGATGTTGAAATAAATATTGAAGAGATACCAAAGGCCAAAGAGGAGACCAAGCTGGAGGTTGCGGAGAAGCTGACCGGAGGGCGCGTTGCTATCCCCGATGCCCTCCGAAGCTGAGATCGCCCGGAGAGGGCGAAGACCGAGGGAGATGGAAGTCAGAGGACGGGGAGAAGGGTGGGAGTAGTAGAGGGCATGGGTGGAGAGGGGGGATGGGAGGGGAGCGGAGGGGAAGGAGAGGGGGTGGGGGTCAATGAGAGTAGGGTTCCGGCGAGGTAGGAGGCGGAGAGGGGCGGCGGCGGAGAGGGAGATGGCGGAGCTCTGCATGATGGAATCGGGGGTTTGGGTCAAGCCGTCAAGGGAGAGAAGACGGGAGAGAGCTTCCAATTAAGACAACGGAATCAAAGTGGGGCGGGTTTTAAATTGGGAAACTGGCGGGGTACGCATGAGAAACGGGTTTATGTAGCATTGGATATGGGAATCGGGAAACGGAGTTCTGGATTTGATGGGCTTGGTTCTTGGGCCGACTTTTAGTCGGCCTTGGGATCCAAACTACTTGGGGTGTAAATGGGCCGAGCTTGACTGGGCCGAGTTGGCTAGAAATTGATTAACTTGAACTCGAATTTGATTCGATTTAGTTCAAAATTAAAATTGAATCAGTTCAATTTCATAGGTCGACTCTAGTTTATTTTAGTTCAGAATTAAAAATATATTTATAAGATTTTTCTTTGCACTTCTGTACGATAAAAAATATCAAAGATAAAATATATTTTATAATTTTTTTTATAATTTTATAAATAAATATATAATATATGTTATAAATTTTGTTAAAAAATAAATTTATATATATCTATATATGATTTTAATCCTTCAAGCTAAGCTTAATAAAGTTCGGTTCAACTCGAAATTAATTTTGAGCTAGAAATTTAAGCTTAAACTCAACTCAAAAACTTGAATTTTGAGTTGAACTCAGAGTTTTTACCTAACCGAGCGAGCTGACTCAAATAGCACCTAATGACTAGTGTTTTAATAAATCAAACTTTATGTTAGATATTGATTCAATGAATCTTTATCTCAGATATTGATTCTATATATATGACGAGGGAATTGAGACCCATTGCCACTCTAGGTATAAATATGCTTTAGCTCTTGTGAATAGATGATGCAAGAGTTAATTGTAATAAAGAGGAGTCTATTTTTATTGAGCATATGAGAGAAGGGTAAATTATGTTGATGATGACTACTTCTCTATGTATCCATGTAGAATCATATGTCCTTTGTTCCACATTCACTATATCTCGCTTTCTATTTTTATAAATAGAAAAATTAATCCCAATATTACGAGAGTTTTCTATTTTACATGGAAGTTTAAGTTTTCAATTAATTATTTATATATTTAAATTATTAAATTTATCAAACCAGAAGAGGGTTAGACACCAGAATAACTGAGCTTTGAGAGCAAGGCTAAGTCGTGATGTCCCTTTAGAGTTAAATTTCATTGAGATAAGTTGAATCATTCTAGAAAAAAATCTTTGTTATGTTAGAAAATTAAAGGAACTTTCAGCTAAAAAAATAAAATTCTCATGAGCTTCTCAAGAAAAGAAAATTGTTTAGAAGTTGAACAACATTAGGGTAAAAGTCATGAGACATAGGACAACATCTTGAAGTATAAAGTATAAACCCTTTTCATTTGACCAACTTCCATCAATATACTCATCTTTATTTGGTCTTTTAGCGACTAAACTCCTATGGAATTTGGTTGAATATGAATTAGATTGAAATTTCAAAATATAAGACCATGACACCAAAGGACCATTGGTCTAGCGGTATATCGGGTTCCGTGCATTGGGTAATTCACTTGATTGAGCATGCTCTCAAGTTCGAGTCCCCGCTCCTGTAAAATAAGGGGAGTAGTTTGGATAATTTACTTGGTGAGCACAAAGCTCCTGTGTTCGTCTCCCACATCCCAGCGCCAAGACAAATGAGGGTCTAGAGGTGCTCATCACCAAGGCCACACCTTTCGACACCTCCTCCTTTACAAGATATATATATATATATATATATATATATATATATATATATATATATATATATAAGACCATGACTAAACCTGTCCAAGGGCTGAGCTACCCACCCATACCCGAAGGCCCGCTTGAAAAATGGGAGGGTTTGAACGAAAATATTAGCCCGAACATTGGGCATTGGGCATTGGACAAAGAAAAGAGTCCGTTTAAAAAATAGGCCAGACCTTGGGTATGATGTTTTAGGCCCGAACCCAGCCCGAATTATGTAAGAATAAAATAAATAAATGTATTATTTATAATTATTTATAATAAAGTTAAACAATTTATTTGTATGCCTTAATTCAAAGGTATAAAATTCTAGTATAATTTAATTTTTTTTATCAAAAATTTAGATTTAATTTATTATTAAATTATTTTTATTTAAAAATGTAAACTCTATTTTTTAATAAATTTTAATTTTAGTTTTAATTTAAAAAAATTAAACATGAGCAAATTTGTGCGAGCCTTGATCATGTGTTTAAAAATATGGATGAGTTTTGGAAGGGAAAAAAAAAAAGTATAGGCCCAAATAACCGGGCCGGGCTTGGGTGAGCATGGCTACCATAATTATTAGTCTTGGTCTGACCTAAACCCCATCCGGCCTAGCCCATGGACACCTCTAACCATGACCATAGAAAAGATATAAAAGAGGTTTCACACCATGCACGTGTTAGTGCATGGATTTTTTCTTTTTTGGTGTGAGATTATTTAATTTATTTCTTTCTCGTTCAACTTTTATGATTAAAATCTTCTTCTTTGCGAGACTTTTATGAGAAAAAATGTATAGTGTTATGGAGAAAAATATATGAGGACATGTGGCATGATCATAAGCGTTAAGATGAGAGTCCAACTATCATTTTGTCAACATAATCACTTAGTCATCTAACGATAGAGGATATATTCCAGAAGCCATTGAAAGTTGGTAACTAATGATCTCTAGATTTGCAACTAACGGTATCTGGGCTGTAAAAGGAAGTCCTCGACTCACATAAAAGGTAGTCTGATTCCACTGAGATTGAGTGCTAGTTAGAGTATCACACTCTCTCGGAATTTCTCTGATCTTTTCCTTTCTAACTTTCTTTATCTTCTCATTTTCGAGTCTCTAACTTGAGTGTTGGAGGCTCTTCTCGAGCACAAATGCTCGAATCGTCTTTCTCCGTTGTTTCTTCTCTTGGCGAGGTTCGATCCTTGAAGGCTGATATTTGGAAGAGACGTTGATCCTATAAAGTTGAAGGAGTGAACCAAAAAAGTCATCAATCACAACTGATCTCTCCCTCAAAATCAACTGAAGCACTTCAACCTTTACCTACCTCTCTCACCCATTGATCAAGATCTACTTTGATCCCAGAGAAGTAGATTTTAGCATCAACATATAGCATATACATATTTGATCATCGAACATGATTTGATATTTTCATATTAATTAATTAAGAGCATTATGATCTGATAGGGTGGATATAAATGGGGACACGTGACAACCCAATGACCAGGCACGTGGACGCCACGTGATAGTCTCCGCGACGCCCTATCTGGTTCCCTCGCACGGCCGAACTCCTCCACCTCGGAAAACACTCCGAATGCCGAGCTCCTCCCAGAGAACCTCGGCACCTCTTATGAAGACAAGCTGCTTCCACTGCAACCCCTCTTCCCGCAACCTCCCACGAGAGACCCTCTTCCAGAGTCTTCTAGAAGCCCAGTTAGTTAGACAGTCGGCAGAACAGTTAGACGGTTATGGAGCGGTTATACAGTTACGAGGCGGTTAGACAGTTACGAGACGGTTAGACGGTTATGATGCCAGCCTGGAATCTAGAAGCATCTGGAAAGTTGTTGAGCTGGATTTGTTGAGCTGGAGTGCCGAGCTGGCACCCACGTGACACTTGCTCTCCAAGCTTCACCCCAGTCTCAAGACCTTATAAAAACCCCTGCTCCCCAGTTGAAGAGCAATTCATCTCTGATCCGGCGAAGCCCTGCTGCTCTGGCGACTGGAGTCATCTTCCCCATCCCTTTCTCCTTCTCCTCTATCTCCATTTCTTCTTTCTGGAGCTCATCAATGGAGTTCTGCTTTGTAATTTTGAAGGAGATATAGTGGATTTCACCTCTGGAAAGAGGATCGTGGTTTTTTCCCCATTTTTGGGGGTTTCCACGTAAATTGCTGGGTGTTCTTTGTTTTTTGAGTTTTTCTCCTTGATCCTCCGATTCTTCTTCTTCCCATCTAAAATACAAATTCAAAATGTTGTTTGAATTTGGAGTTTGATCCAAATTTCGAACTAACATGTTCAAAATAAAGAAGTTGGATGATTACTAAGACATAAGATGATGCTCAATTAAGCATCTTCATAAAATATGCTTGATTTCAATTCCTTCTAAATGTGTTCTTCATTTTAACATGTAGTTATCCACTCTCTTTCATTGACCAATGGAACCAAATCAAAATAAACATGCTTAATTAGCGACACCTTCCAAGAAAATCACTTGCAATTTATAGCCATATGTTTTATGAGTTAAATTTCATTCTCCTTCAAAAGTTAATATTTCTAAGAATTAGGAAACATAGTTTGATATTTCCAACTAACATAAATCTAGTTTGGCACAAGTCTTGTATATTCCCTAGATTGAATAAAATTTAAATAATGGAAAAAAAACAAAGTTCTCTCTAATCAATGAAAACATTGGGAACATAACTTCAAATGCCCCCAAAAGCTCAAGAAAAGAATATCCACATGAATAAGATAAGAAGAAGAAGAGGAAGGAGAAAGTGAAAGAGAATAATTTCCTTTTTTCATTTCCGTTTTCGAAAGAAAACATTTTCTCTTTTGCCTTTTCCATTCAAAGTCTACGTTCAATGAGAGCCGCCCATAATAACTGCCATTGTCCTCAAGTGGACTAACGAATAATTGGCGGGAATCCGTGTTAAATTACCGAAATGCCCTTCTGGCTCATATTCGCACGTCTCGTTACGAAGATTTGCTTTTGCTTGTGACGCACGTAGTTAATCTAGGAACGGTTTACGTGGTCTCCGGTCATTCGTGAGTTAAACGGTTGAGGTGATGGAATAACCAATTGAAGAATGCCACGTGTATGGTGCTGTTTAAGTTAACCTCAACGTAGTCTTCACTCTTGAAGACCATACTTCCTAAAACTTCGGATTATCTAATAAGAAACGATCACCTACATCCATTTGAATTCGTTTCCTGCTCTAATCCAACCAAAACTCTCCACGTTTTACATCATAGAATTCACAACACGTGTCGAAGTTCTGGTGGTTCATAAAATAAACTGGTGTAGGTTGGGCCGTAGGGTCTCTGCTGTGCGTATGAAGACGACGAATTTAGTTCGTGCCACGTGGCGATTCAATTTTAGCTAATTCTAGCCCCTACCCTATCATAGCTGAAAAGATCAGCTGAGAAGCACGAAATGCATCCCAACGCATTTCTCCAACTAGAACTCTCCACGTGTCACAAATACGTCGTAACAGCCACGCGTCAATCTTTGATTAGTCGAGAAAGAGACTCTCTAGAGACTCATAACAGCTTATCTCTATCTCCATTCCGAGGCTCTCCATCCTCTCCCTCCCTCCACGGCTCCACTCGAACACGCCTCCAAAAATCCCTCCTTTTTTCACCACCCTTTCTCTTCAAACCCTAACCCTAAAAAATCCCCCCTTTTCCCCCTCGGATTCCATTCTCCACTCGCAAAAGCGATCGATTTCTTCACAAATCTCCCAAAATCTCCGTCCACTCGCTTCTAATCCCTTGCCGAATCCCTAAACGTACCTTGATTTTGCCTCCATTTATACGATGCGCGGCGTTTCGGTCTTGTCGCAAACCCTAGATATGCCCACACACTTCCCTCACCTCCTCTCCCCTTCGGCGCCGCCGGCGATGTCTCCCGCCGCGGCTCCTCTCTCCCAGGAAGAGCAAAAGCGCGTCGCGGCCTACCGCGCTGTGGACTTGGTCCAATCCGGCATGGTCCTTGGCCTCGGCACCGGCTCCACCGCGGTCCACGCCCTCGACCGCATCGCCGACTTCCTCCGCCGCGGCATCCTCCATGACATCGTCGGGATCCCCACCTCCAAGCAAACGGAGTCCATCGCGCGCGCCCTCAAGATCCCTCTCTCCGACCTCGACGCCCATCCCGTCATCGACCTCTCCATCGACGGCGCCGACGAAGTCGACCCCTTCCTCAACCTCGTCAAGGGCCGCGGCGGCTCCCTTCTCCGCGAGAAGATGATCGAAGGCGCCAGCAAGAAGTTCGTCGTCATTGTTGATGAATCCAAGATGGTGGAAAGGCTGGGTGGCTCCGGCCTCGCCGTGCCAGTGGAGATCATCCCATTCGGATGGAGCTACACGCTCTCAAAGCTGAAAGCTTTATTCGATTTGGAGCATGGATTCAATGCGAAGCTTAGAACCAAAGTGCAGGATGATGGAAAGGAGGCACCTTTCATCACAGACAATGGGAATTACATCATTGATTTATACTTTGAGAATGGGATTGAAAGGGATTTGGGGATGATCAGTGATTCCATTTTGAGGATTGTTGGAGTTGCAGAGCATGGGATGTTCCTGGGAATGGCTACTTCAGTGATAGTTGCAAGCAAAGAAGGAGAAGTTACAGTGATTAACAAGTGATTGTGATTCACAGGTAATTGATTTTGTTTTCTATTAGATTGTAGAATTCTCTGCAGTAATTGCTACCAATAAGTTTTGGTCTTCTCTGTTGGGATTTCAATTTTAGGAGGAATTTGTGGGAGATTGGAGGAATGATCAATGGAATTCTCCTTCAATTTTGGCTACTAATCAAATATAATTTTTTTTTATTTTTATAATATATATAGAATGGAGAATGGTTGGATTCATTTGTTTCAATTTGTGATTGATCATCACCTTGTGCCCTTTTTCTTGGGGTGAGGGAAAAGAGGAATTGAAGTTATTTTGAAGAAAAAGGAAATTCAAGTTGATTAATTTGTGGAAATTGTGGTTTGTTGCACTTCTTCTGCATCTATTTTAGAGAGATATCAATAGAGAGATTGAAGTTGTATTTCAAAATTTCATTTTAGGGTGAAAATGGAGGATTTTCATTCACATGTGATTTGAATATGGCCAATTTTTTTAAAAAGGAAAATAAGTGAAATAATCCTCTTTAAAAAATAGTTAGTGATGAGATTTTAGTTTTTAAAGATTAGATTTTGATATAAAAATTAATATCCAGATTTGTTAAAAACTTTAAAATTTTGAGAATGATATAAATAGTTAGGATGGAGATTTGTTAAAGTCTTATAAATTAATTTTAAAACCATGGAAAATTTGGAAATAGATCAAGTGAGTTATCTTAAAGTGAAGCTTTTTTACTTTTTAAGATTTTACTTATATTTTATTTTTATTAGAATTTGCATTGAATGTAAGTCAAAGTCTATATATATATATATATATATATATATATATATATATATGTTTGACTAGGTTGACTGTTTGTCTGATGTAATTCACTACTTACCATTCATTTTCTTTATACATAAATATTTATGATATTAATATTTATTAATATTGTTGAAAAAAATTTTGGGAATTTTTTTTTGGGTAATATGAGCGACAAATTGCTAAAAAATCAAGGGTATGCACAAACTTAGGCGGAATAGACATAAGGGTTGGGCTCGCTCACATGTATCAATAGACCAGACCACTTGGTCGTCGATAATTTTTTGGGAGAACTTTGGGAGAGAAGAGGTTACGATTAGGACTAGGAGGAGAGGATAGAGAGAAAACTCGAAAGAGATATTAGAATAGATTACCATTTTTATGGGAGTCATGCTATGCTTCTCGACGAAGTTAACCGTAAACGTGTCCCGAAGCCTTTGATGTTGCATCGGGATGTGTGCAGCACAAATCTCGATGCAACATCAAAGGCTTCGGGACGCGGGTTCGGGTAACTTCGTTGGTAAGTCTAGCATTTCTCTTTTTATGGGCGGATGGAAATTAGATAGTTGATCGGGTAGTTGAGCTTTCATCTGTGGTATCAATTATTGTCTACACTTATTTAACGAAGTTCTTTTCTAAACAACAAAATTTTTCCGGGTTGATCATGCTAATGTTTCTCATCCTTCTTTAGTTTCCTCTCATATAACCATATATTATCACTTGCATTAATAGGTGTAATCAGTAGTAACACACACAAAGTCCATAGATGCATACCACACAAGACACAACAATGAAATAAGACTTTATTTAATACTAGTTTTATTTTTTATCACAACTAATAAGTCCATAGCTATTAAGTGATGCCCTTTACTTGCCGCCACCTTGGCCATGGTGAAGATCATGAAAGTAACCTTGAGGGTTGCTTTCAAACCCTGGCCTTGAGATGTAAGTACCACCCCCACCAGGAGCTTTCATCACATCTCCACCTCCACCTGATTTTCCACCTCCACCCGATTTTCCGGCGCCACCGCCACCACCTGATTTTCCGCCGCCGCCGCCGCCGCCGCCGCCAGAGTTACCACCTTTGCCTCCCATTGTATGTAGGTTTTGCAAGTGAGGATGTTGTAGACTTGTAGTGAAGGGAGATGTTTGTTTGGGTGGCTTGGTTTCATGGAATTTATAGAATGAGATACAATGGCTTCATTAATTAATTCATAGTTTAATTAATTAATGGTTCTTGAATTACTCTGTATTTGGGACTCAGTATGTGGTTTGGGGAACCAGCAGGGAACATTAATCAGTCAATGGCTAGTGTTATTGGTAATGACTACTTAATTAATTACTTTTATATTTTATCTTAAGTTTTTTTTTTGTTAGTCAATGAATTTTTATTTTTATTTTCTAAATAGAATTAGTTATATATATATATGATAATTTAATTTATTATTATGATTTTAATGGTTGTATGTCAAATTAAATGAAAAACACTTCATTTGTAGAGTTTAATTTGCACAATTGTAAGTTCATGAACTACTAACAGACTTAGCCTCGGGCCACTCGGAGCCCGGCCCAATAGTGTACTCACATAACGGGCCGACCGCAGTTACGGTCGACCACACTATATCATGCCCGTATGTATATATATATATAGTTTGAGGAATTAAAAAGATTGCTGCTTCATTATGAGACCAAAATGTTCTACAGGATAAACAGCAACCTGAATAACAAGACCTCTAAGAAAACCACATGATGAACAGATAACAGTTAACGCCTCCATCTTCAAACCAGTTAGAAAGGGCTTAGCAACAAGAATGAACACTCATTTAGAACAGAAGCCATGATTCCCACTCAACTCTTTGGAGATTATGAAACTGTGATTTTAGTTACGAACAAATGCGACGGTGGATACACGAGATCCCTCCACCCCGCCGAAGATGATGGTAGGGAAGGTGCGGACATAATCCACGTATCGAAAGACATCAGCGGGCTCACTTGCTCCTTCTTGAGCCTGGTCTTGTGTCCCAAATCTTTTGTTAAAGTTATCAACCTCTTGCAATAGTTCATCTTTAGTGCTGTTACATGATGTGATGACCTGCGAGGTTAAAGCAAGAATATCCAGAAAGATTAATAACAAACCGATAAACAAATTGTGAAGGATCATGAGGAAAGATTTATTAACAGGTGGATTTATTTCCTTGAGCCAATGAGAATAAAATGACTGCTTACCAGCAGCCCGCCAGAGGCAACCAGGTTTGTAACAGATTCCCAATACATCATCCTGAAGGGAAAATTGGAAAGTAGAGCATGAGATGCCGTTCACAAATCATAAACTAGTCTAATTTTCAGTTTATCATTTATCAAGATTGCATAAAATATAATGCCCAAAATACTCAGAAGTACATGCCTCAAGTCTCCTCTATTCAGTCTTTACCTAAGCAGACTTGACACTAATGTCAACATGTAGAAATTAGCACAGATAATATATCCCACTGAGATGCAAGAAACAGGTCTAACAATAGATAAACAACCATATGATACATGTAGTTATTAGATACCAGATGCCTAGTGTTGACAACCTTAGTGGTAGATCACATTCTTGGTTTGTAAATTTTTGCAGGAACATTATAAGTATTATCAGTGGATATTAATATCTGAATGAAGTTTTTGAAGTAAACTAAGTCACAAGTTTCGCCATCACATCATAACTAAAACTGAGAGGATAAGGACCATTATACATGTATTATACGGGAACCTTAGTGATGGTCATGCATACTCCATATGGCAGCAAAAAATGGTGTATAATATACTTGCTGTCCTATAGGATAGAATGTTTTCTGTGAAATCCTGTGACACAAGTTTCAAGCAAATGCTGCACTCGCCACATAATTTCAATAGCAAGAAATATCCTTAATGTTTGATAATGTTTGCAACTTTCACCTCTTAACTGGACCATCTGGATGCAACCCAATAGCATCTAGAGTCCCTTTGTCCATAACAAGCTGGTATTTTCGGTCCATTTTGGCATCAAGAACATCAGCAACCTGACATGGTGCAACAAATTAATCATAGACCAAAAAAAGGTATGGAATATCATTAATATCAAAGGGTAAAAGTCGACAGCAATCACTGTCATGAACTAGCAATAAATGGAGTAAATTAACCATTGACAAGACATAGGAAAATAGTCGACATGAGACTTAAAAGCTGAGAGGAACTGATACATTTAAATATGTAGAAACATTGGTATAAATAAGAGAAAAATATAATAGAATCCTTATGTAAAAGGGGGATCCATGGTTCTGCGAGACAGATATGGACTGGGAACACTTTATTTGGACAGAGAATATCATTTTTGTGCATATGCAATAGGTAGGAGAGTGGGATACAGACAGACTAAGTATAATCTCCCAATCAGGACATACCAGAAACTTGATACCAGAGAATCCCGCACGAACAGCAAGGTTACGTGCAAGGTCAATTGCTGCTTCACTATAATCAATTCCTGTCAGATCGGAAAACCTGAAAGCCAATTCAGAAGATTTGTTAAAAGATAATATTAGTCAATTGAAAGCAACTGGTGATACAAACAAATAAGTAGTTGAAGCTACTAAGGGATCAGAACTTATCAGAAGGCATAATTAACTAGAAATGAAATTCTAGACTTATGGACCAAAATTATAAGAATGCTATATTCCGGAGAGCAGAGTTCGTAGCAAATGTACAGGATCAAATTTGTGTATTCTTCATTTACACCAACCAGTAAACACAAGCATATATCAAAATGTTCCTCATTCATAAGAAAGTAACGCAAGATCATATTAAAGTCTTTTTCCATATATGTTCAAGATCTGTTCTAAGTGTAAAATCACATAGGTTAAGATAGTCCTTTTAACATCCAGATGGTTAGACTACATGATTCAAGTGCATTAAGGGGGAAACTTTACCATTTTAGCCCAAAAATAAATGCCTTCTAAAATCACATTTCACAGAAACTATGAAGCTATCCAAATTGACCGCATATTCAAGGAATACACTTATAGTGCAAGATCATTTAAAACCAAACCAGATCCATTTTAGAAACATCAAGCTATATATACTTGATTAAATCTTAATTTGGAAGTAGATGCAAAAGCAAATGGGAAGCTAAATACAAAAAAATACAGGAAGGAAAGACTCAATAAGTACCCTTGCTTTGCAAGCTCTTGCAAGAGCAAGCCATTTCCAGTTCCAATATCAAGCACACTCCAGGTGGACAACTCCCCAACAGTATTGCTTAATTCAGATTTAGAACTGCTGTCTTCTGCTGCATTCTTAGCTCCTGATATATTTCCACACAAGTTTTTGGTCCAAGCCACAACCACATCCATAACTTCAGCACCAAACCTTGAGAAAAGAGAGAAACCAAACTTTCAATTGTTCTGAACATTTGCTAAACCAAAAACTATCCAAGATTCCAAGCTCCACCAAGTCACAAGTTTCTTGAAATCCCCTTAAAAAGTAAAAAAAGATGGCATTTTCATACATAAAACCAGATGGCTTTATTTTTAGTTTTCATATGAGTAGGTAATATGTTATATGGTGTACATTTTCTACTAATGTCACCATACAATCCCACATTTACATGTTCATAGCTTCACAAGAAAAAGGGCCACATCAGCTTATAACGAAAAAAGCATGTAAGAAACGATTTCAAATAAATACTGAATCTATTATAACAAGGAAGTAGAACTGTGGAACCAAAAACAAGAACTGTAATTTGATCCATTTTGAATACTATAAGAGCATGTTTCCTGCACAATACTTTAGAAGATGTTTACCAAATTTCACCCGCATGACCGTGTTCATGAAAATTTACGAGATCTTCAGCATAAGTTGCATCCCAGTAGCTTTGTAAGCCCAACATTGATGATGGTTCAACTTCATTCGTATCAGGCTCCTCCTTATCAGAACTGTATTACCAGTTAAAATTTATCCCATCAATGTAGAGATCATCACCAATCACATATTAAAATGAAAGCCCAATTGTACAAATCTTAAAATAAAGATTTCATTGAATAAATTGAATCATCAGAACTATTTTGATATCTCCGGGTTTTTTTCTTTTTTAGTTTCTACCAACAATTGGGTTTTTGTAAATCCATATGCACACGGCTCTAGTTATTGCATTTCGTTCAAAAAAGCTCAAAACTTGGCAAAGAAATGCATCACATTAAAGTTCTAGGATGCATTTCATGTTATACTATGAAGCTTAAGCACACATTTCACAACAATGGCGTAGATTCTAAATCTCGCCTTGGAACATATCCCCTAATCAACCCAAAATGCGGGAAATTTTCCCTAATTTTCCAAAAACATTACAAAGCAGCAAAATAAAATACAAGCTTATAAATCACAGGCTAAAGATCACGAAAATTTGGAGAAATTAGCATCAAACATACAGTTTTCGCTACATGAAACCCTAGGGCACCCAAAAAGGCACCAAAAATCAGCAATTTATTTGCATCTAAAACCATAGATAATCAGAGACGACGAGGAAACCTGTAATCGGAAGCAGCGCGGAAGTTGGAAGCGGATAAAACCTCCGCGGCGTCGACATGGCGCTGCTCGTCGTCGAGGGTACTACCATAGTCGCTCTTGATTGACCACGAATCAGCCGCCACCGACCTGTCATCATCGGAGATCAAATCCGTCGCCGTCACCGCCGTCGTCCTCGCCGGAAACAGGTCCGAATCCTCCGGTGGCCACCGTATCCCTGCCATCGCGATCGATCGAAAACTGGCGAGAGAGAGAGAGAGAGAACGAGGGATGAAGAAGAGGCGGAGAGGTTTCAGGGAACACAATCCGCTGTATTAGATCAAACAGCGATGATGCTGATTAGAAAATCTTAACCGTAGAATAATCCCCGAAGGATTCGTATCTAATCTCTAGGTAATCTTGACGGTTAGATTTGTCCAAAGAGTGTCTTCCACGTTTGGACTACAACAGCAAAGCACGGCCCGGTTTCGATGGGGCTTTGGACGGTGTCCGGCTCTTTCAGAGCTTGTGCTGGCGCGGTCGGGTTGAGTGTTTGACCTTCGATTTAGGAATTAATTACAATTATACCAAAAATGATGGTAAGGTACGGAACTATTACTGGTCGTTCGATGAGCATCGGGATTCGGTCTTAGATAATAGCTTAATTGAATTTATCTTTTTTTTTTTTATATATTTTATTTTATAAAGTGGATGAACCACATTTTTTTTATTTCAAAAGAAAGTTAGTACAGACTTGATGTGGGCGGATATTAGGGTCCTTTGTGGACCAATACCACGGGGTCCTTAGGTCCTACTGAGATGTGTCTCCTCTTGGGGGGGTCCGTCCGGGGGCTCATCCTCGAAGTCAGCTTCTGGGGGTCTCCGTTGCTGCTACTCCCTGAGGGTCTTGAGGCTATGCCTGACAAGGTTCTTCAGTGGTTGTAACTGCGACTGCTTCGAAGCGTGGGTGCCTTCGAACCATGATAGGCATAGGAAATCCACTTGGCGGATGAGTCGCTGATAAACACGTCGTTTATTGTTGAAGCATCGCCGATTCCTTTCTAACCAAATGTTCCAGGTGATAGCCATCTCGAGCAGTTGCCAACCTTTGCGGAGGTTTCTCTCCAAGTTTTTGCTGATTGATGCCCCACCCCACAGATCTTGTATCTTGTTAGGGGGGAGACGATACCCAGTAGTTGCGAGTAGTGAGACCATAGTCCTGCGGTGTATGGACATCGGAGGAATAGGTGGTCGGTGGTCTCCTCTTGGGTGCCTAACAAGGTTTTTCTCTACTTTTTGGTGTAATACCCAATTTAGTCCAAAACCGGCTCTTTTGGCCCCTCTATTATAATTTAATCTTTTTTGGTCCTTATATTTTCATGATTGAAAAATTTTAGTACCTTCAGGAAGTTAAAAGACTCAAATTATAACATAAGGGAGGGACTGAAATTTCTCAATCATGAAAGTATAGGGACAAAAAAGGATCAAATTATAATAGAGGGATCAAAAAGGTCGGTTGGGTATAATTGAGGGATTAAATAACCTTTTTAAAAAATTAAAGGTGTCAATGTAATAATATATGAAAAAAATTAGGTATATTATCCAAATTAGTCTCTATATTATACCGAATCGATCATTTTGGTCCCTTTATTATAATTTGAGTCCCGAGGGTCACTCTAATTTCACGATTGATAAATGTTAGTCCCTAAAGGTATTTAAAGGCCTGTTTAGTCTCTAAAGTTAACGAAAGGAGGGACTGGCATTTTTCAATTGTAAAAGTAGAGGGACCCAGGGTTTAAATTATAATAGAGGGACCAAAAAGACCTATTCGGTATAATAGAGGGACTAATTTAGGTATTAGGGCAAAAAATAAAATTATTAGGTTGTAAACTATACTTTGGAAAGTGAACACTTACAAGCTATCATTTCCTTTTAATTTAAATTTTTTGTTTTATATATAAGTTATTTGATTTATTAATATATTGCAAGGAAATGCAACAATATAATAATTTATATATTTGAAAAACTTTAAAATATATAAAAAATACAACAAAACACAATACATCAAGATTGTTATGTTCAGATCGAAACTTTAAGAATTTGGAGGGAAAGATTAGCTCCTTAATTGTTGGATCACTCTGGGAATTGGACATTGAAGGACCACTTCTTACCTGAAAGATGATCTGTAGAGAGAGAAGATTTGGGCGCTCGTACCACATGTAGCCTCCGACGCTTAAATTAGAGAGCCTCCAAAAAAAGAGAGAGCTAGGAGGTGAGTGAAAAAGTGTGGAGAGAGTTCTAAGTGAGAGAGAAGCGCTAGCAAGCAATCATTCTCAATGGAATTAGAGTAGTGTACTAGGTATTAAATGCTAGACGGTTTGGATCCAGTCGAATGCAACAGAGTTCCAGTGAAACTTCAACTTAGATACAGTTGGGTGCTAAGATAGGAGTCAGTTAGATGCTAAGTGTTAGAACTTTCTATGGTCTTCTGTAGGCCTGATCTCCACCGTCGATAACTATGTAATTAGATGACAGTTGGGTCTTCATTTTTGAGCGACATGTATTTTAAATTTATTTACCCCATAACAAAGATTATAATCATAACTTATATTTATTTATTTGAAATATTTGAAAAAACATACCAAATCTTATAAAGCAAACAAGAATTCATTCATGCCCAAACTTTAACTAACAAAATGAGCTTAATGTTTACAATTGATTGTTGTTTGGTATAACTTTGCACATCTTAATTAATTCCATGCATTGGTGGCAAATTATTCCTTTCATTTTATCCGTGAAAAGACGGCGAAAATGAGAGATTCTTTTAGTAGTTAAGATGAAGACAAGTGAAGAAAAGTCTAAAACAAATGATAATACTACAAGCAGTAGGTGAAGCTTTTGTAGAGTTGTTTTATTTCAAAAATCTTCAATGTTTTCTCTAATTAATTAATTAATTAATACCAACCTAATCAGATATTCCTGAATATAATTAAGTTACTGACATTAGGTTGTTCAGATTGATTCCAAATGTTGTCTAGAATACTGAAACAAATAAATATTTAAACTCGGTAATATTGTTCAAATTCATGTCTTTAATTTCCTGTAATCCAAGCATGCATTTTTCATTGCTACAGCAATTATATATGATCACCTTCGTTTTTAAGAAAAATTTAAAATCATTCAAACTGATGCAGCAAAAAGAGTGGTAAATTAATGAAGAAATTATGTTGTAAACTCACACTAATTATATTGCGCGAATTCATGAGATTAATTTTTAGTATCCAATAATTATTTTAGAATTCTTCAAATTACAGCAGAAAAAACATCAATAGCAATGTAGCACAACAGAAACTCAGTATGATTGCAGAAATTGATTTCTTTATCATCACCTTCTTTTCTATGGAAAAATTAAGAATCATTCAAACTATTGCAGAAAAAAGAGTGGTAACTCAGTGAAGAAATCACATTGTAAACTCGCACAAATTATATTGCTGAATTTCTTGATATTAATTTTCAGTATCCATTAATTATTCAGAATTCTTCAAACTACAACAGAAAAAACACAGCAACAGCATTGTAGCAAAACAGAAACTCAGTAAGATTGCAGAAATTAATGTCTTTATGATCACCTTTTTTTCAAACTATTGCAGGAAAAAGAAAAGAATCACATTGTATTTTTTTTTTGATGAAGTGGATAAACCACAGTTTATTTATTAATTAACTTAAAAGGAGTTCGTTACATTGCTCATACAACGAGAGAAAAGAAATTAAAGATTTTAAGCACACTCTGTTGTCTGAGATGTAGATTCCACGTTTCTCCATTCCGTTTCGCCTGCTCATTGTGTGCCCTGGGTAGGAGGATTGTTCTCAAACTCATCCCCGTCCTCATCCTCTTGACCTGGTGTGTCCGAGATAAATTCAAGGCTGCGCTTCACCAGGTTCCTAGCCTCTTCCATCTTGAGCCGCTTGGCCGGAGGAGCTGCATCAAACCAAAAGATAATGAGGAAAGTAATATCACGAATGATTTTTAAACAAACGCGTTGTTTGCTTTGGAAACATCGTCGATTTCTTTCGCCCCATATACTCCAGGTGATTGCTAACACGGTAAGATCCCAGCCTCCTCGAAGGGTATTGTCCACCCCAGGGAAGGCTGCCCTGGATCCCCAGAGGGAGTGCGGCTCTATGTCGTTTGCTCTTGCTCCGAACAGGTTCCCGAAGTGGTTCCAAATTTGCCTTACAAAGGGGCATGAGGCCAGCAGATGTGTTACGGATTCGTCCTCCGTGTCACAAAGATAGCATCGCGTGCGTTCCCCCCGCCAGTTTCTTTTGTGCAAGTTGTCTAGAGTTAGTATCCTGTCCTCTTTTGCCAGCCATGCAAAAAGTTTGACCTTTAGGGGGCAGGGTTGTTTCCAAAACCTGTTTTGTAGGTCACTCCGAGTCCCGCCATCGATTCTGAAATGGTATAGTGATTTCACCGTGAATGTTCTGTTTGATGTGAGTTTCCATTCCCTTGAGTCCGGCGTGGGGTGGGTAGATGGGATGGAGTTTAGGATTGCTTGCTTTTTCATCTCGAAGCCATGACATTAATTTTTAGTATCCATACCAACTTTCAAAAATAAAGTTGGCTAGTACATTTCCTCTTACAAAGAGAGGTTGAGAGGCATGTTTCTAGTGGGTTATCCACATTTATCAAAATAATAATAATAATAACTTTCAGTATCCATTAATTATTTTGAATTCTTCAAACTACAGCAGAATTTTACAGCAGAAATTCATTTCTTCAATTGTACAGAAACATGAAGATGAAAAGAAGGTGGGGGATACAAAGGACAATGAAAAGAGAACAAGATGCACTATCTGTGGGCAATCTTTGGAGACAATGACTGTGGAAATGGGACCATGAATGGACAGAAGAAAAGAAAAAAGAAAAAGAGGAAACAATAAGCTGGAATCAGTTCAGAACTCACTGGCCAAAGGAAACAAACATACAAGAAATTAGATTTAAGAGGGCCCTCAAATCCTAAGGCTATTTCTATGCTTGTTACCTATTTATAGGATGTCATAATATACATATATATAAATATATAAAAGAGTTTACAGGTGACAACCAAGTCTTGAATATATAAGAAATTTATATATGATTTGGTCCTTAAACTAAGCATGGCTTCTTTCTCACTTCCTATCATTGTCTCTTCTCTTTCCTTGCATGCATGACCTAACAACACCATGCCTAACCATGTGCTTCTCCCATTAAACTAGCTCACCTCTACAATGACCTCTTGCCTACTCTCTCTCTCTCTCTTTCTTATGTTCACTAATCACCATTAAACATGATATCTCTCCTAACTTTGTACCATGTTGATAGAACTCTAATCATCCACAAAACTCTAATAGAACTGTTGCAAAAAATCTAATTAAGAAACTTTTGCTTATGTAAATATAACATTTAGTTTTTTTGCTTATGTAAATGTAACATGTATTTTTTATTTTTTTTTACTAAGGCGAAAAGCGCCCCCATGAGGGATGTCAAGGATGGGGTCAGGCACAAAGCACGCTCGATAGAGAGGAGTTCGATTCCGAGAGAGCGGAACCCCTTAGCAAAACAACCTGGTACCAATAGTCCTTCATGACCGTTGGTTTTCTTAATTTTGTATTTTTTTAGAATTGGTTTTTTTAGATTTGATAAGACTTTTCATATCACAATTTTGTAATATCTGTTTGAGAATTTAGATGTAGATTATTAAAAAAAAAAATTATAAACACAAATTAAGCATCTTAACCACCATCAAAGATTATAAATCCCATTAACTTCATTTCAAGACCAAACATCTTCTTCTCTCTCTCTCCCTCTACAATAGTCTCCTTTGTCTCCTTCTGTTACCTATCAACATTATTTAGTTCATCTTCATCTTCATCTTCATCTTCATCTTCATCTTCATTAATCATCACAAGCTCTCATCTCTCTTTTCTCTAGAATGGGAAACACTACATCATGCACATCATATGTGATCACAGGGGGCACAGTGAAGGTGATAGCCATTGATGGCACAGTGGAGGAATACATGAGCTCCATAAGAGTAGCTGAAGTAATGTTAGAGAATCCAGGGATGTTTGTCTGTGACTCATCTCATCTCAAGGTTGGCACAAGAGTCCCGGGGATCGCCGCCGATGAAGAGCTGGCGTGTCGGCGTCTCTACTTTATTCTCCCAATGGACATGCTCTACTCGGTGCTCACCGAGGAAGAGATGGTTTGCTTGACGTATAGAGCTGCAAGTGCTGTGAGAAGAGGATCAAGCACTAGGAAAATCACAAGGATTTTTCCACTTCTTAGTGAGTTTTGTTTGTTTCCTGCTGATCAGGCTAAGCCACTGGCTCATCAGCAGCAGCAAGCGTTGAAGAGTGGCAAGGTGGAGAGGATGATGATGAGGCAAAGATCTTGGATGCCTTCTTTGGACACCATTGATGAGCTCCCTTAGAAGAAGAAGAAGAAGAAGAAGAAGAAGAAGAAGAAGAAGGTGCATGGCTGGCTAATTCATTGTTTATTATGTTTTTGTTTTTTTTTTAATTTGCTAATTGAGATTTTGGTGTTTGTTATGTGATATAATCATCATGATCTGTAATTATTGGGAAGATGATTTTTTTTTTCATTTTTAGCAAATATTTTGCATTATAAACTACATTTATCAAAAGTGTTTGAAAGTCCAGAAGTGAACTGAAATCTCATTCCCTGAAATTGGGGCAAGTGGGGGAAGTTACACTACTGTTTATTTCCACTGAAGTGAGAGAGCATTGAAGTACCCACTTCCTCCACTTCCTATGTTCATTTTACAGAAATTCATCGGATTACACTTTAATAGGGTGTTTCTTTTCCATAGAAATGAGGAAATCAAAAGTCATACAAATAAGTATAGTCATACAAACACTTCACTTGAAGAAGAAATGTTGAGAGTTGTGAATTTTTTTTTTATGCAAGTATCAAATGCTCTCCAAAAATATAATTTGTCTTCAAAAAAAATCCCCCTATGTTTTTAACTTTACAACAAAAGAATGTTTGGTTCACCAAAATGAAGTCTTTGAAGTCGAAGATGGGCTATGACAATCCACTTGGTTGTATTAAGTGGGAAGTTGGATTTCCATTTACCGGTTTGACTTCGGAAAAAAAAAATCACCTAAGAGGGAGCTCATGTTCTAAAAAAATCAATATAATTCAATTTTTAAATAAATATATTCTAAAAAATTAATTTAGTTAGGTTTTATGAGTGACAATATTATATTTTGTACAATAATATACACAAAACATTATGAAAACAATAAATAAATATATCGGTATTATTTTAAGAGCAAATTAATTATTAGTCTTTAACACTATTCCATACTATTTTCCCTTTAACTAAACCCCACCCAAAACACTATTTATATTATACCCCTAAACACCCCTACCTAGGGACCATATGGCAAATACTTCACTATTCAAGGAATGAATAGTGAATTATCTTTTTTTTCTAATTTTGAAGCTTAAAAAATGTAAAATAATTTTGAATATTTCAAAGGGGTTATATGTAAAAACATCCTTTCCAAACTTGGACGGTCAAGATCGAAGGCTGATTGGACGGTCAAGATTTAAGGATGATACAAAGCGAAACGAATGTATAGAGAATCATACCGTTGATAAACGCGTTCAAAAATATCATTTTATATAAACGTGCTCCTCCCTATCGTGGCCTCATTGTATTGGTCCCCCCGCGTGTTTCCCTTCTCCCACTCCGCGTCGTCTAGGGTTTCTAAATCAATCGTCCTTGTCGCCCTTTCGATCGATCTCGTCTCATCCGGAGCTTCATCTGCAGATTTCGCTTCGGTTTCGTCGTCCGGTGAGTTCTTTGCGCTGTTTCTTGCTCTTTTTTTCGGTCGATTTCGGTGTTTCTAGGGTTCTTGGTTTATTTTTTTAATTTTTTTATTATTTCGATCTAGATCGTTTTGATTGATGGCTTTCTTTCTGTTTTTATGTGAGAGTGGTTTTTTTTCTTGAATGGTGGGGGTTTTGGATTAGGGTTTGTTGAATGTACAGATCTGTCTCTCACCAAAGAATCTAGGGTTTGATGCATCAGGGGTTTCATGTAAATTTATACTCCAATTCTCAATTTGTAGCTCTGTGCTCCGATTTTTTCCTCTAATTTGGGGTTTTTACACTCTTTTGTTTCTTCATAATGATCTGTATTGCATATATATATAAAGGTTTTGATTGATTCTTCCTGAATAGCTAAACACTCCCTATATTGTGTATTGTATGAGGATCATGGATTTGTCATTTATGTTTTTGGTCATGTTGAGATCAAATAAGTGCAACTAACTAATTTTAAAGGCCTTTCATTTGACTAATACAAAGCTGCCCATCCTTTTTAGTGATAAAAGGAGATACTGTTCAAGGTGCATCCCATTGTCATTGCTTTTGAAGCCTTTAATTAAGGTAAGAAAGTTGCACTCTTGTCCTTGTTCCTTTATTAACTGCAATAATATATTTTTTTATTTTAGTATTTCTTCTTGACTTTCTTAAGTTATGTGGATGAATGGTTGTGTTCAATTAAAATCTTTCTCATATAATTGAAAATGCTAGGTAAAAAGGAGACAACTTTGTTAAAGAACTCAATTTATAAAGAAGATGAGGGACTTTGAAACTATTCATGTTCCTTTAGTTGATTATCCCATTATCAGATGAGATTCATAAATTCTTATTCTATCATCTGTCCAGAATCTATTTGAATGAATCCTTTCTTTCTCGATTGTGATTATATTCATCTAATCAAGGCATTTATATAATGCCAGTTCTTGATCCTGTCGGATGTTAACCTGTACTTGGTTGATTGAAAAGAGCACTGTTGATTATTACAGATGGCAATTGACAATGTTGTGTAATGCTATTGTCTTGCTAGTAGAAGAGCTCCACCATCATCTGGTAGATAATACTATACTGATCACCTTGGACATTCTTGTATTTCGGTCATCAGAGTATTGGTGGCAAATTATTCTTTTGAAAAGTTTTCACTATAGCGAGGTTAGGCATTAATCCAATCAGTACATGAGTTCTCAGTTCTCTGTTGATGGGGCCAATGACAGGAAAACCACTTACGTATTCTTGCATCACGTGGGAGATCATATATTATATTATCCATTTTATATTGTACAATTTTGGTCTTTATATCCCGCAATGTGATACTAATGTGTTCAAATTTTCCAGCATTCCATTGTGTATTTTTTATTCTTTATATAATTATCGCATTTAAGTGAACAATTGAATTCCAAAGGCTATCTTCAGATGCACACTTGATTGAAGGGACTAATTTGTCGATACATTATAAATGTTATGAGTTACTTGTGCTTGTACATGAAAAAAATGTATCTACTAATTTGGTAGGTTGGCTTTATGAGATGATTGAAAGCTAACAGTATTTTTCTCTTTTGTGAGATGCACTTCCTTGCATCATTTCAACAAAATGCAGGTGTTGAGTTGGTTATCAAATCTGCCTTGCAATGGACACCAAAAAGTTCATGCAGTTGGTCGAAGAAAAGAAGAAGAGAATCCTGGAAAAGAAGGAAGCACCCTTGAAATGGGAACAGAAGCTCGAAGCAGCAAAGGCAAAAGCTGAAGCTGAAGTCAAGGAAAAGGAGAAAAAACATAAAATTAAAAAGCCGAAAAGAAAGAATGCATCTGCATCAGACTATGACAGTGATTCTGATAGCAGTGACACAGAAAGAAAGCTCAAAAAGAGAAGTCACAAGAAGTATCGGAATCACCGGTCAAAAAAACGGAACTCTAGGGCAAGCGATGAGAGCAGCCTTGATGAATATGAAAGTGAATCTGATGGGGGTAGGCACAGGAAGAAGCATTCCCACAAGAAGAGGCAGAGGCACCATCCTTCCCGGACTGACTCCAGTTCTGATTCAAGCAGTGAAGATGAAGCAGGCTTTGGACGGAAGGGTCACTCTAGGCATCACAAGCGCCATCGCCGATCAAGTGCTGACAGCTCCTCAGATTCCGAGGATAACAAAACCCACAGGAAGCACAAACACCATCCTAGGTTGAGCAGTGGTGATTCGGTTTCGGAATCTGATGGACAGAAAAATGACAGGAGGAGCCGATCGCTTGGGAAGTCATCTGATGACAACAGGGAAGAGACTGATGGGCAGAGAAATCTTAAGAAATCTCAGCACCGGCATGGGCGTCACCATCATCATCACAGCAGCCACCACAACCATCGCCACCACCAGAATTCAGTGGAGGTCAATGGGGAAGACAAGGGAATGAGGAAATCTGAACAATAGAAGCCCTCTTTGATGCGCTGACTTGGACTCTTTTAATTTGCCCACTCTTTCTACAATTCTCATTGGAAAACATTGGTGGGATAAAAACATGTATCTGACCTTGAGCTTTTGGATCCTGCCATTGAATTTCCAATCTGAACAAATATTTTCAGCCAAGTTACACTGTTTGTTCTGCATGGTTACATGTTGATTATGACTCTACTTGGATGATTCATTGGTTCTGCTGCATGGTTATATGTTGATTATGACTGTACTTGGATGATTCATTGGTTCTGCATGGTTATATGTTGACTATGACTCTACTTGGGTGATTCATGGGGTGCTTTTCAATTTGTCTTTTTGACAGAATGTTGATTAGTAGCATTTATGATTTAATCTGTTACATTTTAATTCCTAGAGAAATGATCCAGTGGTCTTGGTTCCACCATGGAATTGAGACCCAAGCCACAAATTTGCCTTGAGATATGTTTTTGTTTTAAGTTTGAGACAAATGTGTGGCTGTAAAGCTACCACATTTTGGTTCCATGGTGGAACTGAGACCATCGGATCAATTCTCTAATTTCTACTTGTGGCAGGTTTTGTCAATCAACACATTTATGCAGTTCAAGTTTTTGCACAGGTTCAGGGGTTATGTGTGATAGCAGGTAATCATAAAATTCATCATGTTGTTATTCTCTCTAATTCTACAAAATTTACTTAGACTAAATATCTAATTGCCGTTGTCATCGGAAAACTGGATGTTTGATAAATATAAGAAAACCAAAAACAAGGAACTGCTGGCTTTACTACATGTAAAACAACTAGTTTCTATCCTGGTTCTCAAGAGTACATAAGAGAATAGCTCACATTTGTGTCACTTCTCCATTCTCTGTTTATTGGCACAATCCAGCACCATCAGGTGTGGTAGATATTTGCTAAACAAAATCCCCGAATTTTGATCCAGGCTACACTTGAACATTGTGGAATAACAATGATTAATAATAAATAAACACCAAAGAATAATAGCATTCACCAGTCGGGAATAGTACAACAACCAAGTAGCCTTTACCATTGAATAGTTAGAAATTCTTCAAAATTTTCTCTTTGGAAACACCATCAGCCACCAGAACCGATGTTATATCCTGCAAAAACATAGAAATTACGTATCAGAATAATAGGTTGGTCAGTTGCATGTGATCATCGACCTTAAAAGCTTTTGTCATGAATTACAGGGCCAATGTACCTCAGTCATCTGTTTGTGCCCACAGAGAACTGCACCGGTTAATGAAGGATTTGGCAGTTCTTTAGATCTAGAAAAGGCAGCCTGTATCATGTTCGACATGCAGTTAAGCAAATCATTCATAAGGTTTACCATCTGCAATAAATGCATCACAAACATGAAAAGATTTGAAATCTACCTGTACATAGCCATGTTCCCCTTGCCATTTACCTTCCGGTCTTGACAACACAGGTATGATTTTAACCCCGGTAGATTCCCAGTACTCAAACCTTTCCTGTATGAGTGAATAGTAATTTTACTTGCACAGTTAGCTTCTCTCTAAAGATTTACAACACATTATGAAATTTGAGTTTGCATAATGGTACCTGATAGGCCATTCTCTGAAGATTTCTAGCACCATAATATAATCTCACGTCTGATCTTTCATTTGCATTGAATCCTGACTCAATAAGAGATCGAATTGGACTGCCAAAAGAAAGTAAATTGAAAGATGAAGTCAACAAAGAGTGACAAAAATAATATTAAATATTTACAACTACAATAAGGTAGCGTTTTTCTGGATAATAATACCACACGAGTTGATAATCAGTTGAATTCAGGCATGAACTAGCACATGTGAATCATGTTCATGCCTGTTCTTATACATTAGATATACTTGGACAACTTGGTCAGTTTCTGATTGTTTTAACAGAATGTAAGGCATCAGGTTGAACACAAATTCTTAAATTATAAAAAATCAAACAGAAAATGTTTGTAGTAAAAGAAACCAATCGAACATCAGTTGCTGCAGTATGCTTGCTGAACATACATAGAAGATAAAAACCATCTTATATTCCCCAAAAAGCATTTCCTTTTTCTCTTATTATCATCTACATCAAAAATGTCACCAAGTTTTACAACAACAACAACAACAACAACCACCACCACCAAGCCTTAATCCCATACAAGATGGGGTCGGCTATATGGAGTTTTTGTCTCCATATCACTCTGTCAAAGGCAAAATCCGACTAAATATATAATATACACAGGTCCTCAGACACCATCTTTTTCCACGTAATCCTAGACCTACTTCTATCATTTTTACCTTCTATTACAAAACTATCACATTTTTGAATCGGGGCACATATAAATCATACAAATTGGAGAAAAATGATATACCACATTGTCATACCTGCAAAATAGGCATACATTCAACAAACTAAAAATTAAAGCCCCATTTATAATACCCTTCAACTCAGGAGTACAAATAAACACTCTAAAAATTCATCCTTTCTGTGCATCTTCAGGCCATATTCTCCAAATTCACATATGATGATCACTATCCACCTATCCAACATTGTCAGCTACAAAGTAATAGACTTTGATCTAAAGGGTTACAAATACCCCAATGCTTTCAGTTTGCTTTATCTATTCAATATTGACTGCTCTGAAACTATTCTGAGTCAAAATTCACAATCGAATTCATGAAAATTGGCAGGTCCCCACAAATTCACCCAATTTTCCTTAATTCAATGCCATTGTATTCAATACCCTAAGGTAAAATATCAATTTCAACATCCTCAAACCAAACCCTAACAATAGGTAATGAAAGATTGTAATTCGGGTGTTTTGATTGATAATTTCTACAACAAAGGATCGAAGAGAAGAAGAGATAAACCTGATGCCGGAGCCGGTGGCGAAGATCAAAACCGAGGGAAAAGAATCGGCCGGGGAGATCCGGTGGATCTCGAACCCTCTCCCCATGACGGCACTCAGCTCAACCACGTCGCCGCTCCTCAACCCGCACAACAACTCGGCAACGGATCCGGCGACCTTTTTCACCAGGAACTCGAGCTCGCCGCTCAGGGATGAATCAGGGGACGGCGGCGGGGAAGCGATGGCGAGAAAAGAGGGTTTCTCGGCGCCGGGGAGGCGGACCTGGAGGTACTGGCCAGGGGCGGTGTGGGAGGCGGCGAGGTCGCCGGCGTCGATGGAGATGTGGAAGAGGGAGCCGTCAGTGGAGGCAGGGTGGACGGTGGTGACGGGGGCTTGGGTCCAGACGGCGGCGTCTTGGCGGGCGGCAGCGGCGGCGGCGAAGGAGAAGCGGCGACGGAGAGGGAGAAGGGAGCGGAGGAGAGTGGAAGGCATGGGGCGGAGCGAAGGAGGAGGAGCGGAAGGGAGGGTGAGCGTAGTAGCCATTTTTTTTATATAGTTACGACTGTGGAAGGCTTTCAATCAAAGTTCGGGTCGCCGCCGCCGCCTAAAAGTTCGGGGTTGTAGGTGTACTCGTGGAGGATGAGAAGTGGTTATTATTTATTTATTTAATCTATTTAGAAAATGGTTTTTAATTTTGAAAAATGATGAATTAATGTGTTGATATTTTGTTGTGCATGTGTCTATGTGACTATGTCTATGCATATATTGTTGATGCCGATAATCCCCTCGTCCTTAGGATAGGAAAGGATTAGGATCAATGAGTAGAATTTGATGAAGATCGGTGAGCTTCACTTCACTCAAAGGGAAATTGATTGGTTTCCACATATCTTGATCCTACAAAAAAAAGTTGAGGGATCTATCTCCGAATTCTCAAACAAAATCAATGATCTTGTTTAAAGATGGAGAAAAAGGAAAAGATGTGAAAGAAAGCATGGTTTTCTGATCTTAACTTTTGAGATCATGCCATGTGTCAGCTAGATTTTCCCACATATATATATATCTATAGAGAGAGAGAGAAAAAGGATATAAAGGATCTAAAAGGAAGAATGAGAAAGAAAGGTTGAACTATTAAAGACGGTGCGTTCTATTATACCGTGGATTACACCCACACGATATGGTACCGAATATTAAAATTAGATCCCAGCTTTTTGTTTTTAGGCTCAAGTACTGTTTATTACTGTAGTAATACTGTAGCAAAAAAAAAAAAACGCCACTGTAACTTCGAACCCTCCCAAATCTAAAAACCAAACATTAAAACCCAAAAATAACACCCTGCGACCTAATCGCGTATATATATATAAAGAGAATATGAAGGATCTTAGAATTCACCATTAAAGACTTAAGTGTTTCTATTTCATCACAAAAAGGAGGAAGAAAAGTAAAGTTCATAATACATTGTATAAATCCAAGAAAGAATGGATGACCATTAATGTAGATTTCTGATGATGTAAGTTATGATGATGAATGACAGAGAGGAAATGGTTTTAGGTAGGAACTTTAGAAACAAATATGACACCCTACACGCAGGAAAGGTAGTTAACATAGACAAGATGTACTACATATGACACAGCATAAACAGGCAGAGAAACAAACAAAAAGAAAGACCCAAGAAATGAACCAAAGAGAACACAGAAGTGAAAGCAAAGAACTCTAATGGATGCAAATTATAAGCATTCAAACATCTGCATAGCATTGATTGAAAGTACATTTTTGAGGAAAAGATGAAAACATCCAGACATAAACATGGAAGGTATTTTGATTTGACAATATCCAAAAGGAAAACTAAGCAAATGTCGCCAACTTTATTGGGCAAAAAGTAACTGGGCAGAGCAGGCACTCGCTCTTTGCTCAAGAACTAAACATGCAGTCAACACCACCACCAAAAACATAAACAGAATAACGTTGACCTCAAAAAATACATGTTTTGGACACAGTGATTAGTTCGACTGTGTCGTAGGAATTATTAAATATAAGAGGAAAGTTAAGCTCAAGACGAGGATTCCTTGGATATCTTCTCAGCCTTTGCAATAACTTCATCGATGCCTCCAACCAGATAAAATGACTGCTCTGGAAGGTCATCATATTTGCCATCCAAGACACCCTGTCAATCGAGGCAAGCCTTAATTGTATGGAGAGAGAAATAATAACTCAAAAAGTAACAAACACAAATCACATAATTCCTTGATTAAGAAGGCTACATATCCAAATCAAATGATATCCAAAGTGTGTACTAAATTATGTGTGCTAATCCATGTTCATCACTGTTTTTTAAGACACTCACACAAAGATCTAAAAAAGCATTTGTCAAGGAAAGGCAAGTAGGAATGTAGGATGCAACAATCTAATAGACAGGATAGATATTCAAGTAGTGTAATTTCCTTTATGTATAAAAAAACAAAACAAATGTAAGATTTTCTTCTGAAACAAGTTCGCTTACCTGGAAGCTGTTGACACTCTCTTTCAAATCAACATACTTTCCAGGTGCACCAGTGAATACTTCAGCAACATGGAAAGGCTGACTCAGGAACCGCTGAATCTTACGAGCACGAGCAACAGTCAATTTGTCATCTTCACTGAGCTCATCCATTCCCAGAATAGCAATAATATCCTGAAGATTCTTATAGTTCTGCAGGACCTTCTGAACACCACGAGCAGTGTTATAGTGGTCTTCTCCTAACACGTGGGGAGAAAGCATTCTGGATGTGGAGTCAAGAGGATCCACAGCAGGGTAAATACCAAGCTCAGCAATCTGTATAGGAAAGACAACCAATTTATCAGATGCCAAGAAGATAAAGAAATATATCAAGACAAAGATGGATACATCTAGAGAGGCACACCTGTCGTGATAACACAGTTGTGGCATCAAGATGTGCAAAGGTAGTGGCAGGGGCTGGATCAGTCAAGTCATCAGCGGGGACATAAATAGCTTGCACAGAAGTAATAGAACCTTTTTTCGTCGTCGTAATACGTTCTTGAAGTCCACCAAGATCAGTGGCCAGAGTTGGTTGGTAACCGACAGCAGATGGAATACGCCCAAGCAACGCAGACACTTCTGAGTTTGCCTGAGAGATGTGAAAACATACGAGGATAAGAAACAAATATCATACTAACTTTTTGTTGTTGACAAATCTTTTATTTATTGTTGATAAATCTCATAAGATATAATCTTCACAGTCTTGCCTGGGTGAAGCGGAAAATGTTATCAATGAAAAGCAGCACATCTTGCCCTTCGGCATCTCGGAAGTGCTCAGCCACTGTTAGACCAGTCAGCCCAACACGAGCACGAGCACCAGGAGGCTCATTCATTTGCCCATATACAAGAGCACATTTGCTCTCACTCTGCAAGACAGAGAAACAAAGTTAACATACTAGAAATGAAATTAAGGATATGCTACAAAGAAATATGAGAGGATTGCATTGTTCAAACCTGCTTGTCACCTAGCTTAATGACACCACTCTCTATCATTTCCCTGTACAAGTCATTGCCTTCACGAGTTCGTTCTCCAACACCAGCAAACACAGAGAACCCACCTTGAAGAGAAAAAACCTTAGGTAAACATAAGAAACTAAAGTTCTTTTAGTGATAAAGAAAATATAGAAGGAAGAAAATATTCCCATGACGTACCATGAGCTTTAGCAACATTATTGATCAGTTCCATAATAAGCACAGTTTTCCCGACACCAGCACCACCAAAGAGCCCAATCTTCCCACCCCTTTGATAAGGGGCCAAAAGATCAACAACCTGTAAAAGCAGATTAGAGATGTGATGAAGACCGGAGATATTGTTACATTCTTGCATAATAAAAAAGGATAAACAAAACCACATCCATGTAAACAAGTCTCAGAAGACAAAACATTTAAATTATGACAAACATAAAAAACATAGCAATAGTGACGTCTTGCCTTGATTCCGGTAACAAGGATCTGTTGCTCTGTTGCCTGCTCTACAAATGCAGGTGCTTCACGATGAATTGGGAGGAAATGGTTTGTTGCTAATGACAAAAAAATAAAAAAAAATAAAAAAAACAAAGTAAACATCCAACAAGGCAAAAGAATACAACAACTACGCCTTAATCCCATACTAGATGGGGTCAGCAAAAGAATAACTAAAAAAAATGTTAGTTGAATACTTTAAAAAAAAATCATAATTAGCAAACTTACTTATATCACCCCTTTCATCAATTGGCTCTCCAATAACATTCATGATACGTCCAAGAGTTGCCCTTCCAACAGGAACCTAACAAATAATCCAAACACAAGATCAGAAGAGTTTAAATCAAAAATCATATGCTGTCAAGGCAAAGAAAAAGTAGGGACTTGTAGTCTGTTGAGAAATTTCACATATAGAACTCCAAAGTTGAGTAAAAGGAATGGGAATCCATAAGTCAAGTTGCACTGTGTGTGCACACATATATCAACACACTATTGAACCCAAATCCATATTATATCTGACATAAATTACATACCTCAATATACCATTTTTCCACATGAAATGAGACATCAGACATCAGACATCAATAACATCCGACAATGTTTTCAAATTCACCACAGGTGCATTTATTTACAACATTTAAAACACTAATTACATCATGATAGGTTATCTGCATTTATTCCGGATGTGGATTTAAACCACAAATGTCAACGCTGTGTTCATCCTCTTGAAAGTATGTTTATGGAACAATGTGGCATCTTAAACACTCATTTCAAATACTCAAAAATGTGAGAATTCCAGAACATAATGTCAAATTATGATCCACTGTATTCTATATGAGGATCAAATATGCAAGAGAGCACAATATTAATAGTAAGAGCATCTTAGTAATCATTTAAAAACATTAAAACTGGTATGACTTCTAAACGAAGTCCACAAAACATCAATCCTGTCTCCAATTATAAAAACACTATAATATAACAATGTGGCAGCAAGAAATAACAAAGCTTTAACATTCATTTATTAAATAGAAGCAAATGTGAATTCTGAAATGCAATCCACACTCTGCCTTCGTCTTGTCTAAATAGGACAATCATGGCCATGGAAAGATATGGTATCAATAGATGTCAACCTGTAAAAATTCATTATCAATAGATGTCATCCTTTAAACTCCATTCCAACTTCCATTCCCACTCCATTCCCTCCCATTCAACCATCGAAAACATGTCCTACAGGCTAGATCTAAATGAAAGACTGAAATTTGCAATTACATGAAAAAGAAAGATAATATGATATTATGCCAGCTTATAGATCACTATCCCAAAAAAAACCACATTGAGAAAAAATAGATCAGATTTCGCATCTAATTTTTTGTATGAAAACATTAATAGATGATAAGCTACATACAGTGATCGGAGATCCAGTGTTCAAGACTCTCTGCCCGCGCACCAGGCCTTCAGTACCATCCATAGCGATGGTTCTCACCATGTTCTCTCCGAGATGCTGCGCGACCTCGAGGACCAATCGGATCGAATTATCTTGGACCTCCAATGCGGTAAGGATCGGGGGCAAGCCCTCATCGAACCTGACGTCAACGACAGCACCGATCACCTGTGAAACCTTTCCGATCGCGCCGGCACCAGTGAACTCGTCCGTGATCTTGCCACTGGGGCCACCAGCAGCCTTCGTGGGCGGAGCAGATGGCGCGGGGGCTGAGGCTGCGGCGGCGGTAGCATACTCGGCGACGCGGGATAGGAGGAATCCGGCAGGGGAGGGTCGTGAGACCGGGGACGGGGAAGGGGTTCTGGGACCGACGAATGGAGATCTAGTCGGAGGGGCGCGACGGGAGGAGGAGCGTAGGAGAGACGAGAGGGCCCGGCGGGTGGCCATGGCCGGAGAGATCGGGGCGGCGCTAGGGTTTTGGGAGGAGAGACCTCGGCGTCGAGGAGTTGAGAGAGAAATGTGAACGGATAGTATTTAAGGGCTGAGATTGGGAGGAGAGTGAGTCTGTGTGGACGTCAACGGTATCTTCTGAACTGGAATTTATTTAGAGCTTTGGCGTCCGGATTCTATTGGATCACGTCCGTGGGCTTTCAGTGATGGGCTTCATGTGGGCCGTGGTTCCTTAGCCTGAACTAGCGCTGGGATTTGGGCCGTGCCAGGCCATGGCCTATAAGTATTTTTTTTATACATTTTATAATTTTTATATTTCTATTTTTTAAATAATCTTAATATTTTTTAATTTTTTTTTAAAAAAAAATTAAATGTAGCACTAATTGAGTCCAGTAGCATATCTTGGGAAAAATGATGATAGCAGGGACCTTAAGATCAACACACACAACCACCAAAAAAAAAAAATATTAAACAAAACCAACCAAAGAGCCCATGGCAAATAGTTCACTATTCAAGAGATGAATAGTGAATTATCTATTTTCATTATTTTTGGGAAAAGAAACATTAGCACCCTGTGAACAATGAGCAAATTCAATTTAATTCATTAATTTTGCGTATGAACTGGACATTACTGAAGCATTTATTATAGTTTTCAAATACAATCAAAATGGAAAAGCAAGGCATCTACTATCTGGGTTAAAAAAATCAAGCACTTAATTCAACATAGCAATTGTCAAAATGATCAAGTTATTCATGAACAACTCAAGATCAGCTCGATGAAATCTCAAGCTCGGCGTGGAATTTCGAGCTTTTGAGCCGAGCTCAAGCTGAATCGAACTCAACTCGGAAATTCTAAATTTAATATTAATATATAAATAATATAATATAAATATTAACTTTTAAATAAGCATTTAATTTCAAGCTAAATCAAGCCCGGCTAAAGCTTTCAAAATTGTAATCGAGCTCCAAATTTCGAGCTAAATCGAACCGAGCCGAGCTCGAGCTTTCAAAATTATAATCGAGTCGAGCTTGAACAAACTTATTTAATCTAATTTTGAGCTCAAACCGAACTTGAGCTCGAACCAGGCACTTCTGAACCGAGCCGAGCTAGACCCAGCCCGATCAAGCCCGACCCATTTACTGCCCTAATCAGAACTATTGCCTAATTACAAATGATTTAAAATTACACTCTGAAGTTTAGCTTCACCTATTAATAATGAGCCAAGGAGGACAAAGAGCACATTTCTTCCATTGGCAATTTGACAACATATGAACAAACACAGATGAGTATCAATTTTATGTGAATGTCGGGGACCGGAAACTCTGTAAAGAAACTGAAACATGTAGAGCTTGTTTTTTTTATCAAAGAAGAATTATTTTGATAATGGCTGAATGATTATAGAAAGGAATTTATGCAAAAAGATAAGAATGAGATGAAAATGGCAAGATATAGAATTCCGCAGAACATCATAGAAGGTATTATGATGTGTCGAAATTTCAGGGGAAAATGAAAATGCACCAGATAGAATGGACAATAGAGTAAACTATGCTTCAATAAAGTTGGGATAAAGACGGAGTAAAAAGAAAATGATGAAAATTTAGAATCAGATAGATGTTGGTAAGTTAATTAAACAAGTTAAATAATATTAAATAAAAGACATCAAACACAGAAGAAGTTCCAATTAGTAGAAGCTTGACTACATTCTATGACAATTTATAAAGGCACTAGCTTAGAATCAAGATGGGTAAACTAAGATATAGATCATAACAATTTATCATGCAGGACATAATGGAATGTATTATGATTTGTGTCAAAACTTTAGGGGAGAACAAAAATGCACCAGATAGGATGGACAACAGATTAAACTATACTTCAATAAAGTTGGAATAAGAATATGAAAAAAGAAAATAGTGAAAATTTACAATGAGGTAGATTTGGTGACCTAATTAAACAAGTCAATAATATTGAATAAAAGACATCCAACACTAAGAAGTTCCAATTCATAAAAGCTTGACTGCATTCTATGACAATTTACAAAGACACTAGCTTAGAAGCAAGATGGGTAAACGGAGATATAGATCATAACAATTCATTATGCAGAACATAATAGAATGTATTATGATTTATGTCAAAACTTTGGGGGGAGAAGGAAAATGCACCAGATAGAATAGACAACAGAGTAAACTATGCTTCAATAAAGTTGGGATAAGAATATGAAAAAAGAAAATGATGAAAATTTACAATCAGATAGATGTTGGTAACCTGATTAAACAAGTTCAATAATATTGAATAAAAGACATCCGACGCTAAAGAAGTTCCAATCAATAGAAGCTTGACTACATTCTATGACAATTTACAAAGGCACAAACTTAGAATAAAGATGGGTAAACTAAGATATAGATCATAACAATTCATTACGAAGGACATAATGGAATTTGTGTCAAAACTTCAGGGGAGAACAAAAATGCACCAGATAGGATGGACAACAGTGTAAACTATACTTCAATAAAGTTGGAATAAGAATATGAAAAAAGAAAATGGTGAAAATTTACAATCGGGTAGATGTTGGTAACCTAATTAAACAAATCCAATACTATTGAATAAAAGAAATCCAACACTAAAGAAGTTCCAATTCATAGAAGCTTGACTGCATTAATGACAATTTACAAAGGCACTAGCTTAGAATCAAGATGGGTAAACTGACATGTGTGATGTGACCAACTCGGGAAAAGAAGCAACCCCAATTGATTCGTTGTGCCAAATTAGTTGCGATCCATATGTACACTCCATTAAAAGGCCTATCAAACCACACACGCCATGATGCCTTCAAAACTAATAACCAACATGGAGACAGAACTTTGGCAAGCAATTTTGGTTTAATTGGAATGGTTTCATATTTCACATAAATCTAAGAAAGGCCAAACATATAAGTTCTTTTATGTATAAACAACAAAAATTGCCAACTAAAATGAGGGTCTAGGATCCTAAATCAGACTATGTCTGGTGTTGATAGTATGACAGCCCAATCCACAGGAGAACCAAGGTGGGGAAAGGCATGAAAATATTTGGAAAACAAAATTGCGGAATCACACCCCTGAAGTGTTATAAAAATTCCAGCTCAGAAATCTCTTGTATATGAAGCAAAGCTACAGATCTATTGGCCAAAATGTTACAGAGTATAACCTAATAATAGCAATAAGCATCAAGCCTTGTCCCAAAATATGTTATTGGAATTCTATACATTGAACCTTCAAAACCACTCATAGAACTCATTAATCTTATTAACTAAAAGTGTTTAGTTCTATAATAACTCACAAGGCAATAAAAAAAAATATCGAGTACGGTAGTTGTCATTCTTTGGAAATAACATAAGTCTCACGTACTTTATAACAAATTTATCCATATCTGAAAAAGAAAAGCTCAACATCTATGATAATTTCCAAAGCAAGATGTTCATACATTTCAAATTTTCAACTTCTATTCCACAAGCATGGAATCACAAGCCACTTTAACTGATTCTTTAGTTGGCAAAAAACCAGGCAAAAATTTCTTCCCTGAATTCAAAATAAAACAACAATCAAGCCTAAATCCCATACCAGACGGGGTCGGCTATATGGATTCTCTGTCTTCATATCCCTCTTTGAGATCCGGCTCAATATCTAATATACATAGGTTCTTAGACACGGTCACTCTCCACATAATCCTAGGTCTATCTCTACCCGTCTTTCTACATTGTATTAATAAACTATCACATTTTCAAACCGGGGCGACACACATGTCCAAACCATTTTAGACATCATTTTCTTATTTTATCTTCAATTGGTGAAATAAAGCATTTGCAAAAAAAAATATTTGGAAATCTTACAATCAGGAAATTCAATCTAAGAATTAAGCACTAAAAGCGACCACACTAAACAGCTGCTGTAGCAACAGCAAGCCTCAGTCATGATTCTTCAAATAAAAACCAAAAAGATTAACAGAAGGGAAACATTCAGGGAATCCAGAAAACTTTTAAGAACACATGTATCACTTCAAAATTGAGTTTTTGGGATTATAAACCCCCAAAGTTAATCGTACAAGAGATCCTAGATCATCTAAATTATTCCAAAAAATCCGCAATTTTGATTCCTCAAAACGTATAATTGGAAAGAAAGAAAGAAAGAAGACCTTTCTAATTCTCCGGTTCCGGGGACTTCCTAGGCTCAGAGGACTCTGGAGTTGACTCCTGGATCTCAGTGGCGACGGCGTCCGCCATGGCCTGCTCGGCCTTGAGGACGGGCTCGTAGTAATCCGCGTGTTCGTCCATGCATTTCTTGAGCAGTGAGGTCACTTGGAAGCACTTCTCCACCACATCCTCCCCGGTCTTCTCGGCGTCTTCGACGCACTTCTCCCACGCTATGAAACTCTCTTTGCAGCCTCCGCCCTTCATGAAGAGGCAGAAGCCACACTCTGCCTCCTCCTCCTCCTCCTCCTTCTCGGCCCCTTCGCCGCCATCACCTTCAGCCTCCACTGCGGGTTTCGTCGGATCCGGGTCGGTCTCCGGCGTGGAGGGCGCTAGGGTTTCGGTAGAGGGGCTTGGAGGAGAAGCCATTGACGAGGGCTTTTCGAGGGTTCGGGTCTCCTCGTAAGACTGAGAGATCGAGCTTTGAAGGCCTAATTAGAGCCGTTTTAAGCTTATCGGATCTAGTCGTGATTGCGGAGCTCCGGAATCCGCTCGTTTATCGGATCCCAACAACTTTAATTAGGGTACTGTAATAAGAATGGATTGAGATTAAACTGATGGTCGGAAACTTGGAATTTTGGGATGGAGATTAATAGGAGTATTATTTCAAGTTTGATTGTTTTACCTTTTAATTATAATATATAATTTTTTTATGTGAATAAGTTTGGAAATTATTGATACGGATAAAAAAAGGATTTCTAATGTTAAAAATAAATAGTATAATCCATGAAATAGTCCCTCTATTATAACATTTTGTCATTTTGGTCCCTCAGTTATAAAACACCCGAATTGAGTCACTTTGTTATTTCAATTTGGCAAATCGAGTCCCTCCAGTGGACGAGCGTCAACTTCTTCGTCTGTTGATGTTGACGTGGTGTTTGTGTGTAAGGCTGGCTAACAATCAAACTGTTTGCGAGCAACTTAAGTTCGGTTTGATATTGGCTTGAATTCGATTCGATTATTTTAATAACAAATTGAACTTAAACTCAAATTTGAGCTCGAAAAATAAATGAGTCGAACTCAAACAGAGTCAGCTCGTTTGAGTTCAGTTTGAAGTTCGAATATATATATATATATATATATATATATATATATATATATATATATATATATATATATAACCAAATGATCCAAAGGCTCAACTTTCACTGTGAAATCTAGATATATATTTCTCTCACCACTAACCCTAAATCTATTTGTTTTCCATTCCCGAAGTCGTCGTCCTCTCACTCTCCTCCCGAGCACTCAAAATAGGCGATTGTCATGGCTTTTACTTTATAACTTCTAAGTAAAAATCCATCCCTAGTCCTTTAACTACTTGATCTTCCTTTTGTTTGTTTAGCGCAGGAGTATAGGTGGCCCTTCAGATGAAGAGAACCCTCGCTGGGGATCGGGGTCTGGCTCGTCTAGGGTTTCAAACGAACAGAGGAAAAACGGTTATGGTGGTGGTAGTGGTGGGTTGAATCGGGATTTGGGGCCTTTTAGGGCTGATGAATTTGATGACTGGGGTGTGGGAAAGAAATCGATGGCGACGCCCGAGAGAAGGAGGGAATCGGGGTACTTTGATTCGCAGTCAAGAGCGGATGAATCGAGGTTCTTTGATTCGCAGTCGGCGTCTCCGGGAGGGAAGCGCGGACGCTGGCGGCGGAGGCGCGGCTTGACGACGACGATGATAACACGGTGGCGTTGGAGTTCGAGGTGGTGGTGGTGGAGGTTTGTGGAGCCGTGGGGGATTGAGATATGGATCCCGATCTCGAGGCACGCTCGGGATAGTCATGATTTTTTATAATGTTCAACATTTGCAAAGATGAATTTTATTATAACTTTATTTTATTTTCTTAATTTTGAGATTTTAATTTTTATGATTAATATGAGACGAACTCGAGCTGAAAATTCTAATTCGAACTTGAGCTGAACAATGGAATTTTGAGCCGAACTCGAGCTGGGCTCAGCTCGTTCAAGTTCGGCTCGTTTCCAGCCCTACTTGTGTGGCATTTTAAGTATTAAAATATTACTAGGAAATATTAAAATATTATTAAAAAAAATAACAATGCAACATCATTTCGGAAACCCTAACCACCGTCTCAAGTAACCTCCCCTTCTCTGGCAATCCTTACTTCTTCACCGCCGCCTCAAGCTCTACTTCAGCATCCCTCGAGAACCACTGCCTTGAGATACAACATCCTTTGGAGGTCCTCCACTTTCACCTCCTCTGCTTTACTGTTGACCACTTGTTGTATTTCGTTGAATAGCTTGTGTTATATGTCCTTTTGCTTCACTAGGATTGCCATGATCCAAAGCAGTGAGTTCGCAGTAGATTCTGAGCCGGCGCTGATGATCTATGAGAATAGGCTCAAGATCTCATCATCAGTTAGCTTATTGTTTCCCTCCTCGACTAGTTTGTTATTTAGAAGTGAGTCGATGTAGGAGTAGATCTATTTGTCGTGGCATGGTCTCATCGGCTAGCTTCTCACAGAGTTTCATGACAGTGTTCCATCTTCTTGATGAAGAGGTACACCATACGGGGAGAAAATGGTAAGAAATGAAGGTTGGCGATGCATGAAAGGAAGCGCCTTTGCGCTGTTTTGATGGCTTTAATGGTCTTCTCGTCAAACTCCTAGCCGAAGAACATGAATACGAGCAAGTTGAATAAGGTGAATGTGAACTTCTCCTTTACATCGATGACGACGCCATTGTTATCCTTGGCAGTAACATGGAGCTTGAAAGTCAGCATGTTGAGAGTCCTCTAGCTAGCAGGGAAGAAGAGCTAAACACAAGAGGGGTGGAGGATCTCAGAGGTGAGGTTACGGAGAAGGAGCCGCCAGAGAGGTCCGTATGGGGCAGAGTTGATGTTGCGCTGGTTGCTGGTGAGGAAACAAGCGGTGTGGTTGAGCTTGGGGAGGTCAGCAAAGTTGGCGCTAAGCGTCACGTGCCTCCTAGGTGAGCTGGCGATCGAAGATGATGATGTAGCTACACCGAAAGTCGATGTTGAGAGTGATGATGAACCTATATCGCGCGATGACATCCTTGATGGGTTGGTTCTTTGTTTGAATTGACCATGGGAAGGGGAGGATGTTGGTTAGGATGGGAATGGAGTGTGGGCTGAGAGGATGGGAATAGAATCAACCCGCGCCGCCATCAAGCCCTCCACCTCTCCTTTCTCCTCTACACAACCACTCGCGAGCGTTACGAAGCCTGATCCCTCCTCCTCTTCCACAACAAGCCCCAACACCAGCCCCTCTCCACCGGCGATGATGACAACAACACCAGTCGACACGATCTCGATCCTGATCCTGATGATGAAGAGGAAGGCAATAACAATGCAGACGCCTCGCCGCCACCGCCGGTGAGCGCTACGATGGTTGCTGAAGTGGAGTTTGAGGCGGCGATGGAGAAGCCAGGGTTGCCGGAGAAGAGGAGGTTACTTGAGGCAGTGGTTAGGGTTGCCAAAATAATGAGGCATTGTTATTTTTTAATAATATTATAATTTTTTTAGTAATATTTTAATACTTAAAATGCCACGCAAGCACCATGTTAGCATCAACAACCGGAGAAGCTGACGACCGTCCACTAGAGGGACTCGATTTGCCAAATTGAAATAACAAAGGGACTCAATTTGGGTGTTTTATAATAGAAGGACCAAAATGGCAAAAGATTATAATAGAGGGACTATTTCAGAGATTATACCAAAATAAATCAATGGCACATGTTAAAACCACAACGTTATGTAGTAGTTCCTGAATAATGATTATTAAATATATAAATAAAACCAAATTAAAACCAATTTAGAAGTGTAGAAAATAAATAACTCGTAAGTCACAAACAACTAAACTCACTGATATTGCAGGAGAGTGATATGCAAATACTTAAACCTCAGGGAAGAGAAATAATCTGGAACCATGATTGATTTGAATTATAAATTTTGTCTTTTTTATCCAGAATTAAAGAGCTTAATCAAATGTTGGGATTATAATATAAAATCATTTTTTTGCATTAATTATAATTTTTTATGAAATTATTTTAAAAAAAAAAATCAATAAACCACATTTATTAGTGTAAAACTGGTCTTTATCGAATATCATGAGCTCTGGTTCAAATTATGAACAAATACATTTTATAAATACAGTATACTTTTGAGGAGGTGATGGGGAGGAAAACTTCAATGGAGCCGGCTCCACCTATCTTTAGGTGGAGCCGGCTCCATTTTGGTACTTAGAAGATGTTTTAAGTATTTCCAACCATACGGATGTGAAGATCATCGAAAAATAAGCTAGCATGTCCATTTTCATATAATTTGGTGACCATTTGGTCCCCCACTTAATGGTTGAAATTTTGTAAAAATTTCAATGGTTCAGAATTTTAGAATTTCAACCGTTAAATGAGAGGATTAAACAATCACCAAATTATATAAAAATTGATATACTAGCTTATTTTTCGATGATCTTTCCATCCGTACAGTTAAAAATACTTAAAACATTTTATAAGTGTTAAAATAGAGCCGGCTCCATCTAAAGATAGGTGGAGCAGGCTCCATTTAAGTTTTTGCCGGTGATGGGAGGCGTGTTTGATGTCCTAATTATCAGTAGTCCTTATTGAACTTGCTCCCTTGTGCTCACTCCTGTATAAATTTTTATAAAATTGTTATATCAAAGATATTTTAGAAAAGTGACATTTTCTTTCATAAAAAGAGTATTTTGAATGAGAAACGGAGACTCGGTGCTTTCTCTCTAGGGTTTTTTCTTTGATCCCAAAGGTGGTGGGGTTCTTTTCAAATGTTTTCTCTCTAGGATTAACGGTGAGAATAAATCATCTTCTCAGATCACATAAATTTTTACTTTTTTATTGTTTGATATTCGTTTAGAGCATCATCATAAACTTGTATCTATTGGTGTTGAATTGATTTATTTATATTTACACTAACAATTGTAGTACTGGTATATTTGTATTGACAGTAACAATTGTAAGATGGTGATCGTTTATAGGATGGTCAAAGTCTTGAATTTTGTCGGATTTTCTGTCATTATGGTTTGGAATCTCATCATGTCCAAGTAGACAAAAAAAAATGGTAAAACTTAGTTTCCATCTTAATTGATGCAGGCTTCCAAGTGCAAATGTCCAATTCTTGATGTTGGACAACAGGACAAGCTATGATCTGACAAAAGTGTCTTCAACTTTAGCACAAAGTCCTCAGAAATGATATATTTTTTATTAGAAAAAGAAGAAGATGTTTTGGGCCTTTTGGCAACTCTTTTGTCTTATATGTGGGGAAAAAAAAAGGGATTCAATCAGTCACAAGATATATATGGCTGTAAACTCAAGCAGTGTTGTGTGAAGGTGAGGAGAGAAAGAGAGAGATGGAAGGTGAAGAGAGAGCAACCATTGAATCACCTTTGATTCCAAGTTCTTATGAGAAGAGTGAAGAAGATGGTGGAGATGGAGGTGTGGTGGCTGAGGTGAAGAAGCAGTTTTTTCTGGCTGGGCCTCTCATAGTTTCAAGTCTTCTGCAGAACATCCTGCAAGTGATATCTGTGATGTTTGTTGGTCATCTTGGAGAGCTTCCTCTCTCTGGTGCCTCCATGGCCACTTCCTTTGCTGGTGTCTCTGGTTTTAGCTTCTTGGTAACTTTTCTATCTACAAACATCTCTCTTCTTGTAGTTTTGTTTGTGCAAGAATCAAGATCTTGTTTTGCAGAAACCATGTTGATAGTTATAGATTCAAAATCATTCTTTATTTGGCCATGGTTTGTGTATCAAATGTGCTAACTTGGATTAGATTCAGTTTTACTCATGATTATAAGGGAAAGGGTAGTGCATTGGAAACAATATTGATAATTTTGGATTTAATCAACCTTATCGGTTTCCATGCTTGCAATCAATCACTTGACCATGGTTTGTGTATCCAATGTGTTGAACATGAACATTCAAGCCTGAAAGTTTAGGGAGAAAACTTGTTTCTCACTTGTAATTACATGGGGACCAGGGGATGTGAAGTGCATTGGGTATACATTGTGTGGACCAGCATTTGAAGCAAAAACCATGTTGTTGATGTTTATGGATTCAATCATCCTTATCTATTTCGATGATTGCAATGACAATCACATCTAATGTGTTGAACATGAACATTTAAGTCTGAAAATATAGGGAAAAAAGGCTTGATTTTTACTTGTAATTAGATGAGAATGGGAAGTGCATTGGATACATTGTGTGGACAAGCATTTGAAGCTAAAACCATGTTGATATTTATGGATTCTCAATCGTCCTTATCTATTTCCATGCTTGCAATGAAAGATGAATTGAACGTGAATAAAATGTGTTAAACATCACCATTTAGACTGAAAATAGGGGAAAAGATGAAATAACTTCAGTGAACTTGTGCTTAGATGGGAATGGGGAGTGCACTGGATACATTGTGTGGGCAAGCATTTGGAGCAAAACAATACTACATGTTGGGTATACATATGCAAAGAGCAATGTTTGTGCTTACTATTGTTAGCATTCCACTTGCTATCATTTGGGCTTACACTGGAGAAATTCTTGTGGCATTTGGGCAAGACCCAGACATATCGACACAAGCCGGAATTTATGCAAGGTGGATGATTCCGATACTCTTCGCTTACGGCCTCCTTCAATGCCTAGTTAGGTTCCTACAGACACAGAACATTGTTGTTCCCATGATGATAAGCTCCGCAGTGGCAACTCTTCTTCACATTGTTATCTGTTGGGTTTTGGTATTCAAATCTGGACTTGGCCACAGAGGTGCTGCCCTTGCAATTTCTATCTCTTATTGGATCAATGTGATTCTCTTGGCTCTCTACATCAAGTTCTCTCCTTCTTGCAAGAAGACTTGGACTGGTTTTTCCTCAGAAGCTTTGCGTGATATCCTCAACTTCATCAAACTTGCTATTCCATCAACTGCCATGCTTTGGTACGCAACTAAGAATAAATTATTATTATTATTATTATTTTGATAAAGTGGATAAACAACATTTGTATTGATATATCTCCACATTGCCGAAATTGACACCATTTACATTATTTTTTGTTGCTTCTTTTCCGACATGAGGTAGTTTAGAGTTCTGGTCATTTGAGATGCTCGTACTTCTTTCTGGTCTTCTCCCAAATCCCACGCTCGAAACTTCGGTATTGTCCATCAGGTAATTATTTTCATGATCAATTGAAGCGTCACTCATTCTTCAATTCTCACATCCATTTGTTTCTTCAGTCTTAACACTGGTGCATTGGTGTTCATGATTCCCTTTGGTCTTAGTTCTGCTGTAAGGTAAGCTGAATCAAACTCATTATCACATCTCCTTTATTGATCTTCTTGAGCTCCTAATGTTCCATTTTTACTGTTTCTCAGTACTCGTGTCTCAAATGAACTCGGAGCTGGCCGTCCAAAGGCCGCCCGTTTGGCAGTATGCATTGTTGTAGCATTGGCCCTCACTGAAGGCCTAATTGTAGGAGTGATCATGATTTTAGCTCGCAATTTATGGGGCTATGCTTACAGCAATGAAGAAGAAGTCGTGAAATATGTTGCTATTATGATGCCAATACTAGCAATCTCTAACTTCATCGATGGCTTCCAAGCTGTTCTTGCAGGTAAACCATTATCATAACTTCGCTTTTTTTCTCTCCTGTAACTGAAGATCATGATCCAAACAAAATGCTCAGGAGTTGCTAGAGGATGCGGTTGGCAAAAGATCGGTGCTTTTGTGAACCTTGGAGCTTACTACATAGCTGGCATTCCTGCTGCTATTTTGTTGGCTTTTGTATTCCACATCAGAGGAAAGGTGTGATGAGTTTTCTGTTTTGTTTCAATCTTGTGTTCTTTTGATGCTTGAAATTGAAATGCTCAATTGTTTGTGAGATGTTGATGAACAGGGTCTTTGGATGGGAATCATATGTGGTTTGTTTGTCCAAGCAGTATCATACCTGACTATCACCATATGCACTGATTGGGAGAAAGAGGTGATTGAACCAACTTTTATGTTGGATTGTTTTCATGTTTTTTTTAGACCAAATTCATTTCAATCTCAATCATATTTTATTTATTTATGTTCCATTTTGGTTGTTTTTCAGGCAAAGAAAGCAAGAGAAAGAGTTTACAGTTCTACAATTCCCATAGATCATGTATCTTAGGGTGTGTTTGTTCGGAGATTTTGTGATTTGGAAGTTCAAATTCGTCAGAAGTTGTGTTAATTAATATATATAATGTCGACTTACATCCAAATTGAGTCTATATTTGTTCACTTACAATAAGGCATAGTTTTTGTGCTAGCAATGGACGTCCTATCCACAATGTTAGCAGAAGCCGTCAGAACCAATATCTATCGAGGGATCCCGATTGGAGAAAATAGGGAACACATGGTGACCTCCCGCAATGTGAGCTGACCTTCTCGCTTTCTACATCATGGCGAGATAAAAAGAAGCCCGCATCCTAAAGTTCATTTTCTATTTATTTGAGGGCTTCTCAGGTTTAAAGATAAATTACACCAAAAGTGTCATTATTCCGATAAAGAATGGAGACCATTACACCCAAGGTCTTTCACAAGTATTGAACTGCAAGATAGCAAACTTCCCAATCAAATATTTGGGTGTGCCACTCTCGGGCGGTAGGCCACGAAAGGAGGACTGGAACTTACTAATAGAGAAGATCAGGGGAAGGCTAGGATCCTGGCGAGGAAAATTACTATCATTGGGAGGACGACTTATCTTACTAAATTCAGTCATATCTACAATACCGATCCATTGGATGGCGGCATATCGTCTCCCGGAATGGGTAATAAAAAAAATAGACTCTATCAGGAAGGACTTCCTATGGAGAGGGGTGGACAAAGAATCTCGGGGCTACCATCTTGTCCAATGGGAAAGGCTGTGCAGGCCCAAGGAAAATGGAGGATGGGGGATCCTAAACCTGCGAAATTTTAATGGAGCGCTACTAGGAAAATGGTGGCGGAGGATCCTCACAGAAAGTGCAGGAATCTGCCAGAAGATATTCCAAGACGTCTATGCAAGACGGGGACACATTGACCCCTTCAAACGAGCCCCAGGGAAAGCTTCGTCCTTTTGGAAAGGGATATGCCGAGAAGCCCCCCCAACACTTGCAAACATACGAACCATTCCTGGCGCAGGGCATTCTACAAATCTATGGTTGGATCGCTGGTGGGACGGGCTCACACCATGTTGTGTATTCCCTGGGTTGTATGAGTTGTCCATGCCACAACATCTGAGTATCCAGGAAGCACGATGTAGACTACAAAGAGGTCAGTCACTGATCAAACCAGGACCCCTAACAATCAAAGATGCTGAAAGTCTCGAACTGATAAAATTGGCGATAAATAGTACAAATTCGGATGCTTCAGATTCAAGGGAATGGACCCTCACAACAAACAAAGTCTTCTCTGTTAAAACTCTGTATCAATTCAGAACAGACGGGGGAATTAGGTGTGATTTAAGGAGCAACTTCTGGAAACAACCGTGTCCTCTTAAAATTAAACTTTTCGCATGGCTTGTAAAGGAAGATCGGATTCTCACACTTGATAACTTACATAAAAGACAATGGCGAGGAGATCGAACCAGATGCTATCTATGTGAAGTTGAGGATGAAACGGTTCAACACCTGATCATCTCATGCCCTTATGTATCACCCATATGGAGCTATTTTAAAAATATATTCGTGATACAAGCATCGTGACGGGAGCCCTCACGGGGACTAGGAGCCATCTCTCGTAGGGTGGAACCAACTCTACGAGGGGGGTAGGACCTCGCCGTTATGGCAATTATATGGAGTATTTGGTGTGAAAGGAATATGCGATGCTTCCAGGATAAACAACGCGTTCATTTAAGAATTATCCATGATATTTCTTTCCTCATACTCTCTTGGATGGATGCAGCTCCAATTACCAAGCATCTGAAGTTGGAGGAGGTAGCAAGTCTAGTCAAGCGCACTCTAGAGTTTGTAGCCGAGTTTCCAGGACAAGATGGCGAGGGGAGAGACACCTTCGAGGATGATCCACCTGTTCAAGGAAGGTCATGAAACGGCGCCTTGATGACACCATTTGGTCGGAGAAAGGCTAAAATGAATGATGTATTTGTATCTCTTGATTGAATTGTGTCCTGTAATCTACTTTTATTAAAACTTATCATAAATAAAATGTGGTTTATCCACTTTTTCAAAAAAAAAAATACAATAAGGCATAGTTTTGTTGAAGGATTTATTTTCCAAAATAATAATATTAGAGAATTTATTAAGCGATCGTTTTTTATGAATATTATGTGTTAGTACAATGGCACTTCAGTTGGCATTATTTGTCATTATTTGACAACATGTTGACAAGTCAAAGCAGTGAAGAGTTCAAATTCAAAAGGGAAATATTTGTTTGAAGTGCAGGTATATTGGTGGAGATCTGATTGGCGACTTGATATAGAAACATGCCATATATGGAGAGGAGCTGATTTAAGGCTTGATCGAAGAAGTGATTGAATGTCATACTTGGATAGAAGACTGAATATGGTGAGGACCAATATGATTTGATTGTGATCAAGATTAAGGAGATCTTGGAAGTACCAAATCTGGATGATTGAAGGATCAGATTTGGAAGGAAAGCTTGGAAGATCGAGAATGCATCATGGTGTGGTGCAACCTTGAAAGAGACTGCGAACGTGATGGAGAGTGGTCCAGCTAGTTGTCGGAGGTCGAGATCGGGAGGATTCAACAGTGTTAACTCAGGCACAACCGGGAGGGTTGAAGATGTCTTGAGGTCGCTGTATAACGGAAGTTGAGGCCTTAGTCAGTTCAGCAATCAGGGCTGTGGGATCGAAAATACCCGCTTGACATTGTGAAAACACCAAACGATATATCGAAGCACAAATGTCATATTTATTTATTGTGGGTTCTTTTATTCCTAATAGAGGCAAGCCTCTATTATTAATTACCCCAGACGATGTCGTGGGAACCTCCGATTAAGGGCAAAAGAATAAGTAGAGGCAATGAGAAAAGAATAATTTGTTCATTGCAACATAAGATGATTTGCTATATATATATATATATATATATATATATATATATATATATATATATATATATATATATATTTATTCATGACATCGCCCTCCGTCTCGTAATATAAGCTCCGCCATTTGGAACAATCCGTCGGTCGCCTTGCGCTATTATATCATTGCCTTGAGATTTTGGAAGTCTTTGTAACTAGAGTCCGTATCTACTGGGCCGCCAATTAGCCTTCTTTTCCATCAAGAACTGCTCCCAACTGGGCCGCCGATAGGAGTCGTATCATACATGGTTGGAAAGATCGGGAAGTCTATTTTCCGATGCCGTGAATTTCATCTCGATCGGAGTTTTCTAGCAAAAGTTATCAATTTTTGAACGAGGAGTGGTCGAGCTGGCAGGACTGCAGAGATTGACTCCCTTTTCATCAAGAACTGCTCTCAACTGGGCCACTTATAGGGGGTGCACCACACATGGTTGGAAATATCTGAAAGTCTATTTTCCGATGCCGAAAATTTCGACTCGATTGGAGTTTCCTATCAAAAGTTATTGACTTTTGAGTGAAGAATGGTCAAGCTCGCAGAACTGCAGGCAGCAGCTTCAGCCTCTTCTTCCTTTATTTGTTTCTCATTTCTGCAGCAAACGATCAGCTGCGGCGGCAAGTTGTGGTAGCGTAGCAGTACCAACATGACAAGGGCAGCGGCAGCTCTATCAGCAGTGACAGCAGCACGGATTGGCAACATAGCGACAGCTTCAATTTGCAGCAACACAGTAGCAACCTTTTTCTTTCTCTTTGATTTTGCAGTGGCATAGTGGTATCATCATAGCAACGGCAACACACAGTGGCATCAGCAAGTTCTTTTCTTTTCTCTTTATCATGGCAATTGGTATTCCTGGAAAAATGTGTACATATACATAAGTGTTGCAGCATCACTGTTACTATAACTGCAGCAATGGCTTGCTTTTGATTTGCCAACATTGGATCCACGCCTACATCCTTTCTTGTCCCACCATCTCCAACATGTTCGCTTTCTATCTAACTATTTCCACACTGCTTATCATACTGAATTTGAGCCATCTCCTTCAATCCTTAAAAGTGTTTCACCTTCAATATCACAGTTCAATGCAATACGTTTTCGTTGAACCTCTCCATAAAATGAAGCTCAACTGATTTGGAAGCCTGGCTGCCAATGGTTCTATTTTGTATTTTTTTTTATTGCATCATCTCCATCATTTTATCCACATTCATTAGCATCATCATTTTCATTATTTTCATAACATCATCAGTCAAGCTACAGAGCATCACATTCTCATCATCGACATATGATTGTAGCATCTTCATGTCCAAATGAACTCGGATGAGTGAATACAATATCAGTTTACCCATTCTAAATTTGATGGCATTCTATCCAATTATAAATTTTCCTGAGCTTTTAATGAATTTCGACACTTCACGACATATGCGGCAAACATCTCACAACACACATTTTTTTTTATTTTAGTTTCCATTGAAATTTCATTTCTGTTGCTTCAACTTCATCCAGATTTATCCAAACGCTCTTCTAATTGCTTCCTCATTGCAGTAGCTAAAAATGGCTTTCATAACATCAAACCTCCTTAGTATTCTCTTCCATTGAACTGCACTGTGAGAGATAAAACAGAGCCATGTTTGCATTCCTTTTAGGCATTTCTTCAAACAGGTCATACGCACTTTAGTCATCAACATAAAATCTTTGCCATGGAAAAATCCATACAATCCATTTTTAACACATAGATCACCATAGTTATTGCCTCTAATTATCACAACAAAGACTGACATCCCAAGTAAATTTATAGGAATTTACACATCCCATGGGCAGACAGAGAAGAAGAAACATCATCTCTTTGGCAACTCATTATGCTAACACCTTGGACAGTAGCTTTTAAACATTGTTTCAAGCACCCACCTTAGCATCTCTCTTGTCACCTTCCACTTTATTCTTCATATCCTCAGTTTCTGCCATCAGCATCTTCAACTTCTGTCAATTTTGTATCCTTGACATCAATGGTATTAAGGCCTGTCTTTGCACCGTTAGCTTCCTTGATTTTCACATCCTTAGCCTCCATGATTTTAGCATCCTCAACCTCTGTCTTAGCCACCTCTGGTGCAGTTGGGGCTGGTGCAGGCTGTGGGAGCGCGGCTGAGGTTGGCGCAGGCTGTGGGAGAGCAGCTGGGGCTGGTGCAGGCCGTGGGGGCGCGGCTGAGGCTGGCACAGGCCGTGAGGTTTTAGGTCTACAGCAGCTTGGCGGCGGGCTTCAACGGTGAAGCTTCAGCGGCGGTTTGACGGAGCAAGGGTGCAGAAGGCTCAGGCTTTGGACTTCTTCCCCGGCAACGGCGAACAAGGAAGCCGACGAGATCACTGTTGGGGAGGCGGTGGAGCGGCAGGAAGCAACGGGCTTCTCCGGTAACTTGGCGGGCATTGAGAGGTTGAAAAGGTATGCCTTCTTATCATTTTTGTTTATTCATTTATTTCTTTAAAAGAAGATCTTCCTGCCTTTCTTTGTTTTTTTTTCTTTCTTTTCCTTATTTCATCCGTCCTTTTTTTTCTCTTTTTTTTTTTGTTTTGCTGCTCTTTCCTTTTCTTTATTTTTATTTTTTTTTTAATCCATTTATCTAATTTCATTTTATATTATTTTTTTATTATTCCTCCTTTGGCGGTCAAAGCCGGCAGTAGTCCCACAAGGGTAACTCAACGGCGACAATTGGCCCCACAAGGGTGGCCTAGCAACAACGATCAACCCCACAAGGGTGGCTAGACGACGAGCAATAATAGCCCCACAAGGGTGGCTAGGTGGCAACAATGAGCCCCACAAGGGTGGCTCGGCAACAGTGATAGCCCCACAAGGGTGGCTAGGTGACGATAACGGCCCCACAAGGGTGGCTCGGCAGCGGCAATAGCCCCACAAGGGCGGCTTGACGGCGACGGTACCCCCACAAGGGTGGCTCGACGATTTGGTGAAGATTGGCGTCAACGGCATCCACAAGGGAGAGGCCGAAGATGACAGAGCAACAACAACATGATGAAAAATATGGGAGAGGAGGGGTCTTGATCTTCTGCTACCTTTTCCCCTCTCTCCCTTTTTTCTTCTCAATATCCCTTTTTTATAGACTAGGATCCTCATCCAACGTGATATCCGATATTTAAAATAAATTAACATCCCGATTTGATTTTATCTCAAGCTGGATAATATCAAATATTTTTTTTTGTTTTAAAATTTAAATTATCATGGAGATAAATCGGGTCAACAGGATGGGATCAAATCCATTTTTTTAATTTAAACTTTGATTGATTTATTTATTTTATTTTAAATTTGCCTCGGGATTTGTTCCCTTGGATGGTCTTGGGATTTACCTCGGGATTTGTTCCCTTGGAATGTCTTAAGATTTGCATTTTTTAGATTGCCTCGAGATTTGTATTCTCTGGCATCTTTAAATTTGAGATCGCCTCGAGATATGTGTTCTCAGGCTATCTTGAATTTTGAGATTGCCTCGAGATATGTGTTCTCGGGCTATTTTGACTTTGAGATCGCCTCGAGATATGTGTTCTCGGGCTATCTTAAAATTTGTTTCCTTGGCTTGCCTTGGGATATGTGTCCTTGGCTTGCCTCAGGATATGGCCGGATATATATTTTTTATTTTAAATTTAAAATATCTTAATTTCAAGATACTTCTAGGAATATATTTCATTGGCACACTTCAAATATTGGCATATTGTAATTTTAATGCATATATATATATATATATATATATATGTGTGTGTGTGTGTATGTATTTTTTTGACACAAACAAGGGTCACTTTGCAAGATCAGTTACAATGGATTTTGCAACGACTGATTTGAAAGGTGTCCAAATTAGTTGTCGCTGAGATTCATAGATCTAAAAGAGGAAAGTGATAGCGGCAACCCAGCTCAATGGATTGAGGTTGAGCTACTGAAGAGAACCCCTAGTGTGTGAGTGAGAGTGGGCATCGGTCAATCTTTAGAGGGTGCTTGTATTTGTTGTGGGTGTGAGTGACAAGTATTTGTAATCATGTTCTTCCTTTTTTAGTGGATTGTTCTTCTCCGAGCCAGGCCCCCAGATATAGGCTTGGAAGCCAAACTGGGTTATCAAATCTTGGTGTCTCCTCTCTTCTTGTTTACATTACTTGTGTATGTATGCGTATACATGTTGCTCAATTGAGAATCTGTCTATCTCAACACCATACATAACACCCCGACGGAACTTACAAGTAGTATCAGAACTAAGTTCACCGGCATTTCACTTTGGTTGCAAAGACAGTGAGATCCTAGGAGAGTTCCATTCATGGCTGGAAGAGAAGTAGCATCTATCAATCGTCCACCACTACTTGATGAAACCAACTACTCATATTGGAAGGTGCGCATGAAGGCATTCATCAAATCTATTGATGAAAGTGTATAGACGATCGTGGAAGAAGGATGGACACCCCCAACATATATTGATGCTGAGAAGATTGAAGTGAAGAAGAAGAGCAGCTCTGGAATCTGTTAGTTTATCGACTCCTAATCACTTTAATGGAAACTTCCTTCTCATTCTCCTTTTGTGTTGATCTTCAACCACTCGACGTTCCCATTTCACTCCCAGCAGCTCTTTGGTAAATCTTATCTCCATTGCCTAGGGGAGCGACTCTTGTTCCTTCTCCAGTTCCACCTCCACCTTATGTTGCTGACTCTTAATGATATATATGATGATCTTGTGTGGTGATAAGGAATGATTGCGGAGCTCTGACGACCACATCGACATACATTACTCTCTCCTGTCGTGGGCTTGACATGTTTGCCGTTTGTGATTTCCAAGTGAGCTCCTATAGTCTGCTTGTGGTGCTCATCGTGGGTGATCTCTGGGTTAGATCCTGTCATGGACGTCGGCTCCTTCTTGTGCAACTCTCCTTGTTGGTTCTTGGTGGTGTTGGCCAAGGTTCGTCGTGCCAGAGTGTTGACATGACACCATACACTTGCCATCAAGAAAAAAATTTTAAAAATGTATATTTTTTGGATAAATATGAATAAATCACTCTATTTAGTGGAGGGGTACTGCTATGTAACCTGAACAGATTACATGAACACCTTACATGAATCATTGCTAGCCATTGATTACATCTCGAGGAACAATGGTTAGCATTGATTCGTGTGGGCTGTTAGTATTATTTGTTTGGTCTCTTTAAATTTACCTTTGCTGTGTTTGGCAAAGGAATTGGGGAGGTGGAATTGGGCACCAAACATAATCGTGTTTGAAATTTTTTGAATTAATTTGAAGGGAAAAACTTAACCCATCATTTTAATGAACCATAATGTGGTTTGCTTTTTTGTTAAAAACTGGGGTGACACAATTACTACAATACCCCCAAGATTTTTACTTTGCATGCTTGACATATTATTAGTTATATTTAATTAATTAATTATATTTGAATAGTTATATTTGATTAGCTTTAATTAGTGTAAGTAGTTATATTTGATTAATTATATTTGATTATTTATATTTAATTAATTATATTTCATTGGTTATATTTAATTAATTATATTTAATTAGCTATGTTTAGTTAGTTATATTTGATTAATTTGATTAGTTATATTTAATTAATGTAATTAGTTATAATTAATTATATTTAATTAGTTTTAAGGAATTAATTAATTATATTTTATTAATTATATTAAATTAATGATTCAGTGTAATTCCTTATATTTGATTAGTTATATTTAATTAAAATAAAACTAAATATATTTAATTAATTCTATTTGATTAGTTAGATTTAATTAATTAAATATTTAATTATATTTAATAAGCTAATTATTTAATTATATTTAATTAGTTATAATTAATCAATTAATCAATTAATTATATTTAATTAATGTAATTAGTTATATTTAATAAGTTAATTATTTAATTATATTAATCAGTGTAATTAGTTATATTTGATTAGTTATATTTAATTAGTTACATTAGACAAATTATATTTCAGTAGTTATATTTAATTAATTATATTTGATTAGTTATATTTAATTATAGTTAATCAATATAATTAGTTATATTTGACCATTATCTCTCGCATTAGTTGAATTATATTAAATTATATAATTAGGTAAAAAGATAAAGTGGCACCTCATACAAAAAAGTTACAACACATCAAATCAGGGTTATTTTGATCTTTTGTGGAAGTGATGGCACTTCAATGAATCCATTATATGAGCATTTAACAATGCTTTACTTCAAATGATGTTTGTTAGTATTTGAGTGGGAAAATATTGTCTCTGTTTTCACCCAAGTCCAATTTCACTTGCCCAATTTCTTTATCAAACATAGCTTTAGTGGAAACATGCTTGAATCTCTTATCTTAGTGAGAGAGTTGTAGTCAATTTTTTTTTAATTATGTTTCAAATTTAAAATATTAAAAATATTTTTAAAAAAGAAACAATTTAGGAGCATATGCTCTCTCATCATGGCTCAAGTAGAAAAAGAGAACTTTGTTTCCTTCTTAATTGATGCAGGCTTCCAATGTCCTAAGTTTTGATGTTGGACAAAGCTATAATCTGACAAAAGTGTCACCAACTCTAGCACACATGCCCTCAGACATTTGACAAATATATATTTTTAAAAACAGAATTCCTTCAGTCAAAGTAAGTGACTAGAGATATAGCTGTAAACCATTGATTCATCTTTGATTCCACTGTTCAAAAAAAAACTTGGAATAAAGAATTCAGAAGTCAAACTGTAGTGTGAAGGTAAGGACTAAGGAGGCGGGGGGGAGAGAGAGTCAGAGAGAGATGGAAGGTGAAGAGAGATCGACCATTGAATCATCTTTGATTCCAAGTTCTCATGAGAAGAGTGAAGAAGATGGTGGAGATGGAGGTGTGGTGGCTGAGGTCAAGAAGCAGTTGTTTCTGGCTGGCCCTCTCATAGCTTCAAGTCTTCTGCAGAAAATCCTGCAAGTGATATCTGTGATGTTTGTTGGTCATCTTGGAGAGCTTCCTCTCGCTGGTGCCTCCATGGCCACTTCCTTTGCTGGTGTCTCTGGTTTTGGCCTCTTGGTAACTTCTTTCTCTACAAACATCTCTCTTCATGTAGTTTTGTTTGTGGCAATATCTTGTCTGCAGAAACCATGTTGATAGTTTATAGATTCAAAATCATTCTTTATTTGGCCTGGTTTGAGTATCAAATGTGTTTACTCATGATTATATGGGAAAGGGTAGTGCATTGGAAACAAAATCATCCTTATATGTTTTCATGCTTGCAATCAATCATTTGGCCATGGTTTGTGTATCCAATATGTTGAACATGAACATTCAAATCTGAAAATTTAGGGAGAAAACTTGATTTTGACTTGTACTTAAATGGGGACAAGCATTTGAAGCAAAAACCATGTTGTTGATGTTTATGGATTCAATCATCCCTATCTATTTAATTCGATGCTTGCAATGACAAACTCTTCAGCATGGTTTGTGCATCTAATGTGTTGAACATGAACATTTGAGTCTGAGAATATAGGGAAAAAAAGTTTGATTTTTTACTTGTAATTAGATAGGGATAGGAATGATATTTATGGATTCTCAATCGTCCTTATCTATTTCCATGCTTGCAATGAAAGATGAATTGAAGGTGAATAAAATGTGTTAAACATCACCATTTGAGACTGAAAATAAGGGAAAAGATGAAATAATTTCAGTTAACTTGTGTTTAGATGGGAATGGGAAGTGCACTAGATACATTGTGTGGGCAAGCATATGGAGCAAAACAATACTACATGTTGGGTATACATATGCAAAGGGGGATGTTTGTGCTTACTCTTGTTAGCATTCCGATTGGTATCATTTGGGCTTACACCGGAGAAATTCTTGTGGCCTTTGGGCAAGACCCAGACTTATCTGCACAAGCCGGAATTTATGCACGGTGGATGATTCCGATACTCTTCGCTTATGGCATCCTTCAATGTCTTACTAAGTTTCTACAGACACAGAACATTGTTGTTCCCATGATGATAAGCTCTGCAGTGACAACTCTTCTTCACTTTGTTATTTGTTGGATTTTGGTGTTCAAGTCTGGACTAGGCCAAAAAGGTGCTGCCCTTGCAATTTCTATCTCTTATTGGATCAATGTGATTCTCTTGGCTCTCTACGTCAAGTTCTCTCCTTCTTGCAAGAAGACTTGGACTGGTTTTTCCTCAGAAGCTTTGCGTGATATCCTCAACTTCATCAAACTTGCTATTCCATCAACTGCCATGCTTTGGTACGCAACTAAGAATAAATTATTATTATTATTATTATTTTGATAAAGTGGATAAACAACATTTGTATTGATATATCTCCACATTGCCGAAATTGACACCATTTACATTATTTTTTGTTGCTTCTTTTCCGACATGAGGTAGTTTAGAGTTCTGGTCATTTGAGATGCTCGTACTTCTTTCTGGTCTTCTCCCAAATCCCACGCTCGAAACTTCGGTATTGTCCATCAGGTAATTATTTTCATGATCAATTGAAGCGTCACTCATTCTTCAATTCTCACATCCATTTGTTTCTTCAGTCTTAACACTGGTGCATTGGTGTTCATGATTCCCTTTGGTCTTAGTTCTGCTGTAAGGTAAGCTGAATCAAACTCATTATCACATCTCCTTTATTGATCTTCTTGAGCTCCTAATGTTCCATTTTTACTGTTTCTCAGTACTCGTGTCTCAAATGAACTCGGAGCTGGCCGTCCAAAGGCCGCCCGTTTGGCAGTATGCATTGTTGTAGCATTCACTGAAGGCCTAATTGTAGGAGTGATCACGATTTTAGCTCGCAATTTATGGGGCTATGCTTACAGCAATGAAGAAGAAGTCGTGAAATATGTTGCTATTATGATGCCAACACTAGCAATCTCTAACTTCATCGATGGCTTCCAAGCTGTTCTTGCAGGTAAACCATTATCATAACTTCACTTTTTTTCTCTCCTGTAACTGAAGTTCATGATCCAAACAAAATGCTCAGGAGTTGCTAGAGGATGCAGTTGGCAAAAGATCGGTGCTTTTGTGAACCTTGGAGCCTACTACATAGCTGGCATTCCTGCTGCTATTTTGTTGGCTTTTGTATTCCACATCAGAGGAAAGGTGTGATGAGTTTTCTGTTTTGTTTCAATCTTGTGTTCTTTTGATGCTTGAAATTGAAATGCTCAATTGTTTGTGAGATGTTGATGAACAGGGTCTTTGGATGGGAATCATATGTGGTTTGTTTGTCCAAGCAATATCATACCTGACTATCACCATATGCACTGATTGGGAGAAAGAGGTGATTGAACCAACTTTTATGTTGGATTGTTTTCATGTTTTTTTTAGGCCAAATTCATTTCAATCTCAATCATATTTTATTTATTTATGTTCCATTTTGGTTGTTTTTCAGGCAAAGAAAGCAAGAGAAAGAGTTTACAGTTCTACTATTCCCATAGATCATGTATCTTAGAGAATATTGTGATTTGGAAGTTCAAATTCGTCGGAAGTTGTGTTAATATACATAATGTCGAGTTACATCCAAATTGAGTCTATATTTGTTCACTTACAATAAGGCATAGTTTTGTTGAAGGATTTATTTTCCAAAATAATAATATTAGAGAATTTATTAAGCGATCGTTTTTTATGAATATTATGTGTTAGTACAATGGCACTTCAATTGGCATGACAACATGTTGACAAGTCAAAGCAGTGAAGAGTTCAAATTCAAAAGGGAAATATTTGTTTGAAGTGCAGGTATATGGTGGAGATCTGATTGGCGACTTGATACAGAAACATGGTATATATGGAGAGGAGCTGATTTAAGGCTTGATCGAAGTAGTGATTGAATGTCATACTTGGATAGAAGATTGAATCTGGTGAGGACCAATATGATTTGATTGTGATCAAGATTAAGGAGATCTTGGAAGTACCAAATCTGGATGATTGAAGGATCAGATTTGGAAGGAAAGCTTGGAAGATCGAGAATGCATCATGGTGTGGTGCAACCTTGAAAGAGGCTGCGAACGTGATGGAGAGTGGTCCAGCTAGTTGTCGGAGGTCGAGATCGGGAGGATTCAACAGTGTTAACTCAGGCACAACCGGGAGGGTTGAAGATGTCTTGAGGTCGCTGTATAACGGAAGTTGCGGCCTTAGTCAGTTCAGCAATCAGGGCCACTTTGCAAGATCAGTTATGATGGATTTTGCAACGACTGATTTGGAAGGTGTCCAAATTAGCTGTCGCGGAGATTCAGAGATCTAAAAGAGGAAAGTGATAGTCTTAGGCTCGTGGAGAGTCTATAGGCAACCCAGCTCAATGGATTGAGGTTGAGCTACTGAAGAGAACCCCTAGTGTGTGGGTGAGAGTGGGCATCGATCAATCTTTAGAGGGTGCTTGTATTTGTTGTGGGTGTGAGTGACAAGTATTTGTACTCATGTTCTTCCTTTTTTAGTGGATTGTTCTTCTCCGAGCCAGGCCCCCAGATATAGGCTTGGAAGCCAAACTGGGTTATCAAATCTTGGTGTCTCCTCTCTTCTTGTTTACATTACTTGTGCATGTATGCATATACATTGTGGGATTGAAAATACCCGCCCGACATCGTGTCTGTGAAGAGACATCAGACGATACATCGAAACACAAATGTCATATTTTTTTTTTATTGATTTGTGGGTTCTTCCCTTCCTAATAGAGGCAAACCTCTATTATTAATTACCCCAGACAGAGTCTTGGGAACCTCCGATTAAAGGCAAAAGAGTATAAGTAAAGGCGAGAGAAATCAATATAATTTGACAATTCATTTCTTTGCAAATTATGACTTTATATCATGTATATATATATATATATATATATATATATATATATATATATATTATTTTATCTATATATATGACGCCGCCTTGTATGCTTCGCCACCACCTTCGAATCTGTGCCGCTATATTGCCGCCTCAAGATACATACTTCGTTGCCAACGTAATATTTGCGCCGTTTTGAGATTTATATTTTAGCCACCTTAATAAGCGTGCTCCCGTACTGCCGCTTTGAGATTTGCATCACTTTAGAACTTGTATTTGACTGTCTCGATATGAGTATTTCATCAATCTCTTGAAATGCGTGCGGCTTCGAGATTTGCATATTATCCTACGCTTCAAGACCGACATTGAGAAGCGTGTCAATTTTTTATGTTTCATCAACGATCCGCCTATAATGAAATTCATATTGACTTCATAATAGTAACTCTCTTGTCTTAGGGGAGGCTATCTCCTTTAAATAAAAGGATTTTCATGCATACCCATGGTAATGGTAATTTCAAAGAGAATCCTCGGAATATTAGGAGGATCCTATTAAGGAGAAGAACCATTATGGTGATGCCCATGGTAATTTCATTCACATGTTGGTAGGTGATTATGATAGGTATGGTCATGTACCTCACAGGCATTCACTTTCCCATCATGATAGCCATTTTTGCATGCCTTAGTCCAAATATACTATTAATCATTCCCTTTCTTTTCATTTAAAAAAAACTTTCTGCCCAATCCTTTTGCACCATAATCAGTGCAAAAGACAAACCTCCATGCCTCATGGTAGAGTTTCTTTTCACTAAATGCTCTCAATTTATTTCAAATTTTGCTTCATATTTTATTTCTCTCTGCAGGTAATTAACATCCCAAGTTATGCTAATAATAAACATCCAGTGACAAGACCATTTTCATATTTGAAACACTTACTAGATATGCAATTCCATAGACCTCATCGCATGGTTTTTTTTTTCTTTTCTCTTTACTAAGCTGGTCTGCAGGTTCAAGATATGCAGTGGAGTTGCTAATGAAGAGAAAAAAGAAGCTTTGCCATGGCTAGACACTATTGCCGCTTTCAAATGCTCTATAGCTGGAAAATATTTTTGAGAATGGAATGTCCAGCACCTAGGAATATCTAAATACATGATACTTAATTTCTCACTTTAATCCAACCAAATGGAGATAATAGTCTGGGAATAGAGTCACATGGAGCATAACCAACTTTCTGACATAGAGACTTCTTTGAGACACTTCGTCGAACAGGTCATATGCACCACAACTTTACCGAATTATTCAAATCATTGGACGTTTCTTTTGAACCTTTGTTTACAAGGATATCTCATATCAAACATTCAAACATCTATATAGCAACATTAGCTCTGTACAAGTGTCAAATATCATGCATGGCATATCGCAAGGCTTCAACTCTTTGGTAGCTGTCAGCAGCCTTTTTCATCTCCAAAATGGCAGCAGCAACAATCTCTTGAGCGACCTCCAAAGTGAGAATATAAACACAACAAAGGGGTTTTTATATTGCCAGACTAAGAATAGTACTTCATACAGCAAACACCTCATGGGCACAATGATTTTTTTTACTGAATCATTGTCATCATTGAAGGCTTTCAAGAACACATTTTTACATCATTTTCTAATAAAATTCAACACACTTCTCACAACATCACCATATCATTTCTGAAAGAATATTCAAACTTTTTGGGTTCCAGCTTCTATAATTTCATCATTCTTATGTTTCTTCTTCTCCTTTCATTCTAAGTGTTACAACTTCTTCAATCTCCATAGCAACAATTTTCTTCATAGCTGAGATTGTTATAGCAACAACTTCTTCTCTGTCCCAGCTTCTACAACTCATAATTTTGGCATAACACCACCAACAACTTTTTTTACTCTCATAACAACAACTTTATAACCTTCAAAATAATTTATGGTAGCAGCTCCTCTTTTATAATGGCATTGTAGCATTGCCTCTTTTTTTATTTCATCAAGAATTGGCTTCAAAGTTGGACCATTCTTCATTCAGTTTGCAACAAGAGCATCCCTTTCTATGATCTTCAATTAGTTTCATGACATTTTATTTGATCTCTTCACTCTTTCTTGTGTGTGCAGGCTGTGCAGCAGCAGCACAACAACATGGCTTTGAGTATCTTTAGCATCCTCCTCCTGAATCAGGAAACGCAGACATTCATTTAATTTTGGTTGGACTTAGTATGAGGGGTGTCACTCTCTTGTAGCAAAGCCTTGTGAGAAACCGCATCAAAGGGGACCCACAGACTTTCTCCTTTAGCTCATCACGACGTAGCTCTGCGCATTTGGGCCATCCACCATGGTTGCAGACTCAGAATTGAATTCGAGTAGGAGCGGCCAGGTTCTCCGTTTGTGACCTTCCCTGCATCTATTTCTTTTTGAGAGCAGAGTGCTGCTGGGGAAACAACAGATGGCAGCAAGCATCAAGGTTTTCTTCTTGGTTATGAGCATCACCATAATTGGGGCGGTGTTCTTCTCCAGCATATCTGGCAGCGGCCTTCTTAATCTTGGGTGGCGATGGAGGGATACAGAAAGAGTCTTATTCCTCCCTCCTTCTTAATATGATATTTTAAGCTTCCTCCGGTGATGATCATTGAAGATCGGTGGCAGCTTCTTTCTTTGGCGACTAGGCGTCAACGATCACCTCGGCTTCTTCAGTGACGGTGATTGGCCAAGCAGGAACCAGAGAATTTCACAATCCCGACGGCAGCAGCGGTGAGGTTCTTCTCCCGATAAGCGAGGGCCTTGGAGGCGAGAGCAGAGCCCACGATCGGGCATCGTGGCGTACAAGCGGCAAGCGGCAGGAATAGTGGGCTTCTCCGGTGGCTTGGGTGGTGACCGACCGTAGTTTTTGATGGCGGCGGAAGCAACGATGGCCGGATCTGTCTTGGCATCAAAGGACATCAATGGCCGGCGGCGATATCTCATCGGCGGACCCAAGCACTGTCTCTTCGCAAAGCCATTAGAGATGTGGATCCAAATCCGCTTGTCCGACCGAGATCAAATGATGGAGATTGTTCTTCTTTCTCCGGCGGATGTGGAGGCTTCACGCGAGGCAGGCGGCGGCGGCGTCCAAGCCAATGGTGGCAATGGGTTGGCGGTGATGAGGAAAAAGAGAGAGAGAGAGAGAGAGAGAGAGAGAGAGAGAGAGAGAGAGAGAGAGGCTCTCCCCCCTCCCCCCTTTCAGCCGGGGTTTCTTTGCCCTTTTATTGACCAAAACCGAGACCCTTCTGCGTAATCACAGGGATGCCGGATCAAAACAAAATTGGAATTTTTCTTTAAATTTTAAATTACCATCTCATTTGATCTTATCCCATTATAACCAGATCATGGTAATGGTGTGATAATATCTTCTTTCCTTTTTTTTTAATATATTTTATTTTAAATTTTGAATTAACCTCACGGATGGAGATAAACCGAGTGATAAAGATCAAATTTTAATTTAATTTAATTTATTTTTATCTGTCTCGGGATTTGCATTATTTGAATTATCTTGGGATTTGTATTTTCCCAAGTTGCCTCGGGATCCGTGCCCATGGATTGTCTCGTACTTGCCTCGGGATTGCATTTTCCCTCATATCGCCTCGGAATTAGCATTCTTGAGCCGCCTCGAGATTTGTTCTCGGGTGAGGTTTGAGATTGTCTCGAGATATATTCTTAGCATCTTGGAATTTTTTGGGATTGCCTCGGGATATGTTCTCGGGGGCAATTTTGTAATTTTGCATTTTTGCCTCGAGATATGTTCTCAGGCTATCTATTTCGATATATCATAATATTTATATGGAATTTTTCATATTGGCCCTTGAGATATATATATATATTTCTTTACTCTTTTGTTTTTTTTTGATATAAACATACATGTTGCTCAATTGAGAATCTGTCTACCTCAACACCATACATAACACCCCGACGGAACTTACAAGTAGTATCAGAACTAAGTTCACCGGCATTTCACTTTGGTTGCAAAGACAGTGAGATCCTAGGAGAGTTCCATTCATGGCTGGAAGAGAAGTAGCATCTATCAATTGTCCACCACTACGTGATGAAACCAACTACTCATATTGGAAGGTGCGCATGAAGGCATTCATCAAATCTATTGATGAAAGCATATAGACGGTCGTGGAAGAAGAATGGACACCCCCAACATATATTGATGCTGAGAAGATTGAAGTGAAGAAGAAGAGCAGCTCTGGAATCTGTTAGTTTATCGACTCCTAATCACTTTAATGGAAACTTCCTTCTCATTCTCCTTTTGTGTTGATCTTCAACCACTCGACGTTCCCATTTCACTCCCAGCAGCTCCTTGGTAAATCCTGTCTCCATTGCCTAGGGGAGCGACTTTTGTTCCACCTCCACTTTGCTGACTCTTAATGATATATGATGGGGTGGTTATAAACGAGGACACGTGGCACACAGATAACCAGGCATATGCAGATCACGTGGCAATCCTTGTAGCACCTTGCTTGGTTCTTCTCTGTGGCCGAGCTCCTCCACCTCGGAAAATACTCTAAATTCCGAGGTCCTCTTGAAGGACCTCGGCACATTTCTTGAAAGCGAGCCGCCCTCAGCTCTTCTTCCCGCACACTCCTGCATGAAATCTTCCAGACTCTTCTAGAAGCCCAGCTAGTTGGTAAATCAGTTAGGCCGTTATGAAACGGTTAGAGCGATTATGAGAGCAGTTATATGGATTCTGATGGCGGCACAGTCTAGAAACTTCTAGAAGCACTGAAATTTGGATTTCTTGGTGGCGTCTTGGTAGCTCCCAAGTGCTAGAATTCAGTGGCTTCTTCTCCAAGCTTCACCCCAGTCTCCAGACCCTATAAATACCCCTGCTCCCTAGAAGAAAGGCACCTCATCTCTGATCTGGCGAAGCCCTGCTGCTCTAGCGACTGGAGCCTTCATCTCCACCTCCTCCTCCTCCTCAATCCCCATTTTCCTTGATCTAGAGCTCATTTCATGGGACTCTACATTGTATCTTTGAAGGAGAATTAGTGGATTTCATCCTCTAAAATGAGGATCGTGGTTTTTTCCCCATCTTTGGGGTTTTCCACTTAAATTGTTGTGTGTTCATCTTCTCTCCGAGTTTTTCTCCTTGATTTCTCGATCCTTCTTCTTCCCATCCTATTATAAATTCAAAATGTTGTTCGAAATTGGGGCTTGAACCAATTTTTGAGCTAACAGTTTTGGCGCCGTCTGTGGGGAAGGAGCAAGAAGCCATGGCTGCGACTAGGAGATCAAGGCAGAATCAAACTCCAGAAGAGAGGATTTCAGCTCCAGCAACATCTATAGCGGAAGAGGTGAATGCTCCAACTCTCAACGGAGCCCCTGCACCACCTACCACTGAAGCCCTACCAGGTCAGTCAAATCTTGTAGTTTTTCCAGAAGAGCGATTCCATGCCATGGAGAGACAATTGGAAGCGCTCACAACAACAATCATGGCCGTTGAGCGCCATGTCCTACAGACCATCGTGCCACCTCCACCACCTCCAACGAGCCCAGAGCGCCCACCTGCTCGTTCACCAGCTCGCCAAGGACGCTCACTTAGGCGTTCTCCCAGGCGACGGAGAAGCCCTGCATCATCATCAGAGAGCTCTGATCCCCACCATCAGAGAAGGGAAGATTATCGTCGCCATTCAGCTGGAGGGCGGGAGAGGAGACACCAATCTCGCTCAAGATCACCTCCTCGTCCCCATTCACAGAGACCTCGGTCGCCAGCTCAGTATGAAGCACGACGTCATTCCCCGAGGTACTCTCCTCCGAGGCGCTACACACCTCCACGTCCCCGCTCCAGGAGTCGTTCTCCTCGCGACATATCTCCTCAGAGACAGTGGTCGAGGCACCATTCTCCTGTACACCACCAGGAACCTGAGAGAAGACGTCGGGGACATCTCTCTGACCGAGAGCGCGGTTTGCGAAACGTACCACGTTTCCGCTCTCGGTTTATCAGGGCCATTTGGGAAGCCCCCTTTCCAGACAAGTACATTCCTCCAAATATCAGATACTATGATGGTACCTCGGATCCACATGAGCATGTGGAGCGGTACTGCTCTGAGATGACAGTAAATGGCACTTCCGAGGTGGTCCTGTGTCGCGATTTCTCGTAGGCGTCACGGAACCAGCGTATGGCCGGTTTGAAGTCTACACGAAGGCGGCATAGCCTACTTGACCGACCCGGCTCATAGATCGTTTTCTTCTCCGTTTTGCTAATTGCAGGCGGCATAAGAGAAATCCTGTTATGTTGCTGAGGTGCAAACAGAGAGAGGGAGAATCTCTCAGGAATTACCTTGACAGGTTCAATGAAGAAACACATGGAATGTCTGATCTCAATTCTATCATGGTGGTTGGAGCAGTGCTTGATGGGCTGCGGGAACGCCCATTCCTTGACTCTTTGACACGAGACGTTCCGAGGGACCTGTCTGAAGTGATGAGCAGAGCTCAGAAGTACATAGCCTCAGATGAGTTCAAGGCAGGGAGGAAGGAACAAGCCCTCCAGCGGGCGGAGGAATTCCGCAGAGAGGAGAGCCGAAGAGGTGAACGGGCACCACGGAAGGATGTAGAGCAAACCCGTTACCGACCTCCTCGCTATGATGACCGAGGCGCTCGGGACCCAGGCAGACCCCGTATTCGCGCCAGGTATGACAACTACACCCCTTGAATGCTTCCAGAGAACATATAATGATGCAGATTCAAGATAAGAAGATCCTCAAACCACCGAAGCCCGTTAAGGAGACCTCCTCAGCAAAGAAGTGGCAAGTTCTGCATCTACCACAAGGTTCGAGGTCATACAACAGAAAATTGCATCCACCTCAAAGATGCAATAGAGGATCTCGTCAGAGAGGGGAAGCTGGCCGAATTCCTCAATCAAGAAGCTACCAAGAAGGACGAACAACCTTCCCAGGCAGAACCTCCTCGGAAGAAGATAGACCTTACGGTCATTGCAGGCGGACCAGGGTGTGGGGGAGAAACTACATCCTCCAGGAGGAGCTACGCCCGCATGGTGGGCGCGATGCAGGAGCTTGCTCCACAGAAGAAGAGTCGAATTTCTCTCCCAATTGAGTTTACTAAGGAAGATCTAAAGGGGATATGCCAACCACAAGACGACGCGCTCGTAGTGGTCCTTGACATTGGGATCTTCAGGATGCACAGAGTGTTAGCGATACTGGGAGCTCAGCAGACATACTCTTCTGGGATGTCTTCGAGAAGATGAAGATTGGAGCGGAGAACCTTAAGCCATGCAAGTCTCCCTTGGCTGGATTCACTGGAGATCCAATCTATCTTGAAGGTATTATCACTCTCCCTGTGACTCTTGGTACTCCTCCATGAACTGTTACAGCTCCAATCAACTTCCTCGTGGTACGGCATCCTTCGAGTTACAACGCAATTATGGGAAGACCTTCTCTCAACAAGCTAGGAGCTGTCCCTTCAACCTATCATCTGAAACTGAAGTTTCAGACAGATCATGGCTGTGGAGAAGTGAAGGGTGACCAGCCATCCTCAAGACAGTGTTATTTGGCCACCTTGAAGAGGCAACTTGGCGAATCTAACAAGACTTCTGAGTCACTCACCATAGAAGACTTCCAACAGGAAGATGAGAAGAGAGAAGCTCAGAGGCCCACCCCAGTCGAGGAGATCGCTATCTTACCATTTGATGAGGCCTTGCCGGAGCGAACTGTACAACTTGGAGTTGGGCTCGGTGCTGATTAGTAAAAGCAACTCCTTGATTTGAGCAAGACCCACTCGGATGTCTTTGCATGGACAGCCGAGGATATGCCGGGAGTACCAAGGGAGGTGATGGAACATCATCTGAATGCTGATCCTGCCGTCAAGACGGTGATCCAGAAGAGAAGAAATTATCTTCTGTGGCGGGCTCGAAGCTGCTGAAGAGGAGGTCGGCAAGTTGCTTAAGGCAGAGTTCATCCGGGAGGTCCAATACCCCGAATGGCTCTCCAATGTTGTCCTTGTAAAGAAAGCCAATGGAAAATGGCGCATGTGTGTGGATTTTACCGATCTCAATAAAGCTTGCCCCAAGGATTGCTACCCCCTGCCTATAATAGATAATCTGGTAGATTCCACTTCAGGGTACGAGATGCTCAGCTTCCTAGATGCATACTCTGGATATAACCAAGTCAAGATGGCTAGAAAAGATGAAGAAAAAACAGCCTTTATTACTTCCCGTAGAACATATTGTTACAAAGTGATGCCATTTGGCTTGAAGAATGCGGGGGCTACCTTTCAAAGGCTGGTAAATAAAGTTTTCAAAAAGCAGATAGGGAGGAATGTTGAGGCCTATGTTGATGACATCCTTGTAAAGAGCACAAGCTCTGAGCGACATGCTGCCGATCTCCAGGAAACATTTGAGACACTTAGAGCTCATGGAATGAGTCTCAACCCAACCAAATGTGCATTTGGTGTCCACTCAGGCAAGTTCTTGGGTTTTATGCTCACAGAGAGAGGGATTGAAGCCAACCCAGAACAAATACGAGCTATTCTGGAGATGAGGTCCCCCAGGACCGTTAAAGAAATTCAAAGTCTCAATGGGAAGCTTGCAGCCATTGGAAGATTCATTTCGAGATCTGGGGAGAAAAATCTTCCATTTTTTAGAGCACTTCGGAAAGCTCCGAGAGTAGAGTGGACAGAAGAATGTGAAAAGGCCCTCTCACAACTGAAAGAATACTTGCAATCACCTACTCTTCTTTCCAAACCCAAACCAGGAGAAGAGCTCAGCATTTACCTGGCAATTTCAGATTTGGTAGTGAGCTCAGTTCTTACCAAGAAGGAGGACGGAATTCAGAAACCTATCTACTACACAAGTAAGGTTCTCACAGATACCGAATCTAGGTATCATCCTCTTGAGAAGTTGGCGTACGCCTTGGTTACAGCAGCTTGGAAACTTCGTCCTTACTTCCAATCACACAAGATTAAGGTGCTAACAGATCAGCCCCTGAAGCAAGTCCTCCACCGTCCAGATGCCTCACGGGCCGGTTGTGAAAATGGAGTTGCTCGAGCTTGGAGAGTATGATATCATCAATGAGCCTCGTAGCGACCATCAAAGCCAGTGTCCCGGATGACTTCATCGCTGAGCTCACAATCACGGACCCTAGTGAATCTCCCTCCGTAGAATTGCCTGGGGCATACTCCTCCTCTCCGGCCCAATGGGTTTTACATATCTTGATGGCTCATGAATCTTTGAAAGTTACAGGGAATGGTGCTACAATCACCTTCAGGTTGGAGCACCTCTGTAATTTTGAAGTTTGGGTTCAAGGCAACAAACAATGAAGCTGAGTATGAGGCCATGATTGCAGGCTTGCAACTGGCCAGATGTTACCTCCAAGATGGATCTTTACCGTCTGACCCCAGGCTGGCGTGCCAGATCAAAGTTAGGGCCAACCGCTTCACTGTTCTGGATGGGCGCCTATACAAGAGGTCCTTTACTCTTCCACTATTGAGATGTCTGCGCCCAAGTGAAGCAAATTACGTCCTTCAGGAAGTTCATGAAGGCATTGCAGGAGACCATTTAGGAGGGAAGGCACTCTCCCATAAAATCCTGAGACAAGGTTATTATTGGCCCACTCTGCTGAAAGATGCACAAGCATTTGTCCAGAAGTGCGATGCATGTCAGCGTTACTCTAATATCCAGCGGCGTCCAGCCTCCCAGCTCACCCCCATTGTGAGTACCGGGCCATTTGCACTCTAGATAGTAGATCTCCTTGGCCCATTTCCGAAAGCAGCTCGGCAGATGAAGTTTTTGATTGTTGCCATCGATTATTTCACCAAGTGGGTAGAAGCTGAGCCCCTCTCCTCCATCACTGAAAAGGTGTGCCAGAAATTCCTATGGAAGTCAGTAATCTGTCGATTCGGGCTCCCAGTAGCATTTATCACAGACAATGGGAGGCAGTTTGCGAATGCTGCATTCAAAAATTTCTGTGTGGAGCTCGGAATTGAACACAAGCTTACTTCGGTCACTCACCCCCAAGCAAACGGGCAGGTGGAAGTGACGAATAGGACCTTGCTTCATAACCTCAAGACTAGAGTACTCCGGAATCAATCTAATTGGGGAGATGAGGTACCAGGGGCACTTTGGGCCTACAGAACAACTTGCCGAACTCCTACCGGAGAGACTCCATTTGCTCTCGCCTTTGGAACGGAAGCAGTTCTCCCTGCTGAAATTGAAGTCCCAACTCCACGGATCCAGGCCTTTGATCCGACAAGCAATGAAGAAATACTACGAGCTGAGCTCGATTTGCTGGAAGAGAAAAGGGAAGAAGCTGCCCTCCGAGCTGCTGCATACCGCCAGAAGGTCAAACGTCACTACGACGTCAAGGCAAAAGAGGTGACATTTCAGGTGGGAGATCTGGTCTTGAGGGAGAACATTTTTGAAGGCAACAAAAGTAGAACAGGGAAGCTTAATCTTAATTGGGAAAGCCCTTATGTTGTAACCAAGATTGTAAAGCCTGACACTTATTGGCTTTCTAAGATGGACGGAAAAAAGCTCAAACGCCCTTACAATTCAAGTACTATCAATAAAGCTCTCTGTTCTACAAATGTGTCCAAGCCATTGTCAACAAACATCAATGAAATAGAAACAAACAGCTCGAAGCTCTCGAATTCCACTTAAAGCTAAGCAGCAAACTAAGACTCAAGTCAAGGTATAATCCAAGGGAGCTCCAGCCAGCGCTTTCGAAAAAGAGACTTGCTAACGAACACGGCAGCGGGTCAAGGCTCGAGCTGTGATGAAAATAGCAAGAAACCCGAAAAATCCTCACAAAGTGCTTGATTGCTACACACAGCAGTGGGTCTAGGCTCGAGCTGTGACACGATAGCAACTAACCTATGAGGACAGTTCCATTAAAGAGCAAATCCATCGAAAAGCCCCTTGGCAACCAACTCAACAAATCCGAACTCCTCTTGAAAGACCTCGGAAACCAAAGTCAAGAAATTCCTACACACACGATTCTCCAAATAAGAGGATAGCGGGTCCAGGCTCGAATCATCTTAAGTGAGAACGCACACCAAGGAACTCAAATGACAAACACAATTCTCCAAATAAGATGATAGCGGGTCTAGGCTCGAATCATCTTGAGTGAGAATATGTAACGAAGAACTCAATTGATTGGCACATTAGGAACGATAAATTAGGAGTTCAGAATGAAGGCGTGACAGAGAACTAACATTTGTGACAGGAAAAACAGCTGAGGCTACGTGTTATCAAGAAAGAAAAGACACAAAGCCAATTAAGCGTATCAGAAACCGAGCTACTCGTTGGTTTATGGAGGAACCATGGCGACATCTTCACCTGTGCCGAGCTTCTCCCCAATATCAGGAATAGCTTCACCTCTCTCTGGCTCCACAACGATCTCCACCCCAATATCAGCATCATTCACAGCACCAGCCAGGATTTCTAAAGCCTCGATGTAAGTCAAATTGGCGAAATCAGCATCGGGAAATTTCAACAAAAACTCCTTCAAAACGGGGAAACTTTCTTCCCTCCCTTCGTCGCGGGCCTCCTCAAGAGCGGATTTGGTCACCTGAGAAGCTTCAGCGCAAGCCGTCTCCAATTCTTTCATCTTATTCTCGCTCTAAGACAACGATTTCTGACAAGCTTCCAATTCGCTCGAGATACTCTCTTGATCTCTTCTCAGAGCATCCCTTTCTGACGAGGCCGCAGTCAACAAAGCTCCATTTTCCTTTAACTGCGTGAGCAACTCTCCGTTCTCTTTCTCCAGGAGCTCGGCAATGCTGCGCAAGGAAGACATTTCCAGGGAGGAAATCTTAACTTCTTCCTTTGCCTCTGAAAGCTTTTTCTCAGCAAAAGAACAATTAGATTCTGCAGACTCATTATCCTTGAGCAGCTCGGAATTGTTCGCTTTCAGGACGGAGATTTCCTTCTCCAAAGAAGAAATCTTCTCCTTCGCCTTAAGCTCCTTCTCCAAATGCCTATGGGCCTTCTCGTTGGACTGTTTCAGCACGACATCTACTTTGCTCTTCTCGGCCAGGGCCAGATTCTTCTCCTCGGAAGTCTTCTTCAGTTCCGCACTCAATTGAGCGACTTCCGCTTCCAAGTCTCTACTCTTCCGGATATACTCAGTGAGTAGGGACATCCTATTCTCCTCCTCCTCCTCCAAGGTGTTTGCAGCTCGATGGCTAAGAAACAGATTCTACAAGCAAACCACAACGAATTAAGAATTGACCCAAGTCACAAACAAACTCAAGAGAAAGAAACACTTACGGAAAGCCCTTGGAGACGGAGGAGCTCGGCAAGATCATGCCGTGTTAAGCGATCAAGTCTAGATTCAACTTCTCCTGGCAAAACTGACTTGATCGTGGAAGCAGCAACTTTGGGATCATTAACCAAGATCCCCTCCTTTGGATCCACATGGGGTGATCCCTTAGAACCTTCAGAAAAACTGGGGCCACCAGCTCTGAAACTCAAGGAAGGACGAGTTGGTCGAGTGACACGAACTCGAACCGGTTCATAGTTGATGGTGGAGTCAATGTTTGGCCTTTCAGAAGCACCAATAACTTCAACTTCATCATCTCCCAAATCCCTAAGAGAATCTGGGAGATCAGGCATACGCCCAAAGATATCTTCTTCGACCGGCCTTGAGGAGAAAGGTTCATCCGAATTCCTCTGCTCTGAAAACTCTTCTCCTTTTTTCCCTCGGCAAGACTCAGTGTTAGCATCGCTCGTAGAAGTATCTCTTTCAGCGGGAACACTAGCAGATAAAGGAGAAATTGCCAATGCCCTCTCAGTATTGGGTGGCTGAGCTGGTTCAGGTTGTCTCTTTTTCCCTTTGGAAACAACTTTCTTCTTTCTGCTCGCTATCTTCCGAGCTGGTTCGTCCTCGACTATTTCTTCAGAATCCCGAGCCCTCTTCCTTGAAAGTACCTCAGGCTCTGTACGCGGCTCCACCTCCACCTCTTGAGGAGGGCAAGGTTCATCATTGCAAAGTGGTGTAGAAGTTTCCTCAACAGCCGCAGGTTCGTCAACGCTTTCTGTTCCGAGCTCCTCTATTGCGGCCTTTTTCCGGAGCTCGGCTTTCTTTTGCTTCTCCAGACGTGCTATATTGAGCTTCTCAGCACGAGCTCGGGCCTTGTCCAACAAAGACTTGGCACACTTAGAAGCCTCCATACCTTCACCTGACACAAAAAAGAAATTCGGTTAGCGACAGAAGAGAGCAATTCGGAAAAGAGCAACAAAAGTATGGCAGTTCCTACCCTTCACTAAAAATAGGCCACTCCTCCGTAAGATTTTGTTAGTCAAGAAAAGCTCAGGAGGAATCTGGGAGCACTTCCGTAATTTCTTGAGATGACGGGTTTCTCTTTTGGAAAGCTTCTCCCTACTTAACACTTGAGTCCGAGGTGCTCCCCACTCAGTCCGGACTCCGAAACCCCCTTCTATAGAAATGAAGAAATACCTCTCCTTCCATCTCTTAATGGAGGTCGGCACAGAACCTAAGAAACGCCTGTCATGTCTGGCATCAAAGAAATACCAGTCTGTGTTGGATTCCCTATTAAGGCAAAACAGTGCCTCAAACAGAGACAGAGTGGGAGTAACTCGATCGAGGCATACAACCACAAATCCACAGAGGCATTTCCAAGAATTTGGGGTTAATTGAGATGGACAAACGTTGAAAGACTGGAAAATTTCGAGGAAAAGAGGGGGAAAAGGGAGTCGGAGTCCTCCTAACAAGGCATCTACATACACAACAAGTTCGCCGTCCCTACCAGAGCTTGCTCTATCAGAAGGACCAGGCAACCTAATCCCAGGCTGAAAAATTCCTATATTTGATCCTATAATACTTGACTACAGCATCTACTTCTTCTTGATGAAGGATACTGGCGTAAGAATCAGAGCAAGGAAACTGGCGTTTGCTACGTTTTGCCCCTATGTTGCTAGTAGATGGAACAACGCAAGAAGAAGATGCCATACCTTGAGGTTTTTCTCAGAAAATAAGAGATTTGAGAGAAGGAAAAGCTCTCCGTTTCCGCTGTCAGGGTTTTGATGAAGAAGAAGATGAACAGCATCCAGCGCGATATCCAAAGGAACTTAAGGGACACACGGATTATCTAACGGTTCAGATGAAACCGTTCAAAAAACGTGAAATCCTCGCCTGACAGCTGTCGCTTCCATCTAACGGACAGGGCTCATCGTTTGCGGAATCACCATAGATTGGCGCCACGTGGACCAAGAAAAGCACGCCTATCATTACCCATTACTGTGTACCATACCCCCACTTGAAAAAAAGGAGCTCTTGAAAATCGTGCAGACGGCCAGCATTAAATGAGGCTACTGTGCATCCAAGACGATGCTTACCACCATTTCGCCTGCAGCACCACGGAAAGCACCCACAAGAAGGAATAGATCCTCCAGTAACTCAGTATGCTTAGCTAACTTCGCTGAAAGATTCACGAAGATATTCGTTCATCTTCCAAGCTCATCGCAAGCATACTTGAGGGGGGGATTGATGATGGGGTGGTTATAAACGAGGACACGTGGCACACAGATAACCAGGCATATGCAGATCACGTGGCAATCCTTGTAGCACCTTGCTTGGTTCTTCTCTGTGGCCGAGCTCCTCCACCTCGGAAAATACTCTAAATTCCGAGGTCCTCTTGAAGGACCTCGGCACATTTCGTGAAAGCGAGCCGCCCTCAGCTCTTCTTCCCGCGCACTCCTGCATGAAATCTTCCAGACTCTTCTAGAAGCCCAGCTAGTTGGTAAATCAGTTAGGCCGTTATGAAACGGTTAGGAAACGATTCTGAGGCAGTTATATGATTCTGATGGCGACTGAGTCTAGAAACTTCTAGAAGCACTGAAATTTGGATTTCTTGGTAGCGTCTTTGGTAGCTACCACGTCTTTGGAATTGATGGCTTCTTCTCCAAGCTTCACCCCAGTCTCCAGACCCTATAAATACCCCTGCTCCCCAGTAGAAAGGCATCTCATCTCTGATCCGGCGAAGCCCTGCTGCTCTGGCGACTGGAGCCTTCCTCTCCACCTCCTCCTCCTCCTCCTCAATCCCCATTTTCCTTGATCTAGACTCTACATTGTATCTTTGAAGGAGAATTAGTGGATTTCATCCTCTGAAATGAGGATCGTGGTTTTTTCCCCATCTTTGGGGTTTTCCACGTAAATTGCTGTGTGTTCATCTTCTCTTCGAGTTTTTCTCCTTGATTTCTCGATCCTTCTTCTTCCCATCCTATTATAAATTCAAAATGTTGTTCGAAATTGGGGCTTGAACCAATTTTTGAGCTAACAATATATATGATGATCTTGTGTGGTGATAAGGAATGATTGTGGAGCTCTGACGACCACATCGACATACATTACTCTCTCCTGTCGTGGGCTTGCCATGTTTGCCGTTTGTGATTTCCAAGTGAGCTCCTATAGTTGGCTTATGGTGCTCATCGTGGGTGATCTATGGGTTGGATCCTGTCATGGACGTCGGCTCCTTCTTGAGCAACTCCCCTTGTTGGTTCTTGGTGGTGTTGGCCAAGGTTCGCCGTGCCAGAGTGTTGACATGACACCATATACTTGCCATCAAGAAAAAAAATTTAAAAATATAATTTTTTGGATAAATATGAACAAATCACTCTATTTAGTGGAGGGGTACTGCTATGTAACCTGAACAGATTACATGAACACCTTACATGAATCATTGCTAGCCATTGATTACATCTCGAGGAACAATGGTTAGCAATGATTCGTGTGGGTTGTTAGTGTTATTTGTTTGGTCTCTTTAAATTTACCTTTAGATTGTGTTTGATAAAGGAATTGGGAAGGCGGAATTAGACACCAAACATAATCGTGTTTGAAATTTTTTGAATTAATTTGGAGGAAAAACTTAACCCATCCTTTTAATGAACCATAATGTGGTTTGTTTTTTTGTTAAAAACTGGGGTGACACAATTACTACAATACCCCCAGGATTTTTACTTTGCATGCTTGACATATTATTAGTTATATTTAATTAATTAATTATATTTGAATAGTTATATTTGATTAGCTTAGTGTAAGTAGTTATATTTGATTAATTATATTTGATTATTTATATTTAATTAATTATATTTCATTGGTTATATTTAATTAATTATATTTTATTGGTTATATTTAATTAGCTATGTTTAGTTAGTTATATTTGATTAATTTGATTAGTTATATTTAATTAATGTAATTAGTTATAATTAATTATATTTAATTAGTTTTAAGGAATTAATTAATTAATTATATTTAATTCATTATATTAAATTAATGATTCAGTGTAATTTCTTATATTTGATTAGTTATATTTAATTAAAATAAAACTAAATATATTTAATTAATTAAATATTTAATTATATTTAAAAAGCTAATTAATTAATTATATTTAATTAGTAATTAGTTATATTTACTAAGTTAATTATTTAATTATATTTAATAAGTTAATTAATTAATTATATTTAATAAGTTAATTAATTAATTATATTAAATTAATTAATCAGTGTAATTAGGTTTATTTTATTAGTTATATTTAATTAATTGCATTTAATTAATGTAATTAGTTATATTTAATTATATTTAATAAGTTAATTATTTAATTAATTAATCATTGAAATTAGTTATATTTGATTAGTTATATTTAATTACTTATATTAGACAAATTATATTTTAGTAGTTATATTTAATTATATGTGAAATCCAGGATTTTTCTTGAATAAAAATGGATTTAAAATCTTTCTCTATTTAAATTCTAATTAATTTTGCTAAAAAGGCATTTTGGGGATTAGTAAAAGTCCCGAGGGCATATTAGTAAAATGGGCATGAGAGAGTTTAAAGAAGAATAAATAAATTCCTTAATTTATCTAAATTGATTGGTGATTGGGTTAGTAAATTTGGAAATGATCAATTTAAAATAATTAAGGAAAATAGTTAAATTGATCATGGTTGGACAAAAAATGGAAATGAGAAATTTAATTTAAATCAAGGGTGATTTAATTAAATTGGGAAATATTCTAAGTTGGTATGATTGGGTTTATTTAAGGAAAGAGAGGGGGATTAATTTAAATTATAAATTTAAATTAGTAGGCTGCCAAGGACTTAAAAATAATTTTATAAAGGTTGAGGACTACAAAGAAAAGTGGTTCTCTCTGAGGAAGGGACCTGGACGTAAAAGTAAAAAGATGAAGGACTGGAGAGGAAATTCACTCTCTCACGGGATAAGGACCCAGTTGAAAATTTAAAAACTTCGGGGGGAGGGGGGGGCTTTGCGCAAAAGACCAGGGTGAGTCTCTGTACTAACGGGTGGACGGCTGGGATTGGAGGATCCGAGAAAGGCTGATCTCAAGACTCCAATCCAGCCATTCAAATCTCTCAACTGAAATGACAGTGCGTATGACCGCACGGTGCGACTGGATCTCATCGGTCCATCTGGAATGATGGCGCGAGAACGAGGCATTGACGAGCTGATCTCGAGGCGATCAGACTTCTTCTCCTTCAGTCACCAACGCGCGCCACCCGCGATCTCCAGGCAACCTGAAAAGGAAGTGGTGATGTTTGATTGATAATCAAACATGGTAAACCTAGATTTCGGCTCCGAATCAGTGGATCACGATCCACCCCCAGCCTCCTATAAGAACAGACCGAAGGAGAGCTTTTCAGGCATCATCGCCACCACTGTGTGTCGGCGAGCCACCAGCACTGAGGGAGATCGAAGGAGAGGAAGGGGGACGGAAGGGAGCCAGTCGCCAGAACCTGGGAGCAGAGAAGAAGGGAGGACTGCCGCCCTGCTCTTCTCTCCGGCGAGCAGTGAAGCTTCACGGGCGTAACCTGGCTGTCTCCGGTGAGTTCTTTTTCTCTCTCTGTTTCCATCGTTCTGTCTTGCATGCATGGTAGGCCGTTGGTTGTTACAGCTGACACCGAGGAGCCACGAGACTCCATGACGGCCTCTCGTTGGGGTCTGAGCGCCTGAAACTCAGAGGCAGAAGAGACGAGGTCGCCGGCCGGTGAGGATTCAGGGAACAGATCCTTGGGTGCGGGAAAGCCTGAGAACTCGCCGGCGGTCCCTGGACATGGACGGAAGCCACCCCATGGCGGCGGGCGCAACCTTCTCCTCCGTTGAGTCTCGGCCTGTGAGAAAGAAGAAGACAGAGCGAGAGAGAGGGAGGGAGGATAGAAGCGGAATTTGGATTTGATTAATTAATTAAGTTAATTAACTGTTTTAGATTAAAACAAAGTTTAGTTAATTAATTTGCACTGATTAATCAAGACCGGGTAGATCAAATTAATTTGGGTAAATCAATTAAATTCAAGTAATGGTTAATAAGTTGATTAACCAGTTAAGAAGGGGAGGTTAATAACAGTTAGTTGAAGTTTAATTAACCAAGCTGATTAATTAAAGATTATGACATGATAAATCAAATGATGGAACTACAATTTAATCAAACCAGTTAGATGAGCATGGTTTTATTAAATTGATTTGAAATATTATCTGTCAAATTGGATTATATAATTTAGGATGATAAGGAATAAATAATATTAATAATAAGCTGTGAACCATGGCTAAGATGGTAAATATTATTTGTTTCTTGGTTTGGATAAATAGGAAAGGAGTTAGGCCCAGCTGGGCTTGGGCTTGGGCGAAGCCTAAATAAGGAAAAAGGATTAAATCAACTAAAAGGGAGGGGTCAAGTATGGTGGAGATAATGATCAAGGGGAATTTGGTAAAAATATTTCTCCGATTAACCGGATTAGTTAATTAATGACATTAACTTATAATTTCCTAGTTGGATAGCTTATGGGTAAATAATTAATTAATTGGATAATTAGTTAATATTTTGGTAGAGCCAACTAGTTAGAGTAGTTGAGTCCAACCAATCTATGGTTGGGTCCAGAGCTGGTAAGTTAGTTAACGGATGACCATTTAGGAGATTGGTTAATTAGTTAATTCGTTAACTAATTAATGGATCGGAATAATGATCGATTAGCAAATTAATTTACTTTGTTAGTTAGTTAATTGGCCTGATTGAGTAGATGAATTGATTTGATAAATCAATAAGTGAGATAGATAAGAAGAAGAACTCAAGTCTGGTTCGAATCAATTCCAAAGGGATTGAACCAAGGTGGAATGACAAGCAAACGCGAGGGAAGGTCAAAAAGTCGGACATGGGTCCGTTAGAGCATGCATAGTAGATTTAATATTTATAGACAAGTGCTCTATTGAGATGAAATATGTTTTTATCAGATTTCGACTTGGATGCGTCAAGAAGTCCTGTGGAGCACGAGACTTTGTGACTTTCGGTAAGTACTTCTGCCTTGTACCCCCAGTCATTTATTGATTGGTTTCTTGACTTTTGATTGCATGTTTGAGCATGCCTTGTTCCTCTCTTCGGAGATCTTATTGACATGTCTTTATTGTGACATATTGCTTTGTTATTCATACATGCTTCCATGATTTGTTGAAATCTATATTTAGCATGTTTGATTGTTTCGGGATGTTGGGATCCCTACTTGTTCTGTTCTTCGTCCCGGATTCATGGAGCAGGTGAGCTCCGGACTTTGCGAGAGCGTTGGGGACGGGGCACCCTGACGTTCCGGCACTCCTGGCCGGAGGGAGAGCACTCTGGTTGTCCCTCGCTGAGTCGATTAGGGGTAGATCGGTGACCGTGTCGCACATAGAGGTGGCGCTACCGACATCTGACCGAGGGCCGTAGCGGCCGGGATGGTCGCTTTCTCGCGAGTTGTTGATGGTTACGACCCGGGAGACGTTTGTGGAGCTTCCTTTGGAACCCATAGCTAGGAGTCGTTATCTTGTTTGTTTTCTTGTGATAGACTCCTAGGGTTTGTTATGAGGGGCGTGCCCCGAGTTTGATTTATTGATTTTGATATTCATGATTTATTGATATCACATCTTCTTGAACCCCGCAGGGGTACTTACTGAGCTTTCCATTCGAAAGCTCATGCACTTGTTTTCTTCCTGTTTACAGATCCTGAGGCGTAGGATTCTAGCACGCAGGAGCTGAGCCGATCGTGGGTCGGGTGATTTGCAGAGGTCCGAGGACCTTGTTTATCTTCCTTGTTTTGAGTGAGACATTTTGTAGGTCCCCATAGGGCCTGGTATTTGTAGGGTATTTGAACCCTTGTTATATTTTCCGCTGAACTCTGTTTATTTTGAATAAATTAAGTTGTTTTATTTGCATTATCTGCTTTACTCACTTAGGCCTTGTATCAGTGTGGGGCCCGTCTCTACACGGCTACGGCCGGTCTGCACACGTGCCCGAGGTCCCGGGATCGGGTCGGGGCGTTACATTATAGTTAATCAATATAATTAGTTATATTTGACCATTATCTCTCACATTAGTTGAATTATATTAAATTATATAATTAGGTAAAGAGATGAAGTGGCACCTCATACAAAAAGTTACGACACATCAAATCAGGGTTATTTTGATATTTTGTGGAAGTGGTGGCACTTCAATGAATCCATTATATGAGCATTTAACAATGCTTTATTTCAAATGATGTTTGTTAGCACTTGAGTGGAAAAATGTTGTCAGCGTTTCAACCCAAAGCCCAATTTCACTTGCCCAATTCCTTTATCAAACACAGCTTTAGTGGAGACATGCTTGAATCTTTTATCTTACTGAGAAAGTGGTGGTCAACTTTTTTTTTTAGTTATGTTTCAAATTTAAAATATTAAAAATATTTTAAAAAAAGAAAAAACAGTTTAGAAACATATGCTCTCTCATCACGGCTCAAGTAGAAAAAGAGAACTTTGTTTCCTTCTTAATTGATGCAGGCTTCCAATGTCCTAAGTTTTGACCAACGGACCCTCAGTCCAGCGGTACCGGGTTCACGTGCCTCAACCCCGTCGTGGGTTCGAGTGACTCGTGGGGGGGTTACTGTGGCGATCTTGTGCGGCACTGTGGAGCCAGCGCTTGATTGGCACTATTCCCATGTGCAAGGCGGGAGTCGATCCTAGAACCTCCCGCTCCTTTGTTCGAACTTAGCGGATGGTCACTTGACCACCCGCTCTATTCGTCAAAAAAAAAAAATGTCCTAAGTTTTGATGTTGGACAAAGCTATAATCTGACAAAAGTGTCACCAACTCTAGCACACATGCCCTCAGACATTTGACCAATATATATACATATAGATATATTTTTAAAAACAGAATTCCTTCAGTCAAAGTAAGTGACTAGAGATATAGCTGTAAACCATTGATTCATCTTTGATTCCACTGTTCTCAAAAAAGAACTTGGAATAAAGAATTCAGTAGTCAAAGTGTAGTGTGAAGGTAAGGAGGGAGAGGGAGAGAGGGAGAGGGAGAGAGAGATGGAAGGTGAAGAGAGATCAACCATTGAATCATCTTTGATTCCAAGTTCTCATGAGAAGAGTGAAGAAGATGATGGAGATGGAGGTGTGTTGGCTGAGGTCAAGAAGCAGTTGTTTCTGGCTGGCCCTCTCATAGCTTCAAGTCTTCTGCAGAAAATCCTGCAAGTGATATCTGTGATGTTTGTTGGTCATCTTGGAGAGCTTCCTCTCGCTGGTGCCTCCATGGCCACTTCCTTTGCTGGTGTCTCTGGTTTTGGCCTCTTGGTAACTTCTTTCTCTACAAACATCTCTCTTCATGTAGTTTTGTTTCTGCAAGATCTTGTTTTTTGTAGAAACCATGTTGATAGTTATGGATTCAAAATCATTCTTTATTTGGCCATGGTTTGTGTATGAAATGGGTAGTGCATTGGAAACAAAATCATCCTTATCTGTTTCCATGCTTGCAATCAATCACTTGGCCATGGTTTGTGTATCTGATGTGTTGAACATGAACATTCAAGTCTGAAAATTTAGGGAGAAAACTTGATTTTCACTTGTACTTACATGGGGATGTGAAGTTCATTGGGTATACGTTGTGTGGACAAGCATTTGAAGCAAAAACCATGTTGTTGATGTTTATGGATTCAATCATCCTTATCTATTTTGATGCTTGCAATGACAAACTCTCGAGCATGGTTTGTGCATCTAATGTGTTGAACATGAACATTTAAGTCTGAGAATATAGGGAAGAAAGAGCTTGATTTTTTACTTGTAATTAGATAGGGATAAAAAAAAGGGCAGTCCGGTGCAACAAAGCTCCCGCATGCGCACGGGTCCGGCGAAGGGTCAGACCACTTGGGTCTATAGAAGTGATATTTATGGATTCTCAATCGTGCTTATCTATTTCCATGCTTGCAATGAAAGATGAACTGAAGGTGAATAAAATGTGTTAAACATCACCATTTGAGACTGAAAATAGGGGAAAAGATGAAATAATTTCAGTTAACTTGTGCTTAGATGGGAATGGGAAGTGCACTAGATACATTGTGTGGGCAAGCATATGGAGCAAAACAATACTACATGTTGGGTATACATATGCAAAGAGGGATGTTTGTGCTTACTCTTGTTAGCATTCCTGTTGGTATCATTTGGGCTTACACCGGAGAAATTCTTGTGGCCTTTGGGCAAGACCCAGACATATCTGCACAAGCCGGAATTTATGCACGGTGGATGATTCCGATACTCTTCGCTTATGGCATCCTTCAATGTCTTATTAAGTTCCTACAGACACAGAACATTGTTGTTCCCATGATGATAAGCTCTGCAGTGACAACTCTTCTTCACTTTGTTATTTGTTGGATTTTGGTGTTCAAATCTGGACTTGGCCACAGAGGTGCTGCCCTTGCAATATCTATCTCTTATTGGATCAATGTGATTCTCTTGGCTCTCTACATCAAGTTCTCTCCTGCTTGCAAGAAGACTTGGACTGGTTTTTCGTCAGAAGCTTTGCATGATATCCTCAACTTCATCAAACTTGCTATTCCGTCAACTGTCATGGTTTGGTAGGGAACTAAGTATAACATTTGTATTGATATCATCTCCAAATAGCCAAAATTTGACACCAGTTACATAACTTTTTTCTTCTTTTTCGACATGAGGTAGTTTAGAGTTCTGGTCATTTGAGATGCTCGTGCTTCTTTCCGGTCTTCTCCCAAACCCAACACTCGAAACTTCGGTATTGTCCATCAGGTATTTTTATTTTATGATGAATTGTAGCATTACTCATTCTTCAATTCTCACATCCATTTGTTTCTTCAGTCTTAACACTATTGGAATGGTGTTCATGATTCCCTTCGGTCTTAGTTCTGCTGTAAGGTAAGCTGAATCAAACCCATTGTTCCATCTCCTCATTGATCATCTTGAGATCCTAATGTTTTAGTTTTACTGTTTCTCAGTACTCGCGTCTCAAATGAACTCGGAGCCGGCCATCCAAAGACTGCCCGCTTGGCGGCATGCATTGTTGTAGCATTGGCCATCACTGAAGGCCTAATTGTAGGACTGATCATGATTTTCGCCCGCAATTTATGGGGCTATGCATACAGCAACGAAGAAGAAGTTGTGAAATATGTTGCTATTATGATGCCAATACTAGCAATCTCTAACTTCTTTGATGGAATCCAAGCTGTTCTTTCAGGTAAACCATTGTCAAAACTTCAAATTTTTTTCTCTATTGTAACCGAAGATCCGATCGAAAAATCAAATGCTCAGGAACCGCTAGAGGATGCGGTTGGCAAACGCTCGGTGCTTGTGTGAACCTTGGAGCTTACTACATTGTCGGCATTCCTGCTTCTATTTTGTTGGCTTTTGTCTTCCATATCGGAGGAAAGGTGTGATGAGTTTTCTGTTTTGTTTCAATCTTGTGTTCTTTTGATGCTTGAAATTGAAATGCTTAATGGTTTGTGAGATGTTGATGAACAGGGTCTTTGGATAGGAATCATATGTGCTTTGTTTGTCCAAGCAGTATCATTCCTGGCTATCACCTTATCCACTGATTGGGAGAAAGAGGTGATTTAATTAAACAAGTTTTATGTTGCATTGTTTTCATGTTTTTTTATAGATCAAATTCATTTCAATCTCAATCCTGTTTTATTTATTTATGTTCCATTTTCAGGCAAAGAAAGCAAAGGAAAGAGTTTACAGTTCTACTATTCCCATAGACCATGTATCTTAGATTCATGTCTGTGGCTCAGGATACAAACTTTTGTTAAGCCACATAATGTCTACTTACATCCAAATCAGAGTCTATATGTATTCACTTAAATATTTGGAGATTTTATTAATCAATCTTTTTGTATGCACTTTGTTAGCAAAACCAATGATCCGAGGTTTTCATACAAGTAACAATTAAAAAATGAAAAAATATTTAAATGAAGTAGTAATGAGATATTATTTTATGTTAATATCTAGATCTGTTCCTCCTAGGGATCAAAACATATCCAAATAAACGGATAAAATAAGTCGGTGACAATTGCGAAACTTCAATGATTTGAAGGGATTGTCATCTTCTCCATTGATCGGACTTTCAAGGGATCGCCCCTTGTCAGGAGAAGGATTTGTAGAAAAAGGAGGGTTGGGTGCTCATACCCCGAGGTAGTCTTCGACAGTCAAGTCTAAATGGAGGGGAGAGCAAGGAGGAGAACGAGAGAGGGTGGAAGAGAGTGAAAAGGATTCCAAGTGAGAGTGATGCATAAGTAAACAGTCTCAGTGAAATCAAAGTAGCGTACTGGATACTATATTTTAAATACTAGATTGCCTCGCTGTGAATTAAGGTTCTCCTTATATAGTCCCAAGGTCATTAATCAGGAGGAGCCAATTGGTTGCCTGCATGTAGGCAATAGGGCACCAGCATGAATACAATTCAACTAGAGACAGTAAGGTGCTAGCTTTTAGAACCTTGTAAGTTTTTTGGAAAGCTGATTTTTACCGTCAAATCACTAGGTGGTTAAAGCTAACAATTGACTATTGTTGACAATTGAGTCTCATTGAGCGTTTGCTATATGGCACATGTGTATTATCAACAAAAATTCATCAAATTTAACTTTAATATTCCAAATCATTAAATAATATATATATATTGAAAATGTCAATATATTTGTGTTTTTTTTTTGAGCTAAAGGGGATAAACCCTAGTTTCTGCCCAGGTAGGACATACACGGGCTGGATTATCAGCCAGAATGCCTTTTCTACCAAATCCCATGCACTCACCACACCGGAGGATTTGAGCAAATACGTTGTCTGCAGTCGCGAAGGGCCTCTCCGGCCCAGGCCTTTGGCTATATTTGTGTTTTTTTAAATTAAATTAAATTAATTTAATTTCTCATTTTCTCCTCATTTACATTTTATTATATTTTTTCTCTAAAATCCAAAGCATTTCCAATTTTCCATATCCTTAGCCAAACCACAACGTTTCCTTTCCCTCCTCTTCGTCCTCCTCTGCGAGATGCTCGAAATCCAATCCCAGCCACGCATTACGCTTCCTCTCCGCCTACTTCCTGCTTCTCCAACTCCCCCTCCTTCCGTTCTCCTCCTTGATCACCGTTTCCCGCGCCGGCGCTTCCCCCGGGTGCGCTGTTGCAGTGGCGGAGGAAATGGCGGCAGTACGAAGCCGCAGCAGCTTCAACAGAGGAGGGCGTATCCGTTTGATGAGATAGAGCCGAGATGGCAGAGGTATTGGGAGGAGAATCGCACTTTCCGCACCCCCGACGACGACCTCGACATGTCCAAACCCAAGTGCTACATCCTCGACATGTTCCCCTACCCCAGGTACCCCCTCAATTCCATGAATTTGTTGAATTTTTCGTAAAGTTTTGTTTTTGGTTTGCAAAACATGGGAAAAGTGGCTCTTTGTGTGTGTGTGTGTGTGTGTGTGTGTGTGTCTGTGCTGGTTGTGGAGCTTGATTCTGATTCATTCCCTATTGGTTGTATGATGAAAAGTATGGTCTTTTTTTGTACAAGTATGGGGATGTTGAACACTTCCCTTCTAAACTATATTATGGTGTAACTTTGTGGGAGAACAAGTGGCTAAGAACTCACTCTGTATTGCTTTCTTGAAATCAGTTGTTCAATGCTTAGGATTAATTGAGTGTTCAACTTGATTCTGCTTCTAGTTTTATGTTTTGCCAAAGTGTTTACTAGAAATACCAATGGTGCAGTGGAGCGGGATTGCATGTTGGCCATCCCCTTGGGTATACTGCCACTGACATTTTATCAAGATACAAGCGCATGAAAGGTTATAATGTTCTTCATCCAATGGGGTGGGATGCGTTTGGTCTCCCTGCTGAACAATATGCTATTGAGGTCTGCCTTTCATCTTTGTTTTGTATCTTATCGGTTTTGGTTCCTTGCTGATTTTACTTCTTGTACACAGACTGGAACCCACCCAAAGGTTACGACAATGCTAAATATTGATCGCTTCAGATCACAGGTATTTTTTAGTTCATCCTCTTATCAAAAAAGGCCTTGATCAGACTATATTTCAGCTGGTAATAGTCTAATAGTTTGTTTAGTCTGTGGGCCTAGTGTAGGAAAGTGCCAATTCATCATTTTTTATATCAGCTGTTAAGTGCATATATCTTTTTGGATGATTTATTTTGGTTCTTTTGCAGCTTAAATCATTAGGTTTCTCTTATGATTGGGATCGTGAACTTTCCACCACTGATCCAGAGTACTATAAATGGACGCAGTGGATATTTCTTCAACTGTTGAAGAGAGGACTTGCCTATCAGGTCTTGCACATCATTCTATTATATATGTTAAGTTTTTCCTTATTTACTCTTGGATTATGCTGTTCACTCACAAGTGTTAGGTGTTATTCGCATTTGAATTGGTTGTTCTTTTTCCGGTACATGAATTCCACTACTCTTAGTTGTTCCTTTTTCTATAGATAGGCTGAAGTACCTGTCAATTGGTGCCCTGCTCTTGGCACTGTTTTAGCAAACGAAGAGGTTGTGGATGGGGTTAGTGAGCGTGGTGGCTTCCCTGTAATAAGAAAGGTAAGGAAACCAAGTTGATTAGATCAAATCAAACATGCTTATTTTTAATGCCTGATGATTTCGGCATTAGTTTCATGCATGTTTCTGATGTACATTAACTTTATGATTGCTTATAGACATTCATATTGTTATAGTGCTAACCATTTTGTTAATCAGCCTATGCGTCAATGGATGCTGAAGATTACTTCTTATGCGGAACGTCTTCTTGAAGATTTGGATGACCTTGACTGGCCAGAAAGTATAAAAGAAATGCAGCGAAATTGGATAGGACGGTCTGAAGGTGCTGAGTTAGAGTTTTCGGTACTTGGTTCTGATGAACAGGAGCAGGGATTAAAGCTATTAGTTTATACAACAAGACCAGATACCATATTCGGTGCAACGTATGCTCTGCTTGTTCTTGTGGATGAAAATCTATTTGTTTCTCACATGAATGAGGAATTCCAATGAACTTCCAAAATTTTGGTCACTATGATATGTTTATTGTCTGCAGATATCTTGTAGTTGCTCCTGAACATTTCTCGCTATCATCTTTGGTGTCCAAGGAACAAGAAAAATATGTAAATACATCAGTTCCTTTGTTAAACCAGCTATTTAAATACCAGTAAGCTCAATTAATGATTGCCTAAGAGCAGGTGGAGGAATACAGAGAGCTTGCAGCAAGGAAAAGTGAACTTGAGAGAACTGATCTCCAGAAGGAAAAAACTGGAGTATTTACTGGTTCTTATGCTAAGAATCCTGCTACTGGGGAACCCATCCCTGTATGGGTAGCTGATTATGTCTTAGGAAGGTTTGTCTGGATTCACTATTGATGTTGTTTTTGGTTTTTTGAGTTTATCTTCTAGTTTTTTTTTTCTTATTTGACTAGCATTTTAGTGTTTGCTCGTGCTAAAACTATTTGTATGTAGCTAAGTAACTACCAATGTATTGGTCAGTTTCTAATATGGTTGAAGCACAAATTCATGCTGGTTTCCGATTCTGTATTTGTCAGATCAGATCATGCCTGTTTCTTATCTGTGGTAACTAGCAAGATTTAGTTATCATTCTGTGCATTGATCAATGATCAGTCCAATTCATGCCTCTCTTCTCTGTGAATTCACTGTGATCTTTATTAGATTTGTTGGTTGGTATGTAATGTTTACAGTTCAAGTTTCTGTAACTATTAAAATACATGCAGTTATGGCACTGGAGCAATTATGGCGGTACCTGCACATGATTCTCGTGACTATGAGTTTGCTGTAAAGTACAAAATTCCTATAATTAGGGTTGTGGAGCCAGCTGGAACAAGTTTTGATCTTGATGGACCGTATGTAGATGATGGCGTCCTTGTAAATTCCTCTAACATGTCATCTGACCTGAATATCAATGGTCTGATGTGCAAAGACGCTGCCACAAAAGTCATAGATTGGCTTGAAAGAACTGGTCATGGGAGTAAAAAGGTAGTGTCTTGATTATTCTGGCTGTATCTGCTATCCATTTTTGGTTTATATATGATATATTGCTTATTCACTGAAACCATTAGACTTCTATAGGTAAATTACAAGTTGAGGGATTGGCTGTTTGCTCGTCAACGCTATTGGGGGGAGCCTTTTCCAGTGATTTTCCTAAATGAGACTGGTGAACTTATCCCTCTTCCAGAAAGTGAGCTGCCACTCACTCTCCCTGAACTGGAGGATTTCACTCCTACTGGGACGGGAGAACCTCCGTTAGCTAAAGCAAAAACTTGGGTATGTTCATCAAAAGATATGAGCATTACTATACTTTCAGCTTAAATAATTTCTTTGTTTTTGGCTTTTGATTATTACCAGTTTTCAACTCACTCAATAATTTGATAATATGGAGATGTTCAACTGCAGCTACATGTGTATGTTTGTGTTAGTAAAGCATCCTTCTTTGCATAGAACATGATAAAAGAAGTATGGTATTTAATTCTCAAGTGTGTATAATAAGTGTGTATAACCTTTCGACTGGACCTTATTTTTTCTACTGTGTCTAAGAACCGCCTTAAAGCAAACCTGAACAGGCCCCATTAATAGGTTACCAATTGTGCATCAAATAGCCAAACTGATTTTACTAGATTTTGTTGATAATCTAACAGAACTATTTTAATCAGCTAAAAAAAAATGGACAAGAATGTTGTTTGTGAAGTACATAAGTTTCTCCTCAGACTTCTTGATTAGATAACTCTTCTCAGGTGATCTTGCCTATGACTTTGTGTCTCACTTTTCTTATTGCAGTGGTTTTTGTGTTGTTATGTAATCAAACATCTGATATCTCTAGTAAGAAATGTCATTTTTCAGGTCAATACTATTGATCCTATCTCTGGGAAACCTGCAACACGAGAAACAAATACAATGCCACAATGGGCTGGATCTTGCTGGTAAGTCCAATTTCGACCATACGAGCATAATCTGAAAATATATTTTTCACTTTGGGAATTCTGACCATTTGTTTCTTCTTTTGAGAATGTCTTCTTGTTCCATGAATGTGTTCTTTTAATGATGTTTTTTATTTTTTTCAAAAGAGGTGTGAAACAAGTGTAAGATCTAAAACTAGAAATGAATGAACCTTATTGATTTATGAGATAAATTGTTTCTTTTAAGTGTATTCTGAGCAGAAGAGATGCTAATTTGAAGATTGGAATCTTAGATCTCTTGTTATATGATTTAGACACTGATAACAGTTCTACATTGAATTTATATTGGATCTTGTTTCACTTATGCGACTATTTATGACAAGAAAGCCATTATTTTTAACATAATAATTGTATCAGTTGATATGTAGAGCTTGGTTCTTTGCATTTTGCAAACAGGTACTATCTGAGATTTATGGATCCAAAAAATTCCACTGCACTTGTTGACAAAGTCAAAGAGAGGTTTGTAGGAGTTATATTTCTATTTTCACTATACTGTATATTAAATATCTATGGGCTAAATCTTTCATGACTGGATTTCCTCAGATACTGGAGCCCTGTGGATATTTATGTTGGTGGAGCTGAACATTCTGTCCTGCACTTGCTTTATGCAAGGTTTTGGCACAAGGTTTTCCTCAATCCAATACATGTGCAAATACTTGACCAAAAAAATGTTGAACAATTGGTGCTAATTGATTTAATGTATCCCTTTTTTATATTTGTGTAGTCATCTTTCTGTTGCCGTGCACATTTATATCTTAGAATGGTTTTTAGTCATTACCTTTCTTTTCATTTCATCATCTTTTTATACATATTGTAAACAATTCTTGTCATTTGCAGATGTTTGAATCATGCAGTTCTGTGATCTTTTTGAGTTATTCATTATTTTTGTCATAAAACTTTAAAACCTCTGTGTCCAAGTATTTATGCTGTTGATTTTCTGTTTGTTTTTCTTATAAAATTACTCTAAATCTTCAGGTCCTTTATGATATAGGTGTTGTTTCCACCATTGAACCTTTCCAATGCCTTATAAATCAAGGATTAATACTTGGAGAAGTAAGTAAATATATGTTCCTGTTATAAAGAGTACCATATCCATTGTTTTAAATTTCTAATGGATTGAGTAACAGGTTGAATATACAGCATACAGAGATAAAGTAGGTACATTACTGTCTGCTGATTCTGTTTCTGATGTGGGTGAGTATACTCAAGAGAGGATACCTGTAGAAAAGGTTTGCCCTGACAGTTTTTTCTTGTTGCATAATCAAATATCAAAGTTATAGATCTGAAGGTTCTATTTTTTAGCAATCTTATGTGGAAATTTCCGATAGACTGATATATGTAAATTATTCATGTAGGTCACAAAAGCTGGTGATTTTCATGTGTTGAAAGATGATCCAAGCATTCAATTAATTTCCCGATCCTATAAAATGAGTAAAAGTAGAGGGAACGTAATCAATCCGGATGATGTTGTTTCCGAATATGGTGCAGATTCTCTTCGTTTGTATGAGATGTTCATGGGACCATTGAGGTAGTTTCCTTGTTCTATTCTTTGTTTTCCATACTTCCCAATATAATGTCCTGAAATTAGATTTATTATCATTTACCTTTACTTTTCAGGGATTCAAAAACGTGGAGTACAGGTGGAATTGAAGGTGTGCATAGATTCTTAGCGAGGATTTGGAGGCTTATTGTTGGTGCGCCCTTGCCTGATGGATCTTACAGGGAAGGGACTGTTGTCACTGATAGTAAACCTACTTTGGAACAGCTCCGTTTTCTTCATAAGTGCATCGACAAGGTTAGATTACTTTTCATCTTTTGCAGTGCCTTTGACCTTACTGGACAAACGAGTTTGACTGAGTAAAGTGACTATCATCTTAGAAACCAAAATATTCTGGTTTTTTCCCTATATCTAATAAATTCAAGCTTTTCCTGTATAATCATTTAGGTTTTTCTGGAAGGTGAACTTTGTGATCCCTTACCTCTTCTACCATTCCTATAAATATATCCCCGTATCTGTAGACAGACAACATCAAGCAACAATATTATTTCTTCTTACTAGGCATTATGACCAGAATTTAATGGCAGCTGTAAATATGTAGGATTTCCATTTGCTTCCCTGTTCAAAACTCTATAAACCTGACATTCTTGTAGCTTGTTTTTCTCTGTACCTTCATTTCTTATGCTTAACAATTTTCATGTTTGGTTGTGTCAAAGTACACAATTTTTTTCAAAATAAAGTTTCACAATCTTTAATTCATTCCCTATTTGATATTTTTATTACATTGGTGCACATGGATATTTTCTCCTCAACCTATCGTCTGAAGGTCTCGGAAGAAATTCAAGAAACAAGATTCAACACAGGAATCTCTGCTATGATGGAATTCATCAATGCTGCCTACAAGGTACCTCCAAGTTCGCAGTTTCATAGATTCTGTTAACTGTAGAAAGCTTAGTTAAATATTAGGAAACAAATTTGGTATGCAAAACTTCTACTTTTATTTGCTTGGACATTCTTCTTGATCAAGCATGATATTCCACTTTGCTTTCTGAATTATTATTGTGTGCGAAGGAATTTATAATATCAACTATTTCTCTTGGTTTATTACCATTCAGTTTGGTACTTCATACAAGTGCTTTGTGCAAGCTCTTGATTGGGATTTTGTTATTTTGTTATTTTGATGGTTGATGAAGGTAAATAATATGAGCTTTTTTGTGTTCTCTATATGTGTATAGTGGGATAATCATCCGAAACCAATTGTCGAGGCATTTATTTTGTTGCTTTCACCTTTTGCGCCACACATGGCGGAGGAGCTGTGGTTTCGCTTGGGACATTCATGTTCATTGGCATATGAACGTTTTCCAATGGTACTTTTCTTGTTGATTATTTTGATTTGTTACATCTCTAATCTGTGGATGCTTTATTTCTATTTTGACCATAAAGAGTTGTGACTTAACATGATCAAATCAAAGTAGGTCTTCACATAATTTTTTTTTTTCCAAAGAGGACTTTATATTTCAATAATTTATTTAGCTTTAAATAAGTGTCCTTGGGCAAAGCTTTTCATATGCTGAAGCATGAGCTCGCATTTATTTGAACTTCAAAGTTTATATTGATACATGTATTTCAAGACCATGCAGGAACTTTTGATAGGATGCCTTGGATGGATCAATGAAAAATTGATACCTATATATGACTGGGAAAATTTTATTAGGCTTTTCCCTCTTTCTTCACTTTGCCCAGTGACGTTCAAGTGATATGTTGTTGAATTAAACTTGTTCAACTAATTATCATGATTTAAATGTCAGAAGATGAAAGGTTGTATAATCCAATATTAATATAAATATTTATTTATTTTTTCATTTGTGACAATGATCCTTGTGTTACTTGGAATACAGGCCAAAAGTGAGTATTTGAAAGATTCAAGCATAGTGTTGCCTGTCCAGATCAACGGGAAAACCAGGGGCACCATATTAGTCGATGAAGAATGCTCAGAAGATGAGGCCTTCAAGTTGGCATCACTTGACGAAAAGCTTTCCAAGTATTTACATGGGAAAGCAATCAGAAAAAGAATTTATGTTCCAAGAAGAATCTTAAATGTGATCTTGGATCAACAAAAGGTACATGCATGATCTTCGTTGTCCATGTTGCTAATTATTTTGGATAGGGTGTTGTATGTGTTATTATCTGTTCATTTGACCATCAATATATTCTTTCAATCTTAATGTTATAAAGTACTTTATGATCTATGTCCATAGCAAGAGATCGATAAAGATTTCTTAGCTTTTCCCAACACATAACTGAGTACACTGTTCATTGGCCAGTGTTTTATGTTTTCCATGATAATGGTGGTGTGAGGTGAAGGTTTTATGTGAAAGCCGTGATGCTCCTTTTATTTCTTACACTTAGATCACAGAGCAAATTATTCTTTACAAGAGAAATCACAAAAAAAAATATATATATATGAAGAAATTAACTGATTCCTACCAAAATCAATACTCTATTTGTTTGAGAGACCTAAGAGCTTCTAACAAGACTGGCCTAAACCTTGTGATATCTAGCTTTACTTTTTGTCTGTCAAGAAATATAGACCACAGAGCATTCCATCCTTGCTTCTGAACTGATTGAGGATCTGTGAATACTGCATGGTCTCTTGGGTATTGCTCTATCAATGAGCTCTCTTCTTCCTTTATCTCATACTCTAGATACCTTATTCCCATATCGGGAGCTGGCTCTCCAAAATCATGTCTACAAGCCCATTTTAGGCCTCCCCAAGGAATTATCTGTATCAGTGTTGCATTTGTTGGGAGGAAAATCATGTTTGCAAGGCCAGCACCATGCACTCCCATCATCACATCACATGAGTTCACTGTATGTGCAAATGTAGTTAAGTTCCTTGTTTCTTCAGGCCCTGCTGTGACAACTTTGTAACCCAATCTTCGTGCCATCTGAATCACTTGTTTTGCATTTGTTATGGATCGAGATCCCTTTCTCAATAGGATCAGTAACCTAGGTTTTCTCCTTGATTGAGCTGCAATCACCTTGGTAAACCCTCTTTCTAGAGATAAGCTTTCCCTTATGAGCTCTCTGAAATCAGCCATGGAGTAGCCATTTGGTGACTTTGAAGGATCAATCCCCATTACTTTGTCACTCTGGAGACCCACATGCACATTCTGGAAGCAATGCACCATGGTATCAGTATCGATGTTGATGATCTCATACCGAGAAAGTTGTTTTAGAATCAGCTGGTATTTATTGATCCACTTTGAATTAAAATCTGTTGCTAGAAATTGGACTTCCCCATGGTACTGACGCGCTGTTGTGAAGAGGGGGATTAACACATCGGTGAAGTCATGGAAGAAATTGCCAAGGAATCCACCTGTAGAGAAGACAACAGCAGGCACACTGTGGTTGATGTGACAATGAGTATTTTCCCTGAAACTTTCTGATGATCTGAGGGTTATTTCTTTGATTTGCTCCATGATATTTGCTTCCCATTTCCGAGCATATGGTCTGATCTTCCATGTTACATTTGAAGAACTGAGCTGTGATGATGAAGGTGATAAAATGACAGAGGATTTTCCGAGAACCCTAACATCCCCATGTATGTAGCAGGTATCTGATCGTTCGCCTGAGAAGTCACAGATGATACTGCTCTGTGGAATAAATCCCCCTGCAATTTGGACCGAAAGTTAGAGGGTGATGTTTCCAAATCCGTGGTGGTCATCATAAAACTATTGATTGAAAACTATGCCACCAAGTTCTATTGGTTATTATAAATACACTTTCAGTTATAGAATCTACGACTCACCGGTGGTTGTCTTGTTTCCCTCGATGTTTGCTTTTACAATGAGGGGCTGGGACTTCTCTTGGAAATCTATATTAAATGCACATTAGTTATTAAATTGTTGTTTTGGGATGCAATAGATACTAAAGGTTGGAGTTCAGTAGAATACTTCAAACTATACACTTAATGATATTTCTGTTATTTGACACTAGCTTTATATTCGCAAAAAGGATTCATTTTCTTGTTTTTTGCCTTATTGAGATATTAACACGAGCTAGTTAATCATTGAAAGTGAGATGCATTTGGATAAACACTCACACTCACTATATCTTGTGTGATTCGGCTCCTGTTTCTTCTCATTTGAGTCAAGGACTAGCTCTATGGTTTTATTATCTGCATGAAATTTTTGACAAGGACCGGTTATTTATATGAATCAACAGCATAAGGTGATGTAATTGAAGGTTTATAGCTACCATTTCTCGTGTAATCCGGCTGCTGTTTCTTCTCATTTGAAGCATTGACCAATACTGCAGTGTTAGTATCTGGATGAAATGTTCGACAAGGACCGGTTATTTATATGAATCAGCAATGTAAGGTGATGCAATTGAAAGTTTATCGCTACCTTTTCTCATCTGATCTGGCTGTTGTTTCTTCTCATTTGCCACATTGGCTAGCACCGCAGTTTTAGTATCTGCATGAAATGTTCCGCATGAACTGGTAATTTACATGAATCAACAGCATGTTGCCACGCAATTGAATGTAACACCTACCATTTCTCGTATAATTTTGCTGTTGTTTCATCCCATTTGAGTCATTGACAAACACTGCAGTCTTAGTATCTGCATGCAATGTTTAACAGGAATCTGTCAATGGTATATATATAACATGATGCTGTCGAAAAGTTTACACCCTGTTGTTTCGTCTCAACTAGCTCTGCATGAAATGTTTGTTAGACAATCCGATTATCGTAAACCTGAACTCATACTTGTTTTCATACTATTTCACTAACCTACATCGGTTTTGCTTTCTTCTTCGGTTTCCTCTGATTCAAGACGCATTATCTGCATTCCGATCTCTGCATCACATTTACCTCATGATCAATAAAGATAGAATCTCAATTGGCCATGTGAATGCTGCAAGTGAAAGTAGTCTTCTTTTCTTTGGAGTTCAAGTAGAAGAGCGCATTGATGACAACTAGATATAAAAAGAACGACTCAAATCGTAGCCCAACTTCTTTATATAGTTTGAAGTAGGGCTGTAAACGGGCCAAGCTTGATCGGCTTGGGCCTAGTTTGAATTCGGCTCGAAATAGCCGAGCTCGAAATTAGCTCAAATAAGTTTGCTTGAGCTCGGTTCGATTTTAATTTCGAAAGCTCGAGCTCAGCAAGCTCGAAATTAATAACTCAATTATAATTTTGAAATCTCGGATTTAGTTTGAAATTAAAAATTTATTTATAAATTAAATTTTCTATACTATATGTTATATATCAATACCAAATATTATATATTTTATTCATATATTATAATATTTATTAATATTTATTATTTTTTATGAATATTTATATTATATATTAATATATTAATATTAAATTTCGAGCTTTCGAGCTTAAAATTGAAGCTCGAGCTCGGCTCGAAAGCTCAAAATTTTCCGAGCCAAGCTCGAGCTTTTAGTGAGTCAATCTCGAGCTGCTTACGAACAACTTGATCGTTTGACGACCCTAGTTTGAAGTCAATGCTTATAATAATAAGGCTTTGATTCAAGTTGAAGAGAGAGGAAAAGTGTCACATTTTGCTTTGCTTTTTTGAACACCTTGCTCCACTAGTCTATCACATGAATTCATATCAAGTGGAAGAGTTTTTCTTTTCTTTTTTTTTTTTTCATTTTTCTTGGCTTGGTTTGGAGCTTGAGGTGGGTGGGTGGGTGATCACATCATGAATATGGACCACCATTTGATTCTTTTCTAAAATATAACAAACATTAAGATGGTTCTAACTAAACATTTGGTTAGTATAAAAAGTGGGAGCAAATGGTTTGGTCTTTTTCATAGTGGACCACTTTATTCTTATCTATCATCTCTCTTTGTTCATGCCTTCTCCTCCTTTCCTTTGTTCTCTCTCTCTCAAAAGAAAAAATAAATAAATAAAATAATTATACTAAACTCCAATTAAGAGCTAATGAAGCACATTGTAGGTATGTGTTTGGCGACATGACATGAAACCATTGGATGTGCCTCGATCCAATGGTTTCATGTCATGATTCGTGTGATTTCGTCGTCTAATATAGCATTGCTCATGTGTTTGATGGAGCATATTATTTTGAATATATATATATATATATATATATATATATATAGAGGCCTGATGCTATCAGGCCGGCCGGAAGGGTTAATTTGCGGTCGCGCTGATGTGGCGAGGTGATGTGGCGGGTTTATTATTAAAAAAATTGATTTTCCTCTCTCTTCTCACCTGCGCACCTGTCCCTGTCCCCCTCTTCCCCTTTCCACCTCGTGTCGCGAGCTCCTTCAGAGACGACCGGATCGGAGAAGGAGAACGAGAACGGTAGCGGCGCCGACGAGCATGGTGACGTGCGAGAAGCTGGACCGGATGGCGAGCTGGGTTGGGGCAAGCATGGCGTCGGCCTTCTTCGCGGTGGCCACCCCGAGAGGGCATCGGAGGAATTCAACGGATTTCGTCGCTGTTGAGACTGCGCTGTTTCTCAAGGCTTGTGGTCTTTGCAAACGTAGGCTTGGACCTGGGAGAGATATCTTCATGTATAGGTACTTACACGCTTCTCTTCGTCTTAATCTTAAAAAAAAAACAACATCATTTATCATTTGTTTTAGTGATTCTTTCTTCTATAAATTGGGATTTTATGTGGATAGGTTGGATCTTCATGTATAGGTATTGCATGTCTTCCTTTTAGTTTCTTCTGGGATATGTTTGGGTGTGAAAAGATTGGATTTTGGTCGTCTTCTTTTTTCCATCTTCATGAATAGGTGAAGGTGATGCATCCCTTATATTTTTTTCCGGTTCTTTTAACTTTTTTGTGGTTGGAAAAAAGTTTATTATTTCATTTACTGGGAAGTACCTCCTTGGGTTTCTTGATGTGATTTTTATGAACAAAAATGATGCTTTTTGGTTCAATTTTCCTTGAATATATATATATATGCTTCTGATTTTGTTGGTTCAATTTTTCTCAATTTCTTAGAAAAATCTGAGTTACTGTATGCTGCAGAGTTAAAGAAATACAGTAGCCTGGGAATCAATTATTCAAAGGCTTAAGGCAAAACACATTGGTGGCTGCTCAGAATTCTCCAACTGTAGGTGCCAATACTTATCTTTTGTAGTTCCCCAGATTAGAAAGAAGAGAGAAATGCAGACACTGTGATTGTACCCCTCTAATATCTCATTATTACAAATTGGCTCATGTGAAGTCTCTATTTATCTAAATTTATCTTGCAAATTTCAGCTGTATATATATATATTCTTACTAATTAGATATTATTTTTTTGAAAATGCTTTTAAGCTCTTGAGTGTAGAAGACACCATTCAGTATAATATCTCAACAAGAAATTTGTGGAAAAATTTATTCTTCAACAAAGCTTCTCAAATTGAAAGATCGAGAATATATTGCATAGTGATTGTCACACTTTAACTCCGTGCATTGTCATGAACTCCTTGCAGCAGCAGTTCACCTTCATAGGCAACAATCTTTCTGAAATGCAGAAAGAAGAGAGACAACAAAGCTCAGACAATACGATATGGCAAAACATACATGTGAAAGTAACATTCAAAAATGCAAACTGAGGGTGAGACATACAAATAACAAGCTTTTTCCAGTATATCAATACTTAAATTTAGTTTGATTAGAATACTAAAATTCCCATGCGTTGAGGGAAAATGTATGGTCTGTCGAATAATTAGATGACGACATTGTCTCAAACTACAAACTCAGGGTCCTAATAAACAAAATGCTAGTGTTAGAATTCATATGAGAGTATCAGAACGCAATCTTCAAAGCACAAAGAACAGCCACCATTAATTACATACAACTTAAACATAAACAAGGAACTATAAAGAAGTACATGATTCCATGAAATCACTTCCAATTACCGTCATAGAGATCAATTATGACTGAATATAGGACCATCTTACAACTTTAATTTCAAAATTAACCAAAAGGCACTTAAACAAGTAGATCCCAAAATTCAGTTAATTCTGAGAGTAGTCACGATATATGACAGTAAATAGATAAAACACCGATGAATCTAACTACAAAAAATGGAGCACTTTTAGTCAAAATAAAGGAATTTAACCAAAATTTCATGAATTCTTCGTCAAATTGGAGAAAAGAAAAGAAATAAACAGAAAGAAAAATTGGACAAAGGAACTAAGACAAGTAAATAGATGTGCAATTTAGGAGGAGGGCGTACGATGAAGCGCTTTGGTAGAACTTGGCGCTTGTAGTGGTTTCCATTTACGCCGGGCGGGAGGCCAAGTTGGGAGGGATGAGGACATTGACCAGTAATTCACCATCGAGGGTCGCCGCCAGAGTCGTGACGCCACGCCGCCGCCCTCTTCGCACTCTGTGGATCGACCTCGTCTCCCATCAATCTGCTGCCTCTCTCTCTCTCTCCCATCAAAATAAAGAACTTAAAGTGGTCGAATAGTCGAGATGGCGGATGGGGCGGGGCCGGCCTCTCTTTGGCATCTTTTCTGGCCCGATAAGGGTTAAACAAAGATTTACAAAGAACAACAACATAAGCTACATCCACACACCAAATCAAAGGCTTGCATACGGAATCTAGAAAACAATACGCGATCGGAGGATGAGAAGGAGTACCACCAGAGGATCAAACAGTGAGCGCCTGGGGCTTGGGGGCGTCATCGTCAGGGGCGTCGTGGACGATGGCCTTTGTCAGCATGAGGGGGCGATCCTTAGCCTCCCCATCGTCCTCATCCTCAAAGTCAGTGGTGCTAAGATTGATGCAGGAGCACCGCTACAGCCACCGCGAAGAAGGCCGACGCCATGCTTGCCCCAACCCAGCTCGCCATCCGGTCCAGCTTCTCAAGACGCCACCATGCCTGCCGGGCGCCACGCTACCGCTCTTGTTTCCTTCTCCGCTCGTCGCCTCTCAAGGAGCTCAAGCGACACGAGGTGGAAAGGGGAAGAGGGGGGACAGGACAAAGGTGCCAAGTGAGAAGAGATAGGAAAATCGGGATTTTTTAATAATAAACCCGCCTACATCACCTCGCCACGCCACACGTAACCAGAATTAACCTTTTCCGCCGCCTGATAGCAGCATCGTACTCAGATATATATATATATATATATATATATATATATATATATAGAATGGAATCAATTCATATGAAGAAAAAGATTAAATAAAATGGTAAGTGATAACCTCCACTTATAGAGGAAATAATAGAACATAGTTTGTTGAAACTAATTTGGAGATGCTCCATTTATTTAGTTTCAAAATAATCTTTTTTTTTTTAACAACATGAATAATGTGAGTTTTCTTTCAAACAATGAAGGTGGTCCACTAGTTAACAAAGCTTTGCTTTCAAACAATCAAAACTTGATCATTTTAAGTTATATATATGATCAAGATAAAAAGAACTTCAACCAATTTTCACAAGTAAAATTGGCTAATCCGTCTATTCCCTCTCACAAAGAAAGGTTGAGGGTTTAAACCACACCGTGAGTGTGTTTCTAGCGACTTGTTCACATTTATTAAAAAAAAAAAAAACCTTCAAGTTCATTGAAAAAACAAACAAAAATTGAAAAAACAAACAAAAAGAAGAAGAAGAAATTCAAGTTCAAACACCAAGCTTAGAACAAGATTGAGAGTTCTTGAAGAAGATGAAGAGTATACCTGGTTTATTGGAATCCTTCATTTCTTTCACTGTTGATAAAGGAACAAGAGCTTCCCTGATTGGCAATTGCAAACTCACTGCTAAATTATATACATATATATCACCTCCTTCATCAACCAAAGCTCCAAAACCCTACCTCTATGCATGAATTCTATCTATCTATATACATAATTCATCAGTAATTAAAACACTAGCTTCATGCATGAATTTTATGGAGTAGAGAAGAAGAAGAAGAAGAAGAAGAAGAAGAGCTTACTGTTGTTATCCAAGGACTGTGAGCTGAACATGGGAAGACCAACCATAATGATCATGGGCACCAAAACACATGCAAGAACAGCCATGCAGCCAAGCTTCTCAGGCTTTAGTCTTCCAAAACTTTTGCATGGCTCCATGTTAATATTGCACCTCTCTCTCTCTCTCCCTCTATTCTAAGCTTCCAATGTTTAGCAGCAAAAGAGTAGTGGAAGTGGTGAAAGAGATGAATAAAAAGGCAAGTGATGAGAGGTCTCTATCCAAAGTTCACAAGCAACAAATTAAGGAAAGATATCAACAGTATTAATTAATTAATACACAAATCTTCTAAACAAATAATTAAGGAATTCAGATTACTAATCATGGCTTCTGATTAAAAGTGGTTGAGTGCTCTCTTAGGAAAGCATAGAATTATAATTTGCATGAGTTGCAAGTAAAGGTTCTACAGCTCTAAATAGCTAGGACTTGGTTGAGTCTCCAATATTGGCAACTTGCTTCATACTTTGTTTGACTATTGATAATTTTAAAACATTTATATATAGTCTTCTCCCTCATGTGTCAAAATATCCACCAGCCATTGAATTCTTCTTGTGGTTGATTTATATCTTAATTATGGTAAAACTTTAATCAATCCTTTACTTTTTTCCATTGAAACATCACAATTGAAAACATCTCTTTCTTATCATCATTATAAGAAATAAACAATAGGAAAGTGAAAACAACTCTCTTCTTTGCATCTCTTTCTTATTGTATATATGAGATTAAACAATATTTAAAGAGGGTTTAAAAAATAGCATTTAATATAATGTATGGGGTTAAATAATTTGTAGAAATCCTTATTAATAATTAACTATTTATGATGGATCAATGATTAATTATTAAAGTATCCTTTATAAGTTGTTAAGAGGGTTGTGGTCCTAAAACGAGAGATTATCACGTTCTAATTTTCCTCCCCATCTATCGATCTAAAAAACAGTTCCATAAAAAACCTTTTCTCTTTGTTTTGAATCCTTAAAGAATACAATGAGAACCACAATACCATATATATGATTCAGAGAGAGAAACAAAAATGAAAATGAGAGATGTTAACAGCTTACCAACAATGGGCACTGAAATGAAGCATGGTTGATATCTTGTTTTCATGCTTGTCTTCTATACACTAATAACTCTATGAAGCATGATATATATTCATTGTGACATTACATCAGATTGATTAATAATTATAATAACATTCTTCTCTATATGTCTCTACCATTGATGCAATGAAAGGAAAATAGAGGACAAGATGAGAAAGTTTTGTCAACATATTTTCCACATTCAACCAAACACACACAACACAAAGAAGACAAAAGAAAAAAACAATAAAAAGAGATTCTTATTTTTCTTTACTTCTGTTTTGTTTTTCACAATGTATTAAAACTATGATATTTAGCTTCAGATCGCTATCGTTTGATAACAATTAAGACTACAAACTTGAAAAATATTAAATATATGAAAGGATCATGTGAAGAGAGAAAATATCTAAGACCTACGTATATTAGATGTTGAGTGAAATTTTGTTTTTAACATAGCGACATGAAGACAAAGAATCCATATTACCGACCCCATCTAGTATGGATTAAGGCTTAGTTGTTATTGTAGAGATTTAAGAGGTTTATATCTTACATTCATTTGAAGGTATTAATTATCAAGAAGGCTAACATCCAACAAATAAGCTTAACTAGTAGTATGACTTAACACACAAAACATATGATTTAGTATTCAAATGAGACACTAATCACCACTAATTACAAGGCCCATAATGGTTGGGCCAGTTCATTTGGGCCGTACTGGGCCTGGTCTCTGAGCCCACTTCCAAACCTTCATTAACCTTAATTAAGGCATATAAGTCTCTAATTGCTTGCATTTAGTTCTAGACTTGAGTGACAACAAAATTTAATATCAATTATTTAAATTTCTTTATGGTTTGATTCTTTTAACTCGATTTTGGCAAAAATTATGTGTCTTACCTATGCATCCTAAAACACCGATTCGTTTTATAGCAAACTTTATTCGGTTGGCTTCATGTGTTATTGAGAGTCCTCATATTTGCCTCAGGTCCTTACTCGAACTATTGCCATATTGTCCTCGAAGGTCTCGTCGCTCTCATCAGCCCGTCCCGGTGTATCGTTAGGCGTTAGCAAATTCGAGGCTTCTTTTCACCAGGATTTATGCCACCTCCAGCTTTGGTCGTAAGAAAATCTAAATATATTTTAAAATTAACTAATGATGGACTCTTAATTACTCTAATACTTTGATTATGAAGATGATTGATTGCAACCTCCCAATATAAAATTGTGTAATTGGGTAGTTTCTGGTTTGATGTTGCATTCATATGCTATTAGATCCTTAATTATATTGTGATTATTTTTCTTCGATAGTCTAAACTTTTTGAAAAAAAAACTCTATAATGAAATTAAAAGAAAAATCAGTGGGGGCTGGGATTAGTGTGGGCGATGACCGCTATTACTGATGTACTATCTAGGGAAGTCCACAAGGGGTGGAATCTACTATTAATGGACACTGTCTTGAATGTGTGGTTGGAGCGAAACATATGTTTTCATGACAAATAACGTGTTTATATAAAAACAATTCATGATATTGATTTCCTAACACTTTCTTGGATTGATGCAACTTATGCATCTAAAAGTCTAAATGATCAGAATTAATCCATCAGAAGCGTTAGATTCACAGTAGGATCCATTTCCTTAAGAGAAGACTTTGAAGACACCCAAAACTGATGAAATATCTGCCGCAAGGGGGCTCAATACCCTTGTTGTACTAAATTCATCAAAGGATCTCACCTTCGTACCTTTTACGAATGATTAAAAGAGTGTGATTTATCTATTTTAATAAATAAATAAATAAATAAATAAATAAATAAATAAATAAATAAAGCGATAATAGAAAATTTTAATAATTTAGACAAAAACAGAGGATCTAGAAATCAATTCAAACTCAAGTTAAATTAGAACTTTCAACCATGAAATTTGAGTTAAATTAGAACTTTCAACCATGAAATGAGTTGGGAAGTCACATCTATATGACCAAACCTATGTATGTGCTGGACTAGGCTGGAAGGATAGTTAATCACTAAACAACATAGAACTCATTTTCATATTTCTTTATTTCTTAACTCATTATTGTAGGGGCCTTGTCATCATCTTTTGGTAATTTTTAAGTAGTTAATCTAAATAATATATATATATATATATATATATATATATATATATATATATAATATTCATAGCATTAAAAGGGGATGTAGTGCTTTTCTCATAGATTGACACATCTTAGATGAACATTATTTATACATTTATTTAATTTCCATATTGATTGTGATTGAAGAACAGAAGTGTTCTTATATATTTTATAGTACTATCATTAAGACTAATTTGATGTGCTGTCATAACTTTCCATTTATTTTATTTGATTCAATTAACATAAGTCATTGAATTTTGATGATGTATATAGAGTTTTTTTTTTTAATTCCTATTGATAAAATAAAAGGATAACATGTGGTGGTTTGGAGAAACAGAGAGAATAGTGGATCTGATTGATAGAATTATATAATTTTATAAATTTTCACTTATGAGTCATTTAACATAAATTCTTCAATATATATATTATTTAATAAAAATGAATAAATCACTTCGATAAAAGCCGATGAAAACATCGATGATTACTTGTGATGATTTGCGATAATAAATTGTACAATTTTGATTTGATACCACAATATTTTTTTTTCAAAAAATTGAATTATATTAATTAATAATATTGATTACAAAACTTGGCTCATTAAAAAAAATGTTTTTCTTTTTTTATAAATATAGACATGTCGCTAGAAGCACTCCTTAGGTGTGATTCAAACCCTCCACCTCTTCTTATGACAGGGAATGAACTACCTAACTTTTCTTATAAAAATTAATTATTTAAAAATAAATAAATAAATAAATGATACTCATATATACCTTGAATCTATTGAAATCACCATCACAATAATGCACATTCTCTAATGTTCATGCATGCAAGAAATGTCCATAAGCAATGAGTGTGAACAATCATTTTCCCTTAATTTTTTTTCAATAGTTAATATCTATACCAAACTAATATTATCTAAAGATTCTTCAACACTTCATTCTCCCCTTGGTGACAATCTCCCATGTTTTGCTCTTCACTTATTATTATTATTTTTTTTAATAAAGAAAACAACTTATACTAATATCAAATGAATGAAGTAGCTAGAAAGTCATGGATCACCACTCCATCCCCTTGAAAAGAGTCAATTCTTTGTATGTATATATCAAAGAGTTTTGATTTGTGTGTTTGTTTTCCAATATTAAGTGTAACTTAGCAGCAAAATTAAGGATGGGGTTTGAGAAAAGCTTGATTAGAATCTTCAGCAAGATGAAGCCTCAGAAGAATATTGGTTTAATTTCAGTGTTTTCTGGACTTCTTCTCTTCTTGTTCTTTGTCCTGCTCTCTGATCCTTGTATGATTTCATTCAAACTTTCTCAACAGAAATGAAAACTTTGAAAAAATTACTTTCACTAATCCTGGTTTGTTTAATTGCATGCATGCATGCAGTGAGTTTTCAGGTTTCCATTGATGCAGCTGCAACAAGCTTGGTTAGAGATTTAATTGCAGAAAGACAAATTGGTATGTATAATTTATATATACCACATTCAAGTTCTTGATATTGAGTAAGTCTTCTTTTGTTTTTGTTTGAAGAATCGAAGAACAGGAATTTGACAACAATGGAGAGAAATCAAGTGTGTGACTTCTCAAGCAGAAGAACAGATGTTTGTGAGATCAATGGTGATGTTAGGATTCATGGAAACTCTTCCACCATTCAATTCATCACTGCTAATTCTCTTTCAGAAGAAGATCATTCATGGAGAATCAAGCCTCATCCTAGAAAGGGAGACAAGATTGGAATGTTTCACATTAAGCAAATGGCATTGAAATCCTCTACTAGTTTTGATCATAATTCATGCATTATCATTCAGAGAATTTCAACAATAATTTTCTCAACATGAGGTTATATGGGGAATGATTTTATTGACATTCTCATGTCTCTTTTCCTCACTTCTCACCATTACAACAGAGAAGTGCAGTTCCTCATTGTTGACATGAAACAGTGGTGGTTCTCAAAGTATAGACTCATACTCAATCAGCTCACAAATTACAAAATCATAGATTTGGACAAGGAGAATAGAGTTCTTTGCTATCCAAAAGCAACAATTGGGCTTGAATTCCATGTGGAGATGAGCATTGATCCTTCGAGGACTCCGAAGAACAGGTGTTCAATGGAGGACTTTGCTAGAATGCTAAGGAGTTCTTACTCGCTCGAGCGGGAAATGGCAATAAGGCTCGAAGAAAACATCGTCAAGAAGCCTAGGCTCATGATCATAGCGAGGAAGTGGTCGAGGTCATTCACTAATATAGGGGAGATTGTTCGGATGGCGGAAGGACTAGGCTTCGAGGCGGTGGTTGCAGAGTGTGATGTGAAGTCTAACTTAACCGAGTTTGCGAAAACCATGAATTCTTTCGATGTGTTGATGGGTGTTCATGGGGCAGGTCTTACAAACCTTGTGTTCCTTCCTAGTAATGCAATTGTCATTCAAGTAGTTCCTTTAGGGGGTTTGGGAGGGTTATCATGGGAGGATTTTGGAAGGCCTTCAATTGACATGAAGTTAAGGTACTTGCAGTATGAGATTAGTGAAGATGAGAGTACTTTGATTGAAGAGTACCCTAAAGACCATCCTGTTTTTAAGGATCCTTCTTCAATTAAGAAACAAGGATGGCTTTCTTTGAGGGAAATATACTTGATCAAGCAAAATGTCAAGCTTGATGTCAAAAGGTTCAAGGGTGTTTTGCTCAAAGCTCTTGAGCTTCTTCATGATCACTAGTTTGGTCTTTGATCATTAATTAATTTTCATGTACCTAATAATATCAATGTATTTTCTCAGAGAAGTTATAGTAGTGAGAAAAGATAAACCGATCGATTCATCGGTCATAAATTGATGAGTAGAGAACTTGTTTTCTTTGTGTCCTAAATTGAACATAAACAGCTGTTTCCAATGATCAGAATCATTGCTAATGTCTGGGACCCTTTGATTTTGCATGAAGTTGAGCAAACAAAGAGTGTTTTCACTCCATGATTTGAGCAAAGAAGTCAGCAAAGAAAAAGAACATGCAATCCATCACACCTAACTCATTAGAAAAGTTGTAACTCATTAATGAAATTTTAAGTTAATTTAAGTGGAAAACATAGGAGCTAGATTCCAGGGCCATGCACTCAAGCTAAGTGGAACATGTGGAACAACAAGCCAAGTGGTCAACTACCTCCATTAGTATAGTAGATCTATTAATTATAAGCATGCTTGAAACTTTCATTCACTCCCATTAACAGTGAAGATGGGTTATGAAGCAAAGCTCATCAGGACCTTCAGCCATGCCGAACCGCAGAAGCTCGGATTCGGAGTACTTCTCGTTGCTTGCTTAATGATCTCCATTGCCTACACTTCATTCACAAAGCCTTTTGAGTTTCCATTCTCTTCCAGTGAGTGTTATAAATCCTCATGCTGCTAAATGATTCAGCATTGTGTATATTAATCACTTATCTTCTTTTGGTTTTCACAGTAAGTTCTCGGTTATCGGCTCATATCAATCCGGTGTTCGGAGTTACCTTAAGCTCCCGAGTATTGGGTAAATATCTACTTGAATTCACATACTCTTCATTTTTTATTTTTCTAGTTTGATTCACTGATCAGATGATTCTTTTTCTGCTGATCTTGAAGATGAAGGGAGTGAGAAGGACATTAATGTTACAGTTCAAAATTCAGGAAATCAATATCAGACAATGAGTAGTACTCCTGAGAACATCACAGCTATCATTACAAGCAATTCAAATCAGTCAGGTAATTAATTATTAAGTTGACAATGATATATGAACAATTGAACATGATCTCAAGTCTAACATACATGACTTGTTTTGAATTGAAGATGCAATCATCAACTGCAATGTTGCAGATCAAAGATCAGCCTTCTGTGAAATGAATGGAGACATTAGAATTCTTGGAAGTTCTTCTTCACTAGTGATCTTCGACAGTTCGAAGAGAAACCGAACATGGAGGATTCGTCCTTATGCTCGCAAACAAGACAATGTAGCCATGGATGGTGTCAGGGAAGTGACCTTGAAGACATCGGCCGATCACCGAGAACTCCCTCATTGTGAAATCATTCACACCTCTCCGGCAATCGTCTTTTCAGTTGGAGGTTACACCGGTAACTTCTTCCATGACTTCACAGATGTGCTTGTCCCTCTCTTCCTCACCTCACACCAATTCAATGGAGAAGTTCACTTCCTAGTAACCAACATGCGTTCATGGTGGATAAACAAGTACCGTCCAATCTTCAAAAGGCTCTCAAAGTACCAAGTTATCGACTTCGACACCGATGACAAAGTCCAATGTTTCAGTAAAGCCATTGTCGGTCTCCGAAGCCACAAGGAGCTAAGCATAGACTCTTCAAGATCTCCAAACCACTACTCCATGCTTGATTTCACAAAGTTCATGAGAAACACTTACTCACTAGAAAGAGAAACACCAACCAAATACTTAGGCAAACATAATGGAAAGAAGCCAAGGCTTCTCATCATATCAAGGAAAAGAACAAGGAGGTTTACTAATATAAGCAAGATCACTTCAATGGCTGAGAAATTAGGGTTTGAGGTGGTGGTGGCTGAGGCTAATTCAAGTACAAACATGAAGGACTTTGCATGCATGGTGAATTCATGTGATGTGATGATGGGTGTGCATGGAGCTGGCCTCACAAACCTTGTTTTCCTCCCAACCAATGCAATCTTCATCCAAGTTGTTCCATGGGGGAGTTTGGATTGGATTACTACAAATTACTTCAAGGAACCAGCCATGGATATGAAGTTAAGGTACTTGGAGTATAGGATAAGTGAAGAAGAGAGTACTCTAATGGAGGTATACCCTAGAGATCATCCTGTTTTTAAGGACCCTCTTTCAATCCATAAACATGGATGGAATGCTATCAAGGAGATGTTTTTAGACAAGCAAAATGTAAAGCTTAATCTCAGAAGGTTTAGAGCTGTTTTAGTGAAAGCTCTTTTGCTTCTCCGTCACTAATCCGGTCCAAATTCATGGGCAGGGTAACCCGGTACTACAAAACTCCTGCTATGCATGGGGTCCGGGGAAAGGTTAGACTACTAGGTCCAAAAAATTGTTTCCACAACTTGAACCCATGACCTTCAAGTCATATGACGACAACTTTACCGTTGCCCCTCTGGTCCAGTTCGGAATTATTCCAAATACTTGTATTTCATTAAAAATAATTATAATCAAAGTTAGAATAATTAAAGAGTAGTGAGTTCATGCAAGAAGGTTATTGGTTGGCTTTTCCGGAATCTAAGTTTGCATCATGTGGCATTGACTTTTAATGCATGGGAGTGATCAACAACAGTTGACCCAAAACAGTAAACAAAGGGACACTTGAACTAACACTACATCATGTCCTGGTTTCATTATTGTTTTCTTCTTTTTTATATATGCATTTGTTGCTTAAATATTAAACCATGTTTAATGATTCATGTTGTGCATGCCTTGATAAATTAAGTTTGCCAAGTTTCTATAATGTTAATTACTCTGATTAATTGACTAAAGTTCATGCAATTATGGTAATCAAATCAGCAATCAATTAAAAGAATCAGTAATGCATGCAATCAAATCAATGTTAGTTTGGTGTACCTACCTTCAAATTTTATAGTTATCATTGTCTCTTTTCTAAACTTTGAACAACATTGATGAAATTGGCTTTTCAATGGAAGTGGCTGGCATGCATGTTTTTCATTTTTTCTGAATTCTGAGTGTGAAGAACACTCAAAGTTCAAGCCTAAATTAGGCTTGTGGGACATCTGAATTCTGGTATAATTTGACAAAGATAAACATCCATCTTTCTTTTCAGTAAAAATAAAAGAAAGAAAGCGATACGATTAAAGAATTGAAAGATTGATGTGAACTATGATCAACTTTAATTTTTTTATATTTGCATAAGAATTATCTAGTGTAGGACCTATTAAGTGGAGAGAAAAAGCATTTTTTCTCCATAACAACCATCAGATTCCTTTCATTAGAAATCACACCAAGTGGAAAACTAAGCACAAATAAAAGATAACAGAAAGAACAAAGGAGGTGGTTGTTCCATTTGTCAACATTAAAGTTCTTTTCATCATCTAAAGTTACAATGGAAGTGGCTAAACAAGGACATAAAAAAAGCATGTTCTTTTGTAGGGCATGCAACAAAGACAATAATGTTGTGTAGAAGAGAAGGGAATGCACCTTAATAATTAATGTTGTTGTCCTAGTGAAGGGTGCAATCAAGTGCATGCTCTGTTATATATAGATAGGATTGATTGTTTCATGGATGATTAGTGAGTATGGGGCACAAGAAGAAGTTGGTCATAAGTTTCGGTCGAGTTGAGGGCCGGAGTTTCAGATATGCAGTTCTCGCCGGCTGCTTCCTCGCATCGATCACGGCAGTTACTTTGTTCATGCCAAATACAGTTCCTTTTTCTGCAGTTAGTTTGAGAGTGTTGATTCATTCTGCTCAAACTGGCCTTGAGGTTATTGATTCAACTGATTCTAGAGGATTTGGTGAGTTTAATTATCAATTGAATTTTATAATCAGTTTTGTTGATCCTCCACATCAATTGTTTTCAATTTCCTCTTAATTTGCAGAAATAGTTTCTGAACATGATGAGCTGAAGGAATGGAAGCCTTTGTGCAATGTTTCAGAACCAAGGTCAGAAGTTTGTGATATGAATGGTGATGTGAGGATTCATGCGAACTCTTCATCCATTCAATTCATTACGTCGTCTCGAGAAGAAGCATTGAAAAGGAGTGAATTGTACCGAATAAGACCGTATGCCCGGAAAGGCGATGAAGTTGCTATGGGCTCTGTGAGACGAATCATTGTGAGTACAAGTGAAGCAGCTCCTCACTGCAGCATTAATCACAGTGTTCCGGCGATCGTCTTCTCTGTCAACGGGTACACCGGAAACCTCTTCCATGACTTCTCCGATGTGCTAATTCCTCTCTTTGTGACTGCCCGGGAATTCAACAGAGAAGTTCAGTTTCTAGTCAGTGATTTCAATCCATGGTGGATAAGAAAGTTTCAACTTGTCATAAACCAGCTCAGTAGGTACAATGTCATAGACATGGACAAAGATGAAAGAGTTCATTGCTTCAATCATGTGATTGTCGGTCTGAAATGCCACAAAGAACTCAGCATTGATCCTTTGAGAAGTCCGAAAGGATACTCCATGATAGACTTCACAAGATTCATCAGAAATGCTTACTCACTCAACAGAGAAACACCGATACGTATCGGAGACAAACATAATAGACGGCCGAGACTAGTAATCATATCGAGGAAGAGGAGTAGATCATTCATGAATTTGAATGAAATAGTTCCAATGGCAGAGGAGTTGGGCTACAAAGTGGTGATTGCTGAAGCAAGTGCAACATCAAATGTGACACAATTCGCGGAGATTGTGAACTCTTGTGATGTATTGATGGGTGTTCATGGAGCAGGACTAACTAATCTTGTGTTTCTCCCGACCAAAGCCGTCTTGATTCAGATAGTTCCATGGGGAGGACTTAAATGGATGGCAATGTATGATTTTGGATATCCAGCAAAGGACATGAATTTGAAGTACTTGCAGTATGAGATAAAACCAGAAGAGAGCAGCCTAATTGAGGAGTATCCTAGAGATCATCTGATATTTAAGAATCCACTCACATTTCATAAACAAGGATGGAATGCAATTAGAAGTACATTCATGGACAAACAGAACATCAAGCTTGATGTGAGAAGGTTCAGAGATGTTTTATTAGAAGCTCTGAAACAACTTCATCAGTAAATTTTTTTTTTCTTTTTTTTTATGCTTATAATATTTCTGATGTAAAACAACAGTAAAAGAAGAAGAGAATCTTTGAGCATCTTACCATCACTAAATTCAAATTGAAATTCAATTAGAGATGCAAAACAGCTCATGAAGACATTGCATCAGTGCTTGTTTGATTTCTTAATAATCAAATCATGTCATGTGGCAGGTAATGGAAATGCAACCAAACCAATCATCTTAAACTTTGAAAGAAACATTTGTGTTTTCTAGATCATAATCAAATAGTCACCTACTCTATCACTTTTTCTCATTCATGTATCTCGAAAACCGGTTTTTTTAATTTAAGTTTTGTTCTTTATCTTTATAACTCTCAAGAAAAGTAAAAACTAAATTCTCTTCTTGTTTTCATTTCTTTTCCTCTTTCCTTCAATCCAAGCATCTTCTCTTCTTAAGAAATCATAGCAACACAAGCAAATCACTTAATGAGACAAGATTTGTGTGAGAAGATGAGCCCATACGGGCCCCATACGGGCCGTATGGGGCTACAACAGGCCGTATAACGCAGCCAGGGAAGTGTACGGGACTATGTACAGCCCGTATAAAGTGACCAGCAAGCCATACGGGCCTGTATACGGCCCGTATACCAGGCCGTATGGTGTGTCCAGTGGCTCATACGGGCCCGCATACGGGCCATATAGGGCCCATATAGGGCGGGTATAAAAGCGTCCCTGTTGCGGCTGAAGACCTAATCTGAAATCATCTCAAATTTGGGGCTAAAGAAGAGGGCTTGGAGGGCTTGTAGAGAAGAGGAGACACTTGAAGAAGCATCAATCAACAAGGGAGAAGGTGTGACTGCCCTGGCAATGAGATGGAAGCCGAGGCGCAGCCTCCTATCCCTCCGGCCCCTTCCTGGGCCAAAGTCGCTAGCGATGCCCACCAAATGTAACCACATCCCCACCGCCGACAGTTGGCCGAAACCCGGAAGTTGAAGAATCCGGGACCGCAATCGGCGAAGTTGATGACGCAGAGTAGGCAATGCGAGCTCGCATGCGCTTTCAACACGCCAGTATGGGAAGCTCTTCTGCAAGTCTCCTCCATTCGGAAGTTGTCAAAGCCTCCTCTTTGGGACGATGGAGTGCGCTTCGCAACATCCAAATCTCGCATACATGCCAAATGGCTTCTTGCTCATTAGATGTGAAACAGAAGAGGTGAAGGATCATCTCCTCTTTGAAGGGCCTTGGATGGTTCAAGGGCTTGTTCTTCAACTTGCTCCATGGCAGCCATGCTTTGAACCTGCCTTCATGAAGCTGACGAAGGCGATGGTTTGGGTCCAGATCCATAATCTCCCGGTCGATTATTGGGATGGTGAGTCGCTGGAGCTCCACACGACGTCCATTGGCCGGCTGGTGAAGGTGGATGCTCAGACTTCTTCCTTAGCCCGCACAAAATTCGCAAGGGCTTGTTTTGAAATTGATTTGGTCGCCCTTCCTCAAGGCTTTGCAGGATTTTGGCTCGAGGATGGTGATCGCCCGGTTCGCTTTTGTTCTCTATGAAACCAACCTCTCGCCCCTGTTATAGTTGTGGAATGGTGGGGCATGGAGCCGCCTCTTGTCCAAGCCGGGCGGCTCAAGCATGTGACCAACCACAGTGGCACTAGGGGAAGCCAATCCAGCTATGTACCTACAAGCCCGCTATTGGGGAGAAGAATTTGGAGGAAAACTGTATCGGCGCTGACGCAGTGTGGCTCCCTCGCCGCGGTCGCGCATACTGCCGCGAGGAGGCCAGAGCTCGTCTCCAAGTGAGGTGCACGTGCGGTGCCGGCTTCGTGGACGCCAGCTGCGTACCAAAGCGACGCGGATGTTCACCACGTGGCGATCCCGACGGCCCATCTCTCGCCACGCGGTCGCAGGTACGGCCGAAGCAAGACTTTTTGAACAAATTTTAATGTAGGTCAGCAGGACAATGATGTGGATGCGCGCACTGCGGCTCGCGAAGTGCAGTGGTGGCGCCCCGCGGACGCAGGTGGTCAGCGGGCGACGCGCGGGCGGTCAGCGCGGGCGCGTATGGCGCCTCACCGCTGACCCGCTTACCCTTCTCTAGACAATCCACGCCCCCAGCCAGAGGCCTTCGCACCGGGTCTCACTCCAACCCTCGCCTCGCCCGTCTTCCCTCCAGCCTCACACCGCCTCGGCATGATGATGATGGATCAATATCCCTCCAATCTCGGTTTGGTTCTTCACGATCGCGCGACGGTTCGTACCAGTGGAGTCACAACTATGGATGTGGACATCAAGGGGAAAGGTAAACGCAAAGCTTGCTTATCACCACCTCTCCTCTTGATGTCTTCAATGGACCAGCGAGCTGAGAATTCTACCGATGAGCATCGCGCGCTTGTTGATCGAATTCAGAAGGCTCTCAATGACAGCAAGGCGGCTTCAGCCCATCAGAGTGAATCAGAGAACTGGGAGGAGGATTCTGGCTTGGAGGATTCGGAGGAGGAACGGACTCTATGGGAGCTCCAAAAATCTATGCAAAAGGGTTCCCGAGCTCGGAAATGGGTGCAAATCCTCTCAAAAGTTCAGAAGAAGAAAGCCGGAGGAAAGGGTTCTTGAGCTGCTTTGATGCCTGATCCCTTGTCATGAATGTTCAGATATGTTCCTCTGTCTATCATCATGCTTGATTTGATCCTCTCTGCTTTCATGCATGTTGCTGTTTTGACCATGCTCGCTTGTTCATGGTTAATTTAGGTTATGTAAGCCTTAATTACTTGTCGCCGTAATCGTTTCTTTTTTCTATTTAATATCTAGTCACTATGTGACTCTTCTCATCAAAAAAACAAGGGAGAAGGTGGAGATCAACTTGAAAACTCAAGGAGAGTGCATAGTGAGTTGTTCTTGTATTTCCTTTGGTGTTGCATCTTTGTATGAGTGTTGTTTCTTCTTGAGACGAGCTTGAGTCTTGTTCAAGCCTCGAAGGTACTCATATCTAGTGGATTCCCTGTTCCCCGCCCCCGTGGAGGCGTGAGAGGAGTCTTTGAACTTCCGTATATCTTGTGTAGTTGTGTGTGATTGTTTTCTCTATCTTGCCCTAGTTGTGCATGTGTTTGGAGATATTCTTTGACAGGGTGTTCGAGCTTGGTTGTGTGCGTGATTGAGCTTCTGCCGAGGGTTGAATTGTAGGTTCTTCCCCAACAATTTGGATCTAAAGTGGTAATCCAGTTCGTCGATCATGCATTATTCCATAACCTTTATAAAAAAAACGATTTATATATCATTGTGAGATGAGGTGTCTATTTGTGGGGTTTTTATATTACTCTTTGACCAACTCCAATTCATAAACAATGACAAAGGCAAAGACATTCTTCCAAGTTTGATGTTCATGCTCTAAGAATAAAGATTACAAAGAAATCACTGCTTTAAGAATAAAGATTACAATGAATTACAATTCTTTACTACTACTGTGAAAGAATCATTTAGTATTGTGAGGAAGGAGATTAAGAGCTTCCAACAAAGTGTTTCTAAACCTCTGCAAATCAAGCCTCATATTCTGTTTATCCAAGTAGACAGTTTTTAGAGCATTCCATCCTTGTTTCTTAACTGAAGTTGGATTTTTCAACACAGGGTGATCTTTAGGATATTGATCAATGAGTGTGCTCTCATTCTCAAGAATCACATAATCCAAGTACTTGATCTTCATGTCCATTGTTGGCTCCTTGAAGCAATCCCTGGCCACTCTCTCCAATCCACCAAGAGGAATGACTTGAATCACCACTGCATCCTCTGGGAGGAACACCATGTTTGTGAGTCCAGCTCCATGAACTCCAACCATCACATCGGCAGAGTTCACCAGCTGAGCAAACTCCGACACCGGGGTTCTCCACCGGGGCTCACCGGTGGTCACATCGAAGCCTAAACTCATTGCCATTTGCACAATCTCTTCTTCATTCAAGATTTCTCTTGACTTCTTCCTCGTCATGAACAAAAGCTTAGGCTTCCTAGTGATCACAACAGTGTCTCTCTTCAGACCAAATGACTTCCTTAGTAATTCCTTGAAGTCTAGTACAGAGTAACCATTAGGAGTTCTCATGGAATCAATGCCTAGTTCCTTGTGGAAGCTTGGTCCGGCAATCAATCTCCGGTAGCAGAGAACCGCATCGCCTTCACCATCGATGTTAACAACATCATACTTGGACAGTTGTTTGAGTATCAATGAGAATTTGGACACCCACCAAGATCTGAAATCTGAAGCAAGGAACTGAACTTCACCATGGAACTGATAGGAGTTGATGAAGAGAGGGATTAGAACATCAGTGAAATCATGGAAGAAGTTGCCAGTGAAGCCATGGATGGAGAAGAGCATTGCAGGGACTGTGAAGTTCTTGGTGCATGGAGGGAGGTCTTGGACATCCATGGCTGGTTTCAGGGTCCATTCCTTGACATGAGTGAGAGCTGTGTTGTCTCCTTTTCTAGTATAAGGTTTGATCCTCCATTGTTGATGAGAAGTGCAAGGGTGGAAGAAGATGGTGTTGGTGTTTGCTTGAACTCTTACATCTCCTTCTGCTTCACATGTATCTGATCTCCTGCTTGTTTCAAAGCATGTTGGTTTTGTTTCCTCTGTTATCTTCATGACTTTTGCTGCATCTCTGTTTTTATCTTCTTGATCATCTTCATCTTCATCTTCTGAAATTGAGAATTGGGGTCATTTGGAAACTTATTTCATTTGCATGGGGACAAACAATGACAAACCTATCAGTAAAGCATCCTCAATTTCATTATCAACTTTGGCTGGTGCTTGTACTTTCATTAGTGCTTGTGATTTCCCTGCAAAGTAGAACTAATGAGATTAATGATGGATGAGATGGTTAGAAAGATGGAGAGAAAGTAAGAGAGAAAGACCATAAGGAGAAGAACAGCAATGAGATTTGAAGAGGGAGAGGATGCTGAGAGAGAGGAACAAGGACAAAATCAGGAGCAAATGTCCTAATTTTCTTGGTTCTTGTCTTGCAATACTCCTGAAGGACTTCATTGCTCTGGCAAATGTTCTGAGAGGCTTCATCTTTGTTCTCATTCCTTGCCAAAGTTCTGGTGTCTTGTGGGTTTGGTTTCTTATTCAAATGTTAGGAGTGTAAACCAAAGTTGACTAACTAAAAAGAAAAACTAGAGAAATACTTGTGGAAATTGTGAAACAGAGAATCAAATTTCTCTTTTGAAAAGAATTACATTGATACCTTTGGCCAAACATTACTGCCCACCTTGATTCTCCACAAAAGAGTTCTCACTTCTAACCTAAAAGGTTTTATTGTTAATCTGAAGAAAAAACATTACAGAAATCTAAAGTGTGTTTATATATATATATATATATATATATATATATATATATATATCTATATCTATATATATATATATATATATATCTATATCTATATATATATATATATATATATATATATATAGATGACATCCATTTCAATTTTCATATATATATATATATATATATATATATATATATATATATATATAGATATATATGAATCTTTCCTCAACTTCCAAACCAACTAGTTTTTTTTTGTGGCTAATGAAGAGCTTGTTACAAGCTAACCAAACCAACTAATTGTTGGTCACCTAATTTGAGATAATGAAGAATATGATCAAATGAGGTAAAGATGAACTTTGATTCTAACTTCCAAGTGCTAAAGAAAGGCAACATAATAGACACAATAACAATTAAGGGTGTGCATGGTCTGGTCCGACGCCAAACCAGTCTCGGAACCGGACCGAACCGGTTTAACCGGTTTGGAAAAACTTGGATCGGTCTGGTCCGGTCCCGGTTTGGACCATATTTGCCTTTTTGGTAAAAACAACCTTGAAAAACTTAAAAACAAATATTTTATTTCAAAAACAAATCCATAAGAATCACAATTTCTCCATAGAATGACCTTATAATATTAAATAGAATTAAGTAAAATAAAAATTTGAATTTTATTAACCCTAAAACATTTTAAAAAAAAATTAAAAAATAATAAAATATATGTAAACCAGTCCGGTCCGGTTTAGACCGCAATTCCGAAAATTGGAACCAAACCGGACCGTTTTGTTACCTATTCCAAAACCGGACCAGACCGGCTACCCAAAAAACCGCTTGGAACCGGACCGCCAGTTCAAAAAAAAACTGGTCCGATCCAGTTTACGACTTTACCGGTTTTTTTGCACAACCCTAATAACAATTACTGCAAAATGACCAAAGGCCTATGGGTCTTGTGGTACCAAGGTCCCTTGGTTTGTTCATGGAAAGATCCCAAGTTCAAATTCCCCTACAAGGGGTGAGGGCATTTGCGTGTGAGCCTTTAGGTGTTCCACGCCATGTAAGCCTTCGGATGCTCCATATTGCATGTGAGTCTTCAAATGTTCCCTGCATGGATATACATCGCGCTTGTCACCTTAGTCAAGAAAAAGAAAAAAAAAAAAAAAAACAGTTACTGCAGAATGGATTTTGGAATAATAGATGTTAAAAGTAAATCATATAGTTCCATGGATTGATCTATTTGGAGAGGATGGACAAGCCTGACTCCAAATCTTTACATTCCAATATGTGAACAATCATGGAACTGATCAGTGACTTTACAAATAATATGTTATAATCAAATGATCTTGATGTAATTTTTTTTAACCGAGTTTTACTGCCATGTTGACCTGGGGATGAAATACTAGATTCTGCTTATTCTGATTGCAATATAGAATTGATCAGTGCTGGGAGAATCTGCAATCTCTGTCATTTCCAGGAAAGAGCAGAAGCCAAAGGATGTTTATGTCCTAGAATCATGATGTGCTTGGAGCTAATTGGCAGTGAAGGTTGGATGTGTTCTTTGTACTCTTGGAATTAAGCTCTTCTGTGATGTTTCTTTTTGCTCTTTTTAAGCATCATTGACATGTGGTCTATGTCTCTGGAACCTGATGAGGCGCCACCGAGAAGCCACTCCAGTGCCTCAGAAGCCGCTTCTTTTTCAGCGAGTTTCTTATTGCTGCATGGATTCCCTACAAATTGCATGCCGTTGAACTCAACGATGGATCTGAACTGGAAGTTCTTCAGTTGTTGCGTCTTGTAAACTGGGTTGTCATGCCCAGCTCTTGTAAGCAGTGTTTGAAGTTTACTCTTGGAATTATCACCACCACCCCCTGAATTCATTGGCAAGGCTGATGCTAACTTCTTTGGTTTTAGCTCCATGCGACCAAAGACAAACCGGCCACTACAGGGATCCTCTGTGACAAGCAAGCGAATAGCTGATAGGAGTTCGTCCCTGGTTTGGATGTTCATTCTTGGATTTAGAAGCTGTTTGATGCCAAATGAAGGAATGAATTAGTCGGAGAAAAGAAATGAAGAAATGTATGCATCAAGAGGAAAAGATGATGGTCCTACAATAATAAAATAAACAAGATATTCAATTCTAGAACAGAAATTTTCACTATATATCACCCAAAAAAATGACGGAAGGTTACACTTACTTTGCTTTGAATCAGCTCATCTAACTCCCTCTTAAGGCCCAGGTAAGTCGATGCCAGATCAGGCTTCATGAAGAACTCCAAGTAACCACCTAACATTTTCAAGTGTCCATCCTAGAAATTGAAAGATCATTTAAAAGACCCGTAATGTTGAAGACATAACAAGAACATGATTATACTTGTGTTTCAACTTGGGAAGGAAAACAAAAAGAGACTTACAAGCCCCCCTTGTGAAATATTTCCTCCAAAGAGCAGCAGCACAGAATCAGATACTGCTGTTGAGTCTCGGAGAAATACTGAATTGACCTTCACTTTCTCATTGAAAACTAACCATGGATAAGGAATCTTAGCCTCTCGTCCATTGACCGAACTCTAGAAACAGAATGCAAAAGCAGACATAAGGATAACTAGATTAAAACACTTTAGAAGAACAACCTGATGAGTGAATAGATAAAAAAAAAGTAATAAATAAATAAACTTACAGAATAAAGCATGACTTGACCATCCTCCATTGTCTTCAAAGATATTGACTTCTCCTTATTCTGAAAAACATTGATTGGAAAAGCTTATTAAGGCCAGAAGAATAAATGTGAGTTATTTACCTTAGATTCCCCATGCTACTAAAAGTAGTGAAACAAATGATAATGACCCTAAGGAAAGGTGATGTTCTACAGAAGCATAGACTAAAAATTGAGGCATTCAAGAAAATTGACTTGGAAAATGAACATATGCTGGTGAAATATAAAGTGCATGGTAAAACAAAATGGAGAGAAGAACATGCCACAGACCACAACAGAGGAAATTCCAGGATAGAGGCCAGCACAAATAACTGCCCGGACCAGATTTTCATCACGGCTCCACTTATTGCACATAATATTTTCCTCATCAACCAAGCCAGTATCCTTGAGTAGAAAAGAGAATTGTTTTCGAAGAGAATCAATAGCTTTTAGTGTCTGCGAAGAAAGAAAATTTTTCCAACAATACTCGTATCCAGAATGATCTCTTTCAGCATCTTTCCAGCCATTGTATGCTCGAACCAGTGCAAGATGATCACTATAATCTTGACAAGAGAATTGAGACCTAGCTGCATCCGCAAGCTACCATTAAAAGAACAAAAGTCATTAGCATTTTAGGAACTTGAACTGAAACTCTAACTAGACATGTAGAACTGGAAAGTTAAAGTTACTTTAATTGCCATTGTCAAGCCAGTTGGATATAAATCCAAGCAACCACACTAAACTCATTAAAATGAAGGGGCTGATCTATAAATAACGTGGTAGTAATGACACTATCTAAAAGCTAGAAACCAATAGAGTGCATATAAAAAAGCCACTTTGCTTAAAACAATTAAAAAGGTGGGTTGGCAATGGAATGCCAAACATTCAATTGGAGAACAATTTGAAATAAAATGAGAGCAGCACACCAGATACAATCTTGCCATGGTTATTATGTCAAAATTACTCTCCAACCACAACCTTCAAAAAGTATCCTATGGATAGTCATAGGATTACAACATAAGGTATGTGAATAATATTTCAAAGTGAAACAAGATTGGAACCTTATGGCTCTTCACACGTAAACTGAAATGAAAATCTTTTCTGTTGAAGGCCGTATTGAAATGTAAGCACAATGTGCATAAAAGCCAAATTAAAATGCATGATTATCTTTTGTAGCAAAGGTCTGATGTAGCGGAATTATGTGGTGGACGCTAAGACAACAGAAATCAGAGAAACTTACAAATGGGAAAAACAGCAAGCAGAAGTGAAGATAATTATGAAGTTCTCCGTCAACTTTAAACACAAATAATGCCACTAGGCAGAAATGAATCCTAAATAGTGATATGTGTTCATTAGAAACTTGGCTTCTGAGCCGGACCATGACTTATAGATGTTCTTTAAACAGTACATTTATCATGTCAAGGGATAACAATTGTCTAAAGAGTTTCTGTGTTCTCTAGGAAAGATGCTTGCCCAATAAGCCAACAGCTATATAGCTGCATGTTTGATGAAAGAAGCTTCAGTTTTGATAGATTATCTGAGCCAAATTATTGAATAAGTGGTTAAAAATCTATCACTAGCTCATACAAAGAGAGAATGAGATGGCAGAGTAAAAAGCCAAATAAAAACACAAGCAACGCAACCCACCAATATTCATACTTCACAGGAATGAATTAAGTGAAATAAACATCCATCTACAGATATAAAGCCACTGGGCAAGAGCATATAAAAGTTTGCTTACATCTTTTTTGTCAAATGGCATTAGAAATGGATCTCTGACACTAAGACCAGCAACAACAGTCAGAATAGGATCAAGGCAGTTAAACATCGCCCCATAGATGAGCATCTTTCCAAGTTTTGGTTCCACTGGGAGCATGGAAAGATGGCGGCCTGTCCAATGAATTACATTGAATCTCAGGATACTAGAATAGTTAAATAGAATAAGACATGACAAACAAAAACAATAAAAAATATTGGTACCTAAAATAGTTAGCTCTTCCCTCTCATCTAAGGCCCCAATTACTTTAAGATATTCAATGGCATTTTGTACCTACAGAAAGAATTTAAATATATAAGTTAGCACTCAGTCATCAGGAAATTCATATTTCAAACCGAATTTGATAACCATAAAAGTAAGTGACATCAAGCCATCTTCATGTGTGATTTATACATAATGCATGCCGTATTGTGGTATCATGGTGGTTTATAATATAGTTTCCCTAAGAAGTACTACAGTTGTGAGAACGAGTGTCACAAAAACAGATGGAAGGAGCTTTTGAAATGAACAGTAGATTACTAGCAAGCATATAACACAAGAAAGATCTGGTAATAGTAGAAAAACAAAGGTAATTCAGGCATACCGACAAATATTCTGGTGATTGTAGAGCCCTTGATAAGAACTCAGATATCGTTCCAAGACGTAAACTTTTAATTTGCAAACAAAGAGACTGCAAAGGTGTCCTTAATAGTTCAGGTAATTGGTAATCAGCAAAGGCATCATACACACATCTTGGATAGAGATGATAGCATTCCCCAGGCTGAACACGACCAGCTCTTCCCCTTCTCTAGATAAATAAAACCATAAAATGAATAAATAAATACCATCAATCCATGATAAGTTTCAATTACATTTTTAAGATAAGTCAGGAATATGATTTTTAACATAAGCCCAAAACATTTTATGGCTACTGTACCAAACTCCAGTTATGCTCAACAAACAGAATGAAATATAATAGTAGAGAAGTTGAGAAACAATTAGAAGTGAGCCGTCCCAACAGTATACAAAATCTATGAACTACAATCATTGATATGTATCTTACTTGCCGAGCAGAAGCCTTGGAAATCCATGTTGGAAGCAAACATGGGGTGTTATTCAATGCATCATATGATGTCTCTTTTGCTTTTCCACAATCTACCACAAAAACAACATCATTTATCGTTATACTTGTCTCGGCCATATTTGTTGCAAGAACTATTTTCCGCACACCATCTGGGGGTTTGTCAAAAATCAACCTCTGCAATGCAAACAAAAGCAAAAAATATCTTAAAATCCACAAATCATGATATATATATATATATATATATATAAACACACACACACACACACGTGTGCTTGTGGATGTGTACATGTGTAGGTATTAGGGGCTGGACAAAGGGGTGGTAACTCATGAGCACCGAGGTTCTTCATAATATGCAGCCAAGTGCCTTTCACCGTAAATCATGAAAATATTGTATAGTAGGTGACATTACTTAAGGAATGATAATTACGTAGGAAAAAATATGAAATGCAAATCAAGTCTAGTTGCCCATGAATAATATTGTACATGGTAAGTAAAACAAAGTCAAAGGAGACAACTAATAAAACTAATCGTATGTTCTAAGTGAACTGTACTTGCCTGCTCTGAGCTAGCCATGGAGCCATGACATGCGAGCAGTAAAACCTTTGTAGGATCTCCAAGAAGTGGGTTAGCCTGGAGCTGATCTTTAAGAGAATTTATATCATCCCAACCAGTCATAAATACTAAAACAGCACCAGGTCTTTCTTTTCGGTATATATGGCACAGAACACTTTCAATGAGGTTAAAACCAATTGAATCAGGATTCCAACTCAATAATGACTCACGAGTTCTTGAGCCATATTCCCTAAAATCGGCAGCTTCTAATGCATCCTGCATGGTTTGTAAACAAAATTCATATATATAATCCATTCATTAGAATAAAGTTGATGAGGTTATGTATAGGGAAAAGCATCACGTGAATAAAAAGAACACAAGTTTTTTTATCTACATACTTCAACAACAGAAGCAATTTGGCTCTTCCGCTTCCTGAATGCTTGCTTTTGCATCTTCCACGTTTTCTCTTGACCATAGTCATCAATTTGGTTATATGGTGTAAGCCTATGCCCAGTAATTTCCAAAATGTTCTCTAGAAAGTGAGTTCGAACAGGATAGGTGAAGCCCTGTGATACCAATTGGGAAAAATATAAAATAAATCAGTATAGCACGTACAAAAATAAAAATAAAAATAAAAAAAAGGAACAGGCCAATATGGCACGCTGTATTATATTCCTCAACACACAATATAATTAAATAGAAGTTATTTTGCTATGCAAAAAAAATCAAAATAGGCACATAACATTCTCTACCAGAAAGAGAAGTGTATTTACCGAAACAACAAAATCCAAAAATTTCACAATTTTTAAAAAACAACAATAACAACACAGCTTTAATCGGAACATATCCTATTAGATTTGGACAGATTCGACAGACTAATCATGTTCAATCATACACTCCAACCATCTTCATTGAACACATATGTTGTTCTACATTTCATGCCCTATCTTGCGACTTATCACTTGGATTTTTTATTGTTCTACTTTGTGCGCTTTTGGCAAACTACAGGAAATCATATTAAGGTTCAATACTTTCTCAGGATTGCATCCCAAGTAACAGGACTTTTGCATTCCTAAAATCCACAAGAAGAGTTGAAACTGCAACTAAAAGGAAAGCAAAAAAACTTACAGGGATGTGTAACATTGGGGCTCCACCAAAGTAGGATGAGAAAAGCTCAGCATTAAGAGTTGCACTCATTAAGATCAATCTCAAGTCAGGTCGATATGGAAGAAGGTCTTTCAGAACAATAAGAAGAAAATCTGAAACAAGACAACCAATGGATATGCTTCACATAGCGAAATCCAAATTCAAAAATCTATTTGCTTTAAAAACTTAATTGCTTTTTCTAGTGTTAGCTAGACACATCTCCATAGGGTATGTAGAGAGTCAAAGAAATTTTATTTTTCCAAATAAAATTACCTTCATTCATGCCACGCTCATGAATCTCATCCACAATAACATGGGTCACACCTTTTAGATTCCTATCAACTAATAGTCTTCTTAATAAAATTCCTGTGGTACAGAAAAGGAGGCGAGTATCTCTCCCTTTTATTCCTTCCAGCCGAACTTTATAACCAACCTGCAGTCATAAAAGCATATCACCAAAAATTGATCATAAAACTTCCATGGGTTCAGAAATAAAATGAGAAAAAGGCTTTGGAGCAACATCAGCTGAGAACAAGAGTAACTCACAGATTCTCCCAACTTCTCCCCTCTTTCAGCTGCAACTCTCTCAGATACAGCCATTGCAGAAATACGTCGAGGTTGAGTGCAAATAATGCTACAGGTTGCTCCACATGCAGCATCAATCTCAGATTCTAAAATGTACTGAGGGAGTTGTGTTGTCTTGCCGCAACCAGTTTCACCGGAGATGACAACGACCTGTAAAATCAACAACCTGAAGCATTAAACAGCGTGTACAAAACAGCCTTGTATTATATATGTATCCATTATCTAATAGATCATGTCAATACAACAACTATGATGCAAGCTATAAAAGATGATGAACTTGAGATTAATGAATTAAATGATGTGCAAGCATAAAGATCAAAGCATATGATAAATAGTAAATAGGAAAATGCTCAGATAATTAAGATGAAAATTTCCAGCTCAGGACATTGTGATTCCTGCCAATATTGCTGAGATATGTACTAAAAGGTGGTGTGTCATGTAATCTCTCAACAGAGCCAATAAACATGGTTGTCAATTGATGAAAGGATTATATTGTTTAAAAACTTCTCTAATTTTGATCAGTTGAGGAACAACTTCTCTAGGTCCATCATGACATAATATTCCTAATAATGCATCAACAAGTATATACAAAGGGAAATATTAAGGTAGAGGGCCTATTAAAACCTGATTTTGAGAAATAGCAGCTAATAATGCTTCTCGTTCCTTGTACGCAGGAAGGCTTCTACGAAATTGCTGCATCTTTTGACCCTCAGGAGATTCCTACAAAAGGAAAGCTATCATCACAAGGTGTACCAAATTTCATTTTAGCATAAGTCATCAATGCTTCAAACTACAACTTACACCACAAAAAATTAACATGAAAAGAATAGTAATACTGCAACTAACTATAACTTTACCATGAAAGGTTCTAGTTTTACCTCATGTTTCACAAAAGAAAATCATAACATACACAATCACATTTGAAGCATTTCTACAACAATTAGACATTTATTATTTCATCATATGCACTCATTGAAAAACTCAATTGACAGTGTAGATTGGGGAATAGGTCTGCTACCTATTAACCTCAAGGAGAAGAAATACAAAAATACCCACACCACTGACTTTCATCCATTAACCAGGCATGAAATGGCCAATAAATACTTATCAACTTAAGCAAATTTGTAAAATAAAAAAAGGTATCCAAGACACACTGTGAAAGGAATATCATAGGCAAATGGAGGTTGGATAATACAATCCAAAAGCTGCTAATGAAATTCAAACCTGCCAATTCTGCTGTTGGTTCCGCAGCTGTAAGCTTCTCCGCTTGAGGATTTTCTCCATGACAGGACTTATGGAAGATTGGGATTCTTGTTGCTCAAGCAGACCTTCATCAGTTGCAAAACTGTCAGTGCTACTGGATCTTGAAAATGGTGCAATTGGAAAGCTTTCTTGATTAACACGTTTTCGTGAAAGGTAATCTCCAAGTAAAGCATCCACTTCTCTTTGTAAACCAATAGGAATAGAAACCTATCAAAATACCGAACAAGGTCGCATCACTCAAATTAACAAAATAAGAAAAATAACAAAGATGGAGGCAAGAAATCTTCCCCCAACTCATGCTGTCTTCTGAGCAAATGAGAAATACATGTTCTCATGAGTATACTTTTTCTTTTTTTAATTATGGAAGATTTAATTTAGGGAGCAAAGAAAATCTATTCTTTTATTAAAACGCATCTAAAAATTAAAACAGAGAATGAACCACCAAATTGGCTGTGCAGTTTGGAACAAAACTAAAAAGAGGCAAGTGATATAAACAGTTAACGGGAAATACCTCCCTCTGAGGCCTCTTATCATCCAGATCTGATCTGTAGTTTGGCAATGGCACCTTACTAAAAACAACTACTTTTGCATATTGACGGCTGCCAGAAAATTGATCTCATCTCAGAATAATGAAACACAAATAGTATGGAAAGCAAATTGAAATGTGCAAAAGAAAAAATTAGCACACCTATGCAAACCCATTCTCTCAGCTAACGCCGCAAGTTGCTCATAATCCCGTCTGTCCTTTTTCTCCCTTGACACTACCTCCTGCTCATGCTGATTTCGGAGGAGCATACTTAACTTCCACTTCCACTCATCAACATTATCAAGCGTTGATGCACCCTGAAAATGTTGCCATGGAGAACAATGGCCCAAAAGACATGAAAAAAAAACATAGTCAAAAAAAAAAAAACCAAATGCATCCAACTAGAAGAAAAAAAAGTCCATAATATGGAGAAAGAAATCTCAAGTGATACCTAAAAGCTGCAAATCACTAAAATAACATGAGATCTTCAAAGAAGGATCAGAAGCAATCAAACTAAATATATTTTTACTGTCAGTGCATCTTATTATTATTTTCTTGGTACCTAGCAACCAGTAATCCAGCCTGAAAAATAGGTACTAAAAGGACATGGAAAAATATGGTAGACAGTATCAGAAGCTGAGGAGCACTGGAAATAGAATGTTTTTGGAACTCTCCATTCCCATAAAGAATTCAACAAGAGGGTGTCATTAACATAAGAACCAACATAGAGTATTTTTCAGAGTTTATACCTTCTAAGAGAAACAGAGACAACTTATACCAAACCAGGTTTTCTGAACAATAAGGAAGACCAATAGTGTGACCATCAAGACTTTCAACATACATGAACAGCTTCGAGAGTTGAGTGGAGACACCAATGATCACCAAAAGTAAAATAAAATAACTCAAAAGTTGAGGGCTTTAATGAACTTGAAAGATAAGCACAAGTTGAATCAGGATGATTCAAGGAAATTCCAAATCTATGATTCTCAGTTCATAAGGGTGGTTTAAATCTTGACAAAAAATTAAAAATATAGTTGACCACGATACTACATGCACATAAGTCATATGCAACTGGTAGAGTAATATGCATGTAAACATAGCTGAGGTCTTTGCAGTATCATGGAAACATACTGCAAAGACTAATACAACACTCATTGTCAAGAAAACACATCACAAACCCAACGACAACATGGATAGAATCACCAAATTCGTCCTGATTCCTCTATATGCATAAAATTACAAACAAAAAAAAAATCATGAAAATTAAAGAAAATAACCAGTGCTTTACCACAGGAATGACAGTGAACACCATCCAATTTCCAATTGTACAGAGAAGATCAAATAAAGAATAGAGCTTATCTTGCATGAACAAATTAAAATTTTCAACATCTCTCTACATTCATCTTCTAAGAGTAGCTTTATGCTCTTGCCAGTAATAAAAATAAATAAAAAAATCTCATTACATGCATTAAAATGTAGATAACAAATCACAGTCTTTCCAATCAAATGACTAACAACTTTCAAAACCTAAAAAAAGACAAAAATCAAACTAAATTAAAAAATAAATAAATAAATAAAAAACAAACAAACCTTGCCCGAAGCCGAAGGCGGGTCACCATCCCGATCAGAATCATCCTCGGACCAGTCATCATAAACGTATCTCGAATAGGGCGAGCTCTGCTGCCTAAGATACCCACTTCCCGCCGCCGACATCCGCGGCGCAGGCTCCACAGAGACTCCCCGCCCATCCCGCCAATCATAGTCGTAAGACCTCGACGCGGTGGTCACCGTCCCATTCGCCGACGCAATGACAGAGCGGAGGCGGGGGATTGGCGGCACGTAGACGCCGACGGCGCCGCCACCGTCCTTCATGGGGACTCCGGTAGGGTTTCTAGGGCTGGTGTGGGAAAGGAAGGAGGGAGATGAGGGGAAAGGCATAGTCACTGGCCGGAGGGGACGGAGGCGACCCCGGAGGACGGCGGCGTAGAGCATGATAGCGCCGCCTCACATCTCATGAAGCATCTATCGATAAGAAGCTCGTGGTTCTCTATTTATAGTGACGAGGAGATGAGGACGGATTTGGGAATTGGGGTTTTTTGGAGGGGCTTTGTGAAAATATCTCGGGGTCCAGAGAACGACAGAGACGAAGAAGAGGAGGAGGAGCTCGTGGTGGGGAAATGGAGAGCTAGGGTTTTGAGGAAATGGGGGAAACGCGTTTCCTCTTATCGGATTCGGATGCTGATGTTGTGACAGCTTGGCGTCCGATCCGTTTAACTTACCAAAATTAGCTGGTCGGATTTTCTTGTAATAAAATTAATCAGTTTATTTATTTTTATCATAACTGAACTGATTTCCTAAAATAGTTTTTTGCTAGACTATATTATAATAGAATTTTTAAAATAAAAAATTATTTTTATAATGTATTTATTTATTTAATGAAATTTATAATAAAACCAACTGATGTTTCTTTAACGGATCCTCCTGTGCTGCTTAGCATTTCTAGCCCGAATCCGATAGGGCTCATTGTCCCTTCACTTTGTTGGGTACCAACCCGTAAACCCGAATCCGCTAGGGCATTCGAGACTCCTCTCCAAAACCCCGATCTCGCTCTCATTTCCATCGCTACACCTCACTGCGCTTTGATTCTAGGGTTTGGAGCTCCAAATCGCGCTCTCATGGCGGCCGCCGTCCCCGCTCTTCCCTCATCGTCCTCGAAGACAGAGAACTATGTTGATACTAAGCGCCGCGACGACGTCCGCCAGGCCAATATCCTGGCGGCACGCGCGGTCGCTGACGCCGTGCGTACGAGCCTGGGCCCCCGCGGGATGGACAAGATGATCTGCTCGCCGTCCGGTGATGTTGTCATCACCAACGATGGCGCCACGATCCTCTCACGCATGTCCGTTCTCCAGCCCGCTGCGAAGATGCTCGCTGAACTCTCCCACTCCCAGGACGCCGCCGCCGGCGATGGAACCACCTCTGTTGTTGTCCTCGCTGGATCCCTTCTCCGAGGATCTCTTTCCCTCCTTTCAGCCGGCATTCACCCCACCATTGTCTCCGACTCTCTCCACAAGCTCTCGATCAAGGCACTCGAGATCCTCCAATCTATGGCGATCCCTGTCGAGCTCTCCGACCGAGAATCCCTCGTCAAGTCCGCTGCTACATCCCTCAACAGCAAGGTCGTCAGTCAGTACTCATCCCTGCTCGCGCCGCTCGCAGTTGATGCAGTACTCTCCGTTGTCGACCCTGCCAACCCCTCACTTGTCGACCTCCGCGATGTCAAGATCGTTAAGAAGCATGGCGGTACTGTAGATGACACCGAGCTCGTCCGGGGCCTTGTCTTTGATAAAAAGGTCAGCCATGTTGCCGGCGGGCCAACCCGCGTTGAGAATGCCAAGATCGCTGTCATCCAGTTCCAGATCTCGCCCCCCAAAACTGACATCGAGCAAAGCATCGTTGTTTCTGACTATACCCAGATGGATCGCATCCTCAGGGAAGAACGGAACTACATCCTTGGGATGGTGAAGAAGATCAAAGCAACTGGATGCAACGTGCTTTTGATCCAAAAGAGCATTTTGAGGGATGCTGTCACTGATTTATCACTGCATTATCTTGCAAAGGCCAAGATTTTGGTGGTGAAGGATGTGGAGAGGGATGAGATTGAGTTTATCACTAAGACACTGAACTGCTTGCCAATTGCAAACATTGAGCACTTTAGAGAGGAGAAGCTTGGGTTTGCTGATTGTGTGGAGGAGGTTTCTATCGGGGAAGGGAAAATTGTGAAGATTACTGGGATTAAGGATATGGGGAGAACAATGACTGTGCTTGTGAGAGGCTCGAATCAATTGGTCATTGATGAGGCAGAGCGGAGTCTTCATGATGCTCTTTGTGTTGTCAGGTGAGATATTATAAAGTTCTTTCCTTTTTTTTTCTTTAATTCAAGAATGTGATGAATTTTATTTGAAGCCTATTTGACTCTTGTCTTATGGATCTATCAATATATCCATCTGTTTTCATTATTTGTTTTCATTGAATGCTCATCTTCAATATTTTTTCTTGTTTGTTTGTTTCTCATGTATATATTTCATTTATGCTTCTTTTTTTTCTGGGCGGATGTACTTTATCATGCCTACTCAATGTTCCCTTCTTTTGCATTACTTGGTTTTTAGTACTTGGCTATTAGCAATTTATGATTAGCCAGAGCAATGCTCCTAACTTGCAATGTACTTAATCAATAAAAGACTTGTCTAGATCACAAATGAAATGCTTTTTGGTTGTCATTACTTGTGATTTAAGGAAGGATCATTTGTTATTCTTTATGCATATAAAACCTTAAATGATGGTATAAAAGGGATCATGCTTCAGTTATTTACCTCTTAACTGTCTCAACTTATCATCCCCTTTGCATCGATCTCAGATGTTATCGACATCCTTATAGTCATTTGATAATTCCATACACTTGGAAGAATTAATTCAAGCCCATTTTTAGGGTTCTGTTAGCCTACTAGCAATATACATTCTCATATATTTAAAATGTAGGCATTTGTATGGGGGCCCCATATATAGTTTCCATATCTTCCAAATGCCTTGAAGTTTTCATTAATTAGTCTTTGTAATCCTTCTGGTTAAGCGATTATAGAGGTTCTGTTGATCTTCTCACATGAACCTCAGGTAAGAAAGAGGAAGTTGGAGGCCCAATTGATTTAGTTTACATGTAGAAGGAAGATTATGTTCATGTTTTTACATTGTTTTGTTTGATTACGTCCACATTGGTTTGATATCTGCATGATTAGCTTCCCTTTGCCACTTTGATACTCAAGAGTTCTTGATTGGCATTGTTTAGTATTGAATTGAATTCTTTGGGATAGAGAGAGATGATTTTGAATCCTATAGTCTTATTCTTTGAGTTGGATATTAAGATGAAGTGGTACTCTAAATCATTCGGGTTCTTTATTTTGAAGGCTCTTCAGCATACTTCATGTTTGTCTTTTGTGTTTTGTTTCCCTTGTATGACACATCTCCATAATTTTTATATAGGGATAAATTCTAGTTACTTCCCATTTCATGGTCATGTGTTAAAAGTTGGTGAATTTTCTACTTTTTCCATGAAATTATTCTGAGAATATAAGCTGTGTTTAATTTTTTTTCCAAAACAATGCTGCTGGTAATTTCAATTGGCATACTTCATACTAGCAATTGGTTCTTATCCTTGTAAACCATTGAGCTTTGTACCTACAGTTCTTGATGTTCCTTGAAAAAGACTACTACAAAATTTTCCCACAAGTTTTCTGGTGCATATTGTCAGCTAACTACAAGTTTTATATGGCTGCCTTTTGCGAAATAGTCTTCATTATGTGTTGTTAGTTGTATAATTTATTGTTTTAAATTCTGCACATGGTAAGTGCCCCTGCTTTCTCTCTGGATAATTCATGATGATTTTTCTATGAATTCTGATCTCCTAGGGTGATTGGTTACTCGTGGTCATTTAAACTCCTACTGTTGCATCTTCTGTTTGATATTGTTTGTGTACCCTTACATGTTTATATGTATTTAAACTCCTAATGTTTGCATTGAAAAATTTCCGGCCTCAATTTTTTAACTTAACCTGTTTGCCATTTTGTTAGAATGGTTTTTAACATTTGACACTTTTAATGTACATGTGCAAGCATGATTTTGATTGAACTTACAACCCTAAATGATGACTTCATGCCATGAGCAGGTGTTTGGTTAACAAGAAGTTCCTAATTGCTGGGGGAGGTGCCCCAGAAATTGAGATGTCAAGGCAGCTGGGGGCTTGGTCAAAAGAGCTGAAAGGGATGGAGAGCTACTGTGTGAAGGAGTTTGCTGAGGCGCTCGAGGTCATTCCCTACACTTTGGCTGAGAATGCAGGACTAAATCCGATTGCCATCGTGACCGAGCTGAGGAACCGGCATGCCCAAGGGGAGATCAATACTGGGATCAATGTGAGGAAAGGACAGATCACAAATATCTTGGAGGAGAATGTTGTGCAGCCTCTCTTGGTTAGCAATAGTGCAATCACACTCTCAACTGAATGTGTGAGAATGATTTTGAAGATCGATGACATAGTGACAGTGAGGTAGGTTTTTATCCATCAGCATGTGGAATGACTGCAATGGGCAAAATGGAGCGATAAGTTTGATTGGTATTGTTATTTAGTTAATCTGTTTCACACTTTTGAGCAATGTTGAGAGAGTGGTCTTAGTGTTCCTGTACCAGATACTGCTCTCTTGTGACAACCATCTGGATGTTTTGGACAAGTGGATTTGTTTTTAGTCTGTTTTTTAGCTGGTGTGAATTTATCTTATGAAATTTCTTTCTATTGAAATCTTTAATTTTGTCATCCTTCAATTCAGAGGTTGAATCTTTGGCTAATTGGTATTCATAAATTATTTCCTTGTGAGTAAAATTTAGGGTAAATTTCAAAAAAAAACTATGTGGTTTCACCGATTTGCAAAACAGAGAAAGTGGTTTTTTTTTTCGTTTTAAAACCTGTGGTTTCACCGATTTGCAAAAAGAGGAGAAACCGTGACTGACGTTAACCCCTGCTGACGTGGCAGGGGTATTTTCGTCAAATCACATCAATTTTAATTAATTATATCATAACACTAACTTTAACCTTAATCCTTATCTAATTAACAATTTTTTTTAAACCCAAATCCTAATTAAAACACTAACTAACCCTATCTCTTTCTCTTCCGCCTCCCTCCTCCTCTCCCTCCCTCCTCGCTTCTCAGTCTTGTCCACGCCCTCGGCACTCCACCGCGCATGACATTTCCTAAGACTCCGTGAGGAAGAGTCCTCTGCTGAGCATCTGTACTCTTCTTCAACCTTGAGAAGGCTAGAGATCAGGCTGGAGGCTCTCATACCTGAGATCATTAGGATAATGTTTGGAATGTTAATTTCATGTTCATATTAATTCTTGGTGGTTCTTGGTCTCGTCTTGAGTTAGATGTGAGATGTATACTTGCAAGTTGCAAGTAATGTGATTTGGGGAAGTGTTTGGGTTCTTGAGATGTTTTTTCATGATCGATTAACTATAATCTAAATTTAGTGAGATCCATTAATTTTTTCACGCTGGATTTAGCTAAACTCTTGTTTTTATCTGCTTTCTTTAGCTGGAATTAACTAGAGATGTCAATGGACTTGACCTCTAGCTTCTTGACCTCCTCCTTGGGTAATGTCAGCTGTAATTCAAGATAACCTTAGCATTCTTGATCGGATGATCACGCCATTCCCGCTTGTAATCCACCTTAGCATTCTCCCCATCCACCTTCTCAAGGCCGCCACATCGTAGATAACCTTCACGGAGCCCATTCTCCTTCCCCGACGAGCCGAGCATCTCCTGCACCAAACCCGCCACGCGAGTAGCGTGACTCCGTGAAGACTCGTCCCTAGCCAGTCTTCACGAAACGCCGTCGTATGGGTGGAGGGGAGTCGTATGCTTTAAGGAACGCGTGGACGAGACGGGAGAAGCAGGAGGGACGGAGAAGAGAAAGAGGATAGGGTTAGTTAGTGTTTTAATTAGGATTTGGGTTTAACTAATTTGTTAATTAGATAAACATTAGTGTTAAAGTTAGTATTATGACTTAATTAACTAAAATTTATGTGATTTGACAAAAATACCCCTGCCACGTCAGCAGGGGTTAACGTCGGTCACGATTTATCCTCTTTTTGCAAATCGGTGAAACCACAGGTTTTAAAACAAAAAAAAAAACCACTTTCCTTTTTTTGCAAATCTGTGAAACCACATAGTTTTTTTTTGAAATTTACCCTAAAATTTATCCATTTGTTGAAAAGCATACAAATTGTTCACAGGGGATTCATTTGTGAACAATGTGAATGTGTTTCAGCTCTGTTACTACGGCGAAGTGTACATCATAATGCTCTTTAAGTAGAAACCACACATCCAGAGAAGGTTATGAAATGCAAGATGCTACATCATTCAAGGGATTAACTGAAAACATCTTAAGATGATCAATAAAATATAGAATACATTTTGTTCTTGTAGGACCCAAAGGCCAAAAGCTTAGAGCTTCAAGCAGTTGCAACAACTATTTATTTCAAAGCACTAAACAAGACTCCAAATCCATCACATAGCCATCTAAATAGAGCCTCTGCAAAAACTTTTTATCATTTCGGCAAATAGCTAAGCTATAGCCAATGAAACTGACTGGAAGAGGAAAAAACAAACTAAAGTCTTAGTAGGTATAGCCCTTCTGGAACATCCCCTTCTTGGCCTCCTCGGCCTCACCGTCTGCAGAGTAGCGGCCGAGTTGAGCCAGGGAGTTCGCCTTTGCACGAACCAAGAGTGCCCTCTGCGCAGCATCAACATTTTCCGGGAGTCCTTTCCATGTCTTCAATACACTGTTTTGGAGAGCTCTTGCATAAGAGAAGGAGACATGCCAGGGGTTAGGGCCTTGGTTCATCGCATTCAAGTTCAAAGTAGCTTCCATTTCAGACTGCCCTCCAGACAAGAACTGCAAGATAAACAAGAAAAGATTGTAATTCGGCATTATATCAACATCAACATCTTGCTATACATTGCAAAGAATTTTCTGAAATTCCAAATAGCCTATGATTATGCAGCGGTTTTCATTCCAGTAAAGCAATATAAGTTATCATTTTTCTGATTCCTAAGAACAATATCATTTCAGTATCATTAACAATAATGGCCAATGTTAATAAAGAAAGGAAATGATGAATGAAATACCATGATTCCAGGAACAGCAGGAGGTACCCTCCTCCTAAGCATAGTCAAAGTGTTTTTGGCAATGGTTTCTGGAGATGCCTTGTTTTTGTGTTCAGCACCAGGGGTCACCATGCTGGGTTTTAGCAAGATACCCTCAAACACCACATTGTTTTGGGCCAGGTAGAAGAACACCTCAGACCATACATTCTCGGCCACTTCAAGTGTCCTTTCAATGGCGTGGTCTCCATCAAGGAGAATCTCAGGTTCCACTATTGGGACAAGCCCGTTGTCCTGTGAATGTGGACACAAGATAAGCTTGAGTTTCACTAATAAAGTGAAGTTATAAGTGAGTCTTCCTCTAACTCAGACTTATCTTATTTAGGGGTTAGCAGGGATGAAAAGCACACATTGAAGATGGAAGAAGTCAATAATACCTGAGCAACGGCAGCGTAGCGTGCAAGGCCCCAAGCAGCTTCCTTAACAGCCAATGCAGAGGGACCACAAGGAATGCTAACAACAGTTCGCCTGAAGAAAACCAACATGTCATATAATATCACTCCGATACCATGAGAGTACTTGTTGGTCAATATTAACATGTATCTTAAAAAATATATAGTAGTTTTTATTATCTTTTTACGATGATTTGAATCACACAGATATAAATAGGGTTAGAACAGGAGACAGCTACAAAAGAGAAGTGCTGTACCAGCTTTGAGATTAACATGTAATAGTTGTTAAACCATGTAGACACAGGATTTATTATTCGCCAATAATCAAGTAATCCATGCTAATGCAGGATGCATTAACATGAAAGTTCGATGTTGGTAATGATTAGAAAAATAGAAGCTCCATGAAGTAAATATATACTAACCACTTGGCAAACCGTGCTCCTTGATTATAGTATTCAGCACAGCGTGAGGCAAGCCCATCCAAACCTTGGCACCAGGATTCATTATTGGATCCTGGTAATGGAACCAAACCCTTGAAGAAAAGAAAGAAGGAAATGAATCAGCTTACACAATGACCGCTGAAGCAAGTTACCACTTAAGTTGATGGTGACAAAAAATGTTCCACAAAACAGAATTTCCATCTAGAACCTGATAGTTCATATACCTTATCGACTTTAATGCCTGGCATTATCTTCTCCTCACGCAAGCAGTCCACGAACTTCTTTCCATCTGTTGTGGACTGATAAAGTGTCTCCTCAAAGAGAATGGCACCAGAAATGTATTCACCTAAACCAGGAGTTGTGAGAAGAAGCTGTCTGTAAGCTTGGCGATTGGTTTCTGTGTTATCTAAACCAATTGATGCAAGCCTTTTTCCACAAGTAGCATTTGACTCATCAATTGCGAGGATTCCACGTCCAGGGGAAGCGATAGATTTCTAACAGTAGACATACACATTAAACAAAAAGGAGTACAGTCAAGCATCATAGTTATCATTTAAAAAATTTTCTGGTAATTAGCAATAACCAAATAAGCTTCCAATATATATGATCATAAAAAAAGAGCATAAATAGCATGCTGTAAAAATTCAAAAAGCTACGATCCCTTTTATGATACATCGAAAACCTAAACATTCAACTGAATATCATGTGTAAAACCGTTGAGAACTCATTGTATCCAAAGCATCAAATGAAAACTATAAGAAAATATCACAGATAGAATTCAAGTAATTAACAGCTCAAATCCATAGTCTTTACAACTCACATGGAACAATTACATCATATCTGATAAATAATCATAAAAATACCTCCTAATTAGAAACCAGAATTTCACATAAGGTTTTCCATTATTTTCATTCAATTAATCTCTAACATCCTCTTTTGTTATATAAGAATTTAGTATAACACTAATTGATTGACAAATCTAAAGTAATCATTTTGATGGTGTGTATGAAAGTAAGGATAGATCTACACTATCTAACCTATAAATTGTTTGTCTTACATACAAAGAACTCAAACAACACCTACATGAGTTCTAAGAAAAATAATTAAACAAACCCATCAGAGATCAAATCATGCAAACTGATTCTAAAATAAACATTAACAAGATAAAATAGAAAAAATCGAAGGATCACAAACCGAAACATATTGAAAAGGATTGCAAAAAACAAGGAAACAAGCCAAAAGAACCAAAAAAAATCATAAAATTCATAAAAAGCTTTCAACTTTGATGCAAAGACCAATAGGGAACACCACAATCCCCGATCCAAAGATCAGAGATGAAACCAAAGCCAGGGATTAAGATCTCCACTCACAGCAGTCTGAACGAGCTCATCGGTGTACGCCCCAGCGCGGATCGGCGCCACAGCGCCACGCCGGACCACAGGCAGGACCGACACCCGGCGCTCAAAGGTACTCCGGCCACTGCCGATCCACTGGCTCGTCGGCGGTGCACTCAGCTTCATCGTCGCCATATCTCTCTCTCTCTCACACGCCTCTTCTCTCCTCCTTCGCGTTGTCCCAAATTTAAACAAAACGGAAGGGCAAAAAGGTAAAAAGACCTTCCCTTTCTCGCGCTCTCCGCCCGCCGCCGTCACAACCAAAGTTCGCACTACCGAAGGCCACCGCTATGAAATGACCAAACAACCCTTACGTCTTCCCAACCGTCAGATCTAGATCGTACGGCCAGAGTCTCACAGCTCCCATGGTTGGTGACCACGTCAGTTCACATGCACCTGCGGAACTCCATCGTAGTTATCCACAAACCATTCTTTTCCAATAAAGACAAAAGAGGAATGGCTTTAAGTCCCCTTTCAAAGCATGCTTCTCATTGTTCCGCAGGAGCAGCTGATGCGAATGAACCGGTTCGGGTCAACACAACAAGAGAGCGAGCTCACCAACCAACTTGGTCTCTTTTATTAATAAGTAAATAATTAATACATCATTAAATGCAATAGTTTATTTTAAGAAAAACAATTATGACGCAAATATTATTTTATTACAAAATTTTATAATTTTAAAAACCAGTGAGTAGAGAGACCAGAAACAGTGAAACTATAAGTCTATAACCACCCTAGTCTTAGACGGTGAAGCCACGTGTCATTACAAGAGTGGTAATATAAGTGACAACCGTGTTTGACCCACACAGCAACTCATGGAAGAGCTGTCCTTCTTTGGATTAGGTGGGCCTCACCCACGGTTCCCATGTGTGTAGGTGATACGTGGCATGATTCTATTCATTTGTACAGAAAATGTTCACATTCAACCTTACAGCTAATCCGTCTGAAGCCTTTCTATATTTGTTTGGCCTCACCTTCCCTTCCACCTCCACCTATACATACAATGGCCCGGAAACTCACAGAGGATGTTGGTGTTCTTAGCGCCGCGGTGCAAACCTTGAAGTTATCTTCAAGGTTTGCAATGGCTGCAAGGAGAGAGCCCATCTTTTTCAAAGTGTTCCTCCCCGGATATGGTACCAAGGAGTTGGTAATGTCCCTCTTCCATCCCCTTCACTTTCTTCATCAAGTGATTTTGATAATTTTGATATGAGTTTCGAGGGATTTGAAATTCAAGTCATGCACGGTCTTCAAAATCGAATCTTGATTTCATTCTTGCTTCTCAGTGTTTCTGTGAGATTTCAGTGTGTTTTTTTATATTACATTCTGTTTTGTTCATGGGCTAAGTGTTTTGGTTCTGTTCTGGTGGTTTTGATCTTTTGAAATGAGTTCTAAGTTCTCTGAAGCCATGCTTAGCTTTCAAAATTGAATCTTGGTGCTAGGCTTGTTGTTTTGTGATTTTGAGTTTTTTTTCACTGTGTTACTTATAACAGATTGTTCTGTTCATTGATTAGACATGTCTTGGTTTTTTTTTTTTTTTGTTCTGGTGATTTTGAAAATTTTAAATGAGATCCAAGTCGTCTGAAGGTCAAGTCATGCATTTTCGAAATAGAAAATTGGTTTCATGCTTGCTTTTCAGTGGTTCTGTGAGCTTTCCTGTTCATGGGTTCAAAATGCCTTGAGTTTTTGTTCCTGTGGTTTTTTTAATCTTTTGATATGAGATCCAAATTTTCTGAAATTCAAGTCATGCAAGCTTTCAAAATTGAATCTTGGTGTTGTGCTTGATATTTAGTGATTCTACAAGCTTTTACTGTTTTCTGTTCTGTTCATGGGTAAAAAATATTTGTGTTTTTGTTCATGTGGTTTTGAGTTTTCCGAAATTCAAGTCATACATAGCCTTCAAGGGTGAATGTTGATCTCATGCTTGCTATTCAGTGATCCTGTGATCTTTTACTGTGATCTTTATTACCAACTGTCCTGTTCATGGGTTAAAAAGGTTTTGTGTTTTTTGTTCCGGTGGTTTTAATCTTTTGAAATGAGATCGGAGATATCTTAAATTCAAGTCATGCACAGCTTTCAACATAGAATCTTGGTGTCATGCTTGCTTTTCAGTGATTCTGTAGTTTGTTTTGAGTTTGTATAACCAACTGTTCTGTTCATTGTTTTAATAAGTTGCAAATCATCTGGAATTTAAGCTATACATAGCCTTCAAAATTAAATAGTGATGACATGCTTGATATTGAATGATCTTATTAACATGTACTGTGTTTATATAACCAACTGTTCTGTTCATTGCTTTTTATTTCAGTGACTCTGATGTTTTAATGGGTTCCAATTTATCTGCAATTGAAGTCATGCATAGCTTCAAAATTGAATCTTGATGACAAATCTTGACATTCCTTAATCTTATGAACATGCATTGTGTTTGTATAACCAACTGTTCTGTTCATGGGTTAGAGAAGACTTATGTTTTCTTTTCCAGTGTTCTGATCTTTTTATAAGAGTTCCAACTTATCTGAAATCTAACTCATGCATAGCCCTCAAAATTGAATCTTGTTGTCATGTTTTCTATTCACTGATTCTAGAAGCTTTTACTGTGTTCGTATAACCAAATGTTCTGTTCATTCGCTAAATAAGTCTATTGCTTTTGTTACGGTGTTTCTAATCTCTTGATATAAGTTGCTTATCTGAAATTCTAGTCATACATTCTCTTCAAAATTGAATTTTGATATCACGCTTGCTATTCCGTGATCTCATCAACTTGTATTGTGTTCGTGTAACCAACTGTTCTGTTCATGGGATAAAGTTATTGACTTTGTAGTTTGTGTTCCAATATCTACATTGATTTGCTTATTTATTTACATGCATTGCAAGCAATTTCTTTCATATTGAGCTAAGATAGACAGTGTATATCTTCTACTGTTGAACATGGTTCAATTTTGATGTCCATTATGTCTATGCATGATGCACTGTAGTGTATACCACCTATGTTCAGAAAGCACTTAGAAGGCAAACTGCCCAGGAATATAGCACTGATTGGCCCGAGCGGTAACCAGTGGAATGTAGAGTTGGTCAGGGATGGTAACAATATGGTATTTGCAAAAGGTTGGAAGGAGTTTTTTGCTGATCACTCCATGAGTACTGGGGATTTCATGATCTTCAAGTACAAGAACCATTCGAAATTTACTACGAGGATCTTTGATCCAACTGCTTGTGAAAAGGAGGAAGCTTTTTGGGCTAAGCCAAAGAATGGTGCTGCTAATGACAACAGACAGGCTTTTAATGTCAAGCCAAAGAATGTTGCTGTTGATAGTTACAAGGAGGAGGACTATGATGTTGTAGAAGTGGTGCCAGAAGATCAAGCAGCCCAATTTACTTTGAAGAGAAAAAGAGGTAGCCATGGTTATCTTAGTCCACTTAAGGAGAAGCTTAATTTTTTTTTTTTAGTTTGAAGAAGTTCTTTGTCTGGTAATGGTTTATAATTCCTAGTATATATTAGGTAACATGCTCTAGATCCTGACAATTATTGTCTGAATGTTTGATTATGAATCTTTGGTTGGCTTTTCTCTTCTTTTGTGTTTGATTTTTCCACTGCATGATGTTTGTAGCTCAGAGAAGCCCATCTGATGAAAGATTAGACAATCCTCGTAGAACTGGTATGAAAAATGAAATGAGAAAGTCTCGAATGGTTTCTGGTTTAAACAGTGACAATGGTTACTCTATACCGGAGATAGTGCAACAAAAGATTCCTCAAAAAAGAGGAAGAAAGAAGAAGAATCCAGAGAATGATCACTGTGATAATCCTAACATTGTGTACCGTACTGAAAACATCTCTTGTGTTCACATTCCACTGGAGAATGTACAACCAAACGTCCCTGGAAAACGAGGAAGAAAGAAGCAGCAGCCAGAGAATAATCACCCTCAGAATCCAAACATCATCCACCATACTGAAAACATGGGTAGTGATTACATTCACCTGGAGAAAGTGCAACCAAAGGTTCCTGGAAAACGAGGGAGAAAGAAGAAGCAACCACAGAATGATCACACTCAGAATCCTTACATTATGGACTTCACTGAAAACATTGGTAGTGATTACATTTGCCTGGAGAAAGTACAACTAAAGGTTCCTGGAAAAAGAGGAAGAAAGAAGGCACATCCAAAGAATGATTACACTCATTATTCTGACATCATGAGCCATTCTGACTACAGCGATAGTGATTACAAACCACCGGCAACCATGCTACCAAAGGTTCCTGGTAAAAGAGGAAGGAAGAAGAAGCAGCCAGAGAATGTTGCCTCTCATAATTCTAACAGTATAAACTCTGATGAAAGACTTGTAACTGTTAAGGAAGAAAATGGTGAGTTTCATGAATTTCTTAATAAAGGTTTGATTGGCTTTCTTGAACTTGCTATTTTTTTGGTTGGTTGGGATATATGCTGTAGATATCTTGTACTTACTCAGCCCTTCTAGAAATGTTTCATGTAGGTAGCACTGGAGAAAGTTATACGGCCCCTTTAAAATCTCAAAGGCGACCAGTCTCACAAGAGGAATTGAACAGAGCTATTGACAGGTCCGAGGCATTTCGGTCTGCAAATCCTTTCACCACACTAGTTATGCGAGACTCTTACTGCTATCATCATTTTCAATTGGTAATGTCTGTATAACCTTCCATTAAGCCATGAGTACCTTCTTGTATTCATATTTAGACTATTCCTTTGTTTTGCTCCAACTTTCTTGTGTTTTCAGTATGCACTCTGCATTGTGTTATTAACATCATAAGCACTGTATACTTGCTTTCTTACCCACTGACAAACGAAGAGAAGTTCTAAGACAGACTTATGCTACGATCGCTGATAATTGTGTACAAGCCACTAGAAGCCACTACGTGTGTGGTTTGAACCCTCGACCTCTCCTTAGGAGAGAGAATGAGCTAACCAACTTTCCTTATGAAGGTTGGAATATGATCACTTTATATATATATATATAATATCAATTTGGCAAGGTGATAGCAAACAATATCTAATATGGTTTAATTGTTACAATAACAATTTCTTCTGCTTTAATATGCAATAACCTTATACTATTGTCAGTATTGTGAATATCTGAAATTGCACTGCTGTTATAAATCTTGTAAATCTACAAGATATATGCCTCGTTTCCACGTGTTGCTTTATCAGAATGAAATGAACAGCTATAGAAAATCTTTATGCAAATTTTGTTTTGTTTAACCATGTTATATTCTTTGAGGAGTTCGAAGCTCTTGCTATGGTACATGTATGTTTGCTTTCCAATAGCACTGACTACTGCCTTTCCCAAAAGGCCTTTACCTTTGTAGAGTTATTCTTGAGGACTTTCACTTATATATCAGTCTCCTTTTCTTCTTTGCTTTTTTGTTTAAAATGATCCTCAAGCTCATATCTAAAGGTAAGTTAAATATGCTTGGCGTAACAAAGTGCATAGATTTTTTATTCTTCATTGTTAACAATGAGAATTGTATCATCTGGTGGTTTGGTCTCACACAGAAAAATTCGAGGACACAGGTTCTTTGAGCACTTCTCTAGATTTTTTATTTTTATATAGATGTGGACAGCCACTAGAAACACCCTCAGAGATGGTTCGAACCCTCAATCTCTCCTTGTGAGAGGAAATGTGCTAGCCAAATTTCCTTTTGAAAGTTGTTAATTTTCTAGATTTTAATTACTGTATTCAATCAAAGTTTGGTTTTCTCAATTTTGGCTAATGGAATTGTGATGTCACTTTCATTATTAGTATTTTATCTATCGCATGGCTTGCATCTGTCGATTAACTTTTTCTGCATGTTTGGTTTGCAGAACCTCCCGTTTGGTTTCGCAAGGCAGCATTTGCCAAGAACCAATACTAAGATGACTCTTTGGGATCCAAATGGAAGGTCATGGCCAGTGGCATACCTTTACTATCGACGACGAGCTGGTATGAGGAGTGGCTGGAACAGGTTTTCTTATGAAAACAATCTGGAAAGAGGTGATGTCTGCATCTTTGAACTCATCAGGCCGGATGAAATGCGCGTGCATATCTACAGGGTTGTGGAGAAAATCACTCCACTGATCAGGTTCAACCCTCGTCTCCGCTGCTGAGCTGTCATGTCTTCTCAATAACCCTCTCATACCAAAAGAAATGATCTTTTACTTCATAGAAATTAAGTCATAGCAATCGTTTTTTATTTACAGAAATCATGTGCTTGTCAAAACATAATTGCCTGACATTGTCTGTTGCATTTCATTTGTAACATACCTCAGCATTGAATCTTTTACATTTCATGTGTCTGTGTCCTTGTCAGTAACAATTATGTGATTCCTGGTGGTATCTTTGAATCTCATATGTAAACGCTTCATGTTGAGCGGTTTTTATTTACAGAAATCATGTGCAAGAAAACAGAAATTCCTGTTGATGACTGTTGCATTTTATTTGTAACAGATCTGAACATTGAATCTGTTGCATTTTCATGTGTCTGTGTTTTTATCAGTAAAAATTATGTGGTTGCTCATAGTTTGCTTTGAATTTCATATGCTAACACTTCATGTCAGGTGTTTTAATTTACAGAAATTATGTGCCAGTGAATTGCAGTTCATTTGTAACGAATCTCATCAATCTGTTTCATTTCACGTCTCTGTGTTCTAGTGTGTCTTTGAATCTTTCTGCATTTCAAGTGTTGTTATCACTTATCAGTAACAATTATGTCATTCCTGATAGCTTTCTTTGAATCTCATGCACAAACAGTTCATGCTGAGCATTTTAATTTACAGAAATCATGATGAGCAAGTGAAATACAGAATTTCATGCTGTCAGACTGTTGTATTTCATTTCTATCAAATCCCATCATTGAATCTGTTGCATTTCATGTCTGTCCGTTTTACCGGTAACAATTATGTGATTCTTGATAGCTTTCTTTGAATCTCATATACAAGAGGATCATATAGAACGTTTTAATTTAGAGAAATCATGTAATAGGAATAACAGAATTTCCTGTTTTTGGTTGCTGCTTTTCATTTCAATCAAATGTCAGCATTGAATCTGTTGCATTTCATGCATCTGTGTTCTTACCGGTAACAATTGTGATTCCTGGTAGTGTATTTAAATCTCATATGCAAACACTTCATGCCAGTCATCAACTGATAAAGTCATCATATCATGGTCATTCTAGTTACCTGCTATTGCACTTCAACAACTTAGAACTTGGTGCTCACAATCAAGCACTCCTAACACCATCAATGCACTTCAGTTTCTATAAACTGAACTTTTAGTCTATGAGTGAAAATAAAATAGGCATTTGCTGAAACATAGAGCATGTTGATCGATCTTTATTACTAAATCCCTGGTCATGTTACGAATGCATTCATGACCAAATGAAAAGGAATCACAAGCCAAGTTCAAGAACCATACATCAGACAGCATTCATTGAAGAGAATATAAACAATACAGCAATTGTACATCTAAATTTACAGAAGCAAAGATCTGGCTGCATGGTTGGCTTACATAAGAAAGAGAGATTTTGCGGTTAATATGCTTCATCGATGTAGGCTTTTCTTTCACATTGGATATATTTCAGACCAAATCCTGCGCATTCAGATTGACAACAACAAATCAGATGATTCAAAATATTGCAAAGAGGTAAAAGAGTGTTCAAAACAGACTCTAGTTGGGAAAGGAAAACATTCTAATCAAACATTGGAGGTATACCTTTTTTCTCTTGAGGTTATAGGTTGTTATGCCATTTCTGCAATTTAACCGCGGGTAGATGGTGTTAATTCCTCAACCACCCTAAAAATGCGCACGCACATTTCATTCTCCTTGATTAGCTCGAAGATGCAGACATCACTCTTTTCAAGGTGGTGCGTAAGAGAAAACTTGGCCCAACCAGCACTGAGATATGTACGCGCACTGGAGCATTTATACAGAACTTTCCATGGCTTCCCTTTTGGATCCCAGAGTGTCAGTTCTGTCGCCCTCTTAGGAAGATGCTTTCTAGCAAAAGATTTTGGAAAGTACTGCATAACAAGCACAAAAAAAGATCATTTATCAACACTTGAAGTGAAAAGAGATGACTTTTTATGCAAAGAACACCGTTCGGCACCAGAGTTACAATCTAAAAAAGACAAAGTTATTTGCATTCTAAGTATTGAAGTAATATAATATGGCTTTTCTCTGAGCTGGTGTGTACAAATTGGACTGAAATTATCAAAGAAATTCTGACAATTTTAGTGACCGGATTTGGTTTTGATTCAAAGAAAGACAATATGAAAATCTGTTTATACTTTTGGATGTAGAAAACACCTAGGTCTCAAATAGAAAGTCTTTCCATGTACAAGCAATTTTAATGAGAACTTAGGATATAACAGTATTCCTAGTATCGGAATGAGAAATTTACCAACATGAAACCCCGGTATACATAGCTTTTGTGCATAACCACTGTTATAAAAGGATGTCTGGACTTGAATGACTTTGCCTTCTGAAAGGCCCGGGCTATTTCCTGTTCAGTGACAGGTCGCCTACGTGATTTCACATACCCACACTTGGGAATGCGTGCTACTGCAAGAAGCATAACATCAGCAAACAACAATAACAACAAAGCCTTCATCCTGGTGTTTGAGTTTGGAATGTGAAATACCATCAATGTTCTTAGAATTCAGTGATTGGGATAGTTGCACCTTCTTCTCTCTCACACAACTTTTAGTCATTGCTTTCTTCTCCTTCTCTCTCAAAGCATGCGTCGAAGTAAGTACAGGGGTTGTGCTTGCTTCTTTTGGGTCATCAATCAAACTTAAGCATCATATACTTCAAAACCAAATTTATAATTAAGAGATGGGAACACTGACCTGGTATCTTATGTTCTTCAGCTTGAGAAACTTGCTTCGACTTGGTTTTAGCAGAGCATTCAGCACCACAATCACAACATTTACGTTTAATACTCTTATTCCTCTCTCTCAAACCAAGCCTCGGAGAAGGTGCATCTGTTCTACTTTCAGTTTAGCAACCAAAATATGTCTATCTGTCTCTAATGGTATCACATACTTCAAAATCAAATATAATTTAATCTCAAACTAGTTTGCTTCAAGTAGAGGAACTGACCTTGTCTCTCATGCCGATCATCTGAAGAAACTCGTGCCTGCTTCTCCTCAATCTTATCATCTCTCCTTCTCTTCCCTTTTGTTTCATTTTGTGCCAAAAAAATAGACTCTTTCTCGCAAGCGGTTTTGTCAAACACAATCACATCAAAATGCGAGTTCCCCTTGTAATCAAAAAGCACAAAATCACCAGTTGTAAGGAGGTGATCAGCAGCAAATTTCTTCCAGCCCTTCTCGAACGCCATCTCATTACCATCCTTAACCAACTCCACATCCCATATCTTCCCTGTCGGGCCCCTTAAATGCATCATCATCGACTCATTTATTAAATGTTTCACGAACATCGGTGGTATCGTCTGCATCATCAAACACTTTTAGCTCGAATTGTTTCAGTATTCAAACTACACTGCTATTAATTTTCATACTATTATTGTTCTTTTCTTCATAGTAAACACCACACAATCCCCGCGCAATCATCGAGATAATCAAACCTCGATACAATGAAACAATTCTGATTAAAAACCAACATGTCAATCAACTTCCACAAGGAAAGTTGGCTCTACGGCATGTTTCTATTGGCAAGATTGAAAGAACAACAAAAAAAAAAACCAACATGTCACAAACACCGTAGTTCTATACAGTAAAAACTCATTCTGATCAAGATTGCAAGATTGAAACAACCAAAAGAACAAGAATTCTGGCCATAAAGAAAGCATCATAGATACTTGAATCACTAGAACTTAGAAACAAATAGAAAAACAGAATCAACATGAGAGAATTCAGTGAGAGGCAGGGGAGAGTTATACCAGACGAGTGGAACTTGAGTTGGGGAAGAAAATCTTGAAGAAGTGGAGCCTATTCGACGCCATGATTGAGAGCTTTCCCAAGAAACCTCTTGTTTGAAACCCTAGCAAGGATAAAAAGGGAGGGTTTTGGAGAAGATCAAAGGAAGAGTTCAATCCTGCTCTGTTTTGGTGGAGTGGATTTATAAGGAAATTAACGGCATAAAAGTGATTTTTTACGTGATTAACCCTTAAAAATCTCTTATTTAGTATGAAGTACTTCAAAAATTATTATTATTTTTCATTTATATCCTTTAAAACACAAAAACATCAAATCGAAGCTATTTTAATAGAAATTGATTGTTCACTCTGTCTGTTAAAAAGTTGTGTTACAAAAGACTTGTCAATAAGAATAATAAGCTACTTATAGTGAAGGTCGAAACTCTAATTGAAATAAACTCAAAGTACGAGAATATCCTTAATTTTAATAAAAATAAAAAATAAAAAACCTAAAAATATCTCTAAAATGATAGAATTTACCCCAAACATGTCACCTAGGCTTCATCCGATTGGGTGACATAATACCAATATTTGTGGAAATTTGAAAAATATTTCCAAGAAGGTCTCATTTGTTCGAATCAAGACAAAAAGTTATGGGTGTTTGCGCATACCCTTTTTATTACCTCTCCTATCTAGTTATCCCATGAATTTCTTCGTTAATTGTTCTGCATCACAAAATCGTAAACACTTAACAAGTCAATAGTTTTTGAAATTGGGCTCCATCAATTTTTTAATAAAATGTTTGTGAAAAGACTTAGCACAATGAGATATAAATAATACGTAAAATTTTGGGTGTGTTGGAAAGACTGAGTTAATAAGAGTAATTTTTTCCTCTATCTAGAGGAAGTAGATTTTTCAAGAATATTTAATTTTTTGACTAATCATATCTCAATTATAAAATAAAATGAGTTGATTTATAAGTTGATTTTGATTTTATTAATTGAAACTTATATTTATAAAAAATATTCATTATAACTTTCATCTTATTTTGCAACATATTTATTTATTTATTTATTTATTTATTTATTTATTTATTTATTTATTTATTTATTTATTTATTTATTCATCTTATTTTCTAAAAATAAAATGAAATTTGATATAGTCAAATCTGGTCGTACATGTGTTAGTACCCTCATCCCTCTCAGAAAAGGTAGCCCAAATCCTGAAGGTCGCCACCCTATCCCCCACAAGGGGGCATGACTTCTATCACTTCAAGAACATAAGGGGAGTATCTCCATAGCAAAGGCCATGATGACTGGTAAGGTGGCAGAGGACGATGTGACAGGGCCCGGACCCCGAGACACACCAGAAAGGCAAATAGGGAATGACCTCGGTCGAAGCGAGATGGGCTCTATCAGATTTTCAGCTTTAACCTCCACATCATCTTCTTCTCCGGTGATCACAGCACTGACTTTATCGTCGGAGTAGGACGAGGGCAGGAGGCCCGCCCCCCCTCACTTCTCTTGTTTTTGTCCTTTTCAATTAGGTTGGAGTTATCGGAGCAACCTCTTCGGTTCCTTGCCTATGTCGTCGTTAGACTCATACTCAGGTGACCATCTCGAGCCTCACCTTCAGCATCCGAAAATCTCATTCGTTGACTTGGATAGAAGTTGATCCCGAGGGGAAGCCGATTTTCATGTCAACAGATTGGCGCCGTTTGTAGGATCTTTGAACAAGAAGTTGTGTGTGCTATGGGAAAAACTAAGTGAAGTCAAGCCCAAGAGACACATGAAGACCAAATAGCGGATTTCAACGCCCAGGGGGCATAGAACCCTAGCAAGGACCACCACCTTGAAGGAGATGCTCATGATGCACGTTATTATGCCCTGGAGCAGAAGATAAAGGTACTAACATAAGCCCTGCTGAGAATCGAGAAGCATGTCTCGCAAACCTCTTCACCTCAGAACCTCCCCCCAGATTCCTCGAGGAGAAGACAAAGGTCGAATGCACATACAATGAGATCTAGAGGGAGGTCCAAAAAGGGAAGGATAGGGCGCCCCCGACGGCGAGAAGTTCAGGGTTACCACCACCTCGCCAGCCGTCCAAGACCCTATCAATGTCCCGCCATGACATAGCCTCCCGAGGTAGAAGGGAAAGCTCAAGAGTTAGCTATCAGCAACCTTCTCCTTTCATCCAGGAGATCATGGAGGTACCCCTCCCCCCAAACATCTGAGTTCCCTCCATGGAGACATATGATAGAACCACAAACCTGATTAATCACTTGGGGGCTTTCCAGACCATGATGCTCATTCATGCATCCTCATACGTCATTATGTATCGGCTCTTCCCAACAACTTTGCGTGAAGTAGCACTAATTTTGTTCAACAACCTCCTCCCTGACACCGTCGCATTCTTTGAGGAGCTTGCCGACCTTTTCGTCAACCACTTCTTTAGCGGCAAGAGGTAGAAGAAAACCTCGACCATCCTGATGGGCATCAAGCAACATGAAGGGGAGAGTCTCCGCAACTATGTACACAGGTTCAACTTGGATACACACAATATCCCAAACCTTAGCCAGCCCATCGCAATTACTACACTTATGGAAGGGTTGTGTTGGTTGGCCTTCAAGTTTTCCCTGGCTAAGAGGCAGTCGTAAGATCTCTTCGAGCTTCTCACCCATACCGAGAAGTATATTAACACTGAGGAGATCTAAGAAGGTTGGAAGGAGAACAAGAAGGAGAAGCCTACCAAGGATAGCAAACTACATAAGGAACCTCTGAGGCTAGGCCCCAGACCAGGAAGAAGCACGATGTTTGGAACTCACGATGTCTTTAAAGCAGAAGAGCCGCTGAGATATCGGAGCTTCGCCCCCCTCAACGATACCCAAGCCAGCATCCTCATGCAAGTCCAGAGCCAGAGGATCTTAGAGTGACCCACTAAGAACAAGGGCTCCTCGGGTAGGAAGGACAATAGTAGATATTGTTCTTTCCATCGTGACCATGGCCATAACACCGAGGAGTGCCTGTAACTCAAGGATGAGATTGAAGACCAAGTTCGGAAGGAGCACCTTGGCCAATATCTTAGGCGTAGCCAACAACAAGAAGGTTTGTCCGCCCCAAAGTAGGGCCAATCTCCCGTTGGCATCATTCACTATATCGCGAGAGGACTAGGGTACGGGGGTGATAGCACGGTGTCTTGCAAGTCATACGCTCGGATGCCCGCCGGAGCACAGCCGCCGAGAAAGAAGTCCAAAGCCGAGCCATCTATCTCATTTGCTAAAGAAGACTTAGGGAGAATCTGCCACCCCCATGACGATGCCCTCGTCATCATAGTTACCATAGCGGACTACGAGGTGAGAAGAGTCCTCATCGACAATGGAAGCTTAGTTAATGTTATCTTATGGGATGCCTACGAATAAATGAAGCTCGGTCCCAAAAGCCTACAACCGGTGAAGACTCCCCTAATCGGGTTTTCAGGAGGCGCAAAACAATCCGAGGGAGTAATCACTCTCCCTATCATAGCAGGAAGCCACCCTCGCCAGACGATAATCGTAACCGACTTCCTGGTAGTCCGATGTCCCTCCAATTATAATGTTATTTTGGGGAGGCTGACGTTAAAAGCCATGAAGGCAATCATCTCCACTTACCACCTTCTCATAAAGTTCCCCACCGAGCAGGGGTGCGGTGAACTTAGAGGAGACAAACCCATAGCCCAACAATGCTATGTCACCCTTCTCAAAGGTAAGGCCTTGGAGGCGTTGGGGATTAAAGCCCGTATAGAGGTTGAGAAGCCAATAGAGTGGGCGATATTGGTCGAGGACTTGGAGGAAGTCATGTGGGTCAAGGGCTCTCTCGAAAAGACGGTGCATGTCAGCTCTGAGTTGCTAGCCGAGTCTCGGGAAGAAATGATGCGTTGTTTATAGAATAACATCGACATCTTAGCATGGGCTCTTGAGGATATGCCCGGAGTAGACCGAGATGTCATTGAGCATCAGCTGAACATAGATCTCGCAGTCAGGCCCATGATCCAGAAGAGACGGTACTTTGCGCAGAAATGTCAGCAAGTCGCAAACGAGGAAGTCGAGAAGTTGCTCATGGTAAGCTTTATCAGGGAAATCTATTATCCCGAGTGGCTCGCAAACGTTGTGTTAGTAAAGAAGCCCTTGAAAAAATGGCGAATGTGCATCGACTTCACTGATTTAAATAAAGCTTGCCCTAAGGACTGCTACCCTCTCCCCTTGATTGACAAACTCGTCGACACTACCTCGGGTCATTATATGTTGAGTTTCTTGGATGCCTTCGCCGGCTACAACCAAGTTAAGATGGAAAATGTTGATGAGGAAAAGACCTCTTTCACTACAGCTAAAGGTACATATTGCTACAGAGTAATGCCTTTTGGTTTAAAAAATACAGGCTCCACTTTCTAGAGGTTGGTGAGCCGAGTCTTCGAGTGGCAGTTGGAAAGGAATGTCGAGGCCTGTGTGGACGACATCCTTGTGAAGAGCAAGCAGGTTGACCAACACGTGGTTGACATGCATGAGACCTTTTAAGTACTTCGAGCTCATGGAATGAGCCTCAACCCGAGCAAATGCGCCTTTGGAGTTTGGTATGGGAAGTTCATAGGGTTTATGGTTACCCAACATGCATGGTATCGAGGCCAACCCCGAGAAGATCAGGGGGATAGTAAAAATGAGCTCCCCAAGGACCATTAAAGAGGTCCAGGTGATGAATGGCTAGTTAGCAGCCCTTGGGCTCTTTATCTAAAAGTCGGGGGAGAAGAATCTACCGTTCTCCTGGTGACGTCTCGTGCCCTCTCCGCATCGATCTAAATCTCTATTCCGCTACCTTGGTAAGTAATAATTATACTTTACAGATTCAACCATGTCTACCGATCCGACTTGGCCTGAGGACCTAAATTAAGACCTCGGGAATGATGGGGGGGACTAGTGATACAGTCAAATATGGACGTACATGTGTCAACACCCCATCTCTCTCATAAAAGACAACCCAAATCTTGAAGGTCGCCACACTATCCTCCATAATGGGGCATGACTTTTGTTACTTCATGGACAGAAGGGGAGTATCTCCATGACAAAGGTCATGATGACCGGTAAGGTGATAGAGGGCTATGTGACACGGTCAGGACCTTGAGGCACACCAGGAAAACAAATAAGGAGTAACCTCAACCAAAGAGAGGTTATCTTCAGCTCTAACCTCCACTTCATTTTCTTCTCCGGTGATCACACCATTAACTTGATGTCAGAGTGGGACTAGGGCAGGAGGCCCGCGAGAAGTGATCCCATGAGCTCGGTTCCATGGGATCATCCATGGAACCAAGCCCATGGATGATCTCAGCCACTAATGGCCCTCAGGATGTGTGCACACATCCCGAGGGTGCCCAAAAAAGAACCCACACATCCCGAGAAGTTTTAGTGGTTGAGATTACCCATGAGCTCGGTTCCATGGATGATCCCATGGAACCGAGCCCATGGGATCAAAATTCAGAGGCCCGCCCCCTAATTTCTCTTGTTTTTGTTTTTGTTCTCTTCTTTCAAGTTGGAGTTCTCAGAGCAACCTCTTTGCCTACGCCGTCGCTGGACTCATACTCCTGTGACCATCTCCAACCTCATATTCAGCCTCCGAAAATCTCATCCATTGACTTGGACCAGAGCGGATCCCGAGGAAAGCGGTATTCACGTCAATAAAACTCATGAAATTTAATCGGATCGGATCCACCCCTAATCCCCGAATCCGGCTATAGAAAAACCGGGATTCGATCGTTATTTCGACTCTATCTCGTCGTTACTTGCAAATCTATCTTTCTAGCGATGGGTTGGAAAACCACTGCCTCTGATGATCGCGCCGCCGCTTCCGGCGCTAAGAAGGAGAAGATCTCCGTCTCTGCCATGCTCGCCACCATGGATCGCCCCAAACCCTCGTCGTTCACCGCCGCGATGTATTTGTTGTATATTATATACACACATACCGTCACCAGTCTCTTGCCCAGGTACCCAGTTCCACCAACCAAAAGAACCCTGCACTTCTCCATCTTTATCATCTTGAGATTCTCTTTATCCTCAATTGGTTGATATCTCTGCTCCTTCTTTAATTCATGTACTGTCAGTTGTAACCAAAAGTAATTGGCTTGCTATATATATGTATCATCAATTAATTTTGAAATTTTTCTATATTTGGTCTCTCCTTGGTCTTCACCTCCTCTTATACACATACACTGGACAGGAAACACACATAGAGGTTGCTGTTGTTCATAGTGCCCCGGTATGGCTGCAAGGAAAAATCCCAAATTCTTCAAAGTGTTCCTCCCCCACAATGGTACCAAGGAGTTGGTAATGTCCCTCTTCCCCTTCACTTTCTTCATCAAGTGATTCTGATTATTTTGATATGAGTTTCGAGGGGTCTGACATTCAAGTCATCCATGGTCTTCAAAATCGAATCTTGATGTCATTCTTGCAGTGTTTCTGTGAGTTTTCACTGTGTTTTTTATATTACAGACTGTTATGTTCATGGGCTAAGTGTTTTGGTTCTGTTCCGGTGGTTTTGATCTTTTGAAATGAGTTCTAAGTTCTCTGAAGTCATGCATAGCTTTCAAAATTGAATCTTGGTGCTAGGCTTGCTGTTTTGTGATTCTATGAGTTCTTTTTGCTGTGTTTCTTATAACTGACTGTTCTGTTTACGGGTTAGACATGTCTTTTGTTTTTTTTTCCCTAGTGATTTTGAGAGCTCCAAATGAGATCCAACTTGTCTGAAGTTCAAGTCATGTATTTTCGAAATAGAAACTTGGTTTCCTGCTTGCTTTTCAGTGGTTCTGTGAGCTTTTACTGTGATCTTTATCATGAACTGTCCGGTTCATGGGTTCAAAATGTCTTGAGTTTTTGTTCTGGTGGTTTTTTTTAATCTTTGATATGAGATCCAAGTTTTCTGAAATTCATGCAAGCTTTCAAAATTGAATCTTGATGTCGGGCTTGCTATTTAGTGATTCTACAAGCTTTTATTGTTTTCTGTTCTGTTCATGGGTAAAAAATGTTTCTGTTTTTTTTCAGGTGGGTTGGATCTTTTAATATGAGATCTGAGTTTTCCGAAATTCAAGTCATACATAGCCTTCAAGGGTGAATCTTGATGTCATGCTTGCTATTCAGTGATTCTGTGAGCTTTTACTGTGATCTTTATTACCAACTGTGTCCTGTTCATGAGTTAAAAAATGTCTTGTTTTTGTTCCAATGGTTTTGATCTGAGTTATCTGAAATTTAAGTCATGCTGTTCATGGGTTAAAAATGTCTGTGTTTTTGTTCTGGTGGATTTAATCATTTGAAATGAGATCTGAGATGTCTGAAATTCAAGTCATGAATAGCTTTCAACACAAAATCTTGGTGTCATGCTTGCTTTTCAGTGATTCTGAGTTTGTTTTGAGTTTGTATAACCAACTGTTCTGTTCATTGTTTTAATAAGTTGCAAATTGGCTGGAATTTAAGCTATACGTAGCCTTCAAAATTAAATAGTGATGACATGCTTGATATTCAATGATCTCATTAATATGTACTGTGTTTAAATAACCAACTTTTCTGGTCATTGCTTTTTATTTCAGTGAGTCTGATGTCTTAATGGGTTCCAATTTATCTGCAATCGAAGTCATGCGTAGCTTCAAAATTGAATCTTGATGACAAATCTTGCCATTCCTTGATCTTATGAACATGCATCTTGTTTGTATAACCAACTGTTCTGTTCATGGGTTAAAGAAGACTTGTGTTTTCTTTCCAGTGGTTCTGATCTTTTTATATGAGTTCCAACTTATCAGAAATCTAACTCATGCATAGCCCTCAAAATTGGATCTTGTTGTCATGTTTTCTATTCACTGATTCTAGAAGCTTTTACTGTGTTCGTATAACCAAATGTTCTGTTCATTCGCTAAATAAGTCTATTGCTTTTGTTTCGGTGTTTCTAATCTCTTGATATAAGTTGCTTGTCTGAAATTCTAGTTATACATTTCCTTCAAAATTGAATTTTGATATCATGCTTGCTATTCCATGATCTCATGAACTTGTATTGTGTTCGTGTAACCAACTGTTCTGTTCATGGGATAAAGATATTGACTTTGTAGTTTGTGTTCCAATATCTACATTGATTTGCTTATTTATTTACATGCATTGCAAGCAATTTCTTTCATATCGAGCTAAGATAGACAGTGTATATCATCTACTGTTGAGCATGGTTCAATTTTGCTGTCCATTATGTCTATGCATGATGCACTGTAGGGTATACCACCTATGTTCAGAAAGCACTTAGAAGGCAAACTGCCCAGGAATATAGCACTGATTGGCCCAAGCGGTAACCAGTGGAATGTAGAGTTGGTCAGGGATGGTAACAATATGGTATTTGCGAAAGGTTGGAAGGAGTTTTTTGCTGATCACTCCATAAGTACTGGGGATTTCATGATCTTCAAGTACAAGAACCATTCGAAATTTACTACATGGATCTTTGATCCAACTGCTTGTGAAAAGGAGGAAGCTTTTTGGGCTAAGCCAAAGAATGGTGCTGCTAATGACAACAGACAGGCTTTTAATGCCAAGCCAAAGAATGTTGCTGAAGAAGACCAAGCAACACAAGTTACTTTGAAGAGAAAAAGAGGTAGCCATGGTTGTCTCACTCGACTTAAGGAGAAGCTTAATTTTTTATATTTTAGTTTGAAGAAGTTCTTTGTTTGGTAATGGTTTATAATTCCTAGTATATTAGGTGACATGCCTATATCCTGACAATTAATATCTGAATGTTTGATTATGAATCTTTTATTGCCTTTTTTTTCTTCTTTTGTGTTTGATTTTTCCACCGCATGATGTTTGCAGCTCAGAGAAGCCCATGCAGTGAAAGATTAGACAATCCTCATAGAACTGGTATGAAAAATGAAATGAGAAAGTCTCGAATGGTTTCTGGTTTAAACAGTGATAGTGGTTACTCTATACCGGAGAAAGTACATCAAACGATTCCTCAAAAAAGAGGAAGAAAGAATAAGAATCCAGAGAATGATCACTGTGATAATCCTAACCTTGTGGACCGTACTGAAAACATCGGTAGTGCTCACATTCCACTGGAGAATGTACAACCAAAGGTCCCTGGAAAACGAGGAAGAAAGAAGAAGCAGCCAGAGAATAATCACCCTCAGAATTCAAACATCATCCACCATACTGAAAACATCGGTAGTGATTACATTCACCTGGAGAAAGTACAACCAAAGTTTCCTGGAAAACGAGGGAGAAAGCAGAAGCAACCAGAGAATGATCACACTCAGAATCCTTACTTCATGGACTTTACTGAAAACATTGGTAGTGACTACATTCCAAAGAAGAAAGTACAACCAAAGGTTCCTTTAAAAAGAGGAAGAAAGAAGGGACAGCCAAAGAATGATCCCTCTCATAATTCTGACATCATGAGCCATACTGACGACAGCGAAAGTGTTTACAAACCACCGGCAAGCATGCTACCAAAGGTTCCTGGTAAAAGAGGAAGGAAGAAAATGCAACCAGAGAATGTTGCCCCTCATAATTCTAACATTATAAACTCTGCTGAAAGACTTGTAACGGTTGAGGAAGAAAATGGTGAGTTTCATGAATTTCTTAATAAAGGTTTGATTGACTTTCTTAAACTTGCTATTTTTTTTCGTTTTTCGGTAGGTTGGTATATATGCTGTAGATAGCTTGTACTTACTCAGCCCTTATAGAAATGTTTCATGTAGGTAGGACTGGAGAAAGTTATACGGCCCCTTTAAAATCTCGAAGGCGACCAGTCTCACAAGAGGAATTGAACAGAGCTATTGACAGGTCCCAGGCATTTCGGTCTGCATATCCTTTCATCTCACTAGTTATGCGAGACTCTTACTGCTATCATCATTTTCAGTTGGTAATGTCTGTAAAACCTTTTATTAAGCTATGAGTACCTTCTTGTATTCATATTTAGACTATTCCTTTGTTTTGCTGGAATTTTCTTGTATTTTCAATATGCACTCTGCATTGTGTTATTAACATCATAAGCACTGTAAACTTGCTTTCTCACCCACTGACAAACAAAGGGAAGTTCTAAGATAGACTTATGCTATGATCACATTTATTTATTTTTGATAAATGTGGACAAGCCAATAGAAGCCACTACGAGTGTGGTTTGAACCCTCGAACCTCTCCTTAGGAGAGAGAATGGGCTAACAAACTTTTCTTATGATGGTTGGCATGTGGTCACTTTTTATATTATGTATTATACCCGGAAACTCAGTAACCTAAGGAATTGGGTCATTCTTTGGCTCAAATTCGATTGTTTCAACTCTTTAAATGGCTAGGCGCCAAAAATAATTCGATTACCCAAAGTCCCATGGGCTTGGTTTGATGGCATAAATACAATCCTTTATATAACTACTTGCTCCCTCGTTTTCTCTCACTTATGGAAAAGACAGTGTTTCTGTTTTGTCGTATTTGAAATTAAATTACCATGATTGATAGTAATTTACTAATTTTCCTTGTTGGGACAGGGCAGGGTGACTAATCCCTGAAGCTGACACAAGCCCTTGTTCATAGAATTCACATATCTCAATAGAATAAAAAATATATATCTTCAAGCATAAATTCTTGGGATAGATGTAGTTCATCATGTTTGAATAGTAGTAAAATTTTACTTCAGAGATACTGTATATAGTAGTAAAATTTTACTTCAGAGATACTGTATATATATATATATATATATATATATATACGGGCTTTCTACGGTGCGGCCGGCCGGATCACTGTGCAGATCCGGCCGCCACCCATTTTGACCTTTGGAGTATGTTTGAAGGATTTTCAACTGTACGGATGTGAAGATTATTGAAAAATAAGCTAGTTTGTCAATTTTTATACAATTTGGTGACTGTTTAGTTCTCCCACTTAATAGTTGAAATTCTGAATCGTTAAATTTTTTTTAAAATAAGAACCATTAAGTGGGAGGACCAAATGGTCACCAAATTGTACGGAAATTGACAGGCTAGCTTATTTTTCGATGATCTTTCCATCCGTACGGTTGGAAATCCTTCAAATATGCTCCAGGGGCCAAAATGGGAGCGGCCAGGTTGATCCGGCTGGCCTGATGTTAGAACCCAAGTATATATATATATATATATATATATATATATATATATATATATATATATATGCGATAGCGAACAATATCTAATATGGTTTAATTGTTACAATAACAATTTCTTCTGCTTTAATATGCAATAACCTTATACTATTGTCAATATCTGAAATTGCACTGCTGTTATAAATCTTGTAAATCTACACGATATATGCCTCGTTTCCGCATGTTGCTTTATCAGAGTGAAATGAACAGCTATAGAAAATCTTTATGCAAATTTTGTTTTGTTCAACCATGTTATATTCTTCGAGGAGTTCGAAGCTCTTGCTATGGTACAAGTAAGTTTGCTTTCCAATAGCACTGACTACTGCCTTTCCCAAAAGGCCTTTAACTTTGTAGAGTTATTCTTGAGGACTTTCACTTATATATCTGTCTCCTTTTCTGCTTTGTAATATTATTTAAAATGATCCTCAAGCTCATATCTAAAGGTAAGTTAAATATGCTTGGCATAACATAGTGCGTAGATTTGTTTATTCTTCGTTGTTAACAATGAGAATTGTATCATCTGGTGGTTTGGTCTCACACAGAAAAATTAGAGGACCCAGGTTCTATGAGCATTTTTGTAGATTTTTTTTTTTATTATATATGGATGTGGACAACCCTCTAGAAACACCCTCGGGGGTGGATCGAACCCTCAACCTCTCCTTGTGAGAGGGAATGTGTTAGTCAACTTTTCTTGTGAAAGTTGGTACTTTTCTAGATTTAATTACTGTATTCAATCAAAGTTTGGTTTTCTCAATTTTGGCCAATGGAATTGTGATGTCTCTTTCATTGGTGGTATTTTATCTATCTAATGACTTGCAATTCTGTTGAATAACTTTTTCTGCATGTTTGGTTTGCAGAACCTCCCGTTTGGTTTCGCAAAGGAGCATTTGCCAACATCCAATACTAAGATGACTCTTTGGGATCCAAATGGAAGGTCATGGCCAGTGGCATACCTTTACTATCGACGACGAGCTGCTTTGAGGAGTGGCTTTAACAGGTTTTCTTATGAAAACAATCTCGAAAGAGGTGATGTCTGCATCTTTGAACTCATCAAGCCCGATGAAATGCGCGTGCATATCTACAGGGTTGTGGAGGAAATCACTCCACTGATCAGGTTCAACCCTCGTCTCCGCTGCTGAGCTGTCATGCCTTCTCAATAATCCTCTCATATCGAAAGAAATGATCTTTTACTTCATAGAAATTAAGTCATAGCAATCGTTTTTTATTTACAGAAATCATGCGCTTGTCAAAACATAATTGCCTGACATTGTCTGTTGCATTTCATTTGTAACATATTTCAGCATTGAATCTTTTACATTTCCTGTGTCTGTCTTTGTCAGTAACAATTATGTGTTTCCTGGTGGCATCTTTGAATCTCATATGTAAACCCTTCATGTTGAGCGGTTTTTATTTACAGAAATCATGTGCTTGCAGAAAACAGAAATTCCTGTTGTTGAATGTTGCGTTTCATTTGTGACAATTCTCAGCATTGAATCGGTTACATTTCAGGTGTGTGTTGCTTCTACAGTAAAAATTATGTGGTTCCTGGTACTTTGCCTTGAATCCCATATGCAAACAGTTCATGTCGAACAGTTTTAATTTGCAGAATTAATTATGTGTCTGTGTTTTTATCAGTAAAAATTATGTGGTTGCTCATAGTTTGCTTTGAATCTCATATGCCAACACTTCATGTCATGTGTTTTAATTTACAGATTTTGTTCCAGTGAAAAACAGTCAAATTGAGCCAAATTGTAGCAGTTGCTGATAAAGATCATCCCAATTGTGAAATTTAGGCATTTTGAAATATTTTTAATTAAGTTCAATATTCACATTCAAGCCTTTTCTACTCAATTAGATCTTTTCTTTTTATCTAATTTCTTATATAAAACTTTTTTGAATCATATTTCATTTAATAAATAATTTTAAACAATCTCTTTGTAAAATTGTGAAACTTTTATGTTGATTTTGATTTTATTAATTAAAACTTATTTATATAAAAAAAATCATTATAAGTTATTTATCTTATTTTATTCAAAAAAATGAAATTCATTTAAAATACTGAATTTTCTAAGTTATTTGAATATAAAATTTAATCGGATCGGATCCACCCATAAATCCCCGACTCCGAATAGATAGGATCCGAATCCGACTAGAGAAAAACTGGGTTTCGATCGTTATTTCAACTCTATCTCATCGTTACTTGCAAATCTATCTTTCTAGCGATGGGTCGGAAAACCACCGCCTCTGATGATCGCGCCGCCGGGAAGGCGTCGAAGACCTCTGGCGCCGCCGCCTCCTCCGGCGCCAAGAAGGAGAAGATCTCCGTCTCTGCCATGCTCGCCACCATGGATCGCCCCAAACCCTCGTCGTCCACCGCCGCCGCCGCCCCTAAGAAATCCAAGCCCAAGCCGGTCTCCACCTACACCGATGGCATCGATCTCCCCCCTTCCGATTCCGATTCCGATCCTGATGATGGACTCCACGCGCCGCCGCCTTCCAAATCCCGCGCTGCCGCTTCCTCCGATCTCTCCAACACTGCGGCGACGGTCTCCAATAAGGACGTGAAGAAGCTCGAGAAGAAGGAGCTCATCGCGACCCACGCTCGCGAGGTCGCCCGCCAGGAAGCCCTCCGGGACGATCGCGACGCGTTCACCGTCGTCCTCGGCACACGCGTCGCAGCTGAGGATGATTCCTCCACGGCCGCTGATGATAACGTGAAGGACATCGTCGTGGAGAACTTCTCTGTCTCAGCCCGCGGGAAGGAGCTCCTCAAGAACACGTCGGTGAAGATCTCACATGGCCGGCGGTACGGTCTGGTCGGTCCCAACGGGAAGGGGAAGTCCACGCTCCTGAAACTTCTGGCTTGGCGCAAGATACCGGTGCCTCGCAACATCGACGTGCTTCTCGTCGAGCAGGAGATTGTCGGGGACGATCGCTCAGCCCTCAGCGCCGTTGTTTCCGCCGACGAGGAGCTCGTCCGGCTTCGTAACGAAGCGGAGGAGCTGTCCAACAAGCCCGAGGGAGATGATAACGACGCTGATGACGAAGATGGGGAGAAGCTCAAGGAGATCTACGAGAAGCTCCAGCTGATGGGCTCGGACGCGGCGGAGGCCCGGGCATCAAAGATTCTCGCCGGATTAGGGTTTACGAAAGAGATGCAGGGCCGCCCGACGAAGTCCTTCAGCGGTGGGTGGCGGATGAGGATCTCGTTGGCTCGGGCTCTGTTTATCCAGCCGACGCTGCTGCTGCTCGACGAGCCCACCAATCACCTCGACCTCCGCGCCGTGCTCTGGTTGGAGCAGTACCTCACGAGATGGAAGAAGACCCTCATCGTTGTCTCTCACGATCGGGACTTCCTGAACACCGTCTGTGAAGAAATCATCCATCTCCATGACCTCAAGCTCCACATATACAGAGGGAACTTTGATGATTTCGAGAGGGGATATGAGCAGAAGCGCACAGAGATGAACAAGAAGTTTGAGATTTATGACAAACAGATGAAGGCGGCGAGGAGAACTGGGAGCAAAGCTCAGCAGGACAAGGTCAAGGATCGTGCCAAATTCACAGCTGCCAAGGAGGCGGCGAAAGGGAAGGGCAAAGGAAAAGGGAAGACAGAGGATGATGATGAACAACCACTGGAGGCACCGAAGAAGTGGAGGGATTATAGTGTGGAATTTCACTTCCCAGAGCCGACGGAACTCACTCCACCACTCCTGCAGCTCATTGATGCAAGCTTCAGCTATCCTAACAGGGAGGACTTCAAGTTATCAGATCTCAATCTCGGCATTGACATGGGGACTAGGGTTGCCATTGTAGGGCCTAATGGTGCTGGGAAGTCCACATTGCTGAACCTTCTCGCAGGTGATCTTTCTCCTCTCGAGGGTGAGGCGAGAAGGAGCCAGAAGCTGCGAATTGGGAGGTATTCCCAGCATTTTGTCGATCTTTTGACAATGGATGAGACCCCTGTGGAGTACCTTCTCCGCCTTCATCCGAATCAGGTCGGGATGAGCAAGCAGGAAGCAGTGCGAGCAAAGCTTGGCAAGTTTGGGCTCCCCAGCCACAACCACCTCACCCCAATCGCCAAGCTATCTGGAGGGCAGAAATCTCGTGTTGTTTTCACATCCATATCCATGTCCAACCCTCACATCCTACTTCTAGATGAGCCTACAAATCACTTGGATATGCAGAGCATTGATGCATTGGCAGATGCGCTCGATGAATTCACCGGCGGTGTTGTATTGGTTAGCCATGACTCTAGGTTGATTTCCCGTGTCTGTGATGATGAAGAGAGGAGCGAGATATGGGAAGTGCAAGATGGTACTGTGAGGAAGTTCCCTGGTACTTTTGAAGAATACAAGGATGAACTTTTGGAAGTTATCAAGGCAGAGGTTGATGATTGATGCAGCTATGACATCCAAGCAAGGTACCTGTTTGCATATGCAGTTAGTTATTTCCACTCTCTCAAGACATGATATGATCTATTACTCTTGATATTTATTTACCTACTGATGGTCTTGATTTTGTCTCTCATATACATACTAAATGAGATGTTTTTCCCTACGTCTATTGACTTATCGATGTGGACTGAGTGGTTTTGGGCTAAAATTTGTTTTAGCTCACAGAGATGTATGTGCTACTGCGGTTTTTAGGAAGAACATATTTATCATGTCAGTTAATAATATATTTTGGAAGAATTGGTTGTGTTGTATGGTTAGTTTTACCTCACCGACTATCTTTTTATGGAGTTAAATCGTAGAACCTGTGTATGTTCAGTGGTTTGTAAGCGTGCTTAATGTCACAGTATGTATTGAAAGTAAATCCTGTAGCTCTTTGAAAGTTTTTTTTTTGTTTTGTTTTGTTTTTTTGTTTATTTTGGGTTGAATGTGGACAAGTCACATGTAGGTCTGAATTTAAGTGGAGAGAGAAAGAGTGTGTGTGTTTAAGGATCTATGTATATTAGATATTGAGCAAGATCTTACGCATAGGAGATATGGAGATGGTGAATTCATATAGCCGACCTCATCTAGTATGGGATTAAGGCTTAGTTTGTTGTTGTTGTGGACTAGCCACATGTTCGAACCTACAACCTCTCATTGTGAGAAAGAATGGATTAAATAACTTTCCTTGTGAAAGTTGGTGTAGCTATTTGAAACTTGGTAAGCAGGCTATGCAACAGATGTTACAAGGCTGTGTTACCACAATCAATTTGTGGCTTGGTAGTAATATAGGTCTCATGATCGAGCCTTGCTATAGTGTTATTACTTTTTATTTTCCCCTATGTGGGCTTTTATTTGTGACGAGTATTATGTGGAATTGTCTCTTCTGTTAGGTCTCATGTTTCAAGCCTAGATACTCATGTTTGAGAGCTAATAGAATTTGGTATGTAAAAAATGCATTTTTTTGGTCTTGAACTATGCCCGTGTATTCATTGTGAATCTTGATACCAAAATTTAAAGAAGATTTCAAAAATATTTTCTAGTATAGTTCATTACACAGGATTGATTTTATGTGCCTTTTTGGATTGATGATTTTTTTAAGGGTTAACTGCTTAAATAGTCACCCAACTATTCGAGCATTCCTATTTGAGTCATCAAACTATAAAAAATTTTAATTGGGTACTCCAATTTTAAAATTACGTTCAATTGGGTCACCCACTTTCAATTAGAGTGCTAGGTTTTGTTAATTATGGTTTTGTAAAATAAGTAATCTTTAGTTGTATTATTTTTTATGTTGTTTAGATATGATTATGTTATTTGTTAAAAAAATTAACCTTCAATGATATGTTATTTGATTGTAATTAACATTAATTAGGTTAGTTGTTAATTCATTAATTATGTTATTATTTTTTTAAAAAATAATACAGTGGGTTGGATAAATGTAATTCTAAACAACATAACAAATAATATAACTATTACTTACTTTACAAAACCCTAATTAACAAAACCTAACACTCTAATTGAACGTGGGTGACCCAATTGAGCGTAATTTTAAAATTGAGGTACCTAATTGAAATTTTTTATAGTTTGATGACTCAAATAGGAATGATCGAATAGTTGAGTGATTATTTAGATAATTTATCCTTTTTTTTAAAAGGTTTTTCTGCTGCAAGTGCTTTTCTGCGTAAACCTATTTTTTCATTGTTTATGTTTTTTTTCTTCAATATCAAAGCAAGCATCTTAAAAATGATTTAGAAGTGTTTAACTTAAAAAATATCATCTTCTTGATATAAAAAAGATAGTGAATGTGAGAAGGGAAATACTGTAATTCTTAGGTCTAATCTCAATTGGCATCTGCCCATATTTACTTAGTATTTACACTCATGACAATTTGTGTAATGACTTGTCCTTGTTCACTGTAATGAAAAATGATTCCAAACACAACTTTCTATTTGAATAAATTAGAACCCAAGATTTAAGTAAAACAAAAGGCCATTAATATCTACTATTTCTAACACAACCTAAAAAAAAATGTGAAAAAATTATAAAGCAAAATGAATTGAATAAAATTGTTGCAGCTCTCTGCATGCTTGCCAATTACAGCAGAAAACTCCAATCCTCCAGCTCTGTAAATCAACCAATTTGCTATGTTTGAGCTTCCTTAAGCTACTCCAATGTTTTTGAAAATTTCTCAGCAGTGTCTGATCAGAATATATGCACTAGATCATATGCAAAGGTCCAGAACAGCACAAATGACTGCGATATAGTGATCAGAAAGAAAACCCGAGTTAAAGCAAGGTATAATTGAAGTTGTGTGTATAAATCACATAAAATATCTAAATCAACTATAAAACCATGTTTAATAGATGCTGGCAAGCAAGAAAGGGGAAACATTTGTGCTATAATACCAAAGAAACTATTTAATTCCCAGAATAACCGAATTCATTGTGTTTGCAGGAGAACACATTGCAGGTCCTAACCCAGTCTAGCCGTTAAACAAGAAATACTGTTAGAGCTTTGGAATCTAGATAGAGTAAGAATAGGGATTTCGTTTATCAAACAGCAAAAATTTAGAAGGGCATTCAAATTAGAAAAGTTAATCTAGTGGGGGAAAATTTCACCCTCTCCTCCTATATAGAGTGTGTGCAATATTCAAGTGTATTGACATTTTCACACATCACATGGATCTAATGTAAGTGAGAGAAGAAACTTGACCAAGTCACTATTTCATTTCAGTAAGCCTAAAAGTATAAATAACCTTTTGGCATCATTGGAACCATCAAGACATCCTCAATATGGCATGGAGAAATTCATCTTGCATATGTGAATCCATGCAGTCCTGTGTTTGTGGTCCACTCTTTATATGTTGAAGAATAAAGACTAGAATTACCTAAGTCTAAGACGTAACACCAACACAAAACAACATCATTCAACTTTGGATTTTGAATATCATATTCCATACAAAATTATTAACAAAATTTAGTTTCTAGTTGATCTAAAACTGTGTGAAGGTTGAACCAAGTGGACAAATTTAAACATGAGATCCAACGCCCTTAAAGGCATCTAGCAAGGTATAACTAAGTAATCTACCACACTAAATATAATATGAAGCAATTTTGATGATCACATAATTCCAATTAACATGTTTCTTCCAGTGGTACTTGTACAAGGAAAAGAATAGCAGTTTTCATTGAAGACAACATCATCCCAATCAATACGAAAGAATCATGATATACTTTCATGGACCATTTGCCTAAACGGCCCTGGTCCATTTATTTTATTATTTTTTTGGCCCTAGGTTGGAAATATTTGCCAAAATGGCCTTGAAACTGCCCAGTTAGCAACCAAACTACTGATTGGGATGATGTATGTAGTTAATCGGCCTTTCAAATGCCGATTAGCTCCAAAAGATGATGTACGTAGATAATCGGCCTTTCAAATGCCGATTAGCTCCATAGAGCTCTTTCTCATGGAGTTTGGAGTAAATCGGCCTTTCAAATGCCGATTAACACTAAACAACCTCTCTGGAGCTAATCGGTCTTTTAAAGGTTGTTTTTAATCTGAGTCAACAGAGTGATTGCTGACTAAGCAGCTGTGGGGTCATTTTGACAAATATTTTCAACATAGGGCAAAAAAATAATAAAATAAATGGATCAAGGTCATTTTGGCAAATTGCCCTAATTTCATGCTTTCCATGCTATGGAAAAAATGTTTAAACTATGCTTCACTTTTCCTTTGTGAAATTTCAAGACATTGCAGGTCCTAACCCAGTCTAGCTGTTAAACAAGAAATACCTTAGAAATAGAGACTTTTTATCAAACATCAAAAATTTTGAAGGGCATTCAAATTAGAAAAGTTAATCTAGTGGGGGAAAAATTCACCCTTTCCACCTATATAGAGTGTGTGCAATATTCAAGTGTATTGACATTTTCACACATTACATGGATTTAATCTATAAGTGAAAGAAGACACTTGACCTAGTCACTATTTCATTTCTGTAAGCCTAAAAGTATATGTAACCTTTTGGCATCATTGTAACCATCAAGATATCCTCAACATGGCATCAGAAATTCATCTCTTATATGTGAATCCATGCAGTCCTGTGTTTGTACTCCACTCTTTATATGTTGAAGAATAAAGACTAGAATTACCCTAAGTCTAAGACGTAACACCAACACAATTCAATACAAAATTATTAACAAAATTTAGGTTCTCTACTTGATCTAAAACCGTGTGAAGGTTGAACCAAGTGGACAAATTTAAACATGAGATCCGACACCCTTAAAGGCATCTAGCAACGTATAACTAAGTAATCTAACACACTAAATATAAGATGAAGCAATTTTGATGATCACATAATTCCAATTAACATGTTTCTTCTAGTGGCACTTGTACAAGGAAAAGAATAGCAGTTTTCATTGAAGACACCATCATCCCAAACAATACAAAAGAATCATGGCATAATTTCATGCTTTCCATGCTATGGAAAAAATATTTAAACTATGCATCACTTTTCCTTTGTGAAATTTCAAGAACAATAATGGCATCAATTAACACATCTATGACATAATTTAACTAGAACTTTTGAATAAGTAACATAAATAAAAAACACAATTAATACAGCTTTCTTTCACTCTACTGCAAGCTTCTATTTATTAACCAGACAGAAAAAATTTCTAAGCTGTGGTTGGATTAAGGAGAAAATTTTATAACACACTTCTTCCACTTCCTAAAACAAAAAATTCTTAAACAATAAAATCCAATATTCGTCTCATTAAAACATCTATCCTTCCATCACCGATGGCCAAGCAACCAAGGTTGGAGACAACCCAAAGGCCGAAGCGTAGCCTAGAGTTCTCAAAGGGGCCCCGCAACAGATAAACGAAGGCAACGAGGCTTTCGAAGATAATAACCCTTCAAACAATGCGGCATAGAGAGTTGATGCATGCAACTAGGAAACCTTGCGCTTATATTTTCCTTACTATTCTACTTTGTAACCTGGTTGTGTAATATGTACTTAAACTTTCATATTTACTTAAAATTTCATGTCGTTTATCCACTTTATCAAAAGAAAAAAAAACACATCTACTCTTCCATTTACTTATCGGCTTTATTTTCTTCATTCAATCAAATACAAAGATAACAACTTCCTTCTTGCTTTCTTTACTGTCTCCTCTATTTGCAGCCAATCCAAACACAACCTAAAGCAGGAGATTCTTGAATCTTAACCAATACACTTACAATTCAATATTCTTTTTGTTAAACAATTGTTGTTCTATTTATTTGTATCTCTCTTAATTTCTTCATTCAACAAAACACAAAGTAGACAGCTTTCTACTTGCTCTCTTTACTGTCCCCCCACAGAAACACACATCCTAAATTGCAATCCAATAAATTTTTACTCAACCAGTTGCAAGAAAATTGATAAACTAATAATACGAACAAAAATTAATGAAACTAAGATGCATAGCAATTGGTCGAGCCATACATACCATGAGTCCGCCCAGAAACCCATCAAAGACGATCCTGTTCCAAGAATCAAAGTACGCACCAGGGGAGAACTTCGCCTTCGCCGCAAACCCTACGGAAGCTACCGCCATTACCGCAAAGTAGAACACAAAGCCCATCAGGCCTGTGAAACCCCAAATCCCAGCAACCACACCACCAATAATGGATAAAAACGTACGGCTACATGGAACAAAAATCACAGAAAACCATCAAGATTCACGAACCAAACGAAATCGAAACAACTGATCAATCTAAGCATCAATTGCATCAAAAAATTCCAAACAATCGAGAGAGACCTCAAGTAGATCGACTTCATGTTGTTCTGTAGATTCTCAACGTTAACGATCTGAAGATCATCGCTCTTCTTCTTCTCCGATGATCTCCGATCATCGCGGACCGCCATGGCTTCTCTCTCTCTCGGTCTCGAACTCGAGCTTCTGAAAAGACGAAGTAGCTATCGGATCCTTATATAGGAATACGAGCCGGGTTATTGGATCCGACGAGACAGCTAACGGATCCTTCTAAGATCCGGATCCGTATATGGGGATATTTTTTATTCCGAAAATATCCCCGCTCGTCCCAAAATATCCCAAACTTATTCCCAGAAGAGACCCGCAAAATGTCAAAATAAAGAAGAGACGAGCGGTGGAGAAAAAGGCAAGGGATTCGTTCACCCGGCGGTTACCCGAGAGATCGAGAAGCTAGGGTTTCTCCGTCCCTTGGAATCGGCGAGCACGAGACCAGTCTCGGATCTGGAGGGCTCTTCGAATCCTGGAAGGGAAGCAGGAGTTGCAGGAGTGAAGGTCTTGGATCGTGATTCGCTCGCGGTGATGAGAAAGACGCTGGTTTTCTTTACGATTCGTGATCCGATGTTTTGATTTTGGGGTTAGAGAAACATTTAGGGTTGTAATCCTTTCTCTTTGGTGTGATTTGTGGATAGTTCTTGTTTCTAGGGTTTTGGTTTGCTCTCCTGTAAAGAAAAAAGAGAAAAAGAAAAAAAAAAGAAAAGAAAGAAAGAAAGAAAAAAAGAAAGCAGCCCCGATAATGGGATCTTGTTATTCTTCTGATGTTTGACAGTGCTGTAGTGATTATTTCCTCCCCTTTGTTTGCCCTTTTATTGATGTTTTTGTAGCTGAATTTTTGATACAGATTACTTGCCTTCCAACAAGAAAGCAAGGACTGATTTTTGTGCATGAAAAGCTTTAATTTTTTGTTCTCTATAAGCTGAGATAAAAAAATATATATAAATTACATTGATTGGGAGAGCAAGAAAGAATTTTTGATAGTTTTTGGGAGAAAAAAAATATATTGATGGGGAGTTCAGGAGTGGTTAAGAAAACCAATGGGTACCTTGGGGTCACTGAGCCTATCTCTTTTAGCGGGCCTTCTGAAGTTGATGTGTTGAAGACCCAGGAGCTTGAAAAGGTTGTATCTTTTTGCTCTTTGAATTCTTTTTGATGTTCTGAATTTCTTGTTTACACAATTGTGACTTTGCAATTTGGGTTGCTTTGATGATCAGTTTCTTGCTGATGCTGGATTGTATGAGAGCCAGGAAGAAGCTGTATCTAGAGAAGAAGTTCTGGGGAGATTGGACCAAGTCAGTCTTTTTGATTACATCTTTGACCTTTGTTTAGTCTTCATAGGTGTTTATGTTTTATATTTTGTAATTGAAACAGATTGTGAAAATTTGGGTCAAGAATGTTAGCAAGGCCAAAGGATTCAATGAGCAGTTTGTTCAAGAGGCGAATGCGAAGATCTTTACTTTTGGTTCCTATCGTCTTGGGGTACTGATTTTATATACACAGTCTGCTTTGAAAAATTTCTTAGTAAACAAACGTGTCAAATGCAGAAGGCCTAAATTATGTATACTGTTGGTTTCTGTTGACAATTATTGTTCATTTGTGAAAGATGAAAATTGCACCTAAAGCCTGTTATCAGCTTTTTGATACAGGTTGTTTTAGACTACAATTGGCTTTCAGAGTTTTGTTAGTGTTAGTTTCTCGAACATTGCGAATTTAGAACTTACATATGGACACGAAGAGATTTGTGGTTTCTAATGGAAGGAGTACATTTTGTGTCTACTCTAGGTGCATGGACCTGGTGCGGATATAGATACATTGTGTGTGGGACCTAAACATGCAACCAGAGAGGTGTGAACCTCTGTTTTGTTTTGCGCATGTAAATAATGTTCTTATTAATCTATAGATTGATCAATGAAGGCTAAGATGCTTTTTGCCTTTTTCACCTTATATGCAGGAAGATTTCTTTGCAGAACTTCATAATATGTTAGCAGAGATGCCGGAAGTGTCAGAACTGCATCCGGTGCCTGATGCTCATGTACCTGTTATGAAGTTCAAGTTTAATGGGGTCTCAATAGATCTTCTTTATGCAAGGCTGGCACTTTGGGTCATCCCTGAAGTAAGTTTTGTTGCTACTTTGTGTATATATTAGGAAAAGATTTATGTGATGTCAAGGGCATCCAGTTATGACGTATGGTTGATTAACGTAACTGAAATTTATATCCTTCTAATATAATTGGGTTAATTGGCTCATTTTACTCGGTGAGAGGTTTATTGATGTTGTATGAGCTCTCCTTACTTATACATAGTTATATTTTTTTTTCTTCTGTTGTTGCTGCTACTTTGTATGTCCTGATCTCTTCACTCATCCCTTCTTTGTTTCAGGACCTTGATATCTCACTGGACTCTATATTACAGAATGCTGATGAACAAACTGTTCGCAGTTTGAATGGTTGCAGGGTTACTGATCAAATTTTAAGATTGGTGCCAAATATTCAGGTTCTTTTTGCCTCCTTTTATGCCTGTCTTATATGCAATTATTCTGGCTATAATTCTGAAGTCATGGCTTTCTGCCTGCTTTGTATATCCCTTCATGTGGTCTCTCACTGGTCCTACTTTTTTGTTTTTATTTTTATTTTTAATCCAGAGTTTTCGTACAACACTGAGATGCATGAGGTTATGGGCAAAACGTCGAGGTGTTTATTCTAATGTAATAAGATTTCTGTTCCGAAAGAGTTCAGTTGAGTTCTTTATGTATGTATGATTGTTTTTTTACTTCTTTATGACATTTCCTCATCCTGACCAGGTTGCAGGGTTCCTTGGTGGTATTAACTGGGCATTGCTTGTTGCCCGTATATGCCAGTTATATCCAAATGCACTGCCCAGTATGTTGGTATCTCGCTTTTTCAGGGTTTTTACCCAGTGGCGGTGGCCAAATCCTGTCATGTTATGTAGTATTGAAGAGGGCCAACTTGGCCTTCCTGTTTGGGATCCTAGAAGGAATCCTAGAGATCGACATCATCAAATGCCTATAATAACACCTGCTTATCCTTGTATGAATTCTAGTTACAATGTATCATCAAGTACATTGCGTGTGATGACTGAAGAATTCAAGCGGGGACATGAAATATGTGAGGTATGTTTTGCATTTGTTTTATTGTGCATTTTATACTGTGACTTAGTTTTTGGAATAGTTTAGACTTGGTTTTTAGAATAATTCATTGATGCATGGAGTTATAGATCTGAAAAAAATTAACCAGTGGATCTGCATTCTGTTTTTCTTATTATCTGATGAGTGTTGCTAGTAGTTACAGTGGTTTGTCCATTTATGAAGGAACTATAAGAAAGACGCAAGTGAAATTCTATTTTTCATTATTTATTTTGTTTGGGAATATTCAGAGCTACACTTCATCTCTCCCCATTGTCAAAGAATTATATGATTTAATTTGAATTCTTCTTGCTTTCTCCTCTCTTTTAACTTTTACTCATATATCATCTCAATCATCCTGTATGTGTGATCACACCAGCTGTGGTACCCTATGCTCATAATTTAGATGCTATCTTACTCTGCTAGTAGTCTATTGTGCATCTTGCTATGGAGATTAATACTGGTTATTTCTTCTAGGCGATGGAGATTAATAAAGCTGACTGGAAAACTCTATGTGAGCCCTATCCTTTCTTTGAAGCTTACAAAAACTATTTGGAGATTGACATTGCTGCAGAAAATGAAGATGACCTCAGGAAATGGAAAGGCTGGGTAGAATCCCGACTGCGCACACTCACATTAAAGGTGAGATGATCATATTGTTATTGTTGATTCTGTCTGGGGAGTGACTGATACATTATTCTGACCTCCAATTTCAAGCCAGATTGAGAGGGACACTTTTGGAATGCTTCAGTGTCATCCTCACCCTGGTGATTTCTCTGATAAAACCAAACCCTTTCACTGCTGTTGCTTCATGGGTCTGCAAAGAAAACAAGGTGTACCATCACATGAAGGTGAACAGTTTGATATTAGAGCAACCGTGGAGGAATTCAAGCACAATGTTGGTATGTATACCCTATGGAAACCCGGAATGGAGATTCAAGTTCATCATATAAAGCGTAGAAATGTTCCTCTTTTTGTTTTCCCTGGCGGAGTTCGGCCTTTTCGTCCTGTTGTCAAAACCAAAGGCCAGAGTTTGGCTCAGGCAGGTAAAGCGTGTGCAACTGCTTTAGGTAATGGCGATAAAGTTGCAGGTGTAGTAGCTGAATCTGTCAATAGGAAGCCCTTGGTTACTGATGCTTCTGATGGTACTCAAGTGCTTGAGGTGTCTGAAGGGCATAGTTCTCATGTACCCACTGTTAGTACTTTTTCTGACAAGGAAGCTGAACATTCAATGGAACTGGTTAATGGACTTGCAGAATCTGGAACCAGGGCTTTAGATGTGGCCAGTGAGTCAAAGAAGAGAAAGCTGGAGGTTGATCAGAGTGAGTGTAGTCCAGTTGATTCAAAACGTTTTGCTGTAGATCCTAAGGAAGTAGACCATTTGGCAGTTAAATCATCGGAAATTGTGGCAAATGTATCCTCTAAAGAAGATGAAGCTCTTGCAATAAAAAAAGTAACCAGCGGTTCGCCTGACAACCCAGCATCTTTAACTGAGGAACTTGACGAGTTAGAAGACTATAAGCTGCCAGAGCATACACAGAATTTTGAAGCTGGTTTGAACAAGAATTCTGTTGAATGCTCTACATTAAAAGAGCCAGCAATCCAAGCTGGAATCACTCACAATGATGATAAAAGCATCAGAGGCATTGAAGAACTTGAGGTTTGATTTCTAGTCTTTTAGTTCCATTTCTATCAAGCACTCATCTGTTTGCAGCTGGAGTTCCACCATTAGCATCCACATGTCTTGGTAGACGGTGCAACTGATTCAAAAATTATTTTGGTAGCGAATATCAATGCATATTGTTTTGTCAATGTTAAACCATGCTATGTTCCCGGTTGAGATTTGTCATCACTATTGATTTTAACAAGCGAAGATTCTTGCTTTTTTAAATATGTACTCTTCCTATCCAATTTCATCACTTCAATGTGATTAGGGTTTTTTTTAATTTAAAAAAAAAATTATCTTGCTAAGTTAGTACTGACTGCAAACATTTCTTCTCTAAAGCCCATGGAGTTGTCTGCATCCTCTTCTAGTGCACCTACTTCTGCATCCAATGTTCAGCGCAAACCTCTTATCAGGTAAATCTGCTCTGTTGATGGAACTAAGTGCTTATCTTGATTGGAACAAATTCATTTACTCTGTTTGAGTGCTTAAATTCTAATGTCTGTGACACATTATTCATTATTTATCGTGTTTTATCCTGTTTGTCACAGAATAAGCCTTTCATCATCAGTGAAAGCTGCAGGAAAGACTGCCTGATTCATCACCATGAACAAAGAAGCTTCAGCTGTTTTCACAAAATCCCATCCATTTCTTTGAGCCAGAGTGAATCAGTGATTCATGTAAATTATTAATGCGGAATTAGTTTTATCCATCCATGTATGGACGCAGCAATATGCGGAACTTGTAAAGAGTTTGTCCTGGAGTTTTTATCGACTTTTGTCAAATACTGAGATGTAAATTCATCAATGCCAGATCATTTTCATCACCAGTTGATCTAATTGTTGTATGCTTTAGTCCTGTGATCAAACAATTATCAGTTAATTATATCATAAAACTTTATTCTATTTTATAACATAGGAGAGCTAAGCATTCCAACATACAGATTTACATTAGATATACTCCACACTCAACAGAAATGCAACATATTCATGGCTAGGAACAAGTAGGAGAATGCAACTTATAAGTAACTAATAAGTGACTAGTAAGGTGGTGGTGGAGGTGCAGATGCACGGATGAACTGCGGCATTCATGGCTAGGAACAAGTAGGAGAGTGCAACTTAGTAACTAACAAGTGACTAGTAAGGTGGTGGTGGAGGAGGTGCAGATGCACCGATGAACGGCGGCAGTGGTGACGGTGGAGAAGGCGCAAACGCAATGATGAGTGGAGGGGGCGGTGGAGCATAAGGATTTGGACCCGGTGGTGGAGGACCGGGTGGTGGCGGGCCAGGTGGTGGAGGAGCCAACTGAGGAGGTGGTGGTGGAGGACCGGGTGGTGGAGGGCCAGGTGGTGGAGGAGCCAACTGAGGAGGTGGTGGTGGAGGAGCCAACAGAGGAGGTGGTGCAGGACCGGGTGGTGGAGGGCCAGGAGGTGGAGGACCAGGTGGTGGATGTTTATGGTGAACCATAGTAGCTAAAGATTGTGCAGAGGTGTGGAGGAGTTGCAAATTCTTATACTAGTAGTGATTCAAGGAGAAGAGTGACTGGTTGTTGATAAAGAAGCAGCCTAACTGTTAGTCTAAATGGAAACTACCAGTCTTATTTTGAATGTAAAGGTTGTGAATTGTGTGACTGTTAGTATAACTAACAATTATGATTTATTTATGCGAATGCATTTGATTAATTAAGCTCTTCATCAATCATAGTGATCAATATCAGTATTAAAAAGAATTCCAAAGCTAATTAAAGAAGACATGAACAACCAACTTAAGAACTTCAGAAAATTAAAGTGGTTTTAAGCATAAGAAACAGAAGATATGGATGCAATTATACTAGTGGCATGAAACCCTAACCCTAAGATGATGCAGAAGGTGATGACAGAAGCATAGAGAGCACAAAAGAATGAGATGCAGAGGCATCATTGCATTTCATCTTCAGTGCTCTCTATCTTCTGTCAACACTGACTTCATTCATGCATGCTGCTATAAGAGCTTAAAAAGATTAAAATAAAAATGGAACTATGAGTGCTAAGTGATCAGTCTTCCATGGTCTCCAATATATAGAAAGTTTTGAGAAGATAAAGTACATTCCTTACTTCTCTTTTACCCCTTCATGAGCATCTATCTCATTGAAAGCAAAATATATACTAATTATAGTAATCAAGGAAGTTTAAAAGTTGTGAAAGATATTTGATGTTTGTGACATTAGTACTGTTGATATAATTTCCACTTGATTGGATCTGAAAGAGAAAACAGGAAAAGAATCTAAGCATGCATGTGGTTTAGATGCATCGCTTATTGGCTTTAATTAGTTAGAAGATATAGAGAAGATATAGAGATAATATATATGGTTGGCCATGCAATTAATTTGCCAAAAGCATGCAAAGAAGGCAAAGCAGAGAGAGAAATCAAATGCTCAAAGAGAAGCTAGAAAAGGAGATACAGTGAGAGTACAAATTCTTAGGCTTTCAACAAAGAACTTTAATTTATCCCTATTCCATCTCCACTATTCTCCAAGTTTACTGGACCTGTGTGTTCAATCCCTATCCATTACATCATCCTACTGTAGGAGAGAAAAATGAATGCATTAATATTGATCTTGAAGAGATGATCATGATCAATCTAATTTCCACTAAAACCAAACACATCACTTTTTCATTGTTTATCATCAATGGTGAAACTCTTCTTCTCTGCTTAATGGTGTACATGTATAATCGTTAGATGTGATCCTTTTTCTAGAAGAATCAAGAATGGCGGCAAGCTTTTCTAGAAGGGTCCTTGTTGTGAATAGTGCGGCAAACAAGCAAAGAAATCAAGAAGAAAAAAGAAGAACACACAAAATTTACGTGGTTCGGCGATGTGCCTACGTCCACGGAAGCAAACGACGGAATTTCACTATATCAAAAATTAGGGTTACATCATAGGTATTTATACTAAACCCTAGTATACATAAATTACAAAATTGCCCTTTCGTACCATACCGCTCCATTGTGCTTCGCTCCACTCCGCTCCGTTCGCTTCGTTCGCTCTGGCATCTGCCTGTTTACCATTGTGCTCACAGCAAATATGAGCCATACTTCAACAGTATTGAGTGCCACGTCTGCACACGTTGACTTATCAAGAGTGATAAGTAAGATCTATTCATCTTCCTTTTCTAGTAAAGCCCCTGTTCTTTCCAAAAAATTAAACTCTTGCATTTTCCATCCTCCTATACATTCTAGCCTCCCATTTTTACTGATAAATCCTTGTATCCCAATCCTAACATCCTTGTATCCCATTCCTAACAGTTGTATCAGAGTCCAGTTTGGTTGGTAGAGGGGGCCCATAATTCAATTTCCTCCCAAAATCATGTCCACTTCTACATCTTTCGGTATATCAATTTCCATTTTTGATGAGAACAACTATGATTACTGGAGGCTTAAAATGACCATGTTTATGATGGCCCAAAGTTTGTTGGACATTGTTGAGAACGTGTACGTGACTTCAAAAGAAGAAAGTAGTTCCTCGAATCAACTACAAAAGGATGGAAGAGCCCTCTGTATTATTCAACAGGTTTTGTCAAAGGATATATTTCCAAGAATTATCGGGGCCAAGACATCAAAGGAGGCTTGGAAGATTCTACAAGAGGAGTCCCAAGGCACTGAGCAAGTACGGGCCATTAGACTACAATCTCTGAATAAAGTATTCAAAAGGCAAAAATGCATTTTTGGTCCCTGTATTATGGTATATTGTTCATTTTGGTCACTGTACTATGAAAATGTTCAATAAGGCCTTTATACTTTCAAAGTTTTGGCAATTTCGGTTCCTAGGGCTGAGGTGGCAGCCAGTTGGCATACGGACCGATCCTCCTATCCACTTCCTAATCAACCTCGCCACCCTCCATGGCTGATCCTGACTCCATGGCTGAATCTTCATCTTCCTTCATCCTCACTGAGTTGACCACGAAAATGACTGAAGTTCTCGGCAAAGCTTTAGTCCCGACCCAAACCTCTGATAGTGCTACTGCACCGGTTGGCATCAAGTTAGATGGCACCGACTATGCCCTTTGGTCCCAGGTGATCGAGATGTATATCTCGGCCAAAGACAAACTGGGATACATCAACGACGATCTACCTCAACCTCCTCCAAAGGATCCTTCTTTTCGATGATGGAGCATAGACAACACCGTTGTTAAATAATGGTTGATTAATTCCATGGACTTCTCTCTTATAGGTAATTTCATCTGCTTTCCCACAGCCAAGCAGGTGTGGGATATAATTGCTACTACCTATTTTGATGGCAACGATACCTCCCAGGTGTATGACCTTCGGCAATGCGTGACCCGCCTTAAATAGGCTAGCGGCTCTCTTGAAAAGTCCTACATCGATCTCCAAGGCCTTTGGTGTGAAATCGACTTCTGTCACCCCAACCCGATGGAATGGCCAACTGATATTCAGCATTACAACTCCCTCGTCAAGAAGATCGGGTCTATGCATTCTTGGATGGTCTTGATAACCGCTTGGACCATATCAGGAGTGATGTTCTGCAGCTGAAGCCATTCCCGACAGTGGAGCAAGATTATCCACATGTTCGGAGGGAAGTTCTTCGTCAAGTGGTAATGATGACAAGTAGCCCCGATGCTATACCAGGATCAGGTCTAACGTCCAAGAGTCTCCCTCATGGCTCATCGTCTCTCTCTTTACATGGTGGAAAATCCAGTTCTACCTCCAAGTCCCGTGCCTCCTCTGATAACTCTAAATGCTCTCATTGTGGGGGGTGCAAAGTATACCCGTGAGACCTGCTTCAAGCTTCACGGTATCCCGATTGGTGACACGAACTTCAGGCTCGAAAGTGGTGTGATGGAGTTGGGATTGATGCAATTGATGGCAAGGTTGCAGTGGCTGCTACAACACCATATCTTTCCCTTATTCCTTCCAATAGTTCCAACGCTGACCCAGGTAATGCTCTCTTTGTTTCTAATCTGGAGGTTGGCTGCAGTGCTTGGATACTTGATTTTGGAGCAACGGACCATATGACGTTTGACGCTGCTGATTTTTCTCAACACTCCCCTCCTCGGTGAACTAGCATTGCTAATGCTAATGGAGGCATCCCTTTGGTCACAGGGGTCGGGACTGGGATGTTGTCCCCAGCCCTACCGTTGCCTAATACTTTACTCGTGCCTTCTCTTTCTCACAAGTTACTATCCGTAAGTCAAGTTACTAAAGACTTGAATTGTGGCATGCTAATTTATCATGGGTTTTGTCTTCTTCAGGATACTCTCTCCAAGGAGATCATTGGGCGTGGTACTGAGAAGGGGCGGCTCTACTATATGGAAGATTTCAGTGTTGATCGCGCAACCAACATGCATTGCCCACGCAACCTCAAAGTGGAACAGATTTTGCTTTGGCACCGTCGGTTAGGTATCCGTCCTTTGGTTATCTACAAAGGTATTTCCTGGTTTACTTTTGGGTCTGTCACCTTTGGATTTTAAATGTGAGACTTGCATTCTAGCTAAAAGTTATCAAGTTCTTTATCCGTTGAGCATGACTAAGAGTGATGTTCCTTTTGCCTTGATTCACTCGGATGTTTGGGGTCCTTCACCCAAACCCACTCTGTCTGGTTTCCGCTGGTTTACGATATTTGTTGATAACTGTACTCGCATGACATGGATTTATTTATTGCGACATAAACATGAGGTTTTTCATGTCTTTCAATCATTTCATACAATGATTTAAACCCAGTTCTCGGTGAAGCTCCGAACACTCCGCTCGAATAATGGTGGGGAATATGTGAATCAATAGTTCCGTGATTATTTCCAACACCATGGACTGATTCATGAGACCTCATTCTCCCAGACTCCGCAACAAAATGGTATTGACGAGCACAAGAATCACTACATCCTCGAAACTGCTCGCACGTTGTTACTTGGAACTCACGTACCTAGCCAGCACTAGAGTGATGCGGTTGCCACGGTCGTTCATCTTATTAACTACATGCCTTCCAAAGTCCTTGATTTTAAGAATCCGCTCTAGGCCTTGTCAACCTATGTTTTATTACCCACTGTCCTGATGCTTCTGCCTTGTGTCTTTGGTTGTGTTGCGTTTGTTCACCTCCACAAGAACCAACGAACGAAGCTTGATCCTTGCGCCATTTGTTGTCTTTTTTTGGGCTATGCCACACACCAAAAAGGGTACCATTGTTATGACCCAACTACTCGGCACACCTATGTAATTATGGATGTCACGTTCCTTAAATCCGACACTTTTTATTCTCCTGCCACATCCAATTCTTCTCTTCAGGGGGAGAGACGAGTAGAAGAGATGAATTGGTTAACATTTGACTGGTTCAAGGATACTGATATGACACCTAATCCAGAGCCGACATCTCGAGAAACTGAGACGGCATCTCCACAAACTGAGCCGGCATCTCCAGAAGCTAATATAGCAATACCCCCCACTCCTCAGTATCCTATGACCCATCTCCTAAGAATATCATTGAGGTAGGCTCCCCTATCACACCTCACATTTCAAATACTCCGGTTGGCTATGAGTTACCTTTTAGGCATAATCGGAGCAAACCACCAAACAGATATTCTCCAAAATTAGAGGACCAGAGATCGAGATACCCGATTGGCAATTATGTTTCTACAAAGGGGTTGTCCGAACCCCTCAAGAACTTTGTGAATGAACTCTCCTCACATCCTATTCTGACAAGTGTTGATGAGGCTTTGGAAGCCCCAAAGTGGATCAAAGCAATGAGGAAGAAATGGAGGCATTACTGAAAAATGAGACGTGGACTCTTGTCCCCCTACCGGAAGGAAAAAAATTGTGGGTTGCAAGTGGGTATTCTCCATCAAGTACAAACCCGATGGGTCAATTGAAAGGTACAAAGCAAGACTGGTGTATACACAAACCTATGGCGTAGACTACCAAGAAACGTTCTCACCTGTGGCCAAGTTGAATACAGTCAAGGTTCTACTATCTCTTGCAGCAAATCTTGATTGGCCATTACATCAATTTGACGTGAAAAACGTCTTTCTTCATGGAGATCTTGAAGAAGAAATCTACATGGATGTTCCCCCAGGATATATGGCAACCTCTAAAAAGATGATTGTATGCAAACTACAACGAATTTTGTACGGCTTGAAGCAATCTCCTAGAGCGTAGTTTGGGCACTTGAATTTGACATTGAGAAAATATGGCTTTCAATAAAGCAACTCAGATCATACGCAATTCTTGAAGCATCACTAAGGCAAGATAACAACGTTGATAGTCTATGTAGACGATATGATCATTACAAGAGATGACCCCGAAGAAATAGCAAGACTTAAGAACAATTGACTAAAGATTTTGAGATGAAAAGTCTAGGAGGTCTCAAATATTTTCTGGGAATTGAAGTTGCTAGATCAAAGCAAGGCATATTCCTTTCCCAACAAAAATATATCCTAAATTTATTATCAAAAGATGGGTTACTGGATTGTAAGCTAGCAGATACACCAATAATCCAAAATCACAAACTTGGAGAATACCCAGACCAACTGCCAATAAACAAAGGAGGGTACAGGAAATTAGTTGGAAAACTTATTTATCTCTCTCATACATGGCTTAACATTGCCTATGCAGTGAGTGTAGTAAGCCGATTCATGCACTGTCCAAGTGAAGATCATATCAATGCGGTGATTCGGATTCTCCGATATCTGAAGTCCTCTCTTGGGAAAGGACTTATATTTACAAGAAATAATCACCTACATGTAGAAGGTTACACAGATGTTGACTGGGCAGGAAATATCTTTGATAGGAAATTCACCTCTTCACGTTTGTTGGCGGGAACCTGGTCACATGGAGAAGTAAGAAGCAAAAGGTGGTAACATTATCACGTGCTGAAGCCGAGTTTCGTAGGATGGCTAAGGGTCTTTGTGAACTTCTCTGGCTTCAAAGACTATTAACTGAAATTGGCTTTGCTCCTAGTTGTTAGATGAACCTATTATGTGATAATAAGGCTGCAATTGACATTTCTCACAACCTGGTCCAACATGATTGAACCAAACACGTGGAAGTAGATCGGCGTTTTATCAAACAAAATCTTGAGGCCAAGATAATTAGATTTCCGTTTGTTAAATCCGAAGACCAGTTGGCAGACATACTCACAAAAGCTGTATGTAGCAGAAGTTTCTACAACTTACTTGACAAGTTGGGTATCCGAGACCTATACACACCAACTTGAGGGGGAGTGTTGGCGTTAGTTGTCATCCACGGGATTAGTGGAGAAAGTTTTTTGATTGATTGATTGATATACTCAATCAAATTAATTGATTGATTGAGATGTGATATATATAGCCATATATTTAGATGTAGCCATATTTAGATATTTACATTCTTTTATATATCCATGTATTCTCTTAAAGAAAATAAGAAGAAAAAAGGGATCTTCTATTTCTATACTTATCTACATATGACACATAATTCATTATTTATCTTGCTTTTTTGACAAGAGAAAGAGCTATAAAGCTAATGAAAAATAAAACAACAAAAGACAAATTCAGAGTCCATCAGCTCATCCAAAGGTTAATCCGGTAATGTTAACTGTGTCTTCCAGCCATCTCGGCCTACCCGATCCTCAGTGAAACAGTGACAGTTGTGGGTTGCTCCTAGCATGGATAGCCAGGGTGTCCGTGATTAAGTTAAGCTCCCTTGGGCAGTAATTAATCTCGATATAGGGTTCATCCTGATCTGGTCTTTGACAATCCCGACTTCTTTTTGGTGCAACCTACATTCTTGAGGTCCTTCATTGTTGATCAACTCTAAGGCTTGAAGGCAATCTGTGCATAGTCTTTGAGGCTTCAATTCCATCCTCCTGCTCAGCTCTAATGCTTTCCCTATAGCCATAATTTCTGCTTGTAGGCTTGAATCTGCCTCCTCAGCTGTACACCCTGCAGCAATAATAGTGCTCGATCCCTTGATGATCACGCAACCTACACTACAAGAATTAGGATCAGCACTCCATGAGGCATCACACATTATAGTAATTGAGTTATTAGACACAGCAGTGTTTAGATACTCCCTGAGGTTGCCTCTGGTTTTCCAAATGTAATCTTTTGTGGCTTGTATAGCCTGTTGTACTATCTGTGCTGGTTGTGGTCTCTTGTTGAACACAAGGATGCATCTGGCCTTCCAGAGGGACCATGTACAGGTAGCCACCAGAGCCTTGGCAAGGAGGATGTTTGGGCCATTTCTGCCTCCCAGACTCACAATCCAATCCCCTTCCATAATATTTTCTAGTACTGTTGGATCCAACCCTATATATTCAACAACTAGTTGCCAGCATTGGCTAGCAACTCTACATGCATACATGATATATCTCAGAGTCATCTCATTCTCCAGTCCATAGACTGGACATAACTCTTGTGGACCTATATTCAAAGCATATAGAAATTCATAAGTTGGGAGTTTCCCATAGAAGAGCCTCCATAGGAATGTCTTTACCCTTGGTGTAACAGGTAACCTCCATAGTAAGTGCCAACAAATCCATGAATCAAGTTCAACATTGTACCTTTGCCTAATGGAGTCATATACCCTTTTTACAGTAACTTTTGCTGGGCCATCAGTGCCCCAGATCCAGTAATTTTTACTATTGTCATCAAAGGAAATGCATGCCATTCAACCTAGTCTAATCAGAGATAGTTTCAAAACATTTTGTCAATTCAAAGAAACATAAACTATTGCCATTCAAGAAGTTAGTGATGTTCAATCAACCCAAAGGCATCTACATGTTCACATAAGTAGGTTTAAGAGCAAGTGGAATATCAAACACCCAAACATCATTCAGTAAATTGATTGTCAGGGGATTACAGAATTTAATGTCCAGTTTGAATCTAATGTCCATGGCATTTCTACAAAGATTTTGATAGAACCATGACATGTTACCTGTTTTAAGGTTATCCCAAGGATTAAAGCTACCATTTTTGAAATTAGACAGTTGTACCCAGATTTTGCTAACATTGTTTAAAACAGAGAAGATTTTTGGTCATAAAGGCTATTTTAGCACTTCTCAAGTCTCTAACTCTCAATCCTCCCTCAGATTTATCAAGTGTAGTAACGTTTCAATTTATGGAATGGAAATTGCCACCTGCAGTGCCTCTATCCCAAAGAAACTTCCTAGCTAACTTGGAAATCTGATCAATGGTTGAGTCAGGCACGGGGTAATAAGATAGTGAGTACACAGGAATGGACATTAAAGAAGAATTAACCAAAACAGCTCTGCCAACCAGTGAAATAGTGGAATGATTCCAGGCATTCAAACTCTTTTTGGTCCTTTCCACTAAGGGATTCCATTGGTGAACTAGAATTCTTTTTGGTGAGATTATTGCTCCAAAATATTTAAATGGAAAAGTACCTAGAATCATGCCAAGAATATCAAAAATTGCACTTCTCAAGGTGGTGTTGAATCGACTTGGCAGATGTGTAGAGGACTTGGCCAGATTGACCTTCTGTCCTGTTAGGTCTTGGTATATTTCTAAGCACATTTTGTAGTTTCTTGCTACAACTCTAGTGGCTCTGGTAACTAGTATTACATCATCAACATACAATAAATTGTTAAAATTTTGATGTAACCTATTGTCAAAACCTGGAATTAGTCCCAACATCATGGCATGATTGAGAATGGCTAGCAGATTTTGGGATACCAGAATGAAAAGGTAAGGTGATAGGGGATCCCCTTGTCTATTGTCTACGTCCTCTGTGACTGGGGAACCAACCAATTGGTTGCCCATTAATTAAGAAGAAGAAACTGGTTGAGGAAATGCAGGCCCTAATCCAGGAGATCCAAGTTTCAAGGAAATTCATGACTCTGAGTGTGGCAAGGATGACATTCCATTCCATGGCATCATATGCCTTTTCTATGTCCAACTTTAGATTCATCCTAGGGAGAGATTGAGAATTAGTTTCTAAAGAATGAGCTATCTCTTGTACAATAATTATGTTATCAAAAGTTGATCTACCCTACAGGAACCCACTTTGTTCAGGTCCAATGAGTCTATTCATCACACTTTTAAGCATGTTTGTCAAGAGTTTGAAAATTATCTTAAATGAAACATTGCATAAAGATATAGGTTTATAATCTTGGACTTTGGTCGGGGTGTCCTTCTTATGTATCAGGACAACATAAACTTTCCCCCAGTTGTTTGGCATGTTGGTTGTTTGAAAGAATTGGTTTATGGCTAACAAGTGGGGTTCTTTTACAATTTCCAAGTAGTAGATATAAAACTCCACATTGAAACCATTAGGGCCTAGACTTTTTCCTCTAGGCATAGATTTAAGTGTTTGGTAGATTTCACCTAGGGAGCTAGGTCTACACAGATTTTTAGACTCACTAACAGTCAAGGTGGGTAGATCATTTGGTAGACTCCTTATCATCTCTTCATAGGTGGTTGTAGAGAGGGAAGTCCAGAGTTTGGAATAAAACTCAATGAAAGCCATGCCAATCCCTTGTTGTTCAGTGTGTAGGATTCCCTCTTGGTCAGCTATTACAGAAATTTTATTTTTATGAGACCTGATTTTGGTATGTTTATGAAAAAAACTTGTATTATAATCACCATTTCTGAGCCACATTAATTTAGCCCTTTGATCCCATCTAGTTGTATTTTGTCTAAGGAGAGCTATGTGTTTGTTATATAGGGCCCTAAGAGCAATGATATTTAAATCAGTGTACATTGAAGAAGATTCTAGAGATTCTAAAAAGGCAATTTCCTCCTCAGTCTTATTTATGTCTTTCTCTAATGGGGACAACCCTTTTTTTTCCATTGTAACAAATAATCTCTTGTTTTAGACAGATAATGATTAAATACATGCATGGGGGTTGCCCTTGTCTTGCAATTCCATACTTTGGATACATTTAAGTGGCACTTCTCATGTTCTACAGAAATTTTCAAATCTAAACACACATATACTTTGGAGTGGTCTAAGGTTGTTCTAGGTAGGTGCTTGTTAAAGTATGAGTCAAAATTATTCAGCCACTCATTGTTAGCTAAAAACCTATCTAACCTTGCCCACCTTATAGCCATCTTGTTGGTTATTATACCAAGTAAAGGCAGACCCACAAAAGCCTAGATCAAGTAGTTGATTAACTAACATAAATTCATTGAAAAGTTTTGACTTCACAGCATAATGGTCGGATCTGCCCCCGTCCGTGTTCTTCAGTGGAAAGGATTGCATTAAAATCTCCCACTAAAACCCGGGGTAAGCTGAGCTAAGACATATAGGATAGATCCTGCCACAAGGCTTTTTGGATGTGGACATTTTGAGAATTATATATAACAAATAATACCCAATGCTTAGGTTTTTCTATTGAAAGAATTAAATGCAAGGAAAATCGAGATTGAGCGATAGGAGTGACCTTTTCCATCCCCTATTTCCAGAGGATGATTATGTCCCCCCCCCCGACATGCCTCAGGCAAGGATGACTGCCCATTCCTATAGTTTGGAGAATTTATCACAGAGCTTGATGGCTTGGTTGGCATCCGCACGGGTTTCCACCAAGCACACTAGGTTTGGTTGTTGGCTTCTCATGAGGGCTCTAATTCTGTTGATTGTCTTAGGGTTCGATGTTCCCCTGCAGTTCCAAGATTATATTTTGATGGAATCCATAAAAAAAACAAAAGTTAAAATAAGATAGAAAGGTTGAGAAATCCTCATCAGAGGTTCGATGACGCTTCCGCAGGGCCGGATACACTGCCTTTCTTCAGGCATGAATTCTTCTTTATCTTTTCTTGACGAGCCACTGCCTCAATCTTAACATCCTTTTGGATTTGAGCTAATGGCATGTCATCATCAAACAAACTGGAAACCCCCCCCCCTCTCATCTGAGCTTTCTTCATCCATGGTTTGATCCTTCATTGCTTATTGCTGAGTGGTAGAGGTGATAGCCTGTGAGACTTTAAGGACAGAATTCTCATGTTCAGCCAACTCATTGCTCGAGATCTAAATAGGGGTCCTGGTGTGGGTTTGGGCTGCAAGACCTCTGTCCAACTATGTGATTAGACTTGGGTTAGCACCTTCCATCACCTCTGAATCCACTGCTGTCAAGGCTAGCCTCGCAGGCAACGGTAACCTAAAAGTAGCAGCTGAGGAGGACGGGCAAATGGTATAATCTGGTTCCAAAGCGAGAAGGGTGGGTGTAGTGCCTTTGCTGAAAGACGATGTCTGACAGTTTAATTCTGGATTAGGGTTTTTGTTTGGGGATTGGATCGGAGCCGTTCCTAGCTTCTCCTGGGACAATACTTTCTTGCCTCGGGATATGTTTGCCCTTCCATCTGGTAAGTGATCGCTCCCTCCATGTGCCGGTTTACCACGACCGGATGACTCCTCGTGCCAATTGGAGATATCCCCCTTCTGCCACGTGGCCGTATCCTTTGATACATTCTGATTACTCTGGGCAGCGACGGGACCACGGCCTCGACGGTAGCCAACTGTTACCTAGGTGTCATACTTTTCCTTTCCAGGCTTTCCTTTTCTAGTGCTCAGCTGGCCAGCCTCCATGTCCAGTCCCAACGCCCCTTGCCTCTCCTTATCTAGATTCATACTCTGTGGACCATTTGGTTGCCCTGCAACAGGATGAAGATGCTCGCCCTTAGGATTTGACGAGCTGGAAGATATTAAGTTACAAGCATTTACCACATGCCTAATTATCTCACATCGGAAACAGAACGCAGGGATTTTTTCATAGAGCCGATTTCACCTGATCTAGGGGGAGGGCTTTGCCTAGGAATTTAGCATACATGGCCGCCTGCATTCTCTCATGGAGCCACATATGGAAGTCGCCATCAGGCTTGAATTGGGGATGGTTGAGGTTTTTCAAGCTTTCATAGTGCTCCTTACTGTTGATTATTTCATTTCCTAACACCTTCTCCCTTGAGTCGCCAGTGACTTCTCGTGCCCATGATCTACCAGGTTGAGAAGGAGGGATCGCAGCCTTGCAGCCCTGCGCTCCACCCCCACTCGCCATCGCAGGCGGGGAAGAAGCAAACTGGGAGTGGGAATCAGTCTTTCAGTCTCACCGGAGTCGCTCAGACTCTCTAGCTAGTGGTGGACTTGATGTCTCTCATTATTTATCTTGCTTTATCCTGTTTGTCATAGAATAAGCCTTTCATCATCGGTGAAAGCCGCAGGGAAAGACTGCCTTATTCATCACCATGAACAAAGAATTATTAATGTAAATTATTAATGCGGAATTAGTTTTATCCATCCATGTATGGAGGCAGAAATATGCGGAACTTGTAAAGAGTTAATTTGTCCTGGAGTTCTTATCAGCTTTTGTCAAATACTGAGATGTAAATTCATCAATGCCAGATCATTTTCATCACCAGTTGATCTAATTATTGTATGCTTTAGTCCTGTGATCAAACAATTATCAGTTAATTATATCATAAAACTTTATTCTATTTTATAACGTATGAACTAAGCATTCCAACATACAGATTTACATTAGATATACTCCACACTCAACAGAAATACAACATATTCATGGCTAGGAACAAGTAGGAGAATGCAACTTAGTAACTAATAAGTGACTAGCTAGTAATTAAGGTGGTGGTGGAGGAGGTGCAAATGCACTGATGAATGGAGGCGGTGGCGACGGTGGAGGAGGTGCAAATGCACCGATGAACGGAGGCGATGGTGACGATGGAGGCGGAGGCGCAAACACAATGATGGAGGGGACGGTGGAGCATAAGGATTTGGACCAGTTGGTGGAGGACCGAGCGATGGAGGTCCAGGTGGTGTAGGAGCCAACGGAGGAGGTGGTAGTGGAGGACCGGGTGGTGGAGGAACCAACAGAGGAGGTGGTGGAGGTGGTGGATGTTTAGGGTGAACCATAGTAGCTAAGATTGTGCAGAGGTGTGGAGGAGTTGCAAATTCTTATACTAGTAGTGATTAATTCAAGGAGAAGGGTGACTGGTTGTTGATAAAGAAGCAGCCTAACTGTTAGTCTAAATGAAAACTACCAGTCTTAATTTGAATGTAAAGGTTGTGAATTGTGTGACTGTTAATTAGTATAACTAACAATTAATTTATGAAGTGCCAAATGATTTATTTCTGCAAATGCAATTGATTAATTAAGCTCTTCATAAATCATAGTAGTCAATGTCAGTATTAAAAAAAAGACATGAACAGCCAATTACTTAAGAACTTCAGAAAATTAATGTGGTTTTAAGCATAAAAAACGGAAGATATGGATGCAATTATGTACTAGTGACATGAAACCCTAACCCTAAGATGATGTAGAAGGTGATGACAGAAGGATAGAGAGCACAAAAGAATGAGATGCAGAGGCACCATTGCATTTCATCTTCAGTGCTCTCTATCTTCTGTCAACACTGACTTCATTCATCCATGCTAATATAAGAACTGAAAAAAGATTTAAAAAAACATGGAACTATGAGTGCTATATGTGATCAGTCTTCCATGGTCTCCAATATATAGAAAGTTTTGAGAAGACAAAGTATCATTCCTTACTTCTTTTACCCACTTCATGAGCATCTATCTCATTGAAAGCAAAATATATACTAGTTATAGTAATCAAGGAAATTTAAAAGATGTGAAAGATTGATGTTTGAGACATTAGTGTTGATATAATTTCCACTTGAGTGTTCTTGAAGAGAAAACAGGAAAAGAATCTAAGCATGTGGTTTAGATGCATGGCTTTAGTTAGAAGATATAGAGATGATATATATGTGTGGCCATGCAAGTTGGCCAAAAGCATGCAAAGAAGACAAAGCAGGGAAAGACTGAATCAAATGCTCATAGAGAAGCTGGAAAAGGAGATACAGTGAGATAACATATAGTACAAATTCTTAGGCTTTCAAAGAACTTTAATATATCCCTATTCCATCTCCACTATTCTCCAAGATTACTGGACCTATGTGTTCAATCCCTATCCATTACATCATCCTTCTGTAGGAGAGAAAAATGAATGCGTTAATATTGATCTTGAAGAGATGATCATGATCAATCAAATTTCCACCAAAACCAAACACATCACTTTTTACCCGCCCCCTAAATGGGGGAAGCAGTTTGGATAATTCATTTGGTGAGCACAAAGCTCCCAGATTTGAGTCTCCATATCTGTACGCGTACAGTGAGGGGTCAAGGGTGTTCGTCACCTAAGATCACACCCCCCTTAACACACTCTTTGGGGAGGTCTTTATAGCTTATGTCAAAAAAAAAAATGATTAGTTCTTAATATATACGCTTACATTTTGAGTCAAACTATTATATTTTAATTTCATGAAAGAGTTATTGTTAGAACAAGAAAAATAATAAGAGAATTGATGCAGAAAAGCTAGAATCTTTATTGATTCCAAACTAAACATGAAAGAGCAAATAGACTTTTGAAGATTACATGATAAATATATATAAAATCTAAAACATCTATCTCTAAATCTTCAGAGATAACTACAGGTAAAAAATAATAACAAAATATAAAAGAGATAATTACTTGCATGCCCCTACAAAACATCAAAATTGCTTATTTACCTTTACAAAAGTGATAATCACTTGCATACCCCTACAAAACAACAATAATTGCTTATATGCCCCTACTGTTACTCATTGTTAGTCATTGTTGGTGGTTTTGTAGGGGTATCTAACTATATAAAGCGTATAAGCGATTATTGTTGTTGTAGAGGTATCTGTGATTATCATTTTGTAAAGGTAAATAAGCAATTTTGATGTTTTGTAGGGGCATGCAATCAAAAAACCCAATATAAAATAATTATAAGAATAGTCATAATTATGAGCTTGTGTTATTTTAACTTTAACAAAGATAATTGGAGCACTCAATAAACTCGAAAAGTAGTGCAACATGTAGAATCAACAAGAAGCAAATGGAGGAGGCATTATGATTGGGATGAATACATTTGTCTCCAAGTGGAAAAGGTGGTTTTATCCCAAACCTTCCTCCAATCTCCTCCCTCCCTTCACATCTACAAAACCACAAAGAGAAATCAATAAATATGCATGGTTTTGAAGTATAAAACATGAAGAGAAGAACACAATCATAATTAGGAGACCATGTTAATTATGTATCTCACCTCTCCATGAGCTACTTGAAATTGGATGAATAGAGAGCGAAAAAATGTTATTAATTTGATTATTATAATGATATATTTATGTATGTTGAATTGTGTTTATGAATGTTATGTATATGAATGCTATGTTTTATGAACATTAATGATATAAAAAAACCGCTATAAGTTTTTCTTTCCACTCATAAACATATATCAATGAATTTTGCTATCGGCCTCTAAATCCTAATAACGACAAAAAATTCCGGTGATATTCGTCGCTATAAGGTATGTTTTTGTAGTGGTACTTCATCTTCTCCTTTATCAAATAAAAGACTTGGTAAAATGATGATGCAGATGTTGGACTCACACGGAGTCACGTCAAATAATGGAAAATTACATCCAATTTAATAGCATAATTCAAAGCATATTAAATTAAGAATAGAAACAAAGGTTGACTGGTAAGTAAGCAGAGAAAAATCAAACATAGAGAATTTTAGGTCAAAGCTATTGGATGTATATTTGTTAGGGAGAATTTTTTTTTATATAAAAAGAAAACCAAAGAAATTGTGAAATAATCTTTGATCAATTTAATTGCAAACACGCCATGGAAAATTGGTACCGTTGACTTGACTTAGCTTCCAATTGATAAATGCTCATCTTCTTCATTGACTTGGTGTTCTTTCTCTGCTGACTGGGGATAGAGAGAAAAGTTTTCTTTTTAAAGTTTTTCTATCTTTCTAAAGTTTTTCTTTTTTTTTTCTTACCAAATAATCATATTTGGGATAAAATAAAGGTAGACACCTGATATGATCAAGACCATGAAAATGAAAGCTTAACTGTAAAATTAAATGTCTAGTCATATTTGTGTATATCTATCTTTCTAAAGTTTTTCTTTTTTTTTTCTTACCAAATAATCATATTTGGGATAAAATAAAGGTAGACACGTGATATGATCAAGACCATGAAAATGAAAGCTTAACTGTAAAATTAAATGTCTAGTCATCCAACGGTGGATATAAAAGAAGGTTGTGAGCAAAGGAAAAATTCTGATTCCCACTTTGATTTCGGATTCTAATTCTTATTATGCATTATGGTATCTCTTTTAAGTTCTCTTTCTTTCTATCATTCACGTGGGAGACTGTCTCATAGCACAAGTGTTTGGATTTCTTCTCTCCCAAAGTTCTGTCTCTCCAAGATTCTCTAAAGAAAGAAGAAGAATGGTTGATAATAACCGATCTCTCCATTGAAATCTCGAATTCCCACATTTCCTGATCAATGATCAAGATTTGCTTTGATTCCCAAGAAGAGCCGATCATTGTACCAACAATATATAGACACATAAAATTGATTTTTATTTAAAAATATATAATCTATATTACACCAACAATATATCTATATTTAAAAATACTTCTCATTGAAATTAATTAATTATAAATTATAATAAATAATTGAAAATTCAAGTGATTATAAAAAATATTTTGGTAATTTCAATTAATAAGATATTAAATTATATTATTCATGTAATTATAGTCAATGGTATGTATTAAAAATAATTTTGATCATAACTATCAAATTGTTTTAGATGGGTTCAAGAGAGATGAAGTTAAGAGAAAATAGTCTTTTTATATGCGGTGAAAAAAATAGTTATTATTTAAAATTTATTAAAAACATTTAGTTCAAGTATATATTATATATGTTTCTTTTTTATTTTTGAGATTTTGTAAGGGTATATATGTAAAAGCTTATGCATATAAACTCTGAAATTTCAGCGGGAACCCTGCTCTCATTTTCCACCAAGACTTGGAGATGTGGAAATGAAACCCTTCACTCCCGACATTGACTGACTTCTTGAAGACGATGGCAAGCTCCATTAATGGAGGAGTTTCAAGATCTCTTCTCCTTCTCCTCCTCCTCCTCCTCCTCCTCCTTCTTCACTGTTATATATATAGTTCACAGGATTTGATGCCAAGAGAGACGAAGAACAACCATGGAAAAGGTTGTGAGGTATTTCACACTAACTCTCACTCTCATCCTCTTCTTCTCCTACGCCGCCACCATCACAGACCACGACGGTTTCGAGAGTTTCTCGAGAGATTGCCCGCCGCCGACGACATGCGGCGGAGTGGAGATCAGGTTCCCTTTCCAGCTGAACTCCTGTAGATCGCACTGTGGGTTACCAGGGCTCGTTCTCTCCTGCTCTGCCAACCAAGCCTTCCTCAATCTCAGCCATGAACTTTCCTTCAAGGTCACCGCCATTGATTATGTACTTCAAAAGATCACCATCGATGTCAAAGGATTTTGGCCGGAGTGCCCGATGAGAAACATGGGCAAGATCCAGCTCTCGGATGAGTATTTCTCTCTTTGGGGTTCCACTAACGTCAGCTTCATCAGCTGCTCCAAAGAATTCAAGCCCGATGCCGAGAATGACCGGATCTACGGGCCGATCAGTTGCCTCGCTGGAAGAGGTGATCAATTTGTGTATCTTGTGGATCAATCTGAGGCCATGGACAAGCTTCCTCTCGATTGCGTGGTGACCTCCACTGAGGGCGAGATTGGGTATGAGTCGTATGACTGGGGATATGGTCCATTCGAAAGCGTCGTCGATTCTTTCTTCAATAGCTCAGAGATCAACATGCAATGGTACTCGTACTCGTACTCGTACTCGTACAGGTCTGAAATGGAAAACGATATCATCAATTACTGCAGCAGCTGTGAATATGAAGGAAAGCAGTGCAGGCCAGTGAATGGTACTCTGAGTTGCTTGGATCTGGGCTACAGACACCATGGTGAGCTTCCCATAACCCTAGTTGCACGAGAGGTGTTTGTTAGAATGCCTTTTATTGAGAATTATAAAAGGTGAACAGAAAATTGTGGTTTTTCATTCACATGTTTTAGATTAGAGAACTCAACTCAAATTGTGGTCTTATAGATGCAAGATGAATGATGAGAACTAGTGGTTAGGTGCTATCCTTCATTTGAAACAACCTAAACTTGCTTCAAAATAGTCAATAGATAAAATTTCCTTGTTTTGTAAGGAGTGCCAGATGTGTGATGAGAACTATTGATCAAGTACTATCCTTAGTTTGAGTTTTTGATTAAACTATTTGCCTTATACTCTTAATCTATGAAGATATTCTTTTAGGAAATACAAGAGAAGTGTATTCCTAACATATTTTAGTGTCTCATGAGCCTAAAGTTGCTTCAAAGCCTGTTTTAATTATAAGGATTGTTTTGGCAGCCCTGGACATTTGTTCTTGATGAAGGATAAATGATGAGATAACTATTGGTCCAGTTTTATCCTCCGATTTTGAGTTTTTCAATTGAAGTATTTAACTTGCACTCTTCTTTCATTGGGATGTTCTTCAAGAAAATAGAAGAGGAGGTGCATTCTTAACACATTATACTGTTTCATGAACCTAAAGTTGCTCCAAAACAGCCAGACTATAAACTTTGCATGCTTTATGTAACGTTGGGTTTTATGTCAATCAGTCATTATGAACTTATTTTGTCTCAAATATTCGTTTCAAATACCTGTGGTTTAGAAGACGACAATGTTAAGAATCCTACTAATGATTCTTTTAATCTTTTGCAGGCCACAACATCTATAAGCTCATTTCAGGTTAGTCCTTATGCACCCATCTGGCCACCTGTTTTAATTTTGCACGGAATTCTTGACAAAGGTCTTAAAGTTGTGCAACCATTTTGATCTACTTGTGTTAAAAAAATCTTATGCATTTATTTGTTTTTAAATATTGCATCAAAAAAAAAAAATGGAAAGAAAGAAGAAAGAAAGAAAAATGCCATTCGAACTCTTTCCTCCTAAACATGGCAAAAATTGTTGCAATTTCTGTTCCTATGAAAGAATAGCATACCGTGAAAACCAGAAACACTCTGTTCTAATTACTAGTTCTCTTGGTCTCCAGGCTTGACTGCTGCTCTACTAGTCATTCTTACGGTGGTAGCACTCATATTCGTTTAGGTCTCTAAAAAAGCTGACAGGGAAAGACAACTGCGAGTTAAAGTTGAGATGTTTCTTGCATCATACAAGACCACAAAACCTACTCGATTCACTTATCCAGGAATCAAGAAGATCACGAAACGTTTTAAGTACAAATTAGGCCAAGGCGGTTTTGGAAGTGTCTACAAAGGAGAGCTGCCAAATGGAATTCCTGTGGCAGTGAAGATGCTTGAGGGATCTAAAGGTGAGGGGGTTGACTTCATAAATGAGGTTGGCACCATTGGAAGGATACACCATGTCAATGTAGTGCGTCTCCTCGGCTTTTGCTCCGAAGGCACGAGGCGTGCACTTGTTTATGAGTTCATGCCAAATGAGTCTTTGGAGAAGTACATATTCTCCAGAGATCCTGACGGAAACCGCCAATTCAGAATGGAAAAACTGCTTGAAATTGCAATCGGGATAGCGCGGGGTGTTGAGTATTTGCACCAAGGATGTGATCAGCGAATTCTCCATTTTGACATCAAGCCTCATAATATTTTGCTGGACTATGAATTCAACCCGAAGATTTCTGATTTCGGTCTAGCAAAGTTATGTTCAAGGGATCAAAGCATTGTCACCATGACCGCAGTAAGGGGCACCAGGGGCTACATCGCACCAGAAATCTACTCCCGAAACTTTGGAACAGTGTCTTACAAATCAGATGTTTACAGTTTTGGAATGCTGCTTTTGGAAATGGTGGGTGGCAGGAAGAACATCGATCCTTTAGCCGAGAATCTGGAAGAGATTTACTTCCCCGAGTGGATCTATGAGCAGCTGATCGGCGGTGAAAGTTTTCGATTAGCAATAGAGATGATGAGCAATGAAGAAGAAACTGTGAGGAAACTTGTGATTGTGGCTCTGTGGTGCATTCAATGGAGTCCAATAGATAGGCCAACAATGACAAGAGTTGTGCAGATGCTCATTGGGACCTTGGAGTTGGAGGTACCCCCCAGACCTTTTGTTTCAACCTCCTCTGATCAAGAAAATGGTACACCTTTAATTGAAGTATAATCCCGACATTATGCCTCCATATGCTCTCTATAAACCATAGATGATTTGTATTCATATTATTTGTATTTTGAGATGGATGTTATCAACCCTGGTGTTATCTTCTCCTATTGCAAGTGCATCAATGTGTTTGCAAGACCCCAGTCTGTTTTCATTCTGTTTCTGACTTTGCAATTAAAAGTGAGTTGTTACACGTTGTTCCTTGTTACAAGGTTTAGTATTGTGAAAATAATAACAAGGACATGCTGCTTATGTTTCTGATTTTGAGATATGTAGTGTTATAGATAGGGTTGTAAACAGGTTGAGCTTGATCGGGTTGGGCTAACTCAAATTGAGCTTGAAATAGCATAAATTTCGAGGTTGAGAGCTTGGCTCGATTTTAATTTCAAAAGTTCAAGCTCTGTTTGATTTAAGCAGAAATTAAGAACTTAATTATAATTTTGAACTTTCGATCTCGGTTTGATTTAGTTCGAAATTAAAAATTCATTTATAAATTATTTTTTATATTTTATATTATATAGTAATATTATATATATATATATATATATTAATATTAATATTAAATTTCGAGCTCTAGCTCGAGCTCGTCTCGAAATTGAAACTCGAAGCTCAGAAATTTCGAAACTAATCGAAACCCAGCTTGAGAAACTTTACCTGAGTCGATCTCAAACATTTCGCTTCACAAATCGTTTGACAACTCTAGTTATAGATGGATCAAAATTAACAAATCCTCATATGGATTAGACCGGTTGAATGTAACATGGTATCATAGCATTATAACAAATGTAACTTGCATTCAAATCGATGAATTCATGGTTTTAAAGACAAATATACAATGTTAGCTTTGTACCATCAAATCAATTACCAAAACCCCTTCTTCAATTTAAAAAACAAACAATCACAATAACTTATTAAGAAACAAGACATCAACAAATTTCTTGGCACCAAACCAAATACATAAACCTTTTTTTTTTAACAAGATGAGCAACCAAATACAAAAACTTTGAAAGCAGTACCACGTTTACAATGTTCAACAACAACCTGGTGCACTACAAGAAAATTGCGGATTATAAATCCGTTTCTAATATTAGAAACGGATTAAAAACAACTATGAGATCCATTTTTACATAGAAACGGATTAAAAACGGCTATAAATTCCGTTGCTAAAATTAAAATGGATTTCAAGTCCGTTTCTGTTTTAAAAACGAACCTGAAAATCCGTTTCCATTTAGAAACGGAATTTCGTTTCTAATCCAGCAGATTCTTGTAGTGGTGGAGGAGGTACCATTTGTGAGTATTTGTTTCCTCCAACTGGAGAAGGTGGTCTAATCGGTTGCCTTCCTCCAAGTCTCCTTCCTCCTTTCCCTTCTACAATCTCTATAATCACTAAATAAAAACATTACAAAATGATTGTATATATATATATATATAGAAAAAATACAATATTAATTAGAAGAGTATGTATGTTACTGTTACCTCCATGAACAACTTGAAACTGGATGAAAAGAGAGGAAAGGATGACAAGCATTATGAAGAATGAGCCTATGAAGGAAGAGAGCTTTGTTTTCTCCATTCTCATGATCTCACTCACTGTTTTCAGTTTCCAGGCAATGGAGAGTATATGTAGATATATATATTAGTCATGGCGCAGCCACGTTTTGGACCAAGCACCCACGCGTTTTCTATTTTTCGTTTTTTACTTTCATTTTTGTTTTCCCTTTTTGGGATTATATTTAAAGTCTCTCAAGAAGACCAGTGACAACTTGTGGTGACTTCGGTTTAAGTTCCATAACAACTCGCATGAGATTATAAATGAGTTCACAGTTGGCACCAATATACTTAGGGATATGTCAAATGATCAAGCTGTTCGTGAGTAGCTCGAGATCGGCTTGGTAAAAGCTCGAGCTCACCTTAGAATTTCAAGCTTTCGAGCCGAGTTTGAGCTTCAATTTCAAGCCAAGCTTGAAATTGAGTCGAACTCGATCGAGCTCAGTTTGAAAAATCGAAATTTAATATTAATATATTAATATATAATATAAATATTAATAAATATTATAATATTTGAATAAAATATTTAATATTTAGTTTTGATATATAATATATAATATTAAAAAATTAATTTATAAATAAATTTTTAATTTCAAACTAAATCCAAGATATTAAAATTATAATTAAATTATTAATTTCGAGCTTTCGAAATTAAAATCGAGCCAAACTCGAGCAACTTATTCGAGCTAATTTAGAGCTCAAGTCAAACCCGAGCTCGAGCTAGGCTGTTTCAAGCTGAATTTGAGCTGGGCTCAGCCCTATCAAGCTCGGCCCTTTTACAACCCTAAATATGCTTATGGGGCACATCACAAAGTACTAAAGTACTCAAAATCAAATCATATACACCAAATTAATATTGAGATAAATCATATAGTAGTTTAGTGAAGTTTTCCAAAAAAAAAAAAAAAAGAAATTACAATACTTATTAAGAAACAAGACATCAACAAATTTCTTGGCACCAAACCACACGGACATACACTGCGGCTAGATGCGATGCAGCGTGTGGGTACTGCAATTTCGAAGAGTCAAATGTCTTTGTGGCCGAAGTTAGGTTATATTGGCTCCTTATGTTTTTAGAAGAGTTATGTCTTGAGAGCAAGCGTGTAAAATCTTAAAGAGGGGTTTTGAGAAAATGTAAGAGAGAGGTTTGAGATCCACTTGGAAGCTCTAGAAACTTGGTTTGATCCTTCCAACTGGGCGTGAGCGTGGAGTGAGTCTATCCTTGTTTTTTTTTTTCTCTCTTGGCTATTATACTCTTTGTGAGAGATTTTCATTGGAGACGAGCTTGAGTTTTGTTCAAGCCATCGAAGCACTCATTATAGTGGATTTCTAGTTCCCCACCCCCGTGGAGACTTAGGTACGCTGGCAAACTCTACATATATCTTGTGTTGTGGTTTGTGAGTTTTCTCCATCTCTTGCCCGAGTTGTGCATGTGCTTGGAGATTTTTCTTTGACAAGTTGTTAGAACATACTTTGTGTGTGACTATGCTTCGATCTCGAACAAATGAGAGAGGAATTCAAGACCTGAGATGAAAATATGGCCAAATACAAGATAGTTAACTGACAATTGAAGGGTTAATTTTTGCGTGAGTACCGTACTTTGGCCATATTTCAAATCAGGCGTCGTACTTTAATTTGTATCAAAACGGGTACTGATCTTTAATTTTATTTCACCGACTGAGTACTTTGAGGATTCTGGTTACATTGAGCTTGCGTTGCCGCCGGAGCTCCACATCAGACGAGACCATGTCAGCAATTTTATCCACGCGGCCTTCCCCGTCACCGAATCTCTTTCTCCTTCTTATTCTCTCTCTTCTCCTCGCCCTTGCCAGCAGTTCGTCAGAATCGCTCCACCACCGGTTTAATCTCCCCTTCCTCCATCACGCCGCTAGTGTTCTCCTTCCTAAGACACCGCCTTTGGAGTTCCCTCGCCTCCTTATTTGCTCCCCACTTGGCTTAATCCCTTGCCCTTCACAGCAGCTCGCTCCTCTGAGCTAACGCCATCTCCATTTCATTTTATTATTTTAATTTTCCTTTCCATCATCATCATCATCTCCATTAAAATATTTTGTTTAATTGTTTTTCTTTTGGCTTTTATTTCTAGGCCCTCTTTATCCCTGCCCTTGGGGTTCATAGATCATGACTTGTCATCGAATAGCTTATATGAGAACCGCAATCCCTCCCGGCCGCCGTCAAGAGACCCATCATTCGATGACAATGATGAGCCCTTCCGACCGCGTGCCTTCCAACTTCGAATGGACTACGGCCGATAATGACGGTATCGGTCAAAATCCGTGATCCGTGATCTTCCCTATAGGATCTCGGCCGCTTCAACATCGCGAATTCAGTGGAAATGGAACAAAAGTTTAGGAGAAAAATGCTACCTTTCTCCGCGCGTCGAGGCTCCCTAGAACCCTAATTTTGAGGAAGTCGCGAATTTGTCATCGGAGAGTCCATGGGCAAAGTTGCTGACGTGGAGCTCCGGCGGTCATGCAAGCTCAATTTAACCGGAATCCCCAAAGTACCCAATCGGTGAAATAAAATTAAAGATTAGTATCCGTTTTGATACAAATTAAAGTATGGTGCCCGACTTGAAATATGAGCAAAGTATGGTACTCACCCAAAAAATTAATCCGACAATTGAATCTTCATGCATCCGGCTTTTATGATCATACCACATGTACTTAAATATTTTTACCACATAACAAATACAAATATAAAATGATAGCTTTGTACCATCAAATCAAATACTAAAACCCCTCCTTCAATTATTATTAAAAACAATTCCAATAACTTTGTAAGAAACATGACATCAACAAATTTCTTCGCACCAAACCAAATACATAATCTTGAATGGCGTAAACCAAATACATAATCTTGAAAGCTTTACAATAATTATAGGAATAATTTCTTTTTTAATCCCTCTATTTTTCGGTAAGTATCCTTTTTAGTTCCTTATCTTTTTTTTGTGACTTTTTGGTCCCTCTACTTTATAAAAGTGGGACATATTAGTCTAGAGGCGTGATGACGTTCACTTACGCCATTTCGGATTTAATCGACGTAATCTATAATATGGCGTTATGTTGATGTGCATGTGGCCATCGTAACGCCTACGTGACCTTTTAAAACATTGGTCTAATACCAATTTAGTCCCTAAAACATTAAAACATTAGAAAAAGATTAAAATAAGGTTTAATATCCAATTTAGTCCCTTTATTATACTAAACCGACCTTTTAGTCCTCAATTATAAATTGAGCTTTTTAGTCCCTCTAATTTCCACGATTGTAAAATCCAGGTCCTAAAGGCATATGTACAAGGACCAAAAAAGGCCGGAAGGCATATATATAGGGACAAAAAGCTCACGTGTGAGAGCCGACATTTCTCAATCAGTGGAAATAGAGGGACCAAAAATATCAAATTATATTAGAGGACCGGGCGGTTTGGTATAATAGAGAGACTAAATTGGGTATTAAACGAAAAATAAAAAGAAAACATTAAACAAACAACCCTTGAAACCGATTTGGATCTCTTTCTCCTTCATCCTCTCCATGTGGTGTTATGATGGCCCGTCTTGGCGTCAACATAGCGTCATGTATGGCAAACCCAATCAATCGTAAAGCGGTGTAAGTGAAGCGTATTTGCGGCGCTAATAAGTCTCTGGCTTTATAAAGCAAAGAGACAAAAAAGATGCAAAAAAAAATGTGGGACTAAAAGGGTACTTTTCAAAAAATAAAGAAACTAAAAATGGAATTATTCTATAATTATATTCAACAACAGTTAACCCGCTGGAGGGGGAGGTTTTATGATTGGTATGTGTGGTAAGACATGTATTCCTCCAAGTGGAGAAGGTGGTGCAATCGATGGCCTTCCTCCAAGTCTCCTTCCTCCTTTCCCTTCTATAATCTCTATATATAATCACAAAATAAAAACATTAAAAATATATGAAGAAAAACAATACATTATTAGAAGAGTATGTATGTATGTATGTTACTGTTATACCTCCATGAGCAACTTGAAACTGGATGGAAAGAGAGGAAAGTATGACAAAGCATTGGCCCATGAAGAATGATCCCATGAAGGAAGAGAGCTTTGTTTTCCCCATTCTCATGATCTCACTCGGTGTTTTCAGTTCCCAGCTAATTAATGTGGAGTCACAGACTGTATATATATAATATATATTAGTCATGACGAAGTCTTTTTTTTTTTTCATTTTTTTTGAGATTCTTTGAAGTCTCCGAAGAAGACCAGGGACAAAACTTGAGATGACTTTGGTTTCAAATTTTCCACAACAACTCCGGCCTAACTTGCTTGACTAGTTCCCACAGGCAATTATTTATAGATAAATATACAACAAAGGATTATAAATGATTTCGCTATGTTTTAGGCGGTGCCACTCCGAGCTAATTACCACCCTTGACACGGTCTGATTATTACAGTAATTGAACAATTGTAATTAGGGCTAAGGGTAAAAGCCCACATACGACGAATATTTTTTGTTGTCAAATGATCAAATTGTTTATGAGCAGCTTGAGATTGGCTCAGTAAAAGCTCGAGCTCGGTTTGAAATTTCGAGCTTCCAAGCTGAGCTCAAACTTCAATTTCGAGTCGAGGTTGAGTTGAGTTGAACTCAATCGAGTTCAAAAGTTTGAAATTTAATATTAATATATAATATATAGTATAAAAAAATATTAATTTATAAATAAGTTTTAATTTTGAGTTAAATCAAGTCCAACTCAAACAAATTTATTCGAGTTATAAAAAAATATTTTTATTATTTTAAAAAATTTTATGAGATGACCGGTCAGAACAAGCAACAGAGCCCACTCGAGTTGTGTCTTGTGCTAGATCAAACCTCGATGCTAGGTCAAAGATAACTAGTGTCTGAATGCATAAGAATAAAAAAATAAAAAGATGATAAAAATTAGATATTGGGTTTGAGAAATAACTAGTAAATGCCAGCTATTGATATGGTATTTTTACATGAAAACTTATCTATATACAATACATCTCAAGACTACTTATAAACATAATAAGATTCATAATACTACTATCAAACATTGACATTATTTTTTAATAATAAAATATTAAAAATAAAACTCTATTTATTTATTTGTATATAGTTTTTCCTAAATTTTACACTATCTACGTGTACAATTACTTAAACTTGGTGTCATCAAATTATACCCAAAACCTTTATTCAATTCGAAAATAATTGAAGTCATTTTTGCTCCTTGTACTTTGATTAAATGTTCATTTTCATCCTTATAATTTAAAAATCTTTGATATGGTCCCTCTATTTTAGGGTTTTTGTTCAAATATGTCCCTGATACTGACGTGGCAGCACAGGTGATTTACGAATTGATACGGTTAATTTTTTATTCCATATGCATACCACGTCAACGTGCCATACTATCATTTAAAAAACTAATTTATTCAAAATCTATTAGGTTATGCCATGTCAATATGCCACGTTAGCTGTCACGTCAGAAATAATAGCCACATGTGATGGCCAAGTCAAGTAATAATGCATTCGAAATAAAACCTCAAAATATTGGGATCAGACGAATATTTTTAAAATTCAGGGACGAAATTGAACAATGGGTCAAAGTACAGGGACCAAAAAAGACTTTAATCCATTAGAAAAACACCTTGTAGCTTTGTAAGAAACAAGACGGCTAGTAAATTACTCCACATCAATCTGATACATATTGCAGTTTTATTTTTTTATATATAAATTATTTTTTTTGAGATTGTATTTGAAATTTGGAGATATTTAATTGGAATAAGTTGGGTAAATTCAAACAATTCCAACCAAATACTATTTTGGAATAACATAATTTATTTACATAATTTGATTGATTAGATAAATATAATAGTAATTTTTATTAATAAATAAGTTGGGTAAATTCCAACGATTCCAATTTCCAAGCCAAGCTGGTTGATTCAACTGTTGGACATGAGCTATTGAGCTTCTTGGATGTCTTCTCGAGATAGCCAAGTTATCTGAAGAGAATACCTCGTTTATCATAAACAAATGGACATATTGCTATAGAGAAATATCCTTTGGTCTGAAAATGTTGATGCAACTTTCCAAAGACTAGTAAACAAATTCTTTCTGAAGCAAATCAAAAGGAATGTTGAGGCGTATGTTGATAATATGCTAGTGAAGAATGAGAAAGAAATTCATCATACTACATACCTAAAAGAGAATTTTTGAGTACTTTGAAAACATGGAATGCGCCTTAACCTGAGTAAGTATGCCTTCAGAGTCAAATTAGGAAAGTTTTTCGCAGTCATGATCACTCAAAGAGGCATTGAAGCTAATCACAAGAAGATCGGAGCTATCTTGGAAATGAACTCCCCTAAGACTATCAGGGATATCCAATTGTTGATTGAGAGATTAGTCACCATGGGTTGGTTCAATTTGTTGTCTGGAGACAAGAGTCTTCCCTTTTTTTCAAGCTCTCAAGAAAGCCCACAGGATCGAATGGACTTAGGAGTGCAAGAGGGCCTTCCAACAACTGAAGCAAATGTGTAAGCTCTCCGTCACTATTGAGAAAGCCAATTCATGGAGATGAACTCTATGCATATGTGGCCTCCTTTGATTATGTCGTCAACTCAGTTCTCTTGAAGGAAGAGGAGGGAATCCAGAAACCCGTCTATTACATCAGCAAGGTCCTCAATGACCCTGAGTCCAAATATCTTGCATTGGAGATGCCGACATATGCTCTGTTCAATTCAGCTCACCGATTGTCATTAGATCATTGTCCTTATTGACCAGCCACTGAAGCAAGTCCTGCAGCACCCCAAGATGTTAGGATGGCTAACTAAATAAGCAACCAAACTTAGTGAGTTCAATATTGAGTACAAGCCTAGGCTCTTGTAGATTTTATTGTGGAGCTTACTACCTCGGATCATCATAGCTCTCCTAAGTCTAAAGAGATTGCTAAATATCCTGCACCACCCGATCCCTGGATTTTATATGTGGATGGGTCGGTAACCGGAAATGGCTCTAGAGCATGCCTAATTCTGAAGTATCCAAAAGGATGAAAGACATATACCACCTTCAAATTTGACTTCAAGGTGACAAATAACGAGGCCAAATATGAAGCACTAGATATTGGAATGCAAGTAGCTCTCAACCTCAAAGTTCAAAGTCTACATGCATAAATTAACTCTCAATTGGTTGTCGAACAAATGAACGAGGAGTTCCAGACTCGAGATGAGAACATGGCCAAGTACAAGACAATTTGCTAAGAGTTGAATCTTCATTCAGAGTACTCTTATGATCATGCCACGCATATTTTGATATCTTCACCCCATAACAACATACAAATATACAATGTTATCTTTCTACCTGAGATGGGTTGGTAACCTAAAATGGCTCTGGACCAGAACTAATTCTAAAGTCTCCAGAAGGATATGAAAGACATTTATCACCCTCAAGTTTGACTTGAGGGTGATAAATAATGAGGCTAAGTATGAAACACTAATTATTTGAATGCAACTAGCACCTTAGCCTCAGAATTCATTGTCTACATGAAAATACTAACTCTGATCAGTTGGTTGTCGAACAAATAAGCGAGGAGTTTGAAACCCGACATGAGAACATATGGCCAAGTAAAAGACTATTAGCTAAGAGCTGAATCTTCATCCGACTCTTATGATTATGTCACATGTTTTTTTGATATTTTCACCCCCCACAACAAAATACAAATATACAATGTTAGCTTTGTACCATCAAATAAAATACAAAACCCCCTTCTTCAATTTGAAAAAAAAAAAAAAACAATTACAATAACTTTTTTAGAAACAAGACATCAACAAATTTCTTAGCACCAAACCAAATACATAATCTTGAAAGCAGTATCACGTACTTTTTAGAAACAAGACATCAACAAATTTCTTAGCACCAAACCAAATACATAATCTTGAAAGCAGTATCACGTTTACAATATTCAACAACATGATGCTGGAGGAGGTGCTCGGATTGGTATGAGTGGTCTGAATTGCTTAAGCCTTCCTCCAACTGGAGAAGGTGGTTTAATCCTTGGCCTTCCTCCAAGTCTCCTTCCTCCTCTCCCTTCTACAATCTCTATGATCACAGAATAAAAACATTAAAAATGATTGTATATTTAATATATATATATATATATATATGAAGAAAAAAATATGCAATATTAGAAGAGAGTGTATATATGTTACTGTTACCTCCATGACCATGAGCAACTTGAAACTGGATGAAAAGAGAGGAAAGGATGACAAGCATTATGAAGAACAAGCTAAAGAAGGAAGAGAGCTTTGTTTTCTCCATTCTCATGATCTCAGTGTTTCAACTTTCAAGTTTCCAGCCAATGGAGAGTATATGTATATATGAAAAGAGAGCTTTGGACTGAAACACGTACGCGTTTTCTATTTATCATTAATTGCTTTCATTTTTATTTTCCGATTTATAGATTTTCTTTGAAGTCTCTCAAGAAGACCAGTGACAAACTTGAGTTGACTTTGGTTTCTAATTTTCCATAACAACTCCTGCCTAACTTGCTTGACTAGTTTAATTCAGCAAACAATTAATTGGGCCTCACAGACAATTATTTATAGATAAATATACAATATAAGGTTAGGTGTGTACTACACTAGTACCATCGGATGGAATGGTATAAGACCATAGGTTCTAAATTATAGTATTTGGGTTCTAACCTATTATTCTTTAGATCCCAATCAGCTGTAGTAACAAAATGGCGGCACGAAACCCACAAAATAACACATTAGAACTTATAAAACAACAACACAAAAACCCGGTGGTTTCATACCGTATTAACAGTGCACACAGTACGTTAGAATTCACCCATGAGAAATGACTTATATAGATAACTAGCGTTTGAATGCATAATGATATATATATAAAAAATATATATAAAATAAATTGAAAAAAGGATAAAATTAGATATTGGGTTTGAGAAATAACTAGTAAATGCAAGCTATTGATATGGTATTTTTACATAAAAACTTCTGAATATGTATATACAATAGATCTCCTGTCTATTTATAAACATAATAAGATTCATAATACTACTATCAAATATAGACATTATTTTTATAAAGTATTAAAAATAAAACTCTCTTTATATATATGTATATAACTTTTCCTAAATTTTAAACTTGTTAAATTGAAACACACTATGCATGTGTACAGTACTTTAACTTGGTATGATCAAATTATACCCCAAGTCTATATTCAATTAGACAAAAAACACTAACTTGATGTGTTGTTTCTTACAATGCTACACAAGTGTTTTTTTTCTAATTTCAAATAAAATCTAAAACAAAAATATTTTTTAAAAAAGCTGTGTTATATATGTATCACAAGAGACAAGGGAACGACCAAGGTACATTCTTTGTACTATGTCTCCTTTCATTCCGAAGATTCTAGAGACACTGCTCCCGGCCGGATTTAGGATGTCATCTATTGAATCATTCAATGGAAACTTGGATTCGGTCAACCAAGTGGAGTGCTTCAAGGCAGTGATGCTACTCCATATATGGAATCCAAGGTGACATCATGTGTAGAGCTTTTGTAATGATCATACCTTTTCTTAAATTAAGGAGATGTTGTTTAATTACCTTAAATTGGATTAAATTTGGATTAAAGAAGAGATTAGAATATAGAGAATTAATTAAAGACTAAAAGAAGGGCCAAGGTGGAAAATACCCCTCCACTAGTAGTAATGCAGGGAGGACCTGCATGTGAGAACCAAAAAGAATCATAGTGGCCAATGGGCTTGATTATGTTGAGGGTGCATTATAAACGAATTGTCACAGATAGGCATAAATAGTAAAATTGAGCGCATAATCATATGTGAGCAATGTACTTATTTAATAGCATGTCTATAATCGATAAATATATTAAACTTAGGTTTAATTATCAGATCGCGACATAGAGCGAGGAGACGCGCCGAAGGGGACTCATGATTGAGTGAAAGCACCCTTGACGTAGGCAAGTACCTTCGCACTCTTCCTTGGATATATAATGTCTATCATGCCTCCTTGATGTTTAGACTCTTTATTGTGTATGTGTATCTGCTGCTTTGATATATTCATGATTCCATGATTGATACGCATGCCTTGAAATCCTTGATGTTTATTGATACTCCGGGTTCATGCCCGTTGAATGTGAATCATCAGCTATGTTTGTCGTTGAGGAATCTCCTGTGGCAGTACGGGTGTTCGGGGCCGAGGACACCCCGACATCCAGTTTTCCTTGTCAGGGGGACGATACCCTGACGGTCCCGTATTCCTTGTCAGTGGGGTTGAAGCACCGCGGTAATGCATACGCGTGGAGGTGGCGCTACCTTACTTGGTGATTGATGGCGGTTTCGACAGTGTGTGCCCAGGGAGAGGACTTGCGAATGGTTGTTTCGCTAGTCTTAATTAGCTCTACGACCTATTGCACGGGGCTTGGATTCTCCTACCTCTCGTATTAGTATCTCTATGGTAGGACGTAGGTCCTCGCCTCTTTTGATTTGACAGGGACTCCTTGTTCAGGTGTTGTGACCCTGTTTGTTAATGAGGCTATCGTATGCCCTTCCTTTCTTGGATTTCCTTCTTTGGTGCTTCATATTATTTTTGAGTCATGATTACATATATCCAGCAGGTACTTGCTGAGCTTTCATTTCTAAAGCTCATTACTTGTTAATTATTTTACAGATCCCAAGGAGTAGGACGTGGGCCCGGGGCGGTAGTGAGACACAGGGAATTCTTTTGTGGTCGGTGGACCTTCTTTTACATATTGTGCCGAGGACAATATTTGTAGGCTTCCCTGTAGGAACCTTTATTTATTAAGTTGTAGGGATGGGGACCCGTCTAGTACTTTGTTATTTCCGTTGTGTACTCGTGATTTGGATACTTTGATTTTATTTCATACTCTATGTGTGTATGACTTATATATGTGCTGAACACTGAGGCTACGTGCCCGGGCAGGGCCCGTCCTTGTTCGGGTACGACCGGTCTGTTACGTGCCTTGGGCCCGAGATTTTGGGGCCGGGGCGTTACAGCTTTCCCTACCACTCTTTGGGTGCAACGCAGATGTGGTTCACTAGAGTGCCCCTCAAATTTTGTCTCCTCATTCGAAGAGCTAATTGAGCTCTTCATCGAACATTTTATCAACAGTAAAAAGTAGAGGAAGACCTCAACTATGTTAATAAGAATCAAGCAATATGAAAGAGAAAGACTTCATGCTTATATATATGTATCGTTTCAACATGGAAATGTCAAAAGTACCTGACCTCAATTCTAGAACTTTGTTGTGGTTGCATTAATGGAAGGGCTGTGCCGATCTCCTTTTCAGTTCTATCTATTCAAGAAGCAGCTAAGAGACTTGGTCGATTTTCTCTCCAACGCCAAAAAGTACATCAACGCTGAGGAGATCCAAGCTATCAAACAAGAAGGGATTAGGTAAGATAGGCCAAAGAGGGAGCGTAATTTGAGCTGAGAATCTTAGAAGCAACTGAAGAAGCCAAAGAGACTGCTTGATTCTGCAATTATGTCCCTCTCAGTGCCAACAAGTCTGAAAACCTCATGTAGATTCAGAATGAGAGAATTGTCAAGTGGCCAACCAAGACAAAGCAAACTGGCGGCTGAAAAGACCTAAAGAAGTATTGTAGATTCCATCGTGATTAGTGTTACGACACAGAGGAATATTGAATACAACTGAATGATGAGATAGAAGACTTGATCCAATTTAGTTACCTCTCTTATTAATTATTATGACACGGCCTGTAGAAGGAGGGTCCGTCATCCCAAAAGGGGAATCAACCCCTTGTGTGGATTATACATTATATCCTTGGAGGACCATCCAACTGGGGTGACAACAACTCATCCCAAAAGAATAATGCTAGGATGCTGACCCACCCAATGAGAACACTAAAGGAAGATCCAATGCGTTGAGCCGCCGATTTTGTTCTCAAACGATTACCTTGGGGGCCTACCATCCACATAATGACGTATTGGTAGTCTTAGTAACAATCGCCAACTATGAAGTCAGAAGAGTTCTCATATATAGTCAAGGTTCTAAAAGCAGCTCCCTAGGCGAGACTGACCCTTGTATGACCACCTTGACCGTGACGGACGTTTAGGCGGCGCCTAGGCTTTAATTTTTAATATATTTTTATTATTTGTAATAACAAATAAATATATAATAGACTTATAAAAAGCATTTTAATGTTCCAAAATAGCAAAAATTACTTCAAAAATAAATAAAATGTTCAACAACAATGTTCTTGGAAATTTAGAAATAAAAAAGCAATATGAAATAAACAAAGTAGATTCTTGGAAGCCTATGGGGCGATGCCTCAAACTCTTCTTCTCCATATCCCTCTAGCTCGAACTCAAAGTCCATTGCATCCTCTTCCTCTTCCTCTTCATCTGATATAAAATCATCCCCATGAAGTTCTCTAATTTCTTGAAATCTAGAACATCTCCTAGAAACTTGGCTACTATCCACTCCTATATCATCTCCATCACTTGTAAGATCCGACTCATCTTCATCACCACCATCAACAATCCATCCTTGTACTTTATTTCGAAGCGCCCGCCAGGAAGCCGGGCCGCCCGCTTCCGGAGGCGCCAGGGCCGCTGGCGGACGCCACCGCCTTTGGGCGGCCGATTAATCGGCGGCCGCCCAGAGTCACCGATTTGGCTAAAATCGGGACGCTCGCCCTCCGCCCAGGGCCTAGGCGCCGCCTAGGCGGCCTGGGCGGCCGTTTTTTAGAACAGTGTATATAGTGGGAGCTCAGCCGACATCATCTTCTGGGATACCTATGAGAAAATGAGCCTCGGGCTGAAGTTGCTGAAGCCGGTGAGGTCATTGTTAGTCAGCCTCACTAGAGGGGGATTAGAGGGGGGAAGGTGGGTGGTACAACCGGAGAGAATGGTCACCCTCCCTCTTACTGTTGGAAGCTTTTCAAGGTAGTCCATAGTAATGGTGAATTTCATGATCATCAGATGCTCCTTCAACTATAATTTTATATTGGGTTGGCAATCTTGACCTACCACTTATTGATGAAATTCATAACCGAGCATGGTTTGGGAAAGGTCAGGGGCAATCAACCGATTGTATGTTAATATTATGTTGCTCTCCTACAAAGAAAGATGCAGGTGTCTATGACCATTGAGATCCAAGGAGAAGCCGAGGACGGGTATTCAAGAAGGGCAACCCTTGTAGAAGATTTGGCCACTTACCACTGGCAGAAGATTGACTTGACTAGGTTGTTCAAATAGGCATAGAGATATAGGGTCAACAAAGGGAATAAATGCTCACATTCCTGGGAACTAATGCTATATATATATATATATATATATATATATATATATATATATATATATATATATATATATATCTTTGCTTAGACACCTGAAGACCTGCCGGGATGGATAGGAGGGTTATGGAGCATCATCTAAATGTAAACCCATCCTTTAAGCTGGTTATTCAGAGTCGACGACACTTTACACCTAAGCGGCTTTGATCTATTGAGGTGAAAATCCATAAGCTGCTCAAAGTATGCTTTATCAGAGAAGTCCAATATCTGTAATGGCTCGCCAATGTATTTTGGTAAAGAAAGCCACTAGAAAAATGGTTGGTTGGGCATTGACTTCACGTATTTGAGTAAGACATGCCTAAAGGATAGCTTTCCTCTCCTTATGATTGATAAGATGGTCAATTCAAGTGTTGGACATGAGCTATTGTAATGAATCCTCAGGATGGATATTTGATAACAGTATTAAGAAAGTTAATCCCAAGGCAAAGGAGGTATAAAAAAAGAAAAGGGTAGAAAGAAGGGCATCAAAGAAGAATAATATGGTGGCCTGATCCTCAGTGAGGAGATTGAGGAGTGTTCGTCGGAGATCGCTCACGTTCAAGGTGGGCCAAGCATCCAATGGTGGAGTACCCATTTATCATACATTTCTGTTACTACCTTTTCGACTATTAGTTGCATGTTTGTTTCTCTAGTAATGAACTCCATTTGCTTCCATTGAACTTGTTGTTGTGTTGTTATTTTGTATGGTTGATTGTGATGAGAATGGCATTGAAGCTTGGTTTTTCATCTCTTAGTTGCAAGCACTTAGTTATTTAGTAGTGTATTCTTGAGTTGATATGTTACAACTATTGAGCTTTTTGGATGCCTTCTCAAGATACAATCAAATCAAGATAGTCATGTTTGATGAACAGAATACCTCATTTACCACAGACAAAAGGATGTATTACTACGGAGAAATGCCCGTTCGTTTGAAAAATATCGGTGCAACTTTCAAAGACTGGTAAACAAAGTCTTTTAGAAGTAAATTGGAAGGAATGCCAAGGCATATGTTGACGATATGATAGTTAAGGGTAAGAAAGTAGATCAACATACCAACTACATAGAGAAGACCTTCCGAGTACTCCGAGAACATGGAATTCACCTTAAACTTAGTAAGTGTGCCTTAGGAGTACAATCAAGGAAGTTCCTTGGATTCATGGTCTATCAAACAAGCATCAAAGTTAATCTCGAGAAGATTAGAGTTATCTTGGAAATGAACTACCCTAAGACTACCAGGGATATCCAACGGTTAAATAGAAGATTAGCAGCCCTGAATCGGTTCATTTTGAGGTTGGGAGGCAAGATTCTTCCCCTTTTCTGAGCTCTCAGAAAAGCTCTCATGGTTGAATGGACTAAGGAGTATGAGTGAGCCTTTCAACAACTGAAGCAATATTTGAGCTCTCTGTAACTGTTAACGTAGCCGATATATGGAGACAAACTCTATGCATATTTGGCCTCCTATGATCATGCTGTCAGCTCAAAGCTCTTGAAGAAAGAGGAGGGAATCTAGAAGCCCGCCTATTACGTTAGCAAGGTCCTCATTGACCTTATGTGCAGATACCTTCCATTGGAGAATCTGGCATATGCTCTGATCATTTTAGCTCGCCGATTGAGATCCTATTTTTAGACTCATTGAATCATTGTCCTTACTGACCAGCCATTGAAGCAAGCCTTGTAGCGCTTTGAGATGTTAGGACAGCTGACTAAATGGGCAATCAAACTCAGTAAGTTTGATATTGAGAACAAGCCTAGGATGGTTATCAAAGCCCACGTTCTTATAGATTTTATTGTGGAGCTTACAACCTCGGATCATCACAACTCTCCCAAGTCTACGTAGCTAGCTTTCAAGTTTCAACCCCAAAGTTCAGAGTCTATACACATATACTGATTCTCAATTGATTTTCAAGGGGTTCAAGACCCGAGATGAGAACATGCCCAAGTATAAAACAGTTAGCTGACAGTTAAATCTTCATCCTAGCTCTTATGGCTCTTATGACCATATCACGTGCACTTTCATATTTTCACCCCATAACAAATAAGATACAACCCCCTCCCCAAAACACACAAACAAAATACATAATCTTGAAAGTAGTACCATGTTTACAGATATTCAACAACAACCTGTTGGAGGAGTACTTCATAAGTTGGTAACTCATTTCCTCTCACAAAGAAATTAGGTGAATGGCTCGAATCACACCTATGGCGTATTCGTAGTTGCTTGTCTACATGCATAATAAGAAGAACAACCTCTTCGAGGATTTACTACACGATCAGGATTTGTTACACGTCGAGAATTTGCTAGAGGAGGGTTTATATTTGGTATTTGTGATTGATGGCCTCCTCCAACCAGAGAAGGTGGATTAATCGACAGCCTTCCTCCAAGTCTCCTTCCTCCTTTCCCTTCTACAATCTCTATATAATCACAAAATAAAAACACTAAAAAATAAAAATGATTGTATACAGTATATATATGAAGAAAAAATACAATAATATTAGAAGAGTATGATACTGTTACCTCCATGAGCAACTTGAACCTGGATGGAAAGAGAGGAAAGTATGACAAGCATTATGAAGAATGAGCCCATGAAGGTATTAGAGACCTTTGTTTTCTCCATTCTCACTCACTCTCAGTGTTTCCATTTCTCAGCCAATGGAGAGTATACACATATATATCTATTAATCATGGCCCCGCCATGTTTTGGACTGAAACGTAACACCCGTTTTCTATATATTTCTCATTTTGAGATTTTGTTTCCAAGTCTCTCAAGACCAGTGACAACTGACAAGTCTTAGAGGTGACTTTGGTTTGATCTATTCCTCAACAAATCCAGTCTAACTTGCATGACTCGTTTAATTGACCAAGCAATTGGGGCTCACAGGCCATTATTCATAGATATATAAATATACAACATGAGATTATATATAAATGAGTTCAAAGTAGGGTTATGCTATCTATTGATATGGTATTGTTATATGAAAACTTCTGAATATGTTTTTTTTTTCTTTTAGATAAAGGTGGATAAACCATAAACTTATTTATAATAATGGAAAAAACAAAAACAAGAGTTACAATTATCTCACTCCAATAAGATAAGGATGTAACATAAAAAAATGGACTCATTTGTAACATGAGATTATTTTATCCGTCTCCTTCTTTTCTCTTCCCTCCTAGGCCTCGTTGCCATCGGATCCCTGAGAAAAAAAAATATATATGAAATAGATCTCCAGACTATTTATAAACATAATAAGGTTCATAATACTACTATCAAACATAGGCATTATTTTAATATTTAAAATAAAACTCTCTCTATATATATGTATATATCATTTCCTAAATTTTACAATGATCAATTGAAACACAATATATATATTTAAACATGGTACCATCAATTAAATCCAAATCTTTATTCAATTAAAAAAACACTTGTAATACATAATCTTTAAACGTAGTGCAACATGCAGAATCATCCACAACAAAAGGGTGGATCTCTTCCAACCGGAGAAGGTGGGGGCAGAAAACCCCCTCCCCTGAGTCCCCTCCCTCCTTTCCGATTTATCATCACTACAATTACAAAATTATAAAAAGAAAATTAACATTAAAAATATATAATTTAATATATATGTATATATATAAACTTGAGAAAACTACACGAGACGATGTCAAGGAACATTCAATGGTTTCATGTGCCCATTTCATATAGTTTTGTCGGATAATATAGTATTTTTATATCGACTTACCTCCATGAGCTACTTGAAAATGGATGAATAGAGAGAAAAGGATGAGAAGAGTTATGAAGAATGAACCAGTGAGAGAAGAAGAGAGCTTCATTTTCTGTCTCTGCTTTCAGTCTTCACTCTTCGGCCAATGGAGAGCATATAGATACTACTACTCAATTTATAGAAGCAACTTGTTTTCGTTTTCTTTGACATTCCAACATTTCCAACCAATGTGTTGTGAAATCACACTCTTGCTCCTTGAGGTGAATCACTCTTGGAGCACACAATGCGGAATGAGAAGGTAATTGTAGAAACCAAAATCCCCAAGAAGAATCACTGAAACAAACATGCAAAGTAATACGAGTGAAATGACACAAAATTTTACCCTGGTTCGGCTCAACCAATAGCCTACGTCCAGCCTCCGGTGATCTTCACTAAGATTAGAGAAAGAAAAGGTTACAAGGGTGGATCTTGCTCTCAATAGGAACAAACCTCCTATCAAGCAATCCCTCCAGATTTCTCTCGCCCTAACTTTTCTCTCTCCTTTCGTTCAGATTCAGTCTCTCTCATCCTCTCTTTTTTGTTTTTTCCCTTAAATACTTACAAGCCCTTCATCTTTAAGTTCCAAAATTTCGGCAACATTTCAGATGCTCATCATACTTCATCATCGCAGATCCGCTTACATCTTCCTCTGGATCAGCGAAGATCTTCCACATCTTCCGATGTCAGCAGATGTCCCACATCTTCCAGTGCCTGCCGATGTGCCACATCTTCCACTGTCTACAGACCTTCTACATCTTCCTGTGACTGCAGATGTCCCACATCTTCCAAAGTTGGATCGAAGATCTTCCACATCTTCCGATGTCGTGAGATGTCCCACATCTTCCAAATACTCACATGTGCCACATCTTCCACTGTCTACAGATCTTCCACATCTTCCTGTGACTGCAGATGTCCCACATCTTCCAGTGACTGCTTCAAAGAAGAAGTGTTCCAGACTTGTCCAACATCTCACCAAACTATGAGACATCCTCACACAATGAAAGAAGAATTCCCCATTTTCTATGTTCACATCTTAACATGTTTTTTCTTTGAAATCTAGAGATGTTTAATTTGATTAGGTTGGGATAAAGTCCAATGATTTCAACTAAATTCCAATGGTCGGGAAACGCAGTCCAATGTTCACTCGGGAAGAGATCTAGAGCCCACTAGCTGATGACTTTGAAGACGTTGTGTCACAACAGGACAATGAAGCACGGAAAGCCCACCCGGAAGGACGGCACATGGGTCACTGAACCAATGACCGTGGACAATGAAGTTCCGACCACGTTCAATTGTCAACAAATAACCACCGACCATACATGCGTGGTATTGTTAGAGCAGGATGCTCATACCTAATTGCAAACCTTCCACACCATGTAATCGGAGGCACTGGCAGTACTATTAGTTATGTATGTAAAACCCGAGGATTTTTAGGGTTAATTTTTTTTTAATTATTAATTATTTAATAAATAGGAAATACCCTAGTGTGGAGGGTTTTTAATGCAAAAATTTGACTTAGAGGCCTTATGGGATTATAGGAACCTATAGATTTGCATGTAAAGAGTTTTAAAGTAAAGGACTTGAATGAAGATCATTATATGAAATTTAGGTTGGGAAAAAAAAGGATTATATAGAATAAATCTGCATATGGGTTCATAGATAGTGAGATGGAGAAGAGGGATATTCACAGGGTTAGTTTTATTCTTTAATGAATAAAGTAGAGAAAAGCAATGATGGTTCAAGAACTAATGTTACTCATGGGTAAGAAATGAGTCTATTAAATGTATGATGAATTGTTAAACATGGGACCTTAGTCTGATGTATGAGTGAAGAGGTAGAGGGTTGGAGCAAGAACAGTAGGGTTCTTGAACTTTGCTACACATGTGTGTTGGACGTGGGGCCCATACCCACGATTGTCATACATCCAAACCTGAGTATTCAACGGTCACTGTTGGACGGTTGGATTACTTCAGCCTTTAATCCAATGGAAAACTTCAACGGTTTTATTTCCATCCGTTGGGATACCCTTTATAAATATGTATGCTGGAGAAACCTTAGCCGCAACAGTGGAACTAAGCATCTCTCCTGCAAAACCTTCTCTGATTTCTCCTACAAAACCTCTCTGATTTCTCCTGTAACTTTCTTCTCACTCTCATTCTCTCAAGCAATCTTCAACACTTATTCAACTTTGGGTGATACTTGAACGATCTCGTCGCCGAACGTGCTACGCGAGGAGACGATCTAGCTTTCGGGTTTGGGTACCTTAGCACAAGAGTGAGGCCAACAATCTCGCACGGGGGAGGCTAATTTTGTGTTAAGGCAGTGCTCTTGCACGCCAAGCCCAGGCCAGATCATTCTAACCTAATTCCTTTGTGTTTGCAGTTTTCTTGAATTTATTGCTGAATATTTGAGCAGTTTTTGCATGCTTTCAGTGAAGATTTCTAACAATTTAACACAAAATTATGCTTCTTGTGGTAGCATGCTAAATAGAGTTTTAAATCTCTGATTTGCTGTGATTATGTCTGGAAAATCTGCAAGTATTATTGCTGAAATTTTTCTGTTCTACTCATCCTTGATCTATTGTATACATGCTTGAAAAAATCCTACTAAGCAATACTGTTATATAGAACTGGAATCTGAAGTTGTATGCATTTTAATTCAAAATTCCTGCTGAAACTCTGCAGGATTTTCTCATTGATTTCTTGCTTAAAACACACCGCTTTTCTCCTCTGCGCTGCTTTGGTTACTTACTTCATCGTGGTTTTTATTGAAACATCAGAATACTTGTTGCAATTTCTTTCGGCCTGTACCTGCTTTATAGCTGAATTTACAAGGCATCTATATTATGCTGAAAATCTGCTTGTATTGTTCCATTTTGTGATTACTTTAGTGCCCTATAAACTCGATTCCCACTCACTCACACAAAAATGTCTAGTGCACAATCTGACACTTCATGCCGACCTGAGAAATTTGATGGTAAAATGAACTTTAGGAGATGGAAAACCCAAGCCGAGTTTTGGCTTATCACTCTAGGTCTTCAATCCGCCTTGTCACCAGTCCCTGATTCTGACTCCTCTGAACAAGGGTCTGATGCCCTCCGTAGATTGTCAATTTCCTATGACCCAACTGAGCCTCCTAACAAGAGTTCTGAGGAAATTGATTTTCACTGTCGCCATAGAATTCTTAGCATTCTCTTTGACCGACTCTATGACAAATATTTTGATTACAAGAGTGCTAGGGATATATGGACTGCCCTAGAAAAGGAATATGGACCTGACAATGCCACTAGAATCAGCCACCTAAGCATAGAGTTTGAAAACTATAAGATGGTGGATGGTGTAAGCATGGGTGAACAAATTCACACATTCCAGGATTACCTAAGTGCTATAGAAAAATATGGAACTGTCTATAACGAGAGTCATGCTGTCTCTATACTTTTGAACAAACTCCCTCCATCTTGGACCAACTTTGCAAACAACCTTAGGCACAAAATAGATGGTCTGAACCTTATGGGTGTCTATAACACCATTAGGATTGAGGAGGCAAACCGATTATTCACAAACATTGCTGAACCCCAAAAGGGTAAAGCCTATTTAACTGAACATAATGATAGCCCTAAGAGCTCCAAAGGCTCTAAGAACTCCCATCACTTTTCACCTGAAGGGAAATCCTTTAAGGCTAAGGGCAAACCTCCCCACGCTCGCCCCAAAAGTCTCAGCAACCCAATTCCTCATCTTCTTCTAAATCTTCTGGGAAAAATACTAAACACTGTTTTGTTTGACTGTTTCTTCAAGAAGACTGGACCTCCTCAGAAGAACTCCGGTCCACCCAAACCGCAAGCCAATGTGCTTGAGATGGGTGCACCCTCCTCTGGGACCCACTTTAGGTCAGTCTCCTTTATACCTTCTGTCCATCTAGCATACCAAAACTTAGAATGGTTTCTTGACTCTGGAGCTAACGTCCATGTGTGTGCTGAACGTTTCTGGTTCTCCACCTACCAGGTCTCAAGTGGAGGAAGCGTGACTCTAGGAAATGGATCAGTTGCACACGTGCTAGGGAGAGGGAGAATTGACTTGAAGATGACATCTGGGAAAACCCTCACCCTACTGGATGTTCAGCATGTACCTGATATTAGGAAAAACCTTATTAGTGGTTCTCTACTTATCTAATGTGGTTACAAAATTGTATTAGAGTCTAGTCGTCTTGTAATTTCTAAAGGAAACCTTTTTGTTGGTAAAGGCTTTGTATCTGGTGGTTTGTTTAGACTTAATATATATGAACCTTCTGATTTATCTCTTAATGAAAATTCTGATTTTGCTTCTTCATCTTCTGTTGTGTGTTGAGTCCCCAGATGTTTGGCATGGAAGATTGGGTCATGTGAACTTTGGAACTATTAAAAGATTAATGAACCTTGACTTAATTCCCAAATCTAAGATTGATCAATGCTCCAAATGTCAGATTTGTGTCCAAGCCAAACTACCCAAGAAACCTTTCCAACACATCAACCGAAACACTAACTTACTTGACTTGATCCATAGCGACATTTGTGATTCTTGTAGGATTCCTACTAGAGCTGGAAACCGATATTTCATTACTTTTATTGATGATTACTCCAAATATTGCTATGTCTACTTGATCAAGTCTAAAGATGAAGCCCTCAACAAATTCATGATTTATAAAGCTGAAGTTGAAAACCAATTAGAGAAAACTATTAAGACTCTTAGATCAGATAGAGGTGGAGAGTATACTTCCAATGCAATGTCCTTGTTCTGTGAACAAAATGGCATTGTACATGAGTTTACTGCTCCTTATACACGAGAGTCAAATGGGGTTGCTGAAAGGAAAAACATAACCTTAATGGACATGGTGAATGCCATGTTGTTAAGTTCTGGAGTATCCGAGAACTTGTGGGGGGAGGCATTGCTCTCAGCTTGTTTTATCTTGAATAGAATACCTTTTAAGGACCGTAGCACAACACCTTATGAACTTTGGAAAGGAAGAGCCCCTCAGCTCAACTACTTCAAAGTGTGGGGGTGTTTGGCTAAGGTGAAGATTCCTGATTTTAGGATCAGGAAGATAGGTCCAAAAACAGTTGATGCAGTGTTTGTAGGATATGCTCTGGATAGCAATGCTGGGAGATTTCTAGTTATTAACTCAGAGGTGAGTGAAATAGCCAGAAACACCATCATTGAAGCCAGAGACGCAGTATACTTTGAAAATATATTTCCTTTGAAATCTACAATATGTACCACTGCATCTGTGCCTCTGACTTCTCACTCTCCATCTGGACCAGTTCCTGCTCCTATGGAGGAACCCAGAAGAAGTAAGAGGGGCAGAGTTGAAAAGACCTTAGGTGATGATTTTGTCACTTTCATGATAGAGGATACACCTAGCACTTTCCAGGAAGCTATGGCTTCTGCTGATTCAGTTTTCTGGAAAGAGGCTATAGATGATGAGTATCATTCAATTATGAGTAACAACACATGGATCCTAACTTCCTTGCCTCCTGGAAATAAACCATTAGGATGCAAATGGGTATTTAGGAAGAAACTGAGACATGATGGATCCATTGAAAAGTTTAAGGCTAGGTTAGTTGCAAAAGGATTTAATCAGAAAGAAGGATTAGATTACTTTGATACCTACTCACCTGTAGCTCGCACTACCACCATTAGGATTCTAATTGCTATTGCATCATCCTTCAGTCTTGAGATCCACCAGATGGATGTAAAGACTGCTTTCTTGAATGGTGATTTAGAGGAAGAGATTTACATGGAGCAACTCAGAGGCTTTGTTGTCCCCGACAAGAGCACAAGGTTTGCAAACTTGTTAAATCTCTATATGGATTCAAAGCAAGCCCCTAAACAAATGGCATGCCAAGTTCAACTCTACAATCATCTCTTATGGCTTTGTTGTAAACAATTACTTACGGCGATCGCATTTACAAAAGAAGTGGTAGATGGTGGATGTGTGATAGTATGTCTATATGTGGATGATTTGTTGATCTTTGCTACTGATTTGAACCTAGTGAATGACGTCAAGAATTTCCTAAGTAGCAAATTTGACATGAAAGACCTAGGAGAAGCAAATGTAATACTAGGTATCAAACTCACTAGGTCTACCTCTGGCATCACATTGTCCCAGTCTCACTACACTGAGAAAGTGTTGGAGAAATATGGGTATCTTGACTGCAAGCCAGTAGCTACACCCTATGATCCTAGTGTACATCTTAAGAAAAATGAGGGTGAACCAGTCAATCAAGACCTCTATGCTCAAATCATAGGTTCCTTGATGTATCTGTCCAACAGAACTTGACCCGATATTGCCTATGCTGTATCTAGATTGAGTAGATACACTAGTAACCCAAATCAAGAACACTGGACTGCTCTTGAGAGAGTCCTTAGATTTCTAAAGGGGACTATTCCTCTTGGACTTAGATACACTGGATACCCAAATGTTGTAGAGGGATATACCGATGCCAATTGGATATCTGACTCAGTTGACTTAAAATCAACCTCTGGCCAAGTATTCCTACTTGGTGGAGGAGCTATCCAATGGAAATCATAAGGTAAGCTCAATGCAAGGAGCACCATGGAAGTCGAATCGACGACTTGATTCTACTTGTATTGCTTGAATGGATTAGAAACTTATTGTCCGAGATTCACGCCATGCCTTCTCCTATGCCTTCTATTGCCATACATTGTGATTCTAAATCCGCTATTGAGTTATGCAGCGTGAAAGTACAAAATGATAAAATGAAATGTGCATATCGCGGATCCGGCACAAGTCAGTGTGGAGACACTTGAAGCACAACGTTGTGAGCATAAGTTATGTAAAGTCAGAGCTAAATCTTGCGGATTGCCTGACTAAAGGGATGTCGAGACAAATGATAGCCGAAGCGTCGAGGGGAATGGGGCTTAGCCCATAAAGGTCAATAACAATAGTAACCCTACTTCTTTGAATGGAGATCCCAGGATAGAAGTTCAAAGGGAAACTATTGATTGGTTGACTGGGAGAGCACCCTATATGTATTAGAGATACATACATCATTACTATTATTATTATTACCCCATTCCTATGGCGCGTGCTCTCATGTAGTGGTTAGAGGTTGAGCATAGCTCTTAATGAGATCAAAGGCTAAGTTTAGCGAGATATCACACTACTGATATCTTTGGAGATCTCACCTATATGGAGATAGCTGTCAGGCCGCAGCTATGAGAGTTTTGGGCAAACTTTCTAGTAATCTCCATGAACATGGTATCGAGCGCATGGCCAATAATGCGCCAACCCCGTTATGTTCAAGTATCACATAGGATTCTCACTAGAGTGGAATTCTGATTCAAAGGGTTGTAGTTCAAGACCTAGTTCACTGCTATCCCTATCAGTTGGAAGCTTTAGTGAAGGGTTAAGGTTCAAGTCTTTAAAGACACCTTAGCTTGATCCTTTGAAGCCCAAAGTTGAGTGTTTTCCTAGTGTTCTAAGTATTTTAATTACCAGTTCATTGTCCTTCCTTATGTTTCCTTGTGAGTCACATTCTGAGTATCTAATTCTTTCTGAAACTTAATTTTGAAATTAATTCAAACTCCGTTGGTATTCTTGTAATGTTCACTATTTGTATTCAGGTTATGGATGTAGTGGGGGATTGTTGGACGTGGGGCCCATACCCACGATTGTCATACATCCAAACCTGAGCATTCAACGGTCACTGTTGGACCGTTGGATTACTTCACCTTTTAATCCAATGGAAATCTTCAACGGTCTGATTTCAATCCGTTGAGATAACCTCTATAAATAAGCATGCTGGAGAAACCCTAGCCACAACAGTAGAACTGAGCATCTCTCTTGCAAAACCTCTCTGATTTTCTCCTGAAAACCTCTCTGATTTCTCCTGCAATTTCTTCTCCTCACTCTGATTCTCTCAAGCAATCTTCAACACTTATTCAACTTTGGGTGATACTTGAACGGTCTCGTCGCCGAACGTGCTACGCAAGGAGACGATCTAGCTTCCGGGTTTGGGTACCTTAGCACAAGAGTGAGGCCAACAATCTCGCACGGGAGAGGCTAATTTTGTGTTAAGGCAGTGCTCCTGCACGCCAAGCCCTAACCAAGTATAGACGGTGGCTTGGATTGTATGCTTGAGGAGATGATGTGGTTATTGTGATTTGATGAGCCACAAACTGCAGGTGTGTGACCAGTAGTTTAAAAACATTTCTATATATGTATGTTATTAAGTAGTGATAACATAGTGGAATATTTATGGATCTAATCTATAGAAGTGCAAGTGTATAGGCTGCAGTGAGAGTTAATAAAGTCAATGTTGAGTTGATTAATGGATTGGGTTTGGTTTGGGAGAGAATAACTCTTTGGTTTAGGGTTTTAATTAATTACTTGAGGATTGAGTTAAGTGGGTTGTTTGCTCCAATCGGGTCGAGTTGGGTTTGAGTTTTGCTAAGAGAGTTGTTTTAAAGAAGTTGACTTGGTTCATTTTAACTCAGGTGGGCTTAGTCAAGACATGATTGGTGAGATTTGTTGAAGAGATTGTGTTTGACTTAAGGAAGGATAACTCATAGGTACATTGGATTTATTAATGGGTCGGGTCCATTTAGTGGAGCATACATCGTAAATATAGTTGTTCTTAAATACAAGTGCATGTACTGAGTATAGTCTTGTATTTACCAGATTGGATGTAGAGACACGTTAGGAGGAGATTCCGTGGAATTCCATGCTTCGCGAATAGAGGTAAGTGACTTCTGCCTACTACCGCTATTTCTTGATTGATTACATGTTTGTACATGTAAGTGTCTTTGCCTAGTGTCCACCTAGTGATGGGTTTCTTTGGCCCTCTTATTACCTGGTTTGGTATATTCTTGATTGTTATCATGATTGTGCTTGTGTTCATGATCTAGATATCTGTTGTTGATTCCCGGTATACATGTTTTGTTTGATATTTTCCACATCTGTGATTGGTTGTTTGGACAAGTTGTCTTTTTGGATGCTCACTAAGCATGCCACTGTGGACCGGGACATTACTGTGAGACTCGTAGTGCTTGTGTTTAGGTTGGGTTGGTATGTGTCTGGATTGGGTGGGGGTACCCATGGAGCATAGCCACCTGTCGTCCGGCACTTGACCACTGAGGCACGCGACACTTGTGCTGACCATGGAGGTATGATTGGATGAGTTTAGGGGGCCCCGTTTGCTTTGTTTCATGTGTTGATCTGGTTTTGTTCCTTGCTATATATGTTCCATATCTTGACTATGTGGTTGTGCTTATCATGATTTCTCTGCAGGGCACTTACTGAGCTTTCCTTTCGAAAGCTCACTTCACTTTCTTTTTCTCTTCCAGGTTAAGAGGAACAGATAGCCCTTAGGTTTTGCAGCTGTGCGTGGGACCGTGATAGGTTGGAGAGGTCCTAGGACCTCAGGTTATGTGTGAGAGACTCACTGGTAGGACCCAGATAGGGCCTGATTTTGTATAGAGCTATGTAGGGTACTTGGAACCCTTCTTTATTTTACATTTCCGCTGTATAACTCTGACATTGCTATTTATGACATGTTAGACATTTTGTTTATTTATGTTATCTGCTTATCATTATTTAAGCCTTGTATTCGTTGGAAAGGCTAGCGTCTCCTATCAGAATCTGACGGCCTGTTGACGCGTCGAGGTCGGGTCCTGCATTGGGGGCGCTATATAATGTATTTGTTTCTCATTTAATAAAAGTGGTTTATCAATTTTTCAAAAAAAAATTAATGCTACTTTGGAATAACATAATTTGGTTGGGTAAAAAAAATATAATAATGATTTTTTATTAATAAATATCAATTGTAAATGAAATATTATTTTATTCATAAAATATTTATTTAAATTTATTTTATTTGTGTTAAATTTTTTATTAATAAAATAAAATATTTTCTATAAAAAAAATAATTTGAAATGAAAAAATCAAATTCGAAAAGAATGGTGAAGGCCACAGTGACCATATCATGTGTACTTTTCATATTTTCACCCAATAACAAACAAAATAGCTTCCAAATACATGATGTAGTATCATATTCATAGATATTCAACAACAACATGGTGGAGTACTTCATAAGGAAGGTACCTAACTCATTTCCTCTCGGAAAGAAAGAAAGATGAATGGCTCAAATCACGTCTATGATGTATTTTTATTTGCCATGTGAGTGAGGGTCTCCTCCACGTGGAGAAGGTGGTTTAATCGACTCCCTTCCTCCAAGTCTCCTTCCTCCTTTCCCTTCTACAATCTCTACAATCACAAAATAAAAACACTAAAAAATAAAAATTAATGATTGTATAATATATATATATATATAAAGAAAAAAAATACAATACTGTTACCTCCATGAGCAACTTGAACCTGGATGGAAAAAGAGGAAAGGATGACAAGGATTATGAGGAACAAGCTAAAGAAGGAAGAGAGCTTTGTTTTCTCCATTCTCACCGGTGTTTTCAGTTTCCAACCAATGGAGAGTATACACACGTATATATCTATTAGCTAGTCATGGCCCCGCCATGCATGTTTGAGATATTTCTCATTTTGAGATATTATTCTAAGTCTCTAAAGACCAGTGACAAGTCTTGAGGTGACTTTGGTTTGATCTATTCCTCAACAAATTCGGTCTAACTAACTTGCATGGCTCGTTTAATTGACCAAGCAATGGGGGCTCACAGGCCATTATTTATAGATAATGAGTTAAAAGTAGGGTTGTGCTTAAGGAGGTGACACTCCGGATCTGGCACGGTCTGTTACTAAAGTAACTAAGTTGTCATGCTATCTATTGATATAGTACTTTTATATGAAAACTTCGGAATATGTTTTTTTTTATTAATAAAGATGAATAAACCATAAATTTATTTATAATAGAAGAAAATAAAAAATAACAATTACAATTATTCCACTCCTACAAGATAAGGACAAACATAAAAAATGGGCTCATTGTAACAAGAGATTATTTTCCTCCCGTCCACAAAGATCAAAACCCATCTCTTAGTATGAGAACTTCATACCAATAGGCCAGTAGTACATAATCTTTGAAAATAGTGCAACATGCAGAATCATTGACAACAAACTGGTTGATCTCTTCCAACTAGAAAAGGTGGGTGCAGAAAACCCCTTTCCCCAAGTTCTCTCTGTTGGGATGTGCAAACATTAGTATCACATCGCCTAATTGGAGAAAGTGAGAGGGGCATATATAGAGGGACACATTCCATAACAATAAGGTCTTCCAGGGCATTGGGCCATGGGAACAAAACCACTTGGAGGGGAGAAGCCCAAGAAGACTTGGAGAGCACTAGCCCAAGTGGACAATATTGTTATTGATGGAATGTGTAAGCTTCCTCAAGCAGCCTTTGGGTTCCCAAAACAATACCGCAAGCTGACCTGCCTTAAAGTGCTGATAATATTGTTACTGCTAAGTGAAATGTGATTTAAATCCAACACCCTCCCTCCTTTCGATTTACCATCACTACAATTACAAAGGGAAAACATTAAAAATAATATAATATATATGTATGTATATATATAATCTTACCTCCATGAACTACTGGAAAGTGGATGAATAGACTCAATAGAGAGAAAAGGATGAGAAGAGTTATGAAGAATGAACCAGTGAGAGAAGAGAGCTTCATTTCCTGTCTCTGTTTTCAGTCTTCAGTATTCTTGGCCAATGGAGAGCATATAGATACTACTACTCTATTTATAGAAGCAGCTTGTTTTCATTTTCTTTGAAATTCCAACATTTCCAACCAATGAATGAAGAATTTCCCCATTTTCTCTGTTCACATCTCAAAATGAGGAATAGCTAGCTGCTAATGACCGGGTTTTGCCATGAAACACGATTTTCCTTACTTTTCGTTTTATTTTTTTTAAAGATTTCCTTTGAAAGTTAGAGATGTTTAATCGGAATAGGTTGGGATAAATCTGGGTAAAAATAGTAAGAGGTCACCAAACTATACCCTATTTTATTTTGGATACCAAACTTCAATTTGTATCTTTTTGCCACCTTACTTCTATTTGATTTCAGCGAGGTGGTATTCGAGGGAAACCAGCGATAATTATCTAATGTGACCGTCAGATTAGCCATATAGAGGGTATTGATTTCCAAACTTATTGAACAACATTTGAACATTGATTTTGAATGTTATTCATTTTGACCTTATCGGAATCAAGGTTCAAATATTGTTTAATTAGTTAAGATTTTTGTAAATTAAGATTTCGATATCCACACGTGGCGGATAATTATCATCGGTTTCTCTCGGGTACCCTCTATTGAAATCAAATAGAAGTAGGGTGACTAAAAAGATTTTAATTTGATACCCAAAGTGAAATATGAGTATAGTTTGGTGACCTCTCAAGATTTTTATCTTGATAAATTCCAAAGATTTCAACTAAATTCCAATAGTAGGGAAACGCAGTCCAATATTCCCCCGGGAAGAGATCTAGAGCCCACTAGTTGATGACTTTGAAGACGTCTTGTCAAAGCAAGACACTCATACCTAATTGCGAACCTCCCACACCATGAAATCCAAGCCACTAACCTAACAATTGGTCAATAGGGTTAGTTATGTACTTGCTCCTTATCTAATGAAAGTGGTTTATCAATTTTTTTTAAAATAATAATATTATTATTTTGGACTAACATAATTTCATGGATTTAAAAAGGGTTAAATTTTTTTAGTCACCTGAACAATGTTGCTTTTTTAATCCGGTACATCAATTTTTTTAACTCTATAAAACAACCATAACTTTTTCTAAGTTTCAAAAAGGCACCTCCGTCATCTCCCAGGCAACTGACATGAGGTTAAACACTAATCAACATCTAATCTTTTTAATTAACATTTAAAATCTAATTATAAAAACCCTAACTCTAATTTAAAAAAAAAACATAATTCTAAATGACACGTCATATTTTGTCTTTTGTGAAAAAATGACGAAGGCGGTGTAGGGGATGGAGTAATGAATGACACGCATCACTTAAAAATTAAGATTTTTAAAATTAGAGTTAGGGTTTTTATAATTAGATTTTAATTATTAATTAAAAAAATTAGATGTGGATTGGTGTTTAACCTCATGTCTGTCACCTGGGAGATGATAGAGGTGTATTTTTGAAACTTAGAAAAAGTCATGACTGTTTTATAGAATTAAAAAAGTTGAGGTACCAGATTGAAAAACAACATTGTTGAGGTGGGTAAAAAAAAATTAACTCATTAAAAAATATAATAATTATTTTTTATTAATAAATATTGATTTTAATTAATACTATCTGATTTAACTTTTTATTAATAAAATAAAATATTTTCTATAAAAAATAATTTGAATTGAAATAATCAAAATCAAAATGGGTGTTTATTAAAACCTTAAGTTACTTTTCTGTTAGTAAATTAAATGATTTTTTCATTTGGACAAATCACCAGAGAAGTACTTAGGCGAGCATTTTTGTCTTAATAAAATATGAATATTTTTGAAGAAAAAAAAACTAAGGTGCCTTTGCACTATAGAAGTGCTTATCTCATAAGAATCTAGGTAGAGCTGGATTCTGGGTGGGCATGAGCACGACACAACCCAAGGTTCGGAATAAAAACCGAGCTATGCCAAACATGACCCAAGTTTTTGTCTGTGCCGGACCAAATTACCATGACTCGATATGAACAAACACGACAACTGTCACATTGTTTATAAAATACAAAGGGGCCATCCTTTTTTATAGCTTGGAGATCCTTATTTACTAGTTTTCAATGTCTTTTAAAATTCATCTTCTATCTTTGGATAATCATGTAATTATTTTAATAATGAGTTCTTATATCGATGTTTATGATCATGTCACATGTATTCTTATTTTCCCGAAACAATATATAATTGATGTTTTCCAACCCTGTAAGAGTTAACTTATAGATACCAATATGACGAATCCTTATAATTATCTATCCATTTTTTTTCTCTTCAAGTTTTCAATTTAGTATTTAAAATAATTCCTTCCTCTCTTCTACCATTTTTTTGGGTAAATTTTTTGGTTGGTACTGTACTTTACTCATATTTCAAATCGGGTACTGAATTTCAATTTGTATCAAAATGGGCACTAAGCTTTAATTTCATTTCACCAGCTGGGTACATTGAGGATTCCGGTTGAAAACTGCCTATGTGGCCGTCAGAGCTCCATGTCATATGATGGCATGTCAGCAACTTAAGCCACGTGGCAAATTGGTTCTTTGTGGTTTGTGGTTGACATCATTTAAAATAAATTATAAAAAATATCAAAAAATTAGAAATAATTTCAAATTTTTATTTATAATTTTTATAATTTTTATAACTTTTTATTAAGTTGCCACATGGATTAAGTTGCTGACGTGGCTTCATATGACGTGGAGCTCTGGCGGCCACGTGGCAGTTTTCAACCGAAATCCCCAATGTACCCTGCCAGTGAAATGAAATTAAAGTTTAGTGCCCGTTTTGATACAAATTGAAATTCAGTACCTGATTTGAAATATGGGCAAAATACGGTACCCACCCAAAAAAATTAAACCCTTTTTTTTATTACTATACTTTTCATCCCATAAAATTCTCAATTTTATTTATTAATACCATTTTGAGGGGATCCAAGCCAGTTATCCTATTTTATTTATTAATATCATTCCATAGTTTGTCCCCAAGATTTGACTATATTGTAGCAGCAATTGAAGAGGCAAAGGACCTGAACTCTCTATCCATTGATGAACTAAGTGGGTCATTGCAGGCCCATGAAGCTAGATTGAACAAAACAGTCGAGAAGACAGAAGAAAGGGTTTTTCATGTGAAGATGGAGGCTAATAACCCAAAGGATTCTGTGAAGGTGAAAGGCAGAGGAATGAACACAGAGCAAAGGCAATTCAATTTCGGTCACAGAAATCATGAAGGCAAGATATAATGTTTTCATTGTAAGAAATTTGGGCATACAAAAGCAAAATGCTGGTATAATGATAAAGTTGTTAACATAGCAGAAGGCAACAAAGAAATGGCAGAAGACAGGAGTTAAATTGCTAAAGGAAGTGCAGATTTAAATCTGTTTATGGCTCACTCTGAAATGGCAGAAGGCAGCAAAGAAGGTAGCAATGAAATGAATTTATTTATGGCATATACATCGGATAACTCTAAAACTCAGGAACCTGAAAAGCAATATCAATTGACTCCAAAGAAATGTTGGTGTATTCAGTGGTTAAGTGAAAATTCAGAGTCAAATATTGAGGATGAAGTATTACAGCTTTGTTCAAGGGGGGATGTTGAAGGATGAACAAAGCTGGTCAACAGTTGCATTGGAATGTTAAAAGATTAGTTATTAAAATATAGTTATATGTTTTAGTTATCTGGTATGTAAAAGGGTGTAGGTGAAAAGATATAACTCTTCACTGATTAGAAGCAACTATTATCTGAATAGCTATAACCTTTTGTGGAAAGATGTAACCTTCTATGAAAGGGTGTAACATCTATTATAAATAGGTGTGTTGATTCTCATTGTAAAATTAACTTCACTGAATAAGTTTTTGATTTCTAATCTCTTTCCCCCAAAAAAAAAAAAACAATGCATGGATAGTTCATTCTCATGAAGTTGGGTTTATTGATCCGATGTTTTGATTTTGGGGTTAGAGAAAGATTTAGGGTTGTAATCCTTTCTCTTTGGTGTGATTTGTGGATAGTTCTTGTTTCTAGGGTTTGCTCTCCTGTAAAGGAAAAAGAGAAAAAGAAAAAAAAAAGTAAAGAAAGAAAGAAAGAAAAAAGAAAGCAGCCCCAATAATGGGATCTTGTTATTCTTCTGATGTTTGACAGTGTTGTAGTGATTATTTCCTCCCCTTTGTTTGCCCTTTTATTGATGTTTTTGTAGCTGAATTTTTGATACAGATAACTTGCCTTCGAACAAGAAAGCAAGGACTGATTTTTGTGCATTAAAAGCTTTAATTTTTTCGTCTCTATAAGCTGAGATAATATATATATATATATATATATATATATATATATATATATATATATATATATATATATATATATATATATAAATTACATTGATTGGGAGAGCAAGAAAGAATTTTTGATAGTTTTTGAGAGAAAAAATATATTGATGGGGAGTTCAGGAGTGGTTAAGAAAACCAATGGGTACCTTGGGGTCACTGAGCCTATCTCTTTTAGCGGGCCTTCTGAAGTTGATGTGTTGAAGACCCAGGACCTTGAAAAGGTTATATCTTTTTGCTCTTTGAATTCTTTTTGATGTTCTGAATTTCTTGTTTACACAATTGTGATTTTGCAATTCGGGTTGCTTTGATGATCAGTTTCTTGCTGATGCTGGATTGTATGAGAGCCAGGAAGAAGCTGTATCTAGAGAAGAAGTTCTGGGGAGATTGGACCAAGTCAGTCTTTTTGATTACATCTTTGACCTTTGTTTAGTCTTCATACGTGGTTATGTTTTAGATTTTGTAATTGAAACAGATTGTGAAAATTTGGGTCAAGAATGTTAGCAAGGCCAAAGGATTCAATGATCAGTTTGTTCAAGAGGCGAATGCGGAGATCTTTACTTTTGGTTCTTATCGTCTTGGGGTACTGATTTTATATGCACAACCTGCTTTGAAAAATTTCTTAGTAAACAAACATGTCAAATGTAGAAGGCCTAAATTATGTATACTGTTGGTTTCTGTTGACAATTATTGTTCATTTGTGAAAGATGAAAATTACACCTAAAGCCTGTTATCAGCTTTTTGATACAGGTTGTTTTAGACTACAATTGGCTTTCAGAGTTTTGTTAGTGTTAGTTTCTAGAACATTGCGAATTTAGAACTTACATATGGACACAGAGATTTGTGGTTTCTAATGGAAGGAGTAACTTTTGTGTCTACTCTAGGTGCATGGACCTGGTGCGGATATAGATACATTGTGTGTGGGACCTAAACATGCAACCAGAGAGGTGTGAACCTCTGTTCTGTTTTGCGCATGTAAATAATGTTCTTATTAATCTATAGATTGATCAATGAAGGCTAAGGTGATTTTTCCTTTTTCACCTTATATGCAGGAAGATTTCTTTGCAGAACTTCATAATATGTTAGCAGAGATGCCGGAAGTGTCAGAACTCCATCCGGTGCCTGATGCTCATGTACCTGTTATGAAGTTCAAGTTTAATGGGGTCTCAATAGATCTTCTTTATGCAAGGTTGGCACTTTGGGTCATCCCTGAAGTAAGTTGAGAGTTCTGCTGGATTGTTTGCCTGTTATATGATATGTTGCGACACAGATTGCAACTCACTGCTCAATGGAATAACAAAAGACATTCACACACAAGCAAACAGAACCACACATAAAAAGGAACACAGGAGTTGGTAACCCAGTTCAGCAACAACGCCTACATTTGGGGGGCCATGCCCGGAGATGAAAATCACTAAAAGAGGAATAAACAATATGAGTACAAACAAGGAACACTCATATGCACTACATGAACATCAACCCCACTCTTCTCTAGAAAATTGCCGGCACTCTCAAAACCTCCCTCAAAGGGTTTTCTACCACTCCTCATCGTCAATCTCCAGCTAGGTCTTCAGTAGATGCGCGACATGCCTAAGATGTCGCCTTCCTCTTTTAGTACCGCCAAATCTACGCAGCTGCTAAATCAGACTCCTTCCGCATTTAGCTGTTGCAACATAGTTACAACTAAATTGCAACTTGGAGCGGCTGATCAACTGACCAAGAGTACAGCATCCAACGCTCTTCGACCTCGAGACATCTCCAACCCTCCTGGTTGAGTTCCGAGTCTACTCCGTCGGATCTACCTTCCGATGCACTTCAAATTTCGACCCTTCAATATTGCACCTCACCATTGGCGCGAGATCGTCAACCTCACCCAAAACTTGATTTCCACAATCACAATTTTGACTATCCAATCTTCCTGATTTTCTCCTCAGCAAGTTTTCCAAACTTGGTCTTGATTCACCACGGTTTGGACTTCTATCATCAATCAATCACTCCTTCAAACAAGGATAGTATCAATCACTAATTGTTTTCCAAATCTACTCACACAACATGTGATGATCTCTTTCTAAATATGTTTCATCGAAGCAGGAACTACACCTTGTGTGGACCACCATGTGGACTTGTGTCAAATATTGCCAACCAGTTGCCAACCAGCACTAACATAAGTTTTGTTGCTACTTTGTGTATATATCAGGAAAAGATTTATGTGATGTCAAGGGCATCCAGTTATGACTTATGGTTGATTAACATAACTGAAATTTATATCCTTCCAATATAATTGGGTTAATTGGCTCATTTTACTCGGTGAGAGGTTTATTGATGTTGTATGAGCTCTCCTCACTTATACATAGTTATATTTTTTTTTTCTTCTTTTGTTGCTGCTACTTTGTATGTCCTGATCTCTTCACTCATCCCTTCTTTGTTTCAGGACCTTGATATCTCACTGGACTCTATATTACAGAATGCTGATGAACAAACTGTTCGCAGTTTGAATGGTTGCAGGGTTACTGATCAAATTTTAAGATTGGTGCCAAATATTCAGGTTCTTTTTGCCTCCTTTTATGCCTGTCTTATATGCAATTATTCTGGCTATAATTCTGAAGTCATGGCTTTCTGCCTGCTTTGTATATCCCTTCATGTGGTCTCTCACTGGTCCTACTTTTTTGTTTTTATTTTTTTTTAATCCAGAGTTTTCGTACAACACTGAGATGCATGAGGTTATGGGCAAAACGTCGAGGTGTTTATTCTAATGTAATAAGATTTCTGTTCCAAAAGAGTTCAGTTGAGTTCTTTATGTATGTATGATTGTTTTTTTACTTCTTTATGACATTTCCTCATCATTACCAGGTTGCAGGGTTCCTTGGTGGTATTAACTGGGCATTGCTTGTTGCCCGTATATGCCAGTTATATCCAAATGCACTGCCCAGTATGTTGGTATCTCGCTTTTTCAGGGTGTTTACCCAGTGGCGGTGGCCAAATCCTGTCATGTTATGTAGTATTGAAGAGGGCCAACTTGGCCTTCCTGTTTGGGATCCTAGAAGGAATCCTAGAGATCGACATCATCAAATGCCTATAATAACACCTGCTTATCCTTGTATGAATTCTAGTTACAATGTATCATCAAGTACATTGCGTGTGATGACTGAAGAATTCAAGCGGGGACATGAAATATGTGAGGTATGTTTTGCATTTGTTTTATTGTGCATTTTATACTGTGACTTAGTTTTTGGAATAGTTTAGACTTGGTTTTTAGAATAATTCATTGATGCATGGAGTTATAGATCTGAAAAAATTAACCAGTGGATCTGCATTCTGTTTTTCTTATTATCTGATGAGTGTTGCTAGTAGTTACAGTGGTTTGTCCATTATGAAGGAACTATAAGAAAGACGCAAGTGAAATTCTATTTTTCATTATTGATTTTGTTTGGGAATATTCAGAGCTACACTTCATCTCTCCCCGTTGTCAAAGAATTATATTATTTAATTTGAATTATTCTTGCTTTCTCCTCTCTTTTAACTTTTACTCATATATCATCTCAATCATCCTGTATGTGATCACACCAGGTGTGGTACCCTATGCTCATAATTTAGATGCTATCTTACTCTGCTAGTAGTCTATTATGCATCTTGCTATGGAGATTAATACTGGTTATTTCTTCTAGGCGATGGAGATTAATAAAGCTGACTGGAAAACTCTATGTGAGCCCTATCCTTTCTTTGAAGCTTACAAAAACTATTTGGAGATTGACATTGCTGCAGAAAATGAAGATGACCTCAGGAAATGGAAAGGTTGGGTAGAATCCCGACTGCGCACACTCACATTAAAGGTGAGATGATCATATTGTTATTGTTGATTCTGTCTGGGGAGTGACTAATACATTATTCTGACCTCCAATTTCAAGCCAGATTGAGAGGGACACTTTTGGAATGCTTCAGTGTCATCCTCACCCTGGTGATTTCTCTGATAAAACCAAACCCTTTCACTGCTGTTACTTCATGGGTCTGCAAAGAAAACAAGGTGTACCATCACATGAAGGTGAACAGTTTGATATTAGAGCAACTGTGGAGGAATTCAAGCACAATGTTGGTATGTATACCCTATGGAAACTTGGAATGGAGATTCAAGTTCATCATATAAAGCGTAGAAATGTTCCTCTTTTTGTTTTCCCTGGCGGAGTTCGGCCTTTTCGTCCTGTTGTCAAAACCAAAGGCCAGAGTTTGGCTCAGGCAGGTAAAGCGTGTGCAACTGCTTTAGGTAATGGTGATAAAGTTGCAGGTGTAGTAGCTGAATCTGTCAATAGGAAGCCCTTGGTTACTGATGCTTCTGATGGTACTCAAGTGCTTGAGGTGTCTGAAGGGCATAGTTCTCATGTACCCACTGTTAGTACTTTTTCTGACAAGGAAGCTGAACATTCAATGGAACTGGTTAATGGACTTGCAGAATCTGGAACCAGGGCTTTAGATGTGGCCAGTGAGTCAAAGAAGAGAAAGCTGGAGGTTGATCAGAGTGAGTGTAGTCCAGTTGATTCAAAACGTTTTGCTGTAGATCCTAAGGAAGTAGACCATTTGGCAGTTAAATCATCAGAAATTGTGGCTAATGTATCCTCTAAAGAAGATGAAGCTCTTGCAATAAAAAAAGTAACCAGCGGTTCGCCTGACAACCCAGCATCTTTAACCGAGGAACTTGACGAGTTAGAAGACTATAAGCTGCCGGAGCATACACAGAATTTTGAAGCTGGTTTGAACAAGAATTCTGTTGAATGCTCTACATTAAAAGAGCCAGCAATCCAAGCTGGAATCACTCACAATGATGATAAAAGCATCAGAGGCATTGAAGAACTTGAGGTTTGATTTCTAGGCTTTTAGTTCCATTTCTATCAAGCACTCATCTGTTTGCAGCTGGAGTTCCACCATTAGCATCCACATGTCTTGGTAGACGGTGCAACTGATTCAAAAATTATTTTGGTAGCGAATATCAATGCATATTGTTTTGTCAATGTTAAACGATGCTATGTTCCCGGTGGAGGTTTGTCATCACTACTGATTTTAACAAGCGAAGATTCTTGCTTTTTTAAATATGTACTCTTGGAGTTATTATCTTGAAGTTCTTCCTATCCAATTTCATCACTTCAATGTGATTAGTTTTTTTTTTTTTTAATTTTTTATCTTGCTAAGTTGGTACTGACTGCAAACATTTCTTCTCTAAAGCCCATGGAGTTGTCTGCATCCTCTTCTAGTGCACCTACTTCTGCATCCAATGTTCAGCGCAAACCTCTTATCAGGTAAATCTGCTCTGTTGATGGAACTAAGTGCTTATCTTGATTGGAACAAATTCATTTACTCTGTTTGAGTGCTTAAATTTTAATGTCTGTGACACATTATTCATTATTTATCGTGTTTTATCCTGCTTGTCACAGAATAAGCCTTTCATCATCAGTGAAAGCTGCAGGAAAGACTGCCTGATTCATCACCATGAACAAAGAAGCTTCAGCTGTTTTGACAAAATCCCATCCATTTCTTTGAGCCAGAGTGAATCAGTGATCCATGTAAATTATTAATGCGGAATTAGTTTTATCCATCCATGTATGGAAGCAGAAATATGCGGAACTTGTAAAGAGTCTGTCCTGGAGTTTTTATTGACTTTTGTCAAATACTGAGATGTAAATTCATCAATGCCAGATCATTTTCATCACCAGTTGAGCTAATTGTTGTATGCTTTAGTCCTGTGATCAAACAATTATCAGTTAATTATATCATAAAACTTTATTCTATTTTATAACATAGGAGAGCTAAGCATTCCAACATACAGATACAGCTTACATTAGATATACTCCACACTCAACAGAAATACAACATATTCATGGCTAGGAACAAGTAGGAGAATGCAACTTAGTAACTAATAAGTGACTAGTAAGGTGGTGGTGGAGGTGCAGATGCACGGATGAACTGCGGCATTCATGGCTAGGAACAAGTAGGAGAGTGCAACTTAGTAACTAACAAGTGACTAGTAAGGTGGTGGTGGAGGAGGTGCAGATGGTGATGGTGGAGAAGGCGCAAACGGAATGATGAGCGGAGGGGGCGGTGGAGCATAAGGACTTGGACCTGGTGGTGGAGGACCGGGTGGTGGCGGGCCAGGTGGTGGAGGAGCCAACTGAGGAGGTGGTGGTGGTGGACCGGGTGGTGGTGGGCCAGGCGGTGGAGGAACCAACTGAGGAGGTGGTGGTGGAGGAGCAAACGGAGGAGGTGGTTCAGGACCTGGTGGTGGAGGGCCAGGAGGTGGAGGACCAGGTGGTGGATGTTTATGGTGAACCATAGTAGCTAAAGATTGTGCAGAGGTGTGGAGGAGTTGCAAATTCTTATACTAGTAGTGATTCAAGGAGAAGAGTGACTGGTTGTTGATAGAAAAGCAGTCTAACTGTTAGTCTAAATGGAAACTACCAGTCTTATTTTGATTGTACATAAAGGTTGTGAATTGTGTGACTGTTAGTATAACTAACAATTATGATTTATTTATGCGAATGCATTTGATCAATTAAGCTCTTCATCAATCATAGTGATCAATATCAGTATTAAAAAGAATTCCAAAGCTAAAGAAGACATGAACAACCAACTTAAGAACTTCAGAAAATTAAAGTGGTTTTAAGCATAAGAAACAGAAGATATGGATGCAATTATACTAGTGGCATGAAACCCTAACCCTAAGATGATGCAGAAGGTGATGACAGAAGCATAGAGAGCACAAAAGAATGAGATGCAGAGGCATCATTGCATTTCATCTTCAGTGCTCTCTATCTTCTGTCAACACTGACTTCATTCATGCATGCTGCTATAAGAGCTTAAAAAGATTAAAATAAAAATGGAACTATGAGTGCTAAGTGATCAGTCTTCCATGGTCTCCAATATATAGAAAGTTTTGAGAAGATAAAGTACATTCCTTACTTCTCTTTTACCCCTTCATGAGCATCTATCTCATTGAAAGCAAAATATATACTAATTATAGTAATCAAGGAAGTTTAAAAGTTGTGAAAGATATTTGATGTTTGTGACATTAGTACTGTTGATATAATTTCCACTTGATTGGATCTGAAAGAGAAAACAGGAAAAGAATCTAAGCATGCATGTGGTTTAGATGCATGGCTTATTGGCTTTCATTAGTTAGAAGATATAGAGAAGATATAGAGATGATATATATGGGTGGCCATGCAATTAATTTGCCAAAAGCATGCAAAGAAGACAAAGCAGAGAGAGAAATCAAATGCTCAAAGAGAAGCTAGAAAAGGAGATACAGTGAGAGTACAAATTCTTAGGCTTTCAAAGAACTTTAATTTATCCCTATTCCATCTCCACTATTCTCCAAGTTTACTGGACCTGTGTGTTCAATCCCTATCCATTACATCATCCTACTGTAGGAGAGAAAAATAAATGCATTAATATTGATCTTGAAGAGATGATCATGATCAATCTAATTTCCACTAAAACCAAACACTTCACCTTTTCATTGTTTATCATCAATAGTGAAACTCTTCTTCTCTGCTCAATGGTGTACATGTATAATCGTTAGATGTGATCCTTTTTCTGGAAGAATCAAGAATGGCGGCAAGCTTTTGTAGAAGGGTCCTTGTTGTGAATAGTGCGGCAAACAAGCAAAGAAATCAAGAAGAAAAAAGAACACACAAAATTTATGTGGTTCGGCGATGTGCCTACGTCTACGGAAGCAAACGACGGAATTTCACTATATCAAAAATTAGGGTTACATCATAGGTATTTATACTAAACCCTAGTATACATAAATTACAAAATTGCCCTTTCGTACCATACCGCTCCATTGTGCTTCGCTCCACTCCGCTCCGTTCGCTTCGTTCGCTCTGGCATCTGCCTGTTTACCATTGTGCTCACAGCAAATATGAGCCATACTTCAACAGTATTGAGTGCCACGTCTGCACACGTTGACTTATCAAGAGTGATAAGTAAGATCTATTCATCTTCCTTTTCTAGTAAAGCCCCTGTTCTTTCCAAAAAATTAAACTCTTGCATTTTCCATCCTCCTATACATTCTAGCCTCCCATTTTTACTGATAAATCCTTGTATCCCAATCCTAACATCCTTGTATCCCATTCCTAACAGTTGTATCAGAGTCTGGTTTGGTTGGTAGAGGGGGCCCATAATTCAATTTCCTCCCAAAATCATGTCCACTTCTACATCTTTCGGTATATCAATTTCCATTTTTGATGAGAACAACAATGATACTGGAGGCTTAAAATGACCATGTTCATGATGGCCCAAAGTTTGTTGGACATTGTTGAGAATGTGTACGTGACTTCAAAAGAAGAAAGTAGTTCCTCGAATCAACTACAAAAGGATGGAAGAGCCCTCTGTATTATTCAACAGGTTTTGTCAAAGGATATATTTCCAAGAATTATCGGGGCCAAGACATCAAAGGAGGCTTGGAAGATTCTACAAGAGGAGTCCCAAGGCACTGAGCAAGTACGGGCCATTAGACTACAATCTCTGAATAAAGTATTCAAAAGGCAAAAATGCATTTTTGGTCCCTGTATTATGGTATATTTTTCATTTTGGTCACTGTACTATGAAAATGTTCAATATGGCCTTTATACTTTCAAAGTTTTGGCAATTTCGGTTCCTAGGGCTGAGGTGGCAGCCAGTTGGCATACGGACCGATCCTCCTATCCACTTCCTAATCAACCTCGCCACCCTCCATGGCTGATCCTGACTCCATGGCTGAATCTTCATCTTCCTTCATCCTCGCTGAGTTGACCACGAAAATGACTGAAGTTCTCAGCAAAGCTTTAGTCCCGACCCAAACCTCTGATAGTGCTACTGCACCGGTTAGCATCAAGTTAGATGGCACCGACTATGCCCTTTGGTCCCAGGTGATCGAGATGTATATCTCGGCCAAAGACAAACTGGGATACATCGATCAACGATGATCTACCTCAATCTCCTCCAAAAGATCCTTCTTTTCGATGATGGAGCACAGACAACACCGTTGTTAAATAATGGTTGATTAATTCCATGGACTTCTCTCTTATAGGTAATTTCATCCGCTTTCCCACAGCCAAGCAGGTGTAGGATATAATTGCTACTACCTATTTTGATGGCAGCGATACCTCCCAGGTGTATGACCTTCGGCAATGTGTGACCCACCTTAAATAGGCTAGCGGCTCTCTTGAAAAGTCCTACATCGATCTCCAAGGCCTTTGGTGTGAAATCGACTTCTGTCACCCCAACCCGATGGAATGGCCAACTGATATTCAGCATTACAACTCCCTCATCAAGAAGATCGGGTCTATGCATTCTTGGACGGTCTTGATAACCGCTTGGACCATATAAGGAGTGATGTTCTGCAGCTGAAGCCATTCCCGACAGTGGAGCAAGCTTATGCACATGTTCGGAGGGAAGTTCTTCGTCAAGCTGTAATGATGACGAGTAGCCCCGATGCTATACCAGGATCAGGTCTAGCGTCCAAGAGTCTCCCTCATGGCTCATCGTCTCTCTCTTTACATGGTGGAAAATCCAGTTCTACCTCCAAGTCCCGTGCCTCCTCTGATAACTCTAAATGCTCTCATTGTGGGGGGTGCAAAGCATACCCGTGAGACCTGCTTCAAGCTTCACGGTATCCCGATTGGTGGCACGAACTTTAGGCTCGAAAGTGGTGTGATGGAGTTGGGATTGATGCAATTGTTGGCAAGGTTGCAGTGGCTGCTACAACACCATATCTTTCTCTTATTCCTGCCAATAGTTCCAACGCTGACCCAGGTAATGCTCTCTTTGTTTCTAATCTGGAGGTTGGCTGCAGTGCTTGGATACTTGATTTTGGAGCAACGGACCATATGACGTTTGACGCTGTTGATTTTTCTCAACACTCCCCTCCTCGGTGAACTAGCATTGCTAATGCTAATGGAGGCATCTCTTTGGTCACAGGGGTCGGGACTGGGATGTTGTCCCCAGCCCTACCGTTGCCTAATACTTTACTCGTGCCTTCTCTTTCTCAGAAGTTACTATCCGTAAGTCAAGTTACTAAAGACTTGAATTGTGGCATGCTAATTTATCATGGGTTTTGTCTTCTTCAGGATACTCTCTCCAAGGAGATCATTGGGCGTGGTACTGAGAAGGGGCGACTCTACTATATGGAAGATTTCAGTGTTGATCGCGCAACCAACATGCATTGCCCACGCAACCTCAAAGTGGAACAGATTTTGCTTTGGCACCGTCGGTTAGGCATCCATCCTTTGGTTATCTACAAAGGTATTTCTTGGTTTACTTTTGGGTCTGTTACCTTTGGATTTTAAATGTGAGACTTGCATTCTAGCTAAAAGTTATCAAGTTCTTTATCCGTTGCTCATGACTAAGAGTGATGTTCCTTTTGCCTTGATTCACTCGAATGTTTGGGGTCCTTCACCCAAACCCACTCTGTCTGGTTTCCGCTGGTTTACGATATTTGTTGATAACTGTACTCGCATGACATGGATTTATTTATTGCGACATAAACATGAGGTTTTTCATGTCTTTCAATCATTTCATACAATGATTTAAACCCAGTTCTCGGTGAAGCTCCGAACACTCCACTCGAATAATGGTGGGGAATATGTGAATCAATAGTTCCGTGATTATTTCCAACACCATGGACTGATTCATGAGACCTCATTCTCCCAGACTCCGCAACAAAATGGTATTGACGAGCACAAGAATCACTACATCCTCGAAACTGCTCACACGTTGTTACTTGGAACTCACGTACCTAGCCAGCACTAGAGTGATGCGGTTGCCACGGTCGTTCATCTAATTAACTACATGCCTTCCAAAGTCCTTGATTTTAAGAATCCGCTCTAGGCCTTGTCAACCTATGTTTTATTACCCACCGTTCTGATGCTTCTGCCTTTGTGTCTTTGGTTGTGTTGCGTTTGTTCACCTCCACAAGAACCAACGAACGAAGCTTGATCCTTGTGCCATTTGTTGTCTTTTTTTGGGGCTATGCCACACACCAAAAAGGGTACCATCGTTATGACCCAACTACTCGGCACACCTATGTAATTATGGATGTCACGTTCCTTAACTGACACTTTTTATTCTCCTGCCACATCCAATTCTTGTCTTCAGGGGGAGAGACGAGTAGAAGAGATGAATTGGTTAACATTTGACTGGTTCAAGGATACTGATATGACACCTAATCCAGAGCCGACATCTCGAGAAACTGAGACGGCATCTCCACAAACTGAGCCGGCATCTCCAGAAGCTAATATAGCAATACCCCCCACTCCTCAGTATCCTATGACCCATCTCCTGAGAATATCATTGAGGTAAGCTCCCCTATCACACCTCACATTTCAAATACTCCGGTTGGCTATGAGTTACCTTTTAGGCATAATCGGAGCAAACCACCAAACAGATATTCTCCAGAATTAGAGGACCAGAGATCGAGATACCCGATTGGCAATTATGTTTCTACAAAGGGGTTGTCCGAACCCCTCAAGAACTTTGTGAATGAACTTTCCTCACATCCTATTCCGACAAGTGTTGATGAAGCTTTGGAAGCCTCAAAGTGGATCAAAGCTATGAGGAAGAAATGGAGGCATTACTGAAAAATGAGACGTGGACTCTTGTCCCCCTACCGGAAGGAAAAAAACTGTGGGTTGCAAGTGGGTATTCTCCATCAAGTACAAACCCGATAGGTCAATTGAAAGGTACAAAGCAAGACTGGTGTATACACAAACCTATGGCATAGACTACCAAGAAACGTTCTCACCTGTGGCCAAGTTGAATACAGTCAAGGTTCTACTATCTCTTGCAGCAAATCTTGATTGGCCATTACATCAATTTGACGTGAAAAACGCCTTTCTTCATGGAGATCTTGAAGAAGAAATTTACATGGATGTTCCCCCAGGATATATGGCAACCTCTAAAAAGATGATTGTATGCAAACTACAACGAATTTTGTACGACTTGAAGCAATCTCCTAGAGCGTAGTTTGGGCACTTGAATTTGACATTGAGAAAATATGGCTTTCAATAAAGCAACTCAGATCATATGCCATTCTTGAAGCATCACTAAGGCAAGATAACAACGTTGATAGTCTATGTAGACTATATGATCATTACAAGAGATGACCCCGAAGAAATAGCAAGACTTAAGAACAATTGACTAAAGATTTTGAGATGAAAAGTCTAGGAGGTCTCAAATATTTTCTGGGAATTGAAGTTGTTAGATCAAAGCAAGGCATATTCCTTTCCCAACAAAAATACATCCTAAATTTATTATCAAAAGATGGGTTACTGGATTGTAAGCTAGCAGATACACCAATAATCCAAAATCACAAACTTGGAGAATACCCAGACCAACTGCCAATAGACAAAGGAGGGTACAGGAAATTAGTTGGAAAACTTATTTATCTCTCTCATACATGGCTTAACATTGCCTATGCAGTGAGTGTAGTAAGCCGATTCATGCACTGTCCAAGTGAAGATCATATCAATGCGGTGATTCGGATTCTCCGATATCTGAAGTCCTCTCTTGGGAAAGGACTTATATTTACAAGAAATAATCACCTACAGGTAGAAGGTTACACAGATGTTGACTGGGCAGGAAATATCTTTGATAGGAAATTCACCTCAGGTTATTTCACGTTTGTTGGCGGGAACCTGGTCACATGGAGAAGTAAGAAACAAAAGGTGGTAACATTATCAAGTGCTGAAGCCGAGTTTCGTAGGATGGCTAAGGGTCTTTGTGAACTTCTCTGGCTTCAAAGACTATTAACTGAAATTGGCTTTGCTCCTAGTTGTTAGATGAACCTATTATGTGATAATAAGGCTGCAATTGACATTTCTCACAACATGGTCCAACATGATTGAACCAAACACGTGGAAGTAGATCGGCGTTTTATCAAACAAAATCTTGAGGCCAAGATAATTAGATTTCCATTTGTTAAATCCGAAGACCAGTTGGCAGACATACTCACAAAAGCTGTAGCAGAAGTTTCTACAACTTACTTGACAAGTTGGGTATCCGAGACTTATACACACCAACTTGAGGGGGAGTGTTGGCGTTAGTTGTCATCCACGGGATTAGTGGAGAAAGTTTTTTGATTGATTGATTGATATACTCAATCAAATTAATTGATTGATTGAGATGTGATATATATAGCCATATATTTAGATGTAGCCATATTTAGATATTTACATTCTTTTATATATCCATGTATTCTCTTAAAGAAAATAAGAAGAAAAAAGGGATCTTCTATTTCTATACTTATCTACATATGACACATAATTCATTATTTATCTTGCTTTTTTGACAAGAGAAAGAGCTATAAAGCTAATAAAGAATAAAACAACAAAAGACAAATTCAGAGTCCATCAGCTCATCCAAAGGTTAATCCGGCAATGTTAACTGTGTCTTCCAGCCATCTCGGCCTACCCGATCCTCAGTGAAATAGTGACAGTTGTGGGTTGCTCCTAGCATGGATAGCCAGGGTGTCCGTGATTAAGTTAAGCTCCCTTGGGCAGTAATTAATCTCGATATAGGGTTCCTGGTCTTTGACAATCCCGACTTCTTTTTGGTGCAACCTACATTCTTGAGGTCCTTCATTGTTGATCAACTCTAAGGCTTGAAGGCAATCTGTGCATAGTCTTTGAGGCTTCAATTCCATCCTCCTGCTCAGCTCTAATGCTTTCCCTATAGCCATAATTTCTGCTTGTAGGCTTGAATCTGCCTCCTCAGCTATACACCCTGCAGCAATAATAGTGCTCGATCCCTTGATGATCACGCAACCTACACTACAAGAATTAGGATCAGCACTCCATGAGGCATCACACATTATAGTAATTGAGTTATTAGACACAACAGTGTTTAGATACTCCCTGAGGTTGCCTTTGGTTTTCCAAATGTAATCTTTTGTGGCTTGTATAGCCTGTTGTACTATCTGTGCTGGTTGTGGTCTCTTGTTGAACACAAGGATGCATCTGGCCTTCCAGAGGGACCATGCACAGGTAGCCACCAGAGCCTTGGCAAGGAGGATGTTTGGGCCATTTCTGCCTCCCAGACTCACAATCCAATCCCCTTCCATAATATTTTCTAGTACTGTTGGATCCAACCCTATATATTCAACAACTAGTTGCCAGCATTGGCTAGCAACTCTACATGCATACATGATATATCTCAGAGTCATCTCATTCTCCAGTCCATAGACTGGACATAACTCTTGTGGACCTATATTCAAAGCATATAGCAATTCATAAGTAGGGAGTTTCCCATAGAAGAGCCTCCATAGGAATGTCTTTACCCTTGGTGTAACAGGTAACCTCCATAGTAAGTGCCAACAAATCCATGAATCAAGTTCAACATTGTACCTTTGCCTAATGGAGTCATATACCCTTTTTACAGTAACTTTTGCTGGGCCATCAGTGCCCCAGATCCAGTAATTTTTACTATTGTCATCAAAGGAAATGCCATTCAACCTAGTCCAATCAGAGATAGTTTCAAAACATTTTGTCAATTCAAAGAAACATAAACTATTGCCATTCAAGAAGTTAGTGATGTTCAATCAACCCAAAGGCATCTACATGTTCACATAAGTAGATTTAAGAGCAAGTGGAATATCAAACACCCAAACATCATTCAGTAAATTGATTGTCAGGGGATTACAGAATTTAATGTCCAGTTTGAATCTAATGTCCATGGCAGTTCTACAAAGATTTTGATAGAACCATGACATGTTACCTGTTTTAAGGTTATCCCAAGGATTAAAGCTACCATTTTTGAAATTAGACAGTTGTACCCAGATTTTGCTAACATTGTTTAAAACAGAGAAGATATTTTTGGTCATAAAGGCTATTTTAGCACTTCTCAAGTCTCTAACTCTCAATCCTCCCTCAGATTTATCAAGTGTAGTAACGTTTCAATTTATGGAATGGAAATTGCCACCTGCAGTGCCTCTATCCCAAAGAAACTTCCTAGCTAACTTGGAAATCTGATCAATGGTTGAGTCAGGCACGGGGTAATAAGATAGTGAGTACACAGGAATGGACATTAAAGAAGAATTAACCAAAACAGCTCTGCCAACCAGTAAAATAGTGGAATGATTCCAGGCATTCAAACTCTTTTTGGTCCTTTCCACTAAGGGATTCCATTGGTGAACTAGAATTCTTTTTGGTGAGATTATTGCTCCAAAATATTTTAATGGAAAAGTACCTCGAATCATGCCAAGAATATCAAAAATTGCACTTCTCAAGGTGGTGTTGAATCGACTTGGCAGATGTGTAGAGGACTTGGCCAGATTGACCTTCTATCCTGTTAGGTCTTGGTATATTTCTAATCACATTTTGCAGTTTCTTGCTACAACTCTAGTGGCTCTGGTAACTAGTATTACATCATCAACATACAATAAATTGTTAAAATTTTGATGTAACCTATTGTCAAAACCTGGAATTAGTCCCAACATCATGGCATTATTGAGAATGGCTAACAGATTTTGGGATACCAGAATGAAAAGGTAAGGTGATAGGGGATCCCCTTGTCTATTGTCTACGTCCTCTGTGACTGGGGAACCAACCAGTTGGCTGCCCATTAATTAAGAAGAAGAAACTGGTTGATGAAATGCAGGCCCTAATCCAGGAGATCCAAGTTTTAGGTAAATTCATGACTCTGAGTGTGGCAAGGATGACATTCCATTCCATGGCATCATATGCCTTTTCTATGTCCAACTTTAGATTCATCGTAGGGAGAGATTGAGAATTAGTTTCTAAAGAATGAGCTATCTCTTGTACAACAATATTTATGTTATCAAAAGTTGATCTACCCTACAGGAACCCACTTTGTTCAGGTCCAATGAGTCTATTCATCACACTTTTAAGCATGTTTGTCAAGAGTTTGAAAATTATCTTAAATGAAACATTGCATAAAGATATAGGTTTATAATCTTGGACTTTGGTCGGGGTGTCCTTCTTATGTATCAGGACAACATAAACTTTCCCCCAGTTGTTTGGCATGTTGGTTGTTTGAAAGAATTGGTTTATGGCTAACAAGTGGGGTTCTTTTACAATTTCCAAGTAGTAGATATAAAACTCCACATTGAAACCATTAGGGCCTAGACTTTTTCCTCTAGGCATAGCTTTAAGTGTTTGGTAGATTTCACCTAGGGAGCTAGGTCTACACAGATTTTAGACTCACTAACAGTCAAGGTGGGTAGATCATTTGGTAGACTCCTTATCATCTCTTCATAGGTGGTTGTAGGGAGGGAAGTCCAGAGTTTGGCATAAAACTCAATGAAAGCCATGCCAATCCCCTGTTGTTCAGTGTGTAGGATTCCCTCTTGGTCAGCTATTACAGAAATTTTATTTTTATGAGACCTGATTTTGGTATGTTTATGAAAAAAACTTGTATTATAATCACCATTTCTGAGCCACATTAATTTAGCCCTTTGATCCCATCTAGTTGTATTTTGTCTAAGGAGAGCTATGTGTTTGTTATATAGGGCCCTAAGAGCAATGATATTTAAATCAGTGTACATTGAAGAAGATTCTAGAGATTCTAAAAAGGCAATTTCCTCCTCAGTCTTATTTATGTCTTTCTCTAATGGGGACAACCCTTTTTTTCCATTGTAACAAATAATCTCTTGTTTTAGACAGATAATGATTAAATACATGCATGGGGGTTGCCCTTGTCTTGCAATTCCATACTTTGGATACATTTAAGTGGCACTTCTCATGTTCTAACCAAAAATTTCCAAATCTAAACACACATATACTTTGGAGTGGTCTAAGGTTGTTCTAGGTAGGTGCTTGTTAAAGTATGAGTCAAAATTATTCAGCCACTCATTGTTAGCTAAAAACCTATCTAACTTTGCCCACCTTATAGCCATCTTGTTGGTTATTATACCAAGTAAAGGCAGACCCACAAAAGCCTAGATCAAGTAGTTGATTAACTAACATAAATTCATTGAAAAGTTTTGACTTCACAGCATAATGGTCGGATCTGCCCCCGTCCGTGTTCTTCAGTGGAAAGGATTGCATTAAAATCTCCCACTAAAACCCGGGGTAAGCTGAGCGAAGACATATAGGATAGATCCTGCCACAAGGCTTTTTGGATGTGGACATTTTGAGAATTATATATAACAAATAATACCCAATGCTTAGGTTTTTCTATTGAAAGAATTAAATGCAAGGAAAATCGAGATTGAGCGATAGGAGTGACCTTTTCCATCCCCTATTTCCAGAGGATGATTATGTCCCCCCCCTCCCCCGACATGCCTCAGGCAAGGATGACTGCCCATTCCTATAGTTTGGAGAATTTATCACAGAGCTTGATGGCTTGGTTGGCATCCGCACGGGTTTCCACCAAGCACACTAGGTTTGGTTGTTGGCTTCTCATGAGCGCTCTAATTCTGTTGATTGTCTTAGGGTTCGATGTTCCCCTGCAGTTCCAAGATTATATTTTGATGGAATCCATAAAAAAAAACAAAAGTTAAAATAAGATAGAAAGGTTGAGAAATCCTCATCAGAGGTTCGATGACGCTTCCGCAGGGCCGGATACACTGCCTTTCTTCAGGCATGAATTCTTCTTTATCTTTTCTTGACGAGCCAGTGCCTCAATCTTAACATCCTTTTGGATTTGAGCCAATGGCATGTCATCATCAAACAAACTGGAAACCCTCCCCCCCCCCCCTCCCCTCATCTGAGCTTTCTTCATCCATGGTTTGATCCTTCATTGCTTATTGCTGAGTGGTAGAGGTGATAGCCTGTGAGACTTTAAGGACCGAATTCTCATGTTCAGCCAACTCATTGCTCGAGATCTAAATAGGGGTCCTGGTGTGGGTTTGGGCTGCAAGACCTCTGTCCAACTATGTGATTAGACCTGGGTTAGCACCTTCCATCACCTCTGAATCCACTGCTATCAAGGCTAGCCTCGCAGGCAACGGTAACCTAAAAGTAGCTGCTGAGGAGGACGGGCAAACGGTATAATCTGGTTCCAAAGCGAGAAGGGTGGGTGTAGTGCCTTTGCTGAAAGACGATGTCTGACAATTTAATTCTGGATTAGGGTTTTTGTTTGGGGATTGGATAGGAGCCGTTCCTAGCTTCTCATGGGACAATACTTTCTTGCCTCGGGATATGTTTGCCCTTCCATCTGGTAAGTGATCGCTCCCTCCATGTGCCGGTTTACCACGACCGGATGACTCCTCGTGCCAATTGGAGATATCCCCCTTCTGCCACTTGGCCGTCTCCTTTGATACATTCTGAATTGCTCTGGGCAGCGACGGGACCACGGCCTCGACGGTAGCCAACTGTTACCTAGGTGTCATACTTTTCCTTTCCAGGCTTTCCTTTTCTAGTGCTCATTGGCCAGCCTCCATGTCCAGTCCCAACGCCCCTTGCCTCTCCTTATCTATATTCATACTCTGTGGACCATTTGGTTGCCCTGCAACAGGATGAAGATGCTCGCCCTTAGGATTTGACGAGCTGGAAGATATTAAGTTACAAGCATTTACCACATGCCTAATTATCTCACATCGGAAACAAAACGTAGGGATTTTTTCATAGAGCCGATTTCACCTGATCTAGGGGGAGGGCTTTGCCTAGGAATTTAGCATACATGGCCGCCTGCATTCTCTCATGGAGCCACATATGGAAGTCGCCATCAGGCTTGAATTGGGGATGGTTGAGGTTTTTCAAGCTTTCATAGTGCTCCTTACTGTTGATTATTTCATTTCCGAACACCTTCTCCCTTGAGTCGCCAGTGACTTCTCGTGCCCATGATCTACCAGGTTGAGAAGGAGGGATCGCAGCCTTGCAGCCTTGCAGCCCTGCGCTCCACCCCCACTCGCCATCGCAAGCGTGGAAGAAGCAAACTGGGAGTGGGAATCAGTCTTTCAGTCACCGGAGTCACTCAGACTCTCTAGCTAGTGGTGGACTTGATGTCTCTCATTATTTATCTTGCTTTATCCTGTTTGTCATAGAATAAGCCTTTCATCATCGGTGAAAGCCGCAGGGAAAGACTGCCTGATTCATCACCATGAACAAAGAATTATTAATGTAAATTATTAATGCAGAATTGGTTTTATCCATCCATGTATGGAGGCAGAAATATGCGGAACTTGTAAAGAGTTAATTTGTCCTGGAGTTCTTATCAGCTTTTGTCAAATACTGAGATGTAAATTCATCAATGCCAGATCATTTTCATCACCAGTTGATCTAATTATTGTATGCTTTAGTCCTGTGATCAAACAATTATCAGTTAATTATATCATAAAACTTTATTCTATTTTATAACATAGGAGAACTAAGCATTCCAACATACAGATACAGCTTACATTAGATATACTCCACACTCAACAGAAATACAACATATTCATGGCTAGGAACAAGTAGGAGAATGCAACTTAGTAACTAATAAGTGACTAACTAGTAATTAAGGTGGTGGTGGAGGAGGTGCAAATGCACTGATGAATGGAGGCGGTGGCGACGGTGGAGGAGGTGCAAATGCACCGATGAACGGAGGCGGTGGTGACGATGGAGGCGGAGGGGCAAACACAATGATGGAGGGGACGGTGGAGCATAAGGATTTGGACCAGTTGGTGGAGGACCGAGCGATGGAGGTCCAGGTGTTGTAGGAGCCAACGGAGGAGGAGGTAGTGGAGGACCGGGTGGTGGAGGAACCAACAGAGGAGGTGGTGGAGGTGGTGGATGTTTAGGGTGAACCATAGTAGCTAAGATTGTGCAGAGGTGTGGAGGAGTTGCAAATTCTTATACTAGTAGTGATTAATTCAAGGAGAAGGGTGACTGGTTGTTGATAAAGAAGCAGCCTAACTGTTAGTCTAAATGAAAACTACCAGTCTTAATTTGAATGTAAAGGTTGTGAATTGTGTGACTGTTAATTAGTATAACTAACAATTAATTTATGAAGTGCCAAATGATTTATTTCTGCAAATGCAATTGAATAATTAAGCTCTTCATAAATCATAGTAGTCAATGTCAGTATTAAAAAAAAGACATGAACAGCCAATTACTTAAGAAGTTCAGAAAATAATGTGGTTTTAAGCATAAAAAACGGAAGATATGGATGCAATTATGTACTAGTGACATGAAACCCTAACCTTAAGATGATGTAGAAGGTGATGACAGAAGGATAGAGAGCACAAAAGAATGAGATGCAGAGGCACCATTGCATTTCATCTTCAGTGCTCTCTATCTTCTGTCAACACTGACTTCATTCATCCATGCTAATATAAGAACTGAAAAAAGATTTTAAAAAAATGGAACTATGAGTGCTATATGTGATCAGTCTTCCATGGTCTCCAATATATAGAAAGTTTTGAGAAGACAAAGTATCATTCCTTACTTCTTTTACCCACTTCATGAGCATCTATCTCATTGAAAGCAAAATATATACTAGTTATAGTAATCAGTAATCACGGAAGTTTAAAAGATGTGAAAGATTGATGTTTGAGACATTAGTGTTGATATAATTTCCACTTGAGTGTTCTTGAAGAGAAAACAGGAAAAGAATCTAAGCATGTGGTTTAGATGCATGGCTTTAGTTAGAAGATATAGAGAAGATATAGAGATGATATATATGTGTGGCCATGCAAGTTGGCCAAAAGCATGCAAAGAAGACAAAGCAGGGAAAGACTGAATCAAATGCTCAAAGAGAAGCTAGAAAAGGAGATACAGTGAGATAACATATAGTACAAATTCTTAAGCTTTCAAAGAACTTTAATATATCCCTATTCCATCTCCACTATTTTCCAAGATTACTGGACTGTGTTCAATCCCTATCCATTACATCATCCTACTGTAGGAGAGAAAAATGAATGCATTAACATTGATATTGAAGAGATGATCATGATCAATCTAATTTCCACTAAAACCAAACACATCACTTTTTACTTGTCCCCCCCCCCCCCGTAAATGGACAGAGCAATTTGGATAATTCATTTGGTGAGCACAAAGCTCCCAGATTTGAGTCCCCATATCGGTACGCACACGATGAAGAGTCAAAGGTGCTTGTCACTTAAGACCACACCCCTCTTGACACGCTCTTTGGGGAGGTCTTTATGGTCTATGTAAAAAAAAAAAATCATAATATATACACTTACATTTTGAATCAAACTATTATATTTTAATTTCATGAAAGAGTTGTAGATTGTTAGAACAAGAAAAATAATAAGAGAATTGATGGAGAAAAACTAGAACCTTTATTGATTTCAAACAAAACATGAAAGAGCAAATAGACTTTTGAAGATTACATGATAAATATAAAATCTAAAACATTTATCTCTAAATCTTCAGAGGTAACTAAGGATAAAAATAATAACAAAATATAAAATAATTATAAGATTAATCAAAATTATAATGAGCTTGTGTTTATTTTTACTTTATCAAAGATAATTGGAGCACTCAATAAACTTGAAAAGTAGAACATGTAGAATCAACAAGAAGCAAATGGATTGTCTCTTAGTGGAAAATGTGTGTTTTTTTATTATAAAGTGGATAAACCACATTCATTTATTTAAGCAGGAAAAATTACAATAACAACCCCGTTGGGGTGGATACAGCAGGTCCATAGGCGGTTTGGCAAGAGCGAGTGAGTCCCCTATGGGTCGTCAACCCGATGTACGGGTGTGTTCCCTGATGTTGGAGCATCTGGGAGCCCATCTTCAAAATCAGCATCTGGAGGCCTGGGGTTGTGTTCCTCTCTGGTGATTGTATGATTGTGGTTGATGAGGTCCCTGAGGGCGCCAAGATGTATCTGCTTGGATATATGAGCACTGTCCATCCACGAACGGAGAAGGAAGTCCACCTGGCGGCTGATTCGCTGATAAACACGTTATTTATTATTGAAGCACCGCCTGTTTCTTTCCAACCAAATGTTCCAGGTGATGTCCATCGCAAGCAATTGCCATCCCTTACGAAGACCCTCATCCAGGCCCTTTTCGATCGAGGTATCCCCCCATAGATCTTGTATCCTGGTAGGAGGATTCGCGATCCCCATCAGCTGTGTGAAGTGTCGCCATATCCCTGTAGAGTATGGGCATAGGGTAAAAAGGTGGTCGGTTGTCTCCTCCTGATCGTCGCAGAGATAGCATGGTGCTCTGTTCCCCTACCAATTTCGTTTGCAAAGGTTTTGCATTGTGGGGAGCTTGTCTTCCCGTGCCAGCCAGCCGAAGAGCTTAACCTTACAAGGGGCTGCTTGCTTCCAGAAGGATGCCGGGATATTGCTCCTCATGCCGCCGTCGATACGGAGGAGGTAGAGGGACTTAACAGTAAATTCCCGATTGGGGGTGAGCCTCCATGATCTTACATCATCCGGATGTGTTCCTTAGTATGTAAGGTGCTCTTGAAGCCCTTGAACCATGTCCATTGCTCCCTGTGACAGGGGTCCCGGTTTGAGGAACGACAATCCCCCATCCTGGAGTTGTCATACCTCCTGGATTGTGTGATTTGCATTGAACCATAAGGTTTGGAATTCTGGGTACCATCTGGATGGGTTATGCCCATTAAGCCAATTGTCGAACCAGATTCTAATCAAGTCTTCGGTTCTCGGGTCGGCGACGACATTTGCCATTGTGAGTTCACGTTGTGCCATTACCCTTTTCCAGAAAAAGGAGGCTCTACTAGGTGTGGGCCTGTGTGGGTTCAGAGACCCGTTTCTGAAGTAGGCATGTAGGATAATCTTTCCACAAATTTCGGTCTGCCCTTTCAGGAGTCACCACCACCATTTTCTTAGGAGGGCTTCGTTAAATGCTGTTAGGTTCAGGATGCCCCAACCGCCATATTCTTTTGGTCTGGTAAGCACCTCCCATTTTACCAATCGATATGCCTTGGAAGCGGGGTTCGCTCCTCTCCATAAGAAGTCCCTCCGTATACCTTCAATGCACTGCATTACCTAGGTTGGGAGGTTGTACATTGCCATCTAGTGATTCGGGATTGCCGATAGAACCGAATTGAGAAGGGTGATTCGGCCTCCCATCGACATCAAACGTCCTTTCCAAAAGGCCAGCTTGTCACGGACCTTTTGGATGAGTTTGTTCCAGTCCCCCTTACTCGGTCTACTACCAGCTAGGGGGATACCGAGGTAGTCTATAGGAAGGGCGCACAGGCGACAACCCATTGTAGCGTCAAGGTCCCTTGCTACCGACTCCGTCTATCTGATGGGAGTGAGAGCACTCTTGTTGTAATTGATTTTAAGCCCTGACATTCCCTCAAAGAGGTAGAAAATGAGCCTGAGGGTCCAAAAGTCCCTACTCTTATCGGAGCTAAGGATCAGGAGGTCATCTGCGTATAGGAGAGACTACATTTGTTCGCCCTCCGCAGGGCCAACTCAGAATCGCTAAAAAATGTGCGCGTGTATTGCATGCTTCATCATTGTGGTGAAGACGTCCATAGCAAGTATGAACAACAATGGTGAGAGGGGTCGGGGTCTCCTTGCCGCAGCCTTTGATGTCGAACATACCCCCTTTGGGCCCCGTTAATTAGGAAATTTGATTTTGATGAGTGGAGGATCTTCCTGATCCATCCGATCCATCGTGGGCCAAAACCTCTTGCATGCATTATTTCCAGGAGGAAATCCCAATCTATTGAGTAAAAAGCTTTTTCGAAGTCAACCTTACAAAGACCCCGCCTTTCCTCTTCATGAGATGGATGACTTCTTCCGCCGCTACGATGCTATACTGGATGCATTGCCCATTTATGAAGGCTGTTTGGTTCTCATCCACGAGGCTCGAGATAACCTCTTGGAGTCCATTGGCTAGGACCTTCGTAATAATCTTGATAAAGCAGTTTAGCAGGCTAATCGGGCGGTATTCGTTGATTGAGGATGCACCGCTCTTCTTTGGTAGCCAGAGGATATGTGCCCAATTAAGTCTTTCCAGATATGCTAAATCCTCGTATAGTTCCTTGAAAGTCTGGAGGATGTCTACCTTCATGAAGCTCCAATCATGTTGATAAAGGCCTATAGGGAATCCATCCAGTCCTGCCACCTTCTTCGGGTTGAGCTCTTGGATGGCTTTAAAGATTTCTTGCTCCGTAAACGGGGTATCCAGGTGCGTTAGATCTGTAGGGTTTAAGGCGGAGAACATATAGGACCAATCAGCGCGGTATCTGAAAGGTCTTTTTTCTCCCAAAAGGTTTGTGAAGTGTTCTGTCACCACTCTGGCAATGTCAGATGTGTTTGCAAGGGGCTGACCCCCTACCATCAGCTGGTAGATCTAGTTATTGTTCCTTCTGTGGTTGGCTATGGAGTGAAAGAATCTTGTATTTCTATCACATTCCCTCAGCTAAGTAACCCTTGAGCACTGCCTCCAATGTTCTTCCTCAAGTCTAATCAGGTTGTCGTATTCATTCCTATTGACCTGGAGTCGCTCCTCCTCCTCCGTGGTCAGTTGTTGTTGCTCGCCTCTGATATCAAGCTGCTCGATTTCTCGTAGGAGCTCCTCTTTTCTTTGTCGTTGAGCTGATTGATTCCCCCTGTTCCATCTTCTTAACCTTCCCCTTATAAGGGAGAGCTTCTTGGCCCATCTGTACGTGCCTGCACCTTCGTATTCGCTCATCTATCACCAATCCCTGATCATTTCCCAGAAGCCGACCCGTTTCCCCAATCCTCTGTTAAAGTGGAAGGAGTATCGAATTTGGTCATGCCGACCGCAGTCCAATGCGATCGGTGTGTGATCAGATCGGACACGTGGCAAAGCAGTTTGCCAGATTCGTGGGTGAATGGTCATCCATTCAGGGGAAAGCAGAAATCTATCCAACGGGATCATAGTTGGCGACTGCCGCCTATTGGTCAGTGAATGCGTCTACCCGACCAAAGGGGGTCGTGGGGAGTTCTTGGTCTGCTGATAGGGTTGTTGAAATCCGCTTGGTCGCGTGTGTCCATAGAGCTCGAGCTCCTTTTCGTTTGGTTTCTAGTTGAGTTGAAATCCCCTCTGATGAGCCATGACCCCTTCCAGTGATCCCGGATTGATCTCAGCTCATCTCAGAAAGCTTGCTTGCGATCCCTCTCGCAAGGTCCTTAGGCTGTTGTGACTATCCAATTCTCTTTGTCTGAGGTATTTTCGAGAATTATCGTGACAGTGAAGGTATCAGTGAATTCTTCCACAAGACTGAAAAGTGTTGAATTCCACCCTATGCAGCATCCTCCAATCTCCTCCCTCCCTTCACATCTACAAAACCACAAAGAGAAATCAATAAAGATGCATGGATTTGAAGTATAAAACACGAAGAGAAGAACACAGTCATAATATCTCACCTCTCCACGAGCTACTTGAAATTGGATGAATAGAGAGCGAAAAGATGACAAGTGTTAATTTGGTTTGGAGTTCAGTGTTTCAGATTTTGTCCGAAACAAATTGTATAATATCTTTTTCTATTTGTTGTACTCATATAAATTAGTAAATAAGTTGTCTAAGTATATTGTGTATATGAATGTTGTCTCTAAAAATATTATTAATTTGATTATTATAATGATATATTTAGGTATGTTGAATTATGTTTATGAATGTTATATATATGAATGCTATGTTTTATGAACATTGATAAAAAAAACCGCTACAAGTTTTTCTTTCCACTCATAAACATATATATGAATGCTATGTTTTATGAACATTGATAAAAAAAAACCTCTAAATCCTAATAACGACAAAAAAATTCCGGTGATATTCGTCGTTATAGGGTATGTTTTGTAGTGGTACTTCATCTTCTCCTTTATCAAATAAAAGACTTGGTAAAATGATGATGCAGATGTTGGAGTCACACTAAGTCACGTCAAATAATGGAAAATTACATCCAATTTAATAGCATAATTCAAAGCATATTAAATTAAGAATAGAAACAAAGGTTGACTGGTAAGTAAGCAGAGAAAAATCAAACATAGAGAATTTTAGGTCAAAGCTATTGGATGTATATTTGTTAGGGAGATTTTTTTTTATATAAAAAGAAAACCAAAGAAATTGTGAAATAATCTTTGATCAATTTAATTGCAAACACGCCATGGAAATTTGGTACCGTTGACTTGACTTAGCTTCCAATTGATAAATGCTCATCTTCTTCATTGACTTGGTGTTCTTTCTCTGCTGACTGAGGGATAGAGAGAAAAGAATCCAATTTGTGTATATCTATCTTTCTAAAGTTTTTCTTTTTTTTTTCTTACCAAATAATCATATTTGGGATAAAATAAAGGTAGACACGTGATATGATCAAGACCTGCACGAAGATGAAAGCTTAACTATAAAATTAAATGTCTAGTCATCCAACGGTGGATATAAAAGAAGGTTGTGAGCAAAGGAAAAATTCTGATTCCCACTTTGATTTCGGATTCTAATTCTTATTATGTATTATGGTATCTCTCTTAAGTTCTCTTTCTTTTTGTCCTTCACGTGGGAGACTCTCTCATAGCACAAGTGTTTGGATTTCTTCTCTCCCAAAGATCTGTCTCTCCAAGATTCTCTAAAGAAAGAAGAAGAATGGTTGATAATAACCGATCTCTCCATTGAAATCTCGAATTCCCACATTTCCTGATCAATGATCAAGATTTGCTTTGATTCCCAAGAAGAGCCGATCATTGTACCAACAATATATAGACACATAAAATTGATTTTTATTTAAAAATATATAATCTATATTACACGAACAATATATCTATATTTAAAAATACTTCTCATTGAAATTAATTAATTATAATAAATAATTGAAAATTCAAGTGATTATAAAAAATATTTTGGTAATTTCAATTAATAAGATATTAAATTATATTATTCATGTAATTATAGTCAATGGTATGTATTAAAAATAATTTTGATCATAACTATCAAATTGTTTTAGATGGGTTCAAGAGAGATGAAGTTAAGAGAAAATAGTCTTTTTATATGCGGTGAAAAAAATAGTTATTATTTAAAATTTATTAAAAACATTTAGTTCAAGTATATATTATATATGTTTTTTTTTTATTTTTGAGGTTTTATAAGGGTATATATGTAAAAGCTTATGCATATAAACTCTGAAATTTCAGCGGGAACCCTGCTCTCATTTTCCACCAAGACTTGGAGATGTGGAAAAGAAACCCTTCGCTCCCGACATTGACTGACTTCTTGAAGACGATGGCAAGCTCCATTAATGGAGGAGTTTCGAGATCTCTTCTTCTCCTTCTCCTCCTCCTCCTCCTCCTCCTTCTTCACTGTTATATATATAGTTCACAGGATTTGATGCCAAGAGAGACGAAGAACAACCATGGAAAAGGTTGTGAGGTATTTCACACTAACTCTCACTCTCATCCTCTTCTTCTCCTACGCCGCCACCATCACAGACCACGACGGTTTCGAGAGTTTCTCGAGAGATTGCCCGCCGCCGACGACATGCGGCGGAGTGGAGATCAGGTTCCCTTTCCAGCTGAACTCCTGTAGATCGCACTGTGGGTTACCAGGGCTCGTTCTCTCCTGCTCTGCCAACCAAACCTTCCTCACTCTCCGCCATGAAGGTTCCTTCAAGGTCACCGCCATTGATTATGTACTTCAAAAGATCACCATCGATGTCAAAGGGTGGTTTTGGCCGGCATGCCCGATGAGAAACATGAGCAAGATCCAGCTCTCGGATGAGTATTTCTCTCTTATACGTTCCATTAGCGTCAGCTTCATCAGCTGCTCCAAAGAATTCAAGCCCGATGCCGAGAATGACCGGATCTACGGGCCGATCAGTTGCCTCGCTGAAAGAGGTGATCAATTTGTGTATCTTGTGGATCAATATGAGTCCATGGACAAGCTTCCTCTCGATTGCGTGGTTACCTCCACTGAGGGCCAGATTGGGGATGTGTCGTATGACTCGAGATATGATACGAGATATGGTACATTCGAAAACGTCGTCGATTCTTACTTCAAAAGCTCAGAGATCAACATGGAATGGTACCCGTACTCGTACAGGCGTGGAATACAAAACGAAATCATCTATCAATGCAGCGCCTGTGAATATTATGAAGGAAAGCAGTGCAGGCTAGAGAATGGCACTCTGAGATTCTCAGATCTCGGCAACAGACACCATGGTGAGCTCCCCATACCCTAGTTGCACGAGAGGTGTTTGTTAGAATGCCTTTTATTGAGAATTATAAAAGGTGAACAGAAAATTGTGGTTTTTCATTCACATGTTTTAGATTAGAGAACTCAACTCAAATTGTGGTCTTATAGATGCAAGATGAATGACGAGAACTAGTGGTTAGGTGCTATCCTTCATTTGAAACAACCTAAACTTGCTTCAAAATAATCAATAGATAAAATTTCCTTGTTTTGTAAGGAGTGCCAGATGTGTGATGAGAACTATTGATCAAGTACTATCCTTAGTTTGAGTTTTTGATTAAACTATTTGCCTTATACTCTTCTTCCATGAAGATATTCTTTTAGGAAATACAAGAGAAGTGCATTCCTAACATATTTTAGTGTCTCATGGGCCTAAAGTTGCTTCAAAGCCTGTTTTAATCATAAGGATTGTTTTGGCTGTTCAGCACTGGACATTTGTTCTTGATGAAGGATAAATGATGAGATAACTATCGGTCCAGTTTTATCCTCCGATTTTTAGTTTTTCAATTGAAGTATTTAACTTACACTCCTTTCATTGGGATGTTCTTCAAGAAAATAGAAGAGGAGGTGCATTCTTAACACATTATACTGTTTCATGAACCTAAAGTTGCTCGAAAACAGCCCGACTATAAACTGTACATGCTTTATGTAATGTTGGGTTTTATATCAATCAGTCATTATGAACTTATTTTGTCTCAAATATTCGTTTCAAATACCTGTGGTTTAGAAGAGGACAATGTTAAGAATCCTACTAATGATTCTTTTAATCTTTTGCAGGCCACAACATCTATAAGCTCATTTCAGGTTAGTCCTTATGCACCCATCTGGCCACCTGTTTTAATTTTGCACGGAATTCTTGACAAAGGTCTTAAAGTTGTGCAACCATTTTGATCTACTTGTGTTAAAAAAATCTTATGCATTTATTTGTTTTTAAATATTGCATCAAAAAAAAAAAAATGGAAAGAAAGAAAGAAAGAAAGAAAAATGCCATTCGAACTCTTTCCTCCTAAACATGGCAAAAATTGTTGCAATTTCTGTTCCTATGAAAGAATAGCACACCGTGAAAACCAGAAACACTCTGTTCTAATTACTAGTTCTCTTGGTCTCCAGGCTTGGCTGCTGCTCTACTAGTCATTCTTACGGTGGTAGCACTCATATTCGTTTACGTCTCTAAAAAGCTGACAGGGAAAGACAACTGCGAAGTTAAAGTTGAGATGTTTCTTGCATCATACAAGACCACAAAACCTACTCGATTCACTTATCCAGGAATCAAGAAGATCACGAAACGTTTTAAGTACAAATTAGGCCAAGGCGGTTTTGGAAGTGTCTACAAGGAGAGCTGCCAAATGGAATTCCTGTGGCAGTGAAGATGCTTGAGGGATCTAAAGGTGAGGGGTTGACTTCATAAATGAGGTTGGCACCATTGGAAGGATACACCATGTCAATGTAGTGCGTCTCCTCGGCTTTTTGCTCCGAAGGCACGCAGGCGTGCACTTGTTTATGAGTTCATGCCAAATGAGTCTTTGGAGAAGTACATATTCTCCAGAGATCCTGACGGAAACCGCCAATTCAGAATGGAGAAACTGCTTGAAATTGCAATCGGGATAGCACGGGTGTTGAGTATTTGCACCAAGGATGTGATCAGCGAATTCTCCATTTCGACATCAAGCCTCATAATATTTTGCTGGACTATGAATTCAACCCGAAGATTTCTGATTTCGGTCTAGCAAAGTTATGTTCAAGGGATCAAAGCATTGTCACCATGACCGCAGTAAGGGGCACCAGGGGCTACATCGCACCAGAAATCTACTCCCGAAACTTTGGAACAGTGTCTTACAAATCAGATGTTTACAGTTTGAATGCTGCTTTGGAAATGGTGGGTGGCAGGAAGAACATCGATCCTTTAGCTGAGAATCTGGAAGAGATTTACTTCCCAGTGGATCTATGAGCAGCTGATCGGCGGTGAAAGTTTTCGATTAGCAATAGAGATGATGAGCAATGAAGAAGAAACTGTGAGGAAACTTGTGATTGTGGCTCTGTGGTGCATTCAATGGAGTCCAATAGATAGGCCAACAATGACGAGAGTTGTGCAGATGCTCATTGGGACCTTGGAGTTGGAGGTACCCCCCAGACCTTTTGTTTCAACCTCCTCTGATCAAGAAAATGGTACACCTTTAATTGAAGTATAATCCCGACATTACGCCTCCATATGCTCTCTATAAACCATAGATGATTTGTATTCATATTATTTGTATTTTGAGATGGATGTCATCAACCCTTGATAGTGAGTTTGTAAGACCCCAGTCTGTTTTCATCATGTTTCTGATTTTGTAATTAAAAGTGAGTTGTCACATGTTCCTGATTACAAGGTTTGGTACACAAAATAATAACAAGGACATGCTGCTTAGGTTTCTGATGGATTTTGAGGTATGTAGTGTTATAGATAGGGTTGTAAACAGGTTGAGCTTGATCGGGTTGGGCCTAACTCAAATTCGGCTTGAAATAGCATAGCTCGAGGTTGAGCTTGGCTCGATTTTAATTTCAAAAGTTCAAGCTCTGTTTGATTTAGCTTGAAATTAAGAACTTAATTATAATTTTGAACTTTCGATCTCGGTTTGATTTAGTTCGAAATTAAAAATTCATTTATAAATTATTTTTTATATTTTATATTATATAGTAATATTATATATATATATATATATATATATTAATATTAATATTAAATTTCGAGCTCTAGCTCGAGCTCGTCTCGAAATTGAAACTCGAGCTCAGCTTGAAAGCTCGAAATTCTAAACCGAGCTTGAGCTTTTACCGAGTCGATCTCAAGCTGTTCACAAATCGTTTGATAACTCTAGTTATAGATGGATCAAAATTAACAATTCCTCATATGGATTAGACTGGTTGAATGTAACATGGTATCATAGCATTATAACAAGTGTAACTTGCATTCAAATAGATGAATTCATGGTTTTAAAGACAAATATACAATGTTAGCTTTGTACCATCAAATCAAATACCAAAACCCCTTCTTCAATTTAAAAAACAAACAATCACAATAACTTATTAAGAAACAAGACATCAACAAATTTCTTGGCACCAAACCAAATACATAAACCTTTTTTTTTTTAACAAGATGAGCAACCAAATACAAAAACTTTGAAAGCAGTACCACGTTTACAATGTTCAACAACAACCTGGTGCACTACAAGAAAATTGCGGATTATAAATCCGTTTCTAATATTAGAAACGGATTAGAAACAACTATGAGATCCATTTTTACATAGAAACGGATTAAAAACGGCTATAAATTCCGTTGCTAAAATTAAAATGGATTTCAAGTCCGTTTCTGTTTTAAAAACGAACCTGAAAATCCGTTTCCATTTAGAAACGGAATTTCGTTTCTAATCCAGCAGATTCTTGTAGTGGTGGAGGAGGTACCATTTGTGAGTATTTGTTTCCTCCAACTGGAGAAGGTGGTTTAATCCCTGGCCTTCCTCCAAGTCTCCTTCCTCCTCTCCCTTTTACAATCTCTATAATCACAAAATAAAAATATTAAACATGATTGTATATATATATATAATATATGAAGGGAAAAAAATACACTATTAGAACAGTATGTATGTTACTGTTACCTCCATGAGCAACTTGAAACTGGATGAAAAGAGAGGAAAGGATGACAAACATTATGAGGATTGAGCCAATGAAGGAAGAGAGCTTTGTTTTCTCCATTCTCATGATCTCAGACAGTGTTTTCAGTTTCCAACCAATGGAGAGTATATGTATATATATATCTATTAGTCTTGGCGCCGCCACGTTTTGGACCAAGCACCCACGCGTTTTCTATTTTTCGTTTTTTACTTTCATTTTTGTTTTCCCTTTTTGGGATTATATTTAAAGTCTCTCAAGAAGACCAGTGACAACTTGTGGTGACTTCGGTTTAAGTTCCATAACAACTCGCATGAGATTATAAATGAGTTCACAGTTGGCACCAATATACTTAGGGATATGTCAAATGATCAAGCTGTTCGTGAGTAGCTCGAGATCGGCTTGGTAAAAGCTCGAGCTCAGCTTAGAATTTCAAGCTTTCGAGCCGAGTTTGAGCTTCAATTTCAAGCCAAGCTTGAGCTGAGTCGAACTCGATCGAGCTCAGTTTGAAAAATCGAAATTTAATATTAATATATTAATATATAATATAAATATTAATAAATATTATAATATTTGAATAAAATATTTAATATTTAGTTTTGATATATAATATATAATATTAAAAAATTAATTTATAAATAAATTTTTAATTTCAAACTAAATCCAAGATATTAAAATTATAATTAAATTATTAATTTCGAGCTTTCGAAATTAAAATCGAGCCAAACTCGAGCAACTTATTCAGCTAATTTCGAAGCTCAAGTCAGAACCCGAAAGCTCGAGCTAGTACATTTCATGAATTTGAGCTGGGCTCAGCCCTATCAAGCTCGGCCCTTTTACAACCCTAAATATGCTTATGGGGCACATCACAAAGTACTAAAGTACTCAAAATCAAATCATATACACCAAATTAATATTGAGATAAATCATATAGTAGTTTAGTGAAGTTTTCCAAAAAAAAAAAAAAAAAAAGAAATTACAATACTTATTAAGAAACAAGACATCAACAAATTTCTTGGCACCAAACCACACGGACATACACGCCAAATGCGATCAGCGTGTGGTACATTTGAAGAGTCAAATGTCTTTGTGGTCGAAGTTAGGTTATATTGGCTCCTTATGTTTTTAGAAGAGTTATGTCTTGAGAAGCGATTGTAAAATCTTAAAGAGGGGTTTTGAGAAACAGAAGAGAGAGGTTTGAGATCCACTTGGAAGCTCTAGAAACTTGGTTTGATCCTTCAATCAAGTGAGCGTGGAGTGAGTCTATCCTTGTTTTTTTTTTCTCTCTTGGCTATTATACTCTTTGTGAGAGATTTTCATTGGAGACGAGCTTGAGTTTTGTTCAAGCCATCGAAGCACTCATTATAGTGGATTTCTAGTTCCCCACCCCCGTGGAGACTTAGGTACGCTGGCAAACTCTACATATATCTTGTGTTGTGGTTTGTGAGTTTTCTCCATCTCTTGCCCGAGTTGTGCATGTGCTTGGAGATTTTTCTTTGACAAGTTGTTAGAACATACTTTGTGTGTGACTATGCTTCGATCTCGAACAAATGAGAGAGGAATTCAAGACCTGAGATGAAAATATGGCCAAATACAAGATAGTTAACCGACAATTGAAGGGTTAATTTTTTGTGTGAGTACCGTACTTTGGCCATATTTCAAATCAAAGGCCAGACTTTAATTTGTATCAAAGCAGTCTTGATCTTTAATTTTATTTCACCATTCGAGTACTTTGAGGATTACGGTTAAATTGAGCTTGCGTTGCCTTGTAGGAGCTCCACATCGAGACGAGACCATGTCGACAATTTTATCCACGCGGCCTTCCCGTCTTTGAATCTCTTTCTCCTTCTTATTCTCTCTCTTCTCCTGCGCCCTTGCCCGGTTAAGTCGAGAATCGGCTCCACCAGTTTAATCTCCCCTTCCTCCATCACGCTGTTGCTAGTGTTCTCCTTCCCGGGAAGACACCGCCTTTGGAGTTCCCTCGCTCCTTGACTGCTCCCCACTTGGCGAATCCTTGCCCTTCACAGCAGCTCGCTCCTCTGAGCTAACGCCATCTCCATTTCATTTTATTATTTTAATTTTCCTTTCCATCATCATCATCATCTCCATTAAAATATTTTGTTTAATTGTTTTTCTTTTGGCTTTTATTTCTAGGCCCTCTTTATCCCTGCCCTTGGGGTTCATAGATCATGACTTGTCATCGAATAGCTTATATGAGAACCGCAATCCCTCCCGGCCGCCGTCAAGAGACCCATCATTCGATGACAATGATGAGCCCTTCCGACCGCGTGCCTTCCAACTTCGAATGGACCAGCCGGTGCGACGACTGTCGGTCAAAATCCAGATCCAGATCTTCCCTATAGGATCTCGGCCGCTTCAACATCGCGAATTCAGTGGAAATGGAACAAAAATTTAGGAGAAAAATGCTACCTTTCTCCGCGCATCGAGGCTCCCTAGAACCCTAATTTTGAGGAAGTCGCGAATTTGTCATCGGAGAGTCCATGGGCAAAGTTGCTGACGTGGAGCTCCGGCGGTCATGCAAGCTCAATTTAACCGGAATCCCCAAAGTACCCAATCGGTGAAATAAAATTAAAGATTAGTATCCGTTTTGATACAAATTAAAGTATGGTGCCCGACTTGAAATATGAGCAAAGTATGGTACTCACCCAAAAAATTAATCCGACAATTGAATCTTCATGCATCTGGGCTTTTATGATCATACCACATGTACTTAAATATTTTTACCACATAACAAATACAAATATAAAATGATAGCTTTGTACCATCAAATCAAATACTAAAACCCCTCCTTCAATTATTAAAAAAACAATTCCAATAACTTTGTAAGAAACATGACATCAACAAATTTCTTCGCACCAAACCAAATACATAATCTTGAATGGCGTAAACCAAATACATAATCTTGAAAGCTTTACAATAATTATAGGAATAATTTCTTTTTTAATCCCTCTATTTTTCGGTAAGTATCCTTTTAGTTCCTTATCTTTTTTTTGTGACTTTTTGGTCCCTCTACTTTATAAAGTGGGACATATTAGTCTAGAGGCAGATGACGTTCACTTACGTCATTTCAGATGACTGACGTGTCTATAATATGGCGTTATGTTGATGTGCATGTGGCCATCAGAACGCTACGTGACCTTTTAAAACATTGGTCTAATACCAATTTAGTCCCTAAAACATTAAAACATTAGAAAAGATTAAAAAAATAAGGTTTAATATCCAATTTAGTCCCTTTATTATACTAAACCGACCCTTTTAGTCCCTCAATTATAAATTGAGCTTTTTTAGTCCCTCTAATTTCACGATTGTAAAAATCCAGTCCCTAAAGGCATATGTACAAGGACCAAAAAGGCCTGAAAGGCATATATATAGGGACAAAAAAAGCCTGTGTGAGAGCTGACATTTCTCAATCAGGGAAATAGAGGGACCAAAAAATATCAAATTATATTAGAGGGACCCGGGCCGGTTTGGTATAATAGAGAGACTAAATTGGGTATTAAACGAAAAAATAAAAAGAAAACATTAAACAAACAACCCTTGAAACCGATTTGGATCTCTTTCTCCTTCATCCTCTCCATGTGGTGTTATGATGGCCACGTGCACGTCAACATAACGTCATGTGGCAAACACGTCAATCATCTGAAAACGGTGTAAGTGAACATCGTTTGCGGCCTAATAAGTCTCACTTTATAAAGCAAAGAGACAAAAAAGATGCAAAAAAAAAATGTGGGACTAAAAGGATACTTTTCAAAAAATAAAGAAACTAAAAATGGAATTATTCTATAATTATATTCAACAACAGTTAACCCGCTGGAGGGGGAGGTTTTATGATTGGTATGTGTGGTAAGACATGTATTCCTCCAAGTGGAGAAGGTGGTGCAATCATGGCCTTCCTCCAAGTCTCCTTCCTCCTTTCCCTTCTATAATCTCTATATATAATCACAAAATAAAAACATTAAAAATATATGAAGAAAAACAATACATTATTAGAAGAGTATGTATGTATGTATGTTACTGTTATACCCCATGAGCAACTTGAAACTGGATGGAAAGAGAGGAAAGTATGACAAGCATTATGAAGAATGATCCCATGAAGGAAGAGAGCTTTGTTTTCCCCATTCTCATGATCTCACTCGGTGTTTTCAGTTCCCAGCTAATTAATGTGGAGTCACAGACTGTATATATATAATATATATTAGTCATGACGAAGTCTTTTTTTTTTTCATTTTTTTTGAGATTCTTTGAAGTCTCCGAAGAAGACCAGGGACAAAACTTGAGATGACTTTGGTTTCTAATATTCCACAACAACTCCGGCCTAACTTGCTTGACTGGTTCCCACAGGCAATTATTTATAGATAAATATACAACAAAGGATTATAAATGATTTCGCTATGTTTTAGGCGGTGCCACTCCGAGCTAATTAGCACCCTTGACACGGTCTGATTATTACAGTAATTGAACAATTGTAATTAGGGCTAAGGGTAAAAGCCCACATACGACGAATATTTTTTGTTGTCAAATGATCAAATTGTTCATGAGCAGCTTGAGATTGGCTCAGTAAAAGCTCGAGCTCGGTTTGAAATTTCGAACTTCCAAGCTGAGTTCAAACTTCAATTTCGAGTTGAGGTTGAGTTGAGTTGAACTTAATCGAGTTCAAAAGTTTGAAATTTAATATTAATATATAATATATAGTATAAAAAAATATTAATTTATAAATAAGTTTTAATTTTGAGAACAAATTTATTCCGGTTATAAAAAAATATTTTTATTAATTTAAAAATTTTTATGAGATGACTGGTCAGAATATGCAACAGAGCCCACTCGAGTTGTGTCTTGTGCTAGATCAAACCTATAACTAGTGTCTGAATGCATAAGAATAAAAAAATAAAAAAATGATAAAAATTAGATATTGGGTTTGAGAAATAACTAGTAAATGCCAGCTATTGATATGGTATTTTTACATGAAAACTTATCTATATACAATACATCTCAAGACTACTTATAAACATAATAAGATTCATAATACTACTATCAAACATGGACATTATTTTTTTAATAGTAAAATATTAAAATAAAACTCTATTTATATATTTGTATATAATTTTTCCTAAATTTTACACCATCTACATGTACAATTACTTAAACTTGGTGTCATCAAATTATACCCAAAATCTTTATTCAATTAGAAAAGGATTGAAACCATTTTTGCTCCCTGTACTTTGATTAAATGTTCATTTTCGTCCTTATAGTTTAAAAAATCTTTGATATGGTCCATCTATTTTAGGGTTTTTGTTCAAATACGTCCATGATACTGACGTGGCAGCACAGGTGATATACGAATTGATACGGTTAATTTTTTATTCCATATGGCATACCACGTCAACATGCCATACTATCATTTAAAAAACTAATTTATTCAAAATCTATTAGGTTATGCCATGTCAATATGCCACGTCGTCCTAACCTTACCACGTTAGCTGCTACGTCAGAAATAATAGCCACATGTGATGCCACGTCAGCAATATGGACGTATTCGAACAAAAACTCCAAAATACTGGGATCGTATCGAATATTTTTAAAATTCAGGGACGAAATTGAACAATGGGTCAAAGTACAGGGACCAAAAAAGACTTTAATCCATTAGAAAAACACCTTGTAGCTTTGTAAGAAACAAGACGGCTAGTAAATTACTCCACATCAATCTGATACATATTGCAGTTTTATTTTTTTATATAAATTATTTTTTTTGAGATTGTATTTGAAATTTGGAGATATTTAATTGGAATAAGTTGGGTAAATTCAAACAATTCCAACCAAATACTATTTTGGAATAACATAATTTATTTACATAATTTGATTGATTAGATAAATATAATAGTAATTTTTATTAATAAATAAGTTGGGTAAATTCCAACGATTCCAATTTCCAAGCCAAAATTTGGTTGATTCAACTGTTGGACATGAGCTATTGAGCTTCTTGGATGTCTTTTCGAGATAGCCAGGTTATCTGAAGAGAATACCTCGTTTATCATAAACAAATGGACATCTTGCTATAGAGAAATACCCTTTGTTATGAAAATGTCGATGCAACTTTCTAGAGACTGGTAAACAAATTCTTTCTGAAGCAAATCAGAAGAAATGTTGAGGCGTATGTTGATAATATGCTAGTGAAGAGTGAGAAAGCAAATCATCATACTACATACCTAAAAGAGAATTTCCGAGTACTTTGAAAACATGGAATGAGCCTTAACCTGAGTAAGTATGCCTTCAGAGTCAAATTAGGAAAGTTTTTCACATTCATGATCACTCAAAGAGGCATTGAAGCTAATCACAAGAAGATCGGAGTTATCTTGGAAATGAACTCGCCTAAGACTATCAGGGATATCCAATTGTTGATTGAGAGATTAGTCACCATGGGTTGGTTCAATTTGTTGTCGGGAGACAAGAGTCTTCCCCTTTTTTCAAGCTCTCAAGAAAGCCCACAGGATCGAATGGACTTAGTAGTGCAAGAGGGCCTTCCAACAACTGAAGCAAATGTGTAAGCTCTCCATCACTGTTGAGAAAGCCAATTCATGGAGACGAACTCTATGCATATGTGGCCTCCTTTGATTATGTTGTTAGCTCTGTTCTCTTGAAGGAAGAGGAGGGAATCCAAAAACCCGTCTATTACATCAGCAAGGTCCTCAATGACCCTGAGTCCAAATATCTTGCATTGGAGATGCCGGCATATGCTCTGTTCAATTCAGCTCACCGATTGTCATTAGATCACTGTCCTTATTGACCAGCTACTGAAGCAAGTCCTGCAGCACCCAAGATGTTAGGATGGCTAACTAAATAAGCAATCAAACTTAGTGAGTTCAATATTGAGTACAAGCCTAGGCTCTTGTAGATATTATTGTGGAGCTTACTACCTCGGATCATCATAGCTCTCCTAAGTCTAAAGAGATTGCTAGATATCCTGTACCACCCGATCCCTGGATTTTATATGTGGATGGGTCGGTAACCGGAAATGGCTCTAGAGCATGCCTAATTCTGAAGTCTCCAAAAGGATGAAAGACATATACCACCTTTAAATTTGACTTCAAGGTGACAAATAACGAGGCCAAATATGAAGCACTAAATATTGGAATGCAAGTAGCTCTCAACCTCAAAGTTCAAAGTCTACATGCATAAACTAACTCTCAATTGGTTGTCGAACAAATGAACCGAGGAGTTCAAGACTTCGAGATGAGAACATGGCCAAGTACAAGACAATTTGCTAAGAGTTGAATCTTCGTGAGTACTCTTATGATCATGCCACGCATATTTTGATATCTTCACCCCATAACAACATACAAATATACAATGTTATCTTTCTACCTGAGATGGGTCGGTAACCGAAAATGGCTCTAGACCGGAACTAATTCTAAAGTCTGACTTGAGGGTGATAAATAATGAGGCTAAGTATGAAACACTAATTATTTGAATGCAACTAGCACCTTAGCCTCGGAGTTCATTGTCTACATGAAAATACTAACTCTGATCAGCTGGTTGTCGAACAAATAAGCGAGGAGTTTGAAACCCGACATGAGAACATATGGCCAAGTAAAAGACTATTAGCTAAGAGTTGAATCTTCATCCGGACTCTTATGATTATGTCACATGTATTTTTGATATTTTCACCCCCCACAACAAAATACAAATATACAATGTTAGCTCTGTACCATCAAATAAAATACAAAACCCCCTTCTTCAATTTGAAAAAAAAAAACAATTACAATAACTTTTTTAGAAACAAGACATCAACAAATTTCTTAGCACCAATACATAATCTTGAAAGCAGTACCACGTACTTTTTTAGAAACAAGACATCAACAAATTTCTTAGCACCAATACATAATCTTGAAAGCAGTACCACGTTTACAATATTCAACAACAATATGCTGGAGGAGGTGCTCCGATTGGTATGACTGGTATGAAATGGATAAACTTTCCTCCAACTGGAGAAGGTGGTTTAATCCTTGGCCTTCCTCCAAGTCTCCTTCCTCCTCTCCCTTCTACAATCTCTATGATCACAGAATAAAAACATTAAAAATGATTGTATATTTAATATATATATATATATGTTACTGTTACCTCCATGACCATGAGCAACTTGAAACGGGATGAAAAGAGTGGAAAGGATGACAAGAATTATGAAGATTGAGCCAATGAAGGAAGAGAGATTTGTTTTCCCCATTCTCATATCACTGTGTTTTTAAGCTTCCAGCCAATAGAGAGTATATGTATATATATGAAAAGAGAGCTTTGGACTGAAACACGCGTTTTCTTTTTTTTCATTAATTGCTTTCATTTTTATTTTCCGATTTGTAGATTTTCTTTGAAGTCTCTCAAGAAGACCAGTGACAAACTTGAGTTGACTTTGGTTTCTATTCCACAACAACTCCTGCCTAACTTGCTTGACTAGTTTAATTCAGCAAACAATTGGGCCTCACAGACAATTATTAATAGATAAATATACAATATAAGATTAGGTGTGTGCTACACTAATTACATAAATGGTCCCTCAACTTTGGGCCAATCCCACTTTCGTCCCTCAACTTAATTTTGTAACAAAATCGTCCCCCAACATTCAAAACGTAACAAAACGATCCCTGGAGCGGTTCTTGGGTTAAAACGCAGTGGCGTGGCGGTTAACTCACTTTTGTTAAAGGCTGACGTGGCAAATTTTTTAAAATAATAATAATATAATTTTTAAATGGGGATTCAAACATGCTGACATAGCATCCTAATGAGGCATTAAATTTTTAAATAAATAATTACCATTAATACACTAATTACAACTAATACAATCAAATTATAAAATAACATGACTAAACTAATTACAATCAAATTGCCAAACAAAACTCTCTAATCAAATTTAATCAAATTAACAAACTAATTAATGTTTTTAAACTAATGAAGCAAACCCTAACCCTAACCTAACGCTCTCCTTGCCACCATAGCCGCCGCCCAAAGCTTCGTCTTCTCTTCGGATGGTGGATCTGGCCGAGGGTCTTCATCTCGGGGCAGAACTTGCGAGGGCCGTGGAAGGGCTGCGGGGAAGACGATGAGGAGCACCTCCACATTTCTAGATCTAAAGCTTGCATCTCCCTCAACGATGCTTCTTCGATCTTTAAACCCTAGATCCCACATCCACATCTCCGATTGAAATCCTAGATAAAATTAAACAAAGAAATACTGACATTAATCTCTAAATCCTAGATCCCACATCCACATCTCCAATTGAAATCCTAGATTAAATTAAACAAAAAAAATACTGGTAAAACTCCAAATTCGAGAAGGTCTTCAAACAAGCAATCTTATGCCGAAGAGGAAGAGGTGGGGAAGAAGAGGTTGAGGAAGAGGAATTTGGACATCTTCATCAGCTCCTCCGCCGAGATCCTCCCATCCCCGTCCTCATCAAACACTGCAAAAGCCTCCCAGAGCTTGATCTCGGCATCACCCCCTCCAACTCCCTCCTTGTCACCTTCTCGCGTGGGAGCACCGACTTCGCACCCGACAAGGAAGCTCTTGGGATGAAATCGTAGCTGCAGGAGATGGCCGGAGGATGGTGTTGGTGGCGGCGGCAAGAAGGAAAGAAGAGGGTTAGGGTTAGGGCTAAATTTAAAAGAGTTTAATTATATATTTTTTTAATTATATTGTATTTAGGGGGAAAGGGGGTGACTCACTTGACAACATGAGTAAGCATGGGTGACTCAGCAGCGTGACTGGGCATGATGACCGCCACGTCAGAGGTTTAGAACCGGCAACCGGCTCCAGGGACCGTTTTGTTACATTTTGAAAGTTGGAGGACGATTTTGTTACAAAATTAAGTTGAGGGACGAGAGTGGGATTGGCCCAAAGTTGAGGGACCATTTATGTAATTAACCCCGGTATAAGACCATGGGTTCTAAATCATAGTATTAGGGTTCTAAAATATAATTCTTGGGTCTTAATGTTACAGTAACAAAATGGCTGTGCAAAACCCACAAAATAACATATTAGAACTTATAAGACAACAACACAAAAACCCCACGATTTCATACCGTATTAATAGTGCACACAGTACGTTAAAATTCACCATGAGAAATGACTTGTATAGATAACTAGTGTTTGAATGCATAATGATATATATAAAAAATATAAAAAAAAATTGAAAAAGCAATAAAATTAGATCTCTTTATATGTATATAACTTTTCCTAAATTTTACAGTTGTTAAATTGAAACACACTATGCATGTGTTCAGTACTTTAACTTGGTATCATCAAATTATACCCCAAGTCTATATTCAATTGGAAAAAACACTTGATGTCATGTTTCTTACAAAGCTACACAAGTGTTTTTTCTAATTTCAAATAAAATTTGAAACAAAAATATTTTTTTAAAAAGCCGTGTTATGTATCGCAAGAGACAAGGGAACGACCAAGGTACGTTCTTTGTACTATGTCTCCTTTCATTCCGAAGATTCTAGAGACATTGCTCCAAGCCGGATTTAGGATGTCATCTATTGAATCATACAATGGAAACTTGGATTCGGTTGACCAAGTGGAGTGCTTCAAGGCAGTGATGCTACTCCATATATGGAACCCAAAGTGACATCATGTGTAGAGCTTTCCCTTCCACTCTTTGAGGTGCAACGTAGATGTGGTTCACTAGTGTGCCCCTCAAATTTTGTCTCCTCATTCGAAGAGCTAATCGAGCTCTTCATCAAACATTTTATCAACAATAAAAAGTAGAGGAAGACCTCCACTATGTTGATGAGAATCAAGCAATATGAAAGAGAAAGACTTCGTGCTTATATGTATCCCTTCAACATGGAAATGTCAAAAGTACCTGACCTCAACTAGAACTTTGTTGTGGTTGCATTAATGGAAGGATTGCGCCGATCTCCCTTTCAGTTCTCTCTATTCAAGAAGTAGACAAGAGACTTGGCTGATTTTCTCTCCAAAGCCAAAAAATACACCAACGCCGAGGAGATCCAAGCTATCAAACAAGAAGGGATTAGGTAAGAGAAGCCAAAGAGGGAGCGTAATCTGAGCTGAGAACCTTAGAAGCAACTGAAGAAGTCGAGGTTCCAACCTCCTTAGGTTCATTGAAAGGAGGAGACTGCTTGATTCTACAATTACGTCCCTCTCAGTGCCAACAAGTCTAACAACCTCATGTAGATTCAGAATGAGAGGATTGTCAAGTGGCCAACCAAGACAAAGCAAATTGGTGGTTGAAAAGACCTAAAGAAGTATTGCAGATTCCATCGTGATCAGTGCTACGACACAGAGGATTGAATACAACTGAATGATGAGATAGAAGACTTGATCCAATTTAGTTACCTCTCTTATTAATTATTATGACACGGCCTGTAGAAGGAGGGTCCGTCATCCCAAAAGGGGAATCGACCCCTTGTGGGAATTATACATTATATCCTTGGAGGACCGTCCAACTGGGGTGACAACAACTCATCCCCGAAGAATCATGCTAGGATGCCGACCTAAGGAAAACAATAAAGGAAGAACCAATGCGTTGAGCCACCGCTTTTGTTCTCATACGATTACCTTGGGGGCCTACCATCCACATAATGACGTATTGGTAGTCACAGTAACAATCGTCAACTATGAAGTAGAAGAGTTCTCATATATAGTGGGAGCTCAGCTGACATCATCTTCTGGGATACCTATAAGAAAATGAGCCTCGGGCCGAAGTTGCTGAAGCCGGTGAGGTCATTGTTAGTCAGCCTCACTAGAGGGGATTAGAGGGGGAAGAGGAGTGGTACAAGCGAGAGAATGGTCACCCTCCCTCTTACTGTTGGAAGCTTTTCTCGGTAGTCCATAGTAATGGTGAATTTCATGATCATCAGATGCTCCTTCAACTATAATGTTATATTGGGTTGGCAATCTTGACCTACCACTTACTGATGAAATTCATAACCGAGCATGGAGAGGTCAGGGGCAATCAACCGATTGTATGTTAATATTATGTTGCCCTCCTACAAAGAAAGATCACGGTGTCTATGACCATTTGAGATCCAAGGAGAAGTCAAGGGCGGGTATTCAAGAAGGAAACCCTTGTAGAAGATTTAGCCACTTACCACTGGCAGAAGATTGACTTGACTAGGTTGTTCAAATAGGCATAGAGATATAGGGTCAACAAAGGGAATAAATGCTCACATTCCTGGGAACTAATGCAGATATATATCTTTGCTTAGACACCTGAAGACCTGTCTGGGATGGATAGGAGGGTTATGGAGCATCATCTAAATGTAAACCCATCCTTCAAGCTGGTTATTCAGAGCCGACGACAGTTTGCACCTAAGCGGCTTCGAGCTATTGAGATGGAAATCGATAAGCTGCTTAAAGTATGCTTTATCAGAGAAGTCCAATATCTGTAATGGCTCGCCAATGTATTTTGGTCAAGAAAGCCACTAGAAAAATGGTTGGTTGCGCATTGACTTCACGTATTTGAGTAAGACATGCCTAAAGGATAGCTTTCCTCTCCTTATGATTGATAAGATGGTCAATTCAAGTGTTGGACATGAGCTATTGTAATGAATCCTCGGGATGGATATTTGATAGGGGTATTAAGAAAGTTAATCCCGAGGCAAAGGAGGTATAAAAAAAAAAGAAAAGGGTAGAAAGAAGGGCATCGAAGAAGAAGAATATGGTGGCCTAATCCTCAGTGAGGAGATTAAGGAGTGTTTGCTAGAGATCGCTCACATTCAGGGTGGGCCAAGCATCCAATGACAGAGTACCCATTTATCATACATTTCTGTTACTACCTTTTCGACTCTTAGTTGCATGTTTGTTTTTCTAGTAATGAACTCCATTTGCTTCCGTTGAACTTGTTGTTGTATTGTTATTTTGTATGGTTGATTGTGATGAGAATGGCATTGAAGCTTGATTTTTCATCTCTTAGTTGCAAGCACTGAGTTATTTAGTAGTGTATTCTTGAGTTGATATGTTACAACTATTGAGCTTTTTGGATGCCTTCTCAAGATACAATCAAATCAAGATAGTCATGTTTAATGAACAGAATACCTCATTCATCACAGACAAAAGGATGTATTACTACAGAGAAATGCCTGTTCGTTTGAAAAATACCGGTGCAACCTTTCCAAGACTGGTAAACAAAGTCTTTTAGAAGTAAATTGGAAGGAATGTCAAGGCATATGTTGACGATATGCTAGTTAAGGGTAAGAAAGTAGATCAACATACCAACTACATAGAGAAGACCTTCCGAGTACTCTGAGAACATGGAATTCACCTTAAACTTAGTAAGTGTACGCCTTTGGAGTACAATCAAGGAAGTTCCTTGGATTCATGGTCTGTCAAACAGGCATCAAAGTTAATCTCTAGAAGATCAGAGTTATCTTGGAAATGAACTACCCTAAGACTACCAGGGATATCCAACGGTTGAATAGAAATTAGCTGCCCTGAATCGGTTCATTTTGAGGTTGGGAGGCAAGATTCTTCCCCTTTTCTGAGCTCTCAGAAAGGCTCTCATGGTTGAATGGACTAAGGAGTATGAGTGAGCCTTCCAACAACTGAAGCAATATTTGAGCTCTATGTAACTGTTAACTGTTTACACTAAAAAAAAAAAGAAGAATAAAATTAAAAAAAAGAGAGAGGTGGAATATATAAAATATATATTGAGCGTTGAAAATTCAAATGTCTCAAGGGCCAATATGAAATATTTCATATAAATGATGAAATTGAAATATATATTATGAAATATCCACGAAATTAAGATAGCGCGAGAACACGTATATCTCGAAGCGTCTCAAATTCCAAGATGGCCCTAGAATACATATCTTGAGGCGATCTTCTAGAAATGCAAATCTCAAGGTAGCAGGAACACAAATCCCGAGGTGATCCTAAATAATAAAATATCACGAATCCCAAGATGCCCAAATGCAAATCCCTAGGCAAATAAAAAAATAGATAATTCACTATTCATCCCTTGAATAGTGAACTATTTGCCATTTGGTCCCTAGGGTGGTTTGTTTATAGTTGTGTATAGTGTTTTTTTGTGTGTGTGTGTTGACTGTAAGGTCCCTGCAAATAGTTGCAGGGACCAATAAATAACTTGTCCATAAAAAAAATAATAATGAAATTATATATAAATAATAATAATAAATAAATAAATAAATAAATAAATAAATAAATAAATAAAATTTTTTAAAAAAGTAATCTTATCCATAACAAATGACCCGGTTTATTTTTATAAAAAAAAATTAAATTAAAATGTTTGATCTAATCCGCGACCGAGTATAAGATCAAATTGGCCACTTGATCGGGCTTAGCCGTTTTTTTTTTTTTTTACACTGCACCCTATTTCACCATGGCATTAGATGGGCCCCACTCCCCCGGGCAAGCGCCCGGGCAAAAGATCGCTCGGGCGCTTAACCAGGCAAAAAGAAAGTAGGGCTCACATTTTTTATTTTTTTAACATTTAAAAAAAATGAATTTATCCATAGATATTAAAGTGAAATTATATTTTTAAAAAATAAATTTAGTAATAATTAGTTAGATTAATTAGATTAGTGGATGGGTGCACAATATTTTTTTTTAAAAAAATATTTTTCAATAGATTTTGGATTAGTTGGCCGAAATTATTATTTTTAAATTAAAATAATGGATAAGGTTTTTATGATTATATATATGTTTTATAAAATACGTTTATATTTACAAAATTGCTATGAATTGGCTTTTTAAAAAATTCTTCATATTTTTAAAATTTTTAAATTTAATCTTAAATTTATAAATTTGTTTGTATGTTATTTTTAAAATTAGTTTGTATGTGTTGGCGAAGTATATATTGAAGAAAGGAAATTAGTACTTTTATTCTTGATAAAAATAAAATATAAAAGTTCATTACAAATAAAAATAAACATTTAATCAACATTGTTTCTCAACATCCAATTGTGCTTGACCAAATCCTTTTGACGCATGTTTAATTAATGTACTTCATTACAATTATAATTAATATATTTTTATTTTAATTAATTTAATTGCTTTGTTTAAATTAATATCCTTAATTGCAATACAAATAAGATATTAATTATAAATAAAAACTAACATTTAACAAACTAAAAATATAAAAATATTTTATAAATAGTGATTGCAGGCGATTGATGGTTTAGGGGTGGAAGTTTTTTTTTTTTGAAAAGTGAATTATCCTAGCAATTACGGCCTGCAATTCGACCACAGCAATTGAAGGTTTGGGGTGTAAGTGCTCTAAGAACTTCGGCGGTATTCCCACATGCGTTGTGAGCGGCTAGTTTGTCCGAGTCGATAAAAGAGGGAGATTGAGCAGGAGGGGGACAACCGAGAAGATGAGAAAAGATGAGGTTCTCCTCCAAGTCTGTCTCTAATGGCTTTGCAGAAGGAGACAGACTTGGGTAATTTCAACACCGCAGAAGGCCCCCGTGCGCTCAGCCCCAACACGCCCCGGTGCAGTCTCCGCGCACTCCCGGCCTGGCCAGCCGCCCGCATACGCCCCTTACGCCCCGGTGCGATCTCGGCTCACTCCCCGGCCACAGTAGCGCCACGCGCCCGAGCACACGGCCCGCATCCTAGCCTTGCAGCGCCACGGCCAGCCAGCCCTGCTTAGCGAGCCCAGCCCACGCCGCCTTGTCGCGCCCCAGCCAGCGCCTAACGCGCGCACACAGCAGCGCCTGACCCAGCGCCCGACCTGTAGCGCACACCTCCACGCGATCACCGGCTTCAGCGCGCACTCCCTTGTAGCGACCACGGCCAGCAGCGCGCATAGACCCTAGATGCAGCCCGGCCCCGGTACTCCGCCGCTGCGCCCGGCCACGCCCGGTAGCGATCAACCCCCTGATACATCAAGTTGCCACCAAGGTGGATGCTGCGAATAAGACCTGATCTCCCCGTCGCCACGATGTTACCGCCATCAAGCAGTCATGAACTCCCAAGCCATGCTACGATGTGAACCCTCACCAATCTTGCGGGTTTCACATTGATGTCCTTCTTGAAAATCCAAGGCTGGTCAAGAAGCCGATCTTCCCCAATCTCCCTCTCGTCTCTGAACTCGACCGCAAGAAGTGGATGGAGCTCACCGGCAGGGAACTCAACTTCTCCATCCCTCTCAAGGCCAGCGATTTCAGCTCCTAGAAGAACCTCCCCAGCACTGAGTTCGAACTCGAAAGGCCTACTCCTAAATTAAAGGGTGCCGTTACACAGCATCCCCATTCAAGGAAGTTACTCAATGGCTCGGACCTCAACTTGTGAACACAGCCGTCCAACCATGGTGTTGGAGACGTACGGATCTCTTGCTCATGTGTAGCAAACTTAGGAAGGATTTCCTTCCCCACCCCATGGGTGAAGATTGCTGCTGATGATGATAAGTATGAAGAAAAGAAGAAGAAGGAGAACATCATTGTGAAGGAGAGAAGATGTCCCTCCTCCGTCCCTTTTCTCAGATGAGCCATAGAGCCTCGATGGACTTCGCTAGAAGCAAACGTACATCATCACCTCCCTTTCTATATATATTTTATCATGGGTTGGGGAAGAGATCAAGAACTCCCCTCTTCCTTCTGCATCTCTTTGCCGATGTACTGTCAAGTATCAACAAGCTCCGTCGGAGAAGAATATCATTTCCTCATTGTTGTCGAACCTCAACGAGCGCTGCCCGTGGAGATCGACAATCCCTTATAAGTTCAGGAAAAAGAAGCTGTTGATGAAGAGGCTGCAACAACCCCAACTTCACTGACTGCTTCAAGCTGAGATGCGAGAACCGTTGACTAGAAGGAGGTCTATGTCACCATTCCTAACAGCAAGGGAGTTGCAATCCACAGAATTCTTAGGCATAGAAAACCATTGACCATTGAACTATGCCAGAAGGAAAAATTTGCCAACTTGATGGTGTTGACTATCCGTTGTCCAAGCTAAGTCTACTATTTGGTTACCCGTATTTCAATTCATAGTGTAAATGAAATTACATGTAACTTGAATTGCTGCATTTTGACTTACTTCAAGGGTTGTTTGGTTGCCCGTAATTTAAAATGATGCATTTCCTTTTCCATTGTTTGGTTTAATATAAGTTGGGTGATACATTCACTCTGTGAAGTAAGTGGTGAGGTTATCTCCATAATTAAATTTTTTTAATATTTATATTTAATTTATAATAGAAATAATAATGTAAAATACTTTTAGATAGTTGAGTGTAGCATTCAACGTTTAACTCTTGTAATTAACTGAAATATTAACTAATTATATATATATATATATATATATATATATATATATATATATATATATATATATATATATATATATATAAACTGGAGAATTGGAGAACTCACAAAGTTGTATTATATCTTCAAGGAAAGGGCACCCATTTTATTTGTCGATTTATTTATATGTAGTTATTTTTTTATTTAGTTAATTTAAATAAGTTTCTTCTTTTTTCATATAAATGAGGTACATATATGTAATTTTCCTTTTAAAAAAGACAAAAAAAATTATTCATCAACAATTTATTTGAAGACACTCTTTTTAAATAAACACCATTTTCAACTCCACAAATATCTATAATTCACTCCTAAATCAACATCAACTTCCGTCAAGAGACGACCCCAAGTCAACCAACACAAATTATATATATAATACACTCCTAAATCAAGTCTTCCTCTCTGTTTTCATGCACCATCTTCTCCTCTCTCATCTGCTGAATAAATTACTCCAACCTTCTTCCCTTCTCCCCATCCTCTTTTCACTTCATCAACATGAACACCCATTTTACTATTTTATTTATCATCTCTTTCAATCTCTTATTTCTTTAACTTATCAGTAGCGGTAACCAGTGTGGTGGTCCCTAGAGACAAAATCCTACTCTCTTGTAGTGCATCAGTGAATGAGCCTGATGACATGATTCGCTTATGGCTAGTGACAAAGGCTCCGGTACTCTTCATCTCTCACCTCCGACTGCTTCTCCGCCGCTACTCAGGACTCCAGCTTCCCCCATGTCCCCTCTTACCTCACTGCCCGTGTCTTCACTTCTCCAAAATTGAAAGAAGAGAGAGAACAGCGGGCGGAGGCAGAGAAAAGAGAGAGATCGGCGGGGGCTGAGAGAAGAGAGAAATGGACGAGTAGAGAGAAGAGAGAAATCGGGTTAGAGGAGAGAGAGAAGTGAGGTGAGTGTAAACATAGGGTTCCACTGCATTTCAACTCACGCCCATTTTGGCCGTGAGTAGAAATGCAGTAAAAGAGGGTTGAAAAGTGAAATATTTCACATGTAAATGTACCTTTTGCAGGTAACCAAACACCAAAAAGTAAATTTTACCTGTATGTGAAATCACATCACAGCTACTTACAAGTAAACAAACAACCCCTAAAGTAATAAAGAAGAAGGAACTTTATGGCCATATTGCTTACATTTTTGAAATGTGGAGAAGCATGGGCTGTTATTAAGAAGATGCAGAAAAAAAGGAAGAATCAGAGCTGCTGCTGTTGCCATAAAGATGATGTGGAAATTTTCTCTTGGTGTTCCTTGAATTGCATTTGTATTCCAAGCGTATTCCAAGCATGGTTAGTTATACAATCTCATGAGAGAGTGATTGTAAATTTTGTTCTAAAGACACTCCAAATGCATGTTAAATATTCAATTATGTGCCCTTGAGATATTCGATGAAATGCCTCTAAAAAAATGTTGTCTCATGGCACACTCTAATCCATGGAGAACACTACAATCATGTGATCTATTATGGACTCTACATTGAAACCGAATGAAAGGAAGTATGTTACGGTTAAAGACCAAATGGACCTGAGTGAGAACCTATGAGGTGTTTTTTTTTTTGGGTAAAGAAAGAGCTAAACACTTAGCTAATCAAGGCAATTTCAACTGCTGTGTTCATATCCTAGTACAAAAATTTGAAGTCTAGTATAGTCGGACTGTAGCCAATTTGGAAGCATCGATTCTTCTGTGAAGTTCAGGCATATTTTCTTCAATCTTGATTCTTTGGCCAGCTTATCTGCACAGTGGTTGTTATTTCTTGAGATGAGTTGGATGTTCCATTTCTTCAAAGCCTCCAGCATTTGCTTGCATTTTCTTGTTGTATTTCTACTGGTTCCACAAGGGTCCTCTGCTGATTTGGTGAGCCACCTAGGTACAAAGTGGTTGTCAGTCTAGATTAGTCCTTCATCCATTCCCAGCTTCTGTAGAATCCTCAGTCCCTGTTTGACAGCCTTCATCTCCCCTTCATATGCTGAGGAGGCCTTACATGTCCTAGCTCCTGCATCACAGAATAGACCATTATTAGTTATAATTATCCAGTCAATTCCTGCTATTAACTCACCTTCTTTCCATGCTGCATCAACTAGGATGTGATATTTAATATGCTGCAGGCTTCCCCCTTTGATAGCTTTATCTTCCCCGTCATTGATGGTTATCATGGCTTCCTGTTTCTCAGAAAATAATATTAGTGCATACTTTGCTACATTTAATGGTTCAAAATTTTTCCCTTTGAATATAAGGTAGCATCTATTTATCCATATTGCCCAGAGTGTAGTGCCAATCAACTCCTGTTCATTTGTTTGACAAGAATGGTTGCCCAGTTTCCCTTTTTCCAGCCATCCCCCCAGTGTGATGTTGTCTAGGTTGATGTTCCATGATGCAAGGTGTCCCTCATTCTGTATCTCATTCCATACTATTTGGGCATACCTGCACTCATGAAACAAATGGTAAATATTTTCATTCTTAAGCTTGCAAAGTGGGCCCGGAGGAATGCGCTAGTCCCACTCCTAATGAGTATAAGTATTGCTTGGTTGGTAGCCTTCCATGTAGACGTTTCTATAAAAATAGCTTTATCTTTGGAATGAGTTTCAATTTGCAAAGATGTTTCCACCCTTTCCACTGGTTGTTCATATCCTTTGGTCTGTATTCATTATACCTTTACTTGTGATGAGAGTCTTTCCATCAGTTCTGTTCTTCCATTTCCATTTCACTTTCATCTCTTCCTGGTTAACCTGTATATCTGATATCCTGTCTTGCAATGATACAGAAAATAGAGTATTTAAGAGTTCCCAATTCCATTGATTTGATATTCTAAGATCTTTAATCAACCATTTAGACATATCATACTCTGTATTAATAAAAGAAGGCATCATGTTTAAGGGATTAGAGAATAGCCAAGGATCATTTAAAACATGGTTAGCTTCAATAATGTTAGTTTGTATTATGTTCTCTCTGATGTCTCTAGCAGTTCTCATTAATCCCCCAAATGTCCATGAGATTTTCCTTAACTGGTTTGTTTGCCAAGGGTTAAGTTTTCCATATTTGGTGCCCATGATTTTAATCCAAAGTTTATCACCATCATTCATTAGTTCTAAGGCATGTCTAGAAAGTAATGCTTTCTTCATGATTTTTAGGTCCTTTATACCCAAGCCACCCTCAGTTTTAGGATTGGTAATCACGCTCCAACCAATGAGATACATTCCACTACCACTGTTGTTATTGGACAATATGAATTTTCTAACAAGTGCAGTGATGGAGTCAATAATAGAATCAGGGATCATGTATGTGCTTAAGCCATAGATTGGGATGGTCATCAAAGTTGCATTAACCAGAGTGACTTTCCCAGCCATAGTTAAGTGCATAGTTTTCCAGTATGCTAGTTTACTTTCTACCTTGGTAACCAAGGATTTAAAATAGGAGATAGGAACTCAAAAGGGGGAAATCCAGCATCCTAGGTATTTGAAGGGGAAAACCCCTTGTTTTAAGTTCAGTATGCCAGTGATGGAAGTTTTAATTCTGGAATTAATCTAGGAGGGGAGGTATAAGTTAGATTTGTCCTTATTAGATCTTTGGTCAGTCAGGTTTTTGTATAGCTGCATGCAAAGATTGATGGACCTTGCATTTTTCCTAGATGCATTGCAACAAATGATGAGGTCATCAGCATATAGAATATGATTTATGCATAAGGATTCAAATATTTTGAAGCTTTTAATCAATTGTAGAGATTCTGCCTTATGCAGTATATTGGTTAGGATTTGGGACACCAAAATGAATAAGTAGTGAGAAAGAGGGTCTCCCTGCCTTATACCAGCACTTGGTGTGATCCAATTTCCTATTTTGGCATTTATTATGAAGGCCATTGAGGAAGTTTCTATACATTCTTTTACCCATTGGATCCAAATTGTTGGAAAATTCATTCTAGTCAATACAACAGTGATAGTTTCCCATCTAATAAGGTCATAGGCTTTTTTCATATCCATTTTTATTATCATCCTTGGGTTGACTTGGGTATCATGTTCTAGAGAATGCACAAGTTCTTGTGTCAAAAGAACATTATCAAAAATACTTTTTCCTTCAACAAAAGCAGATTGTTCTCTACCAATCAAGTGTGGGAGAATTTGTTTGAGTCTATTAACCACAAGTTTTGTAATGATTTTGTAATTCACATTACAAAGGGATATTGGCCTGTAGTCAGTTACTTTCTGTGGATTCTCTTTTTTTGGGATCAAGCATATATGTGTTTGGTTCCAAGATTTTGGTAATCTACTATTTTTAAAGAAAAATAATATGGCTTCTGTAACATCTGTTCCCACTGTATTCCAATAAGCTCTAAAGAATTCAATGTTTAGCCTATTGTGTCCAGGGGATTTGCCTCTTGGCATTGATTTAAAAGTTTGAAAAACTTCAAATTTGTTCACAGGTTTGATTAACTTAGAGGCTTGGTTTGCATTTAGTTGAGGTAAGTCATCAGGCATTTCTTGTTCTAGGTTATGATTAGAAATATGTATGCTGCTCTGCCATAGATCAGTATAAAATTTAATAAATTTTGCTTCAATTTTTGAGGGTTCAATGGATACATTTCCATCCTCATCTTTAATCAATAGGATTCTATTATGATGTCTATGATTTTTAGTCATTTGGTGGAAGAATTTTGAGTTGCAATCCCCATTTTGTAGCCATTGTAGTCTAGATTTATGGGCCCGATCGTAGTATTTTGTACTTAACAAAGCTTTGTATCTATTATAAAGGGGTCTAAGGGTGTGCCAACTATTCTTCCTATTTGTTGTATTGTGTTCAGTTGCTTCAATGTATGCTATTCTTTCCTCAATATGTCTTATTTCCTTTTTTAGGTTCTGTGAATAGCCTTTGCATTTTTTAGTTAAATCTCTTTTCAAGTTATGGAACCTATGGCTAATTTCATGCATAGGGTTTTTTGTAACTCTAGTTCTCCATATTTTTGCTACACTGTCATGACATTCAGGAAGGTGAATCCAGTTATTATCAAATCTAAAAGGCTTTTCCCTAGAGTCATTAAGAGTTTTGCAATTGATAAGAATAGGAGAATGGTCTGATTGACATCTAGCTAAGTGGATCATCTGGTAATTGGATACTTCATTAAACCAGTCAATATTGCATATCACTCTATCTAATCTAGCCTAAATCCTTGAAAGGCCTTGTTGATTATTACACCATGTAAATTGTGGGCTAGAAAATCTAAGTTCTTTTAAATTGTTATGAATAGTGAAGGAGTTAAAGAGGTCGGATTTCATACCAGAATTCCAGCTTGGTTTCCCTCCCTTCCTTTCCTCCTTCTTGCGAACAACATTAAAATCCCCCATGATCATCCAGGGGCCAACAAGATTGGTTAATTTAGTTAATTCTTGCCAGGTTGCCCTCTGTTCTGCGACAGATTGCCCATTGTAGATTACTAAAATCATCCAAGTCTTGACCGTGGCATCAGATATGATAAGATGGATGGCATTTTTGGAGAAGCATAGGGGTGTAACTTGGCAGAGGATCTTTCTCCACATAACTATAATCCCTCCTGAATATCCTCTGGATGGGATTGCCGCCCAGTTCCATTTCTGGCGAAATTTGTTGCACAGTTTCCTTGTTCGTTGTTCATCAGCACGAGTTTCTACTAGACAAAGAATCATTAGTTTATAGGAATTGATCATGGTAAATATACGACTTACCGTATCTTTACCCGAAACTCCTCTACAATTCCATGTGAGCATGTTCATGGAGAAACTATGTTAAGATTATTCTGGTGGTCCTCTCTTGGGTCCATTCGGCCCTTCTTTCCATTTTTATTCGCCTGCGAGGATGTTTTCTAATTGTTTCACCCATCCAATGGCTGAGAGTCTTCCAATTCCATCCAGTTTCCTCTGTCTGGGAGGTCATCATCTTCAGTAACCCCTGTTTCCATTTGATTTTCCTCTGTTTCTGCTACCTTGATTGCAAAAGCTTCATTTATCCTGTCAATTAGATTTGAGTGAGAAGGGTGATGAGTAGATGGGATAGATTTGTTATCTTTATATCTTGTACTATCCGATGTAGCATGTCCTCGATCTCCATCAAGGGATGATATGAAGAGAGAATTATCACTTGAGTGTATTGGAGATAATATCCTCTTCCCTTTCTCCACCACATTTGAATTGTGTGTTTTCTGGTATTCACGCTCATCATCACTCGAGGAGTGGTTGGTACGAGTATTGTGATTCCTCTGAGTTGTCCGAGTTGTGTTTCTGAGTTGACTCATAGCTCGTTCTGAGCTTCTTTCTCTAGATACCCTTTCCCTGACAAGACTTGACGTGCGCTTTCCACCTCTGCCATGGGTGTGACCCCCGCAAGAGTAACGTTCAACATCTCTCCCACGTGTTGGTGTTTCTCCCACGTGGCGCGGGTCAACCCACTCCATTGAGCCGTTGGAAGGCACGTGATCTTGCTCAGGGGTGCACGTGATCTCCTGTGGGTATTCTGAGATCTTGGCCTGTTGGTGTTCCGCCGCCGCAGCAGGAGCCGATTTGTGTTCCGCTGCCATGGTCTGGCCTCGTCCTCTACTTTTTCGTTGTTGCCATCTTGGTTTTTTCCACTCCCCATATATACTTCATTTCATCTTCCTCAGAGAGGGTTTGAGGCACCTGTGCATCTGCTTGACCAATAATGACCTCTATATTCCGATAAGAGGTTCCCGTCTCCTCGACCAACACATCCTTCCCTTTGAGGATTCCTGTGTTTGGTCCGGTGCCGGAGACCTCTCTACGGCTCTCAAGAGGTATTTCAGTACAAGCATTAGCTCCATGGCCTACAACCCCACAACGATAACAAAAACTAGAAGTTTCTCATACAGAATTGGGACAAAAGATTTAGATCTAGGAGTAGAAACCCATACTCTTGTTTTCAGGGGTTTTTGCAAGTCCAATTCAATACAAACCCTTGCAAATTTTGCTCTATCTATCTCGTCAGTAGTATTGTCGATTTTCACCAGTCGGCCAAATTAGGCCACCAGGTTTTCCAGATGTTCTGGTTCCCAATACTCCACCGGAAAGTTATGGAGCTGAACCCATAGAGTGGTAGTAGTTAGTTTTTCATACATTGGTTCAAAGTGTTCCTTCCAACGAAGGAGATGAAAAATCATGCCATTTATGGTCCAAGGACCATCAACCAGCAAGTCCTCCGCCATTTTTTTTTATTCACATTTAATCACAAAAAAACCATTCGGCATATCTGCTATAGAGAATTCCCCATAGCTATTCCAAAGCATGGAGAGAGTTTCTCTAGTAGTTTGTAGGTTAGGGGCCTTACCAAGCACCTTACCAAACAGAGTGCCCTTCATGGCGGCATACGCTCGGGATAGGGCTTCTGGCTCCAGCGATATGGTATCCGTGACGGTTGCCTTGAGTTTCTTAAGCATCGGACCTGGGATGGTGATTGAAGGGATTTCAGCATGTCTTCTTTGCCCACCAACGACTTTCGCCCAGGATCTAGCCGTCGGAGGAGAAGGGTTGTGTTTTTTCCTCTGTTTCGCCTCTTGTTTTCCGGAAGAGGAGTGATCATAATGGACTGGTACAGAGACAAGCCTCTCCTTTTCTAGCATTTGAGTATCCTGTCGGGGAGGAGGCCCCGAGGGCCCCTGCATCTTAAACTCCGTCCCCACCTACCGGAGTAAGTGGGGAAGCAGACAACGGGAACAGCCTTCGAGAGCCACAAAGCTTTCGAGAACCTCAGAGTGAGAGCGACTATACCTATGAGGTGTTGTGATCACTAAACTGAAGATTTCAGATGGGATTATGGATGCAGCTGCAGGAATTGAATTCATGAAGAAAAGGGATGCAATAGCTCTATGAAAAAGAGGAGGACAAGACCGCAGTTAACTCTCTGAAGAACAAGGCTGCATAAGGCTCATTAACTCCATGGATGGAAGAGAAACAAAGCTGGACTATTTCTGGAAAGTAAATTTTTTTTTTACTAAAGGATTAGATTGTTGCTAGGAAAAGATGTTAAAATAAGACTTTTCTAATGCAAATAAAACATACACATGACCCTTGATGAAATGTCTCAAAGAATCCCAAATTATAAGAGGGTTGTCATGAAGAAGGAGCTGCTTCATATAGTTGGGGCTGCTGTTATGTTGGGGTTGTTGTTACAAAAGAGTAGCTGCTTCCGTTATAGAGATGAATGAGCTGCCACACATCCAAGAGAATTGACATCAAAAAGTGTATGGAAAGCTTAACAAATGACACAAGAGGATCAAATGAAATATTTTCATTTGAGGAGAAATTTTTGATCCCTCTTGAGCCATGAGAGGAATGGGAACAAAATGATGTACTTGTAGCCAAACTGGTCCATGAACAGCTAAAAGAAAGAAATCTGCTATTGAATTCTGTGGTAGAAAGCTCATGCCAATATGATCTGATTAATACTTGTTGTGATGAACCAAAGATGGTAACCCTTGTTTGAAGTTTAATATGTAAAAGAGAATTCTGTCAATCTAAAATGATGGTACTAAATTCAATTGATTCACAAGCTCAAAGCAATTGACTATTTGACTCTCACTACTTGTAAGGAGGATCAAGTAATGGCGGCTGTGGTTGTGGATTGTAAATTGATGAGAATCTTTTAAAGCAATGCCCAAGAGGAATGTTCTAGTTCCAAGTTTTGAAATAATATTCCAGTTTCAAGCTGACGGATATCCAAGCTGAAGTGGTGCTATAACATTGAGATATATATATTATTGATTAATCAGGCTCCAGATGATTGGTCAAGCTGATGGTATGGGCCTCCTATTTGCCAAAATGATACTATAATAAAAGGTGGCTATGACAGTAAATTAAAGGTATCCCGTCTGGCCTCATGGAGAGAGTTGACATAAATAAATAAAATATAATAATGGGCCCATTTGAAAAGAGAAATTGGTTGGGCCTACTTTATATAAAAAAAAGGAAGAAACATGGGCTTGATGTTTAAAATTCCATGCAAACTTGGAACCTGATATGGACTCCAGAAATTGTTGATTTTCCTGTGCACTGTTCCTGGGCAAAAATGATCACTGAAAAAGGGAGGAAATATCATACATGGCGTAATGGGAAAGCATAGGCTATCATGGGGTTGTTCTTTGATGATTGGTAAATCCATTGAAGACTTGGTCATTAAAGAAGCAGTCTGGAAATCAGCACAAGCTCGCCAGGTTTCAAGAATTACTGCTGAAATTAATTCCTGCAGTTCTTTCGGCTTGACCACCCCCCAGTCAAACATCAATAACTTTTGCCAGAAAATTCCGATTGAGACAAAATTTGTGACATTGGAAACTAGGTATCAAGATCTTTCTAAATACATGGAGTATAGTTCCCTCTAACGGTCCAGTCGGTACAGATTTTGATAAAGAAAGGAGTCAATTCTTGCAGCTTTGTCAGTTTGACCATCGTTCAGTCAAACATCGATAACTTTTGCTAGAATACTCCGATTGGGATGAAATTTGTGGCGTTGGAAACTAGACATCCAAGGCTTTCCAACCATATGTGATGCAAGTCACTTTGATGGCCCATTTGGTACAGATCCTGGCTACAAAACATGACAGATCGTCATGGGCTTATCGGCGGGCCATTAGCAATAATGACGCGACAATATAGCAGCATAAATTCAAAGGCGGCGGCGAGGCACACAAGGCGGCGTCGTAAAGGACTAAATAAACAAATAAATAAACATATATATTCACATATGACCTTCATATGTAATAAATTACTATGTTCTGCAATAAATGAAATAAATTCTTTTCATTGCCTTTACTTGTACTCTTTTGCCCTTAATCGGAGGTTCCCACGACATTGTCTGGGGTAATTAATAATAGGGGCTTGCCTCTATTAGGAATTGAAAAACCCGCAAAACTTGAAACAAATAAATTAAAACGACATTTGTGATTCGATATATCGCCTGGTGTCTCTTCACAGACATGATGCTAAGCAGGTATTTTCGATCCCACATTAACATAGCTGATACATGGAGACAAACTCTATGCATATTTGGCCTCCTATGATCATGTTGTCAACTCAGTTTTCTTGAAGAAAGAGGAGGGAATCTAAAAGCCCGCCTATTATGTTAGCAAGGTCCTTATTGACCTTAAGTGCAGATACCTTCCATTGGAGAAGCTGGCATATGCTCTGGTCATTTTAGCTTGCCGATTGAGACCCTATTTTTAGACTTATTGAATCATTGTCCTAACTGACCAGCCATTGAAGCAAGCCTTGTAGCGCTCTGAGATGTCAGGACAGCTGATTAAATGGGCAATCAAACTTCGATAAGTTTGATGTGAGAACAAGCCTAGGACGGTTATCAAAGCCCACGTTCTTATAGATTTTATTGTGGAGCTTACAACCTCGGACCATCAAAACTCTCCCAAGTCTACGTAGCTAGCTTTCAACCCCAAAGTTCAGAGTCTATACACATATACTGATTCTCAGTTGATTTTCAAGGGGTTCAAGACCCGAGATGAGAACATGCCCAAGTATAAGACAGTTAGCTGACAGTTAAATCTTCATCCGAGCTCTTATGACCATATCACGTGTACTTTCATATTTTCACCCCACCACAAAATACATAATCTTGAAAGTAGTACCATGTTTACAAATATTTAACAACAACCTATTGGAGGAGTACTTCATAAGGAAAGTTGGTAACTCATTTCCTCTAATAAAGAAAGGTGAAGGGCTCGAATCACACCTATGGCGTATTCCTAGTTGCTTGTCTACATGCATAATAAGAAGAACAACCACGTCCTCGAGGATTTGCTAGAGGAGGGTTTATGTTTGGTATTTGTGATTGATGGCCTCCTCCAAGTGGAGAAGGTGGTTTAATCGACAGCCTTCCTCCAAGTCTCCTTCCTCCTTTCCCTTCTACAATCTCTATATAATCACAAAATAAAAACACTAAAAAATAAAAATGATTGTATATGGTATATATATGAAGAAAAAATACAATAATATTAGAAGAGTATGATACTGTTACCTCCATGTGCAACTTGAACCTGGATTGAAGAGGAAAGAATGACAAGGATTATGAAGAATGAGCCCATGAAGGAATTAGAGAGCTTCGTTTTCTCCATTCTCATCTCACTCTCAGTGTTTCCATTTCTCAGCCAATGGAGAGTTTACACACATATATATCTATTAATCATGGCCCCGCCATGTTTAGGACTGAAACACAGGTTTTCTATTTCCATTTTGAGATTTTGTTTCTAAGTCTCTCAAGACCAGTGACAACTGACACGTCTTGAGGTGACTTTGGTTTGATCTATTCTCCTCAACAAATCCAGTCTAACTTGCATAACTCGTTTAATTGACCAAGTGATTGGGGCTCACAGGCCATTAGTTATAGATAAATATACAACATGAGATTATATATAAATGAGTTCAAAGTAGGGCTATGCTTTAATTAGGAGGTGACACTCCGGATGCAGCCTGATCACAGGTACTACTGATGCTTAAGGTAGTGTTTGGTTAGGCTGTGTGTAACTCACCATTATAGGGATGGAGTAAATCACATACAAAATTTTGTTTGGTTGTGTTATTTTTTTTGGATATGTAAGTCTTTAAATTACAAAAATTGTGTCTGGCTTGGCTACAACAAAATTGGCCGGATGGGGAGTTACACCCACTCCCCATCCAACCTTTTTTGAAAATGTGAAAAGTGGTACACCTTTTCATACAACTTTTTGTTTAAGATCACCATTTGTTTAATATATATATATATATATAATATGTTAAATTAAAATATTTTAATTTTGAATATTGTTAAATTAAAATAAATAAATAAATAAAATTTAAGTATTGTATATCAACTCTCACTATGTTAAATTAAGTTTGAGTAATTTTTTAAATAAATAATATTTCGGGTTTTTCTATTTTCCTAACAAATGAGTTGATATATATTTATACTCAACTTTTATTTATTTATTTGTTTTGTTTTGAAAAGTATTGTATATCCTCATATATGTTAAATTAAATAAAATTATATTTGGTTTTATTTGAAAATAATATTATATATTAAATTAAAATATATTATTAAATTAATATAAATATTTTAAATTTAAATACAACATTTACATCAATTAATTTTTTTTAAAAAAATTAAAATTATCTATTCATTAGTTTTTATTAAAAAAATTTAAATATCTTTAATTTTCTAACAAGGGGTAACCTCACCACTCAAAATAGGGGTAACTATATAAAATCAAATCCATCTTTTATTACAAGCTAAAGCGAAAAGATATCACTGCAACTACATTAATTCTTTTTAAATAGCAAATAAGCATCTGAATGTAAGTTCCTTCTTTGTAACTCATCATGCATGTAACTCTCACCAGGTGGGTGAAGAGTTACAAATAATAAACACTACCTAAATTAAGTGATGCTATCTACTTGATAAGATATTTTTATATGAAAACTTCTTAATATGTTTTTTTATATATATAGATGGGTAAATCACAAATTTATTTATACTAGAGGAAAAATAAAAATAAAAGATAAGGACGTAACATAAAAAATGGACTTATTGTAACATGAGATTGTTTTCCCCTTTTTCTGTTTTTCTCCTTCTTTTTAGGTCTCATCGTCGTCGGATTCCTCAGAAAAAGATGTATATATAATAGATCTCCTGACTATTTATAAACATAATAAGATTCATAATACTACTATCAAACATGGACATTATTTTTCTATGCACATAACTTTTCCTAAATTTTACACGTGTTCAATTTTGAAACACACTATATATTTAAACATGGTATCATCAATTAAATCCAAGTCTTTATTCAATTAGAAAAACACTTGTAATACATAATCTTTAAACGCAGTGCAACATGCAGAATCATCCACAACAAATGGGTTGATCTCTTCCAACCGGAGAAGGTGGGGGCAGAAAACCCCCTCCCCTGAGTCCCCTCGCTCCTTTCCGATTTATCATCACTACAATTATAAAATTACAAAAAGAAAATTAAAAATAAAAATAATTTAATATATATGTATATATGCGTATATATAAACTTGAGCAAACTACACGAGACGTAGTCAAGGAACATTCAATGGTTTCATGTGCCCATTTCATATAGTTTTCTCGAACAATATAGTATTATCACCATGCTTGGTATGCTTATGTGAATTAAAAGCATTGTATATGGGATATTGTTGGTTGGGAGATCTCAAGTTCAGCATCCAAAGTGACGCATGAGGTGAGGGGTATGTGCGATAAATCACATTATTCCAGCCTGGCGGAACTGGCTTATTAGATCTTTGTCCAAAAGAAATATATATATATATATATATATATATATATATATATATATATATATATATATAGTATTTTTATATCCACCTACCTCCATGAGCTAATTGAAAGTGGATGAATAGAGAGAAAAGGATGAGAAGAGTTATGCAGAATGAACCAGTGAGAGAAGAAGAGAGCTTCATTTTTTGTCTCTGCTTTCAGTCTTCACTCTTCGGCCAATGGAGAGCATATAGATACTACTACTCAAATTATAGAAGCAACTTGTATTCGTTTTCTTTGAAATTCCAACATTTCCAACCAACGAATGAAGAATTCCCCATTTTCTCTGTTCACATCTTAACATGTTTTTTCTTTGAAATCTAGAGATGTTTAATTTGATTAGGTTGGGATAAATTCCAATGATTTCAACTAAATTCCAATAGTGGAAAGCGCGGTCCAATGTTCACTTTCGGGAAGAGATCTAGAGCCCACTAGGCTGATGACTTTGAAGGCGATGCGTGTCCGCGGCCGGGACAATGAAGCCGCGGAAAGTCCACCCGGAAGGACGACACATGGGTCGTTGAGCCAATGACGGTGGACAATGAAGTTCTGACCACGTTCGATTGTCAACAAATAACCACCGACCATACATGCGTAATAGTGTTAGAGCATGATGCTCATACCTAATTGCAAACCTTCCACACCATGTAATCGGAGGTACTGGCAGTACTATTAGTTATGTATTTGCTTCTTATTTAGATTAAACTATTTGATCAAGTACTTGATCAAACTAAGCATAAAAAATAATTCTTTTATTCACTAACAACTTGCCATACCATAGAATGTTTTAACTGAGGCCAGGAAAAAATTTGTAGAGGCCAATAGATTCATTGTAAGCTATAACAGTAATTACAACTTACATATAAAGTTGTTGCTGAAAGTGTGGTGTCTTGGACATTTCAAGTGCCTTAGAGCACCCAAAATAATTCTTTTATCCTCAAACAATCTGCCAAGCCACAGAAAAAATTAATTGAGGTCGTTAAAAAATTTGTAGAAGCCCACAATTTCAATGTAAGTTGTAACAGCAATAACAACTTACATATAAAGTTGTTGCCAAAACTGTGGTGACCTGGCCATTTAAAGTGCCTTGGAGCATCAAATAATAATCTTTTATTTTCTAAAAACCTTCTAGACCATAAAAAAAAATTAATTGAGACCCAAAAGAAATTTGTAGAGGCAAACAAATTCATAGTAAGCTGTAATTCCTATTACAGCTTACCTATGAATGCCCTGATAAAATTGTGGTGTCTTGGTCATTTCAGGTGCTTTGGAGACTCAAAAAAAAATTATTTCATCCTCTAACAACCTTCTAGAGCACAAAAAAAATTAATTGAGGCCAAAAAATAATTTGTAGAGGCCAGCAACTCATAGTAAGCTGTAGCATGAATTACAGCTTACCTATGAAGGTTTTGCTAAAACTGTGGTGTCTTGGTCATTTCAGGTGCTTTGGAGACTCACAGAAAATTATTTCATACTCTAACAACCTTCTAGAGCACAGAAAAAATTAATTGAGGCCAAAAAATAATTTCTAGAGGCCAACAACTACATAGTAAGTTTGGAATTCCTGTTACAGTTTACCTATGAATGCCTTGATGAAATTGTGGTGTCTTGGCCATTTCAGGTGCTTTGGAGACTCAAAAAAAAATTATTTCATCCTTTAACAACCTTCTTGTAAAACCCATGATTTTTATTGAATAAAAGGGATTTAAAATTTTCCTCTATTTAAATTTCTAAATATTTTAGCAAAAGGGCATTTTAGGGATAATTAAAAGTTCCAAGGGCGTTTTAGTAAAGATGAGCATGAGTAAATTATTTCATAATTTACATAAATTACTTGGTGATTGATTTAAATAAATTTGGTAGTTATCAATTTATTTAAATATGGGAATCATTTAAATTGTCCATGATTGGATTAAAAATGGAAGAGGGAGAATAAAATTCAATCAAGATTTATTTAATTAATATGTAAAGTCCCAAGTTGGTGTGATTAGAGTTTAATTGAGGAAGGAGAGGGATAACGAATTTAAATTATGAATTTAAATTAATTGGCTGCCAGGGACTGATAAGTAATTTCATAAAAAGATGAGGACTACAAGATGAAAGATAATGTCTCTAGTGAAGGACCTACACGTAATTTAGAAGAGACAAGGGACTTAGAAGAAGTTTTGCCTCTCTTACAAGGCAAGGACCCGAAGTCAAATATGGAAAAGAGGAGGGCCTTTTGTGCAAAAGGCCAAAGGTCGATCTCTCGTACAAGCGGATTACGGCCCACGGTTGAGATCGATCGATCTGAGATGAATTGATCCCGAGACTCGGATCCAACCGTCCAAACCTCTCAGTAGAAAACCGGTACACATGCCCGCACGGTGCGTTGCATTCTCCTCCTCCCATCTGTGGACGATGCCTCGAGATCGAGACGCTAGAAATGCCGATCTCGAGGCAGACCAACACGTCTTCTCCAAGTTGAGCGCGCGCCACCGCCGTGAAGCTTGGGATTTTCTTTCGTCCAAACATGGAAAGGGCCTAATATGGATCTTCTCCCCGCGATCAACGAGATCGGGATGCTTTCTTAGGGCGACCCGCGAGCCTTTATAAGCGCACCTCTTTCCCATCAAGCCTCACGGCGACTGGAAGGAGGCCCAGTACCTCTGAAGGCTGCGAGCAAACAGAGAAGGGGAGAGGGCGCTGAAAGGTACCTGTACCACCGGACAGAGCCACCATTTCCTCCGCGCGACCCCAACGCCTCACGGCCAAGGCATTCCGGTGAGTTTCCTATCCTCTGTTCTCTACTTTCCGGTCATTCATGTATTCAGACGTGAGGGTGGGTGCCGGGAGGGATGTACGGTTCACGATCAACCTTCTGCCACCAAGTCGGACGCCGGGGGAGGAGGAGTAACAGGCCGTGAGCAGGCGCGCTCCGGCGAGGAACAATGGGAGATGGCGGGCTCCGGCCAAGGGAGGGACCACGGTGCTGGTTCCTACGGTCACGGACCACCTGGGGACACACCGGCGACCACCTGGCAGAGACGGAGACCCCACCACAGCGTCGGACGGGTTACTTAACTCCGTGAGGTGCTGCGGCTTTGAGAAAAGACAGAGAGGCGGGAGAGAAGAGAAGAGAGAAGAGAGAGAGAAATAGGATTTACTAGTTAATTATTAACTAAATTAAAAGATAAAAATTTAATTTATAAATTTGGATTTATAAAAACATATGGATAAGTTCATTGATTTAGATTTTTAATTAAATAAATTAATTGATAGATGAACTGTTCTGGTTTGGATTTAAATTCTAAATTGAATTAATTAAGTTAGTTAATCAATTAATTGAGATTAATTGATTAAAGTTTAAATAAAACTATGGTTTAATTATTTAACTGTGGATTAATTAGAAATCAAGTAATTTGATTATCAGTTTATTGGTTGAGTAATTCAGAGAATTAATTTAAATAAAAATTATGACAATTAAATTATTTAGTATATTGGTAACTAAATTAATTAATTATTATAATTGATTTATTGTAACTTAGTCATTTGACTAATTAGTCAGATAAGTATAGTTTTTAATCTAATTATTATTATTATGGATAATTAGATTAATTAAAGGATTAGTTGACTAATCAAACAACTATGGGTTGATTAACTAGTTTTGATTGTTAAATTTAATCAAATTAAAAAGGGTGGGATCAAGTATGATGGAGAATAATCAAATAAAATATTTCTTTGATTGATCAGATTAGTTGATTAACTAAATTAACTAATATCTACTTGGTTGGGTAACTAACTAATGAATAATTAATTAATTGGTTTGAGCCAACTAGCTAAACTAAGCAGATTGAGTCCAACCAATCTATGGTTGAGTCCGGGGCTAGTAAGTTGGTTAATGGATGGTTATTTAAGAGATTAGTTAATTAGTTAATTTGTTAACTAATTAAGGGATCAGTTTAATAATCAATTAGTAGATTAATTAACTTGATTAGTTAGTTAAGTGGCTAATTGAAATAAAAGAGAAGGTGAATTGATTTGATAAATCAATAAGTTGAGATGGCTAAGAAGATGAGCTCAAGGTTGATTCGAATCAATTCTAAAGGGGCTAAACCAAGGTGGAATGACATGGAAACGCGAGAGAAGGTCTACAAGTCGGAATTGGGTCCATTAGGGCATGCATTGTAAACATAGTATTTATAGACATGTACTTTTATTGAGAGTAGACATGTCCTTGACAGATTTTGACTTGGATGCTTCGAGAAGTCCCGTGGAGCACTAGACTTTGTGATTTTACGTAAGTACTTCTGCCTACTACCCCACTCTTCGGAGTGTTCTTGATTTTTGCTATTGCCATGCTGTTCTTGTAAGTTACTCTTGCCTAGATTCCACCCATTGTTTGGGCTTCTTGTTTTGTTGAATGCTGGTTATTGACATGTCGTTATTGTGACACATTGCCTTGTTTTCATACATGCTTCTATCATTTTGTTGATATCTATCTTTAGCATGTGTGATTGATTTGGGATGTTGGAATCCCTATGTGTTCTGTTCTTCGCGTCAGGACTTCGGTGGAGCAGGTGAGCTCCTTTTTGCGGACATTCAGGGAAGGGACACCCTGGTGCTCCGGCATTACCATGCCAGAGGGATCGATACTCTGGTTGTCCCTGCCAGTCAGTGGGGTCGATCACTGACCATGTCGACATGAGAGACAGGCGGCGCTACCGACATACGACCCGAGGGCCGTAGCTACCGGATGGTCGTTTTCTCAGCAGGTTCGCTGATGGTACTGACCGGGGGAGACGTTTGTGGAGCTTCCGTTGGAACTCTTAGATAGGAGTCATTATCTTGTTATTTTTGTGGTAGACTCCTAGGGCTTGTTTTGAGGGGTGTGCCCCGAGTTTGCTTTGATATTCATGATTTATTGATATCATATTCTCTTGACCCCGCATGGGTACTTACTGGGCTTTCCATTCGAAAGCTCATGCACTTGTTTTTCTTTCCTGTTTACAGATCCTGAGGCGTAGGACTCTAGTACACAGGAGCTGAGCCGATCGTGGGTCGGGTGATTTGCAGAGGTCCGAGGACCTTGGTTATCTTTCTTGTTCGAGTGAGATATTTTATAGGACCCCTTAGGGCCTGGTATTTGTAGGGTATTTGAACCCTTGTTATTTATTTTCCGCTGAAACTCTGTTTATTTGGAATAAATTAAGTTGTTTTATTTGCATTATCTGCTTACTCACTTAGGCCTTGTATCCGTGTGGGGCCCGTCTCTACACGGCTACGGCCGGTCTGCACACGTGCCCGAGGTCCCGGGATCGGGTCGGGGCGTTACAAGAGTACAGAAAAAATTAATTGAGGCCAAAAAATAATTTCTAGAGGCCAACAACTCATAGTAAGCTGTAACATGATTTACAGCTTACCTATGAAGGGTTTGCTAAAGCTGTGGTGTCTTGGCCATTTCAGGTGATTTGGATCTCCAAAAAAAATTATTTCATACTCTAACAACCTTCTAGAGCACAAAAAAAATTAATTGAGGCCCAACAGCTTCATAGTAAGTTTGAAATTCCTGTTACAGCTTACCTATGAATGCCTTGATGAAATTGTGGTGTCTTGGCCATTTCATGTGCTTTGGAGACTCAAAAAAAAAATTATTTCATCCTATAACAACCTTCTAGAGCACAGAAAAAATTAATTGAGGCCAAAAAATAATTTCTAGAGGCCAACACCTCATAGTAAGCTGTAATTACAGTTACAGCTTACCTATGAAGGTTTTGCTAAAACTGTGGTGTCTTGGTCACTTCAGGTGCTTTGGAGACTCAAAAAAAATTATTTCATCCTCTAACAACCTTCTAGAGCACAGAAAAAATTAATTGAGGCCAAAAAATAATTTCTAGAGGCCAACAGCTTCATAGTAAGTTTGGAATTCCTGTTACAGCTTACATATGAATCCCTTGATGAAATTGTGGTGTCCTGCTCATTCATAGACAATTAGAGCTTCAAACTGAATTCTACAAGCTTCTAACAACCTACCAAATCATCAGAAAAAATTAATTGAACAAAAAAAAAGTAGGAGTCCACAACTCTAGTGCAAGTTGAAACCAATAATTACATCTTATTGGTGTCACCAAGATGTCCTGCTCATTCATAGACAATTGGAGATTCAAATTGAATTCTACAAGCTTCTAACAACCAACCAAACCATTAAAAAAAAATTAATTGACTGATTGGAAAAAAAAAATTAGAGGGCAACATTTTAGCTTTCAAAGAGCTGCCAAAATTTAAAGCAGCAATATATATAAGATGCTAAAAAATTAACCATCCTTATTACAAGAAGTGTATTTTAGCAATATTGCTACAAAACTAAGTATTTCTTCTTGCCTGACCACACACATAATATATACATACAACTCCTACTACCTATTCCCTACTTGCGTAATTCCTAGCTAGCTTGCATTGTCACTTTGAGTATGGCTTGCATGGTCCCTTTGACTTTGTGCGGCTTTCTTGGCTCTCTCTTTACGATGGCAGACCTTCTCCCTTGCAATTTTCATTTTTTCAAACTCTAATGTGGTCGTGTGGCCTTGCAGGATTTTTATGTTGTGACCTACTCCCATCAGTGATTTACATCATCGATAATTGTGCCATCTCTGGTGATCTTGTTAGCATCAATAGCAGGAGGTTCTGTTTGGCTCCTCTTTCTAAGCCTTTTAGGTCTGCCTGTTCTCCTTCTGTCCATAGGAGGGGCAACAGGTATATAAGATGTTTGAGGCCAACTCTGAGGCCCAGGTACTGGATTCATTACAAGTTCATATGTTTTCAAGAATAGCTCCCTGCAGAATATTTAGAGGGATGTTAGGTAATAATTTAAAGTACTTCAGTTATGAACAAAACAAACTCACCTGTGGTAGCACTTATCCACATAATCTTCAGGTGTGAGTCTTAAGAAGGATAGGGCTGCATAAGCATGAACACAGGGGATTCCCGATAAATCCCACTTCCTACAAGTGCAACTTCTATTGTTTACATCAACCACTTCTCTGCCTAGATGATAGTGTTCAACTTCAATTCTACTTCCTCTTCCACAATGAGCTATACAGTCAAATGCTGCCCTCTTATAACAATCCAACTTCTTTTGAATCCTTGGACAAATTGGATTGTTCAATCTTTCCATCCCATTCATTTTCAAATGAAACCTTTTCATTAACATTCTCCTGATCATTTCAAGCATGGTGATAATTGGCTTCTCTCTAGCCTTAAGTATGTAAGAGTTAAAGGATTCACATATGTTGTTCAACAATATATCACATTTCACCTCAGTTGAAAATCTGTGCCTGGTCCATCTATATGGTTCTCTTTGAAGCAACCACTCTACTGCACCACTGTTAGGCATAATTGATCTGAGTCTCTCAATGCATGCATTGAAGTGGACCTCTGTAGTTGCCCTTGTACATGCCCATAGAGCATTCTTGAACTCTCTCCCAGGAAACCTCTTCTTGAAATTCTCATACAAATGCCTGACACATATCCTATGATCCTTTGGCTCAAGATAGCCTGCAAGGATGTTCACCAAGCCTTACAAAAATTAAAAGAAGTTAGAACTGATAAATATAACAGTTAGAGCTAATGAACTTTAAAAGAACTAATACTTGTAAGCTGCAACCAACCTTCTGTTGGTCAGACATGAATATCCACTTATTTTCTTCCACAAAGCCTACATCATTGAGAAGGTTCTCAACAAACCAAGCCCAACTTGTAGTGTTTTCCACCTCAACTACTGCATATGCTATTGGGAACATGTTGTCATTGGCATCTATCCCAATAGCACATAGTAGTTGCCCTGGAAACCCCCCCTTGATGTGGCATCCATCTAGTCCAATAACAGGCTTACAAGACTTGAATCCATCTTTGCAAACAGCAAAACAAACATACAACCTCTGAAAGACCCCATTATCTGCTTTCATCTTAATACTGCTGCCTGGATTTGTTTCCAATAGAATATGGCAGTAGTTCCATAGAAATCTATATTGTGCTATGTGATCTCCTTCCAAGATTTGCCATGGTGAGCTTCCCATAACCCTAGTTGCACGAGAGGTGTTTGTTAGAATGCCTTTTATTGAGAATTATAAAAGGTGAACAGTAAATAGTGGTTTTTCATTCACATGTTTTAGATTAGAGAACTCAAATCAAATTGTGGTCTTATAGATGCAAGATGAATGATGAGAACTAGTGGTTAGGTGCTATCCTTCATTTGAAACAACCTAAACTTGCTTCAAAATAATCAATAGATAAAATTTCCTTGTTTTGTAAGGAGTGCCAGATGTGTGATGAGAACTATTGATCAAGTACTATCCTTAGTTTGAGTTTTTGATTAAACTATTTGCCTTATACTCTTCTTCCATGAAGATATTCTTTTAGGAAATACAAGAGAAGTGCATTCCTAACATATTTTAGTGTCTCATGGGCCTAAAGTTGCTTCAAAGCCTGTTTTAATCATAAGGATTGTTTTGGCTGTTCAGCACTGGACATTTGTTCTTGATGAAGGATAAATGATGAGATAACTATCGGTCCAGTTTTATCCTCCGATTTTTAGTTTTTCAATTGAAGTATTTAACTTACACTCCTTTCATTGGGATGTTCTTCAAGAAAATAGAAGAGGAGGTGCATTCTTAACACATTATACTGTTTCATGAACCTAAAGTTGCTCGAAAACAGCCCGACTATAAACTGTACATGCTTTATGTAATGTTGGGTTTTATATCAATCAGTCATTATGAACTTATTTTTGTCTCAAATATTCGTTTCAAATACCTGTGGTTTAGAAGAGGACAATGTTAAGAATCCTACTAATGATTCTTTTAATCTTTTGCAGGCCACAACATCTATAAGCTCATTTCAGGTTAGTCCTTATGCACCCATCTGGCCACCTGTTTTAATTTTGCACGGAATTCTTGACAAAGGTCTTAAAGTTGTGCAACCATTTTGATCTACTTGTGTTAAAAAAATCTTATGCATTTATTTGTTTTTAAATATTGCATCAAAAAAAAAAAATGGAAAGAAAGAAAGAAAGAAAGAAAAATGCCATTCGAACTCTTTCCTCCTAAACATGGCAAAAATTGTTGCAATTTCTGTTCCTATGAAAGAATAGCACACCGTGAAAACCAGAAACACTCTGTTCTAATTACTAGTTCTCTTGGTCTCCAGGCTTGGCTGCTGCTCTACTAGTCATTCTTACGGTGGTAGCACTCATATTCGTTTACGTCTCTAAAAAAGCTGACAGGGAAAGACAACTGCGAGTTAAAGTTGAGATGTTTCTTGCATCATACAAGACCACAAAACCTACTCGATTCACTTATCCAGGAATCAAGAAGATCACGAAACGTTTTAAGTACAAATTAGGCCAAGGCGGTTTTGGAAGTGTCTACAAAGGAGAGCTGCCAAATGGAATTCCTGTGGCAGTGAAGATGCTTGAGGGATCTAAAGGTGAGGGGGTTGACTTCATAAATGAGGTTGGCACCATTGGAAGGATACACCATGTCAATGTAGTGCGTCTCCTCGGCTTTTGTTCAAGGCACGAGGCGTGCACTTGTTTATGAGTTCATGCCAAATGAGTCTTTGGAGAAGTACATATTCTCCAGAGATCCTGACGGAAACCGCCAATTCAGAATGGAGAAACTGCTTGAAATTGCAATCGGGATAGCACGGGGTGTTGAGTATTTGCACCAAGGATGTGATCAGCGAATTCTCCATTTCGACATCAAGCCTCATAATATTTTGCTGGACTATGAATTCAACCCGAAGATTTCTGATTTCGGTCTAGCAAAGTTATGTTCAAGGGATCAAAGCATTGTCACCATGACCGCAGTAAGGGGCACCAGGGGCTACATCGCACCAGAAATCTACTCCCGAAACTTTGGAACAGTGTCTTACAAATCAGATGTTTACAGTTTCGGAATGCTGCTTTTGGAAATGGTGGGTGGCAGGAAGAACATCGATCCTTTAGCTGAGAATCTGGAAGAGATTTACTTCCCCGAGTGGATCTATGAGCAGCTGATCGGCGGTGAAAGTTTTCGATTAGCAATAGAGATGATGAGCAATGAAGAAGAAACTGTGAGGAAACTTGTGATTGTGGCTCTGTGGTGCATTCAATGGAGTCCAATAGATAGGCCAACAATGACGAGAGTTGTGCAGATGCTCATTGGGACCTTGGAGTTGGAGGTACCCCCCAGACCTTTTGTTTCAACCTCCTCTGATCAAGAAAATGGTACACCTTTAATTGAAGTATAATCCCGACATTACGCCTCCATATGCTCTCTATAAACCATAGATGATTTGTATTCATATTATTTGTATTTTGAGATGGATGTCATCAACCCTTGATAGTGAGTTTGTAAGACCCCAGTCTGTTTTCATCATGTTTCTGATTTTGTAATTAAAAGTGAGTTGTCACATGTTCCTGATTACAAGGTTTGGTACACAAAATAATAACAAGGACATGCTGCTTAGGTTTCTGATGGATTTTGAGGTATGTAGTGTTATAGATAGGGTTGTAAACAGGTTGAGCTTGATCGGGTTGGGCCTAACTCAAATTCGGCTTGAAATAGCATAGCTCGAGGTTGAGCTTGGCTCGATTTTAATTTCAAAAGTTCAAGCTCTGTTTGATTTAGCTCGAAATTAAGAACTTAATTATAATTTTGAACTTTCGATCTCGTTTTGATTTAGTTCGAAATTAAAAATTCATTTATAATTTATTTTTTATATTTTATATTATATAGTAATATTAAATATTAAATATTATATATATATATATATATATATATATATATTAATATATTACTATTAAATTTCGAGCTCTAGCACGAGCTCGTCTCGAAATTGAAACTCGAGCTCAGCTTGAAAGCTCAAAACTCTGAATCGAGCTTGAGCTTTTATCGAGTCGATCTCAAGCTGCTCATAAACAACTTAATCGTTTGACAACTCTAGTTATAGATGGATCAAAATTAACAAATCCTCATATGGATTAGACCGGTTGAATGTAACAGTATCATAGCATTATAACAGATGTAACTTGCATTCAAATAGATGAATTTATGGTTTTAAATACAAATATACATTGTTAGCTTTGTACCATCAAATCAAATACCAAAACCTTCAATTAAAAAAAGAAAAACAATTACAACAACTTTTTAAGAAACAAGACATCAACAAATTTCTTGGCACCAAACCAAATACATAAACCTTTTTTAACAAGATGAGCAACCAAATACAAAAACTTTGAAAGCAGTACCACGTTTACAATGTTCAACAAACAACCTGGTGCACTACAAAGAAAATTATGGATTATAAATCCGTTTCTAATATTAGAAACGGATTAGAAACAACTATGAGATCCATTTTTACATAGAAACGGATTAAAACGGCTATAAATTCCGTTGCTAAAATTAAAATGGATTTCAAGTCCGCTTCGCTTTAAAAACGAACACGAAAACTGCTTTTCCATTTAGAAACGGAATTTCGTTACTAATCCAGCAGATTCTTATAGTGGAGGAGGAGGTACCATTTGTGAGTATTTGTTTCCTCCAACGGGAGAAGGTGGTTTAATCCCTGGCCTTCCTCCAAGTCTCCTTCCTCCTCTCCCCTTTACAATCTCTATAATCACAAAATAAAAACATTAAACATGATTGTATATATATATAATATATGAAGGGAGAAAAATACACTATTAGAACAGTATGTATGTTACTGTTACCTCCATGAGCAACTTGAAACTGGATGAAAAGAGAGGAAAGGATGACAAACATTATGAGGATTGAGCCAATGAAGGAAGAGAGCTTTGTTTTCTCCATTCTCATGATCTCAGACAGTGTTTTCAGTTTCCAACCAATGGAGAGTATATGTATATATATATCTATTAGTCTTGGCGCCGCCACGTTTTGGACCAAGCACCCACGCGTTTTCTATTTTTCGTTTTTTACTTTCATTTTTGTTTTCCCTTTTTGGGATTATATTTAAAGTCTCTCAAGAAGACCAGTGACAACTTGTGGTGACTTCGGTTTAAGTTCCATAACAACTCGCATGAGATTATAAATGAGTTCACAGTTGGCACCAATATACTTAGGGATATGTCAAATGATCAAGCTGTTCTTGAGTAGCTCGAGATCGGCTTGGTAAAAGCTCGAGCTCAGCTTAGAATTTCAAGCTTTCGAGCCGAGTTTGAGCTTCAATTTCAAGCCAAGCTTGAGCTGAGTCGAACTCGATCGAGCTCAGTTTGAAAAATCGAAATTTAATATTAATATATTAATATATAATATAAATATTAATAAATATTATAATATTTGAATAAAATATTTAATATTTAGTTTTGATATATAATATATAATATTAAAAAATTAATTTATAAATAAATTTTTAATTTCAAACTAAATCCAAGATATTAAAATTATAATTAAATTATTAATTTCGAGCTTTCGAAATTAAAATCGAGCCAAACTCGAGCAACTTATTCGAGCTAATTTCGAGCTCAAGTCGAACCCGAGCTCGAGCTAGGCTGTTTCGAGCTGAATTTGAGCTGGGCTCAGCCCTATCAAGCTCGGCCCTTTTACAACCCTAAATATGCTTATGGGGCACATCACAAAGTACTAAAGTACTCAAAATCAAATCATATACACCAAATTAATATTGAGATAAATCATATAGTAGTTTAGTGAAGTTTTCCAAAAAAAAAAAAAAAAAAGAAATTACAATACTTATTAAGAAACAAGACATCAACAAATTTCTTGGCACCAAACCACACGGACATACACACGCTCGTGCAGTACCGCGTGTGGTACACTGAAGAGTCAAATGTCTTTGTGGCTGAGTTAGGTTATATTGGCTCCTTATGTTTTTAGAAGAGTTATGTCTTGAGAGCAGTGTAAAATCTTAAAGAGGGGTTTTGAGAAACAGAAGAGAGAGGTTTGAGATCCACTTGGAAGCTCTAGAAACTTGGTTTGATCCTTCAATCAAGTGAGCGTGGAGTGAGTCTATCCTTGTTTTTTTTTTTCTCTCTTGGCTATTATACTCTTTGTGAGAGATTTTCATTGGAGACGAGCTTGAGTTTTGTTCAAGCCATCGAAGCACTCATTATAGTGGATTTCTAGTTCCCCACCCCCGTGGAGACTTAGGTACGTACTGCAAACTCCTACATATATATCTTGTGTTGTGGTTTGTGAGTTTTCTCCATCTCTTGCCCGAGTTGTGCATGTGCTTGGAGATTTTTCTTTGACAAGTTGTTAGAACATACTTTGTGTGTGACTATGCTTCGATCTCGAACAAATGAGAGAGGAATTCAAGACCTGAGATGAAAATATGGCCAAATACAAGATAGTTAACTGACAATTGAAGGGTTAATTTTTGTGTGAGTACCGTACTTTGGCCATATTTCAAATCAGGCGTCGTACTTTAATTTGTATCAAAACGGGTACTGATCTTTAATTTTATTTCACCGACTGAGTACTTTGAGGATTCTGGTTAAATTGAGCTTGCGTTGCCGCCGGAGCTCCACATCAGACGAGACCATGTCAGCAATTTTATCCACGCGGCCTTCCCCGTCACCGAATCTCTTTCTCCTTCTTATTCTCTCTCTTCTCCTCGCCCTTGCCAGCAGTTCGTCAGAATCGCTCCACCACCGGTTTAATCTCCCCTTCCTCCATCACGCTGTTGCTAGTGTTCTCCTTCCCGGAAGACACCGCCTTTGGAGTTCCCTCGCTCCTTGACTGCTCCCCACTTGGCGAATCCTTGCCCTTCACAGCAGCTCGCTCCTCTGAGCTAACGCCATCTCCATTTCATTTTATTATTTTAATTTTCCTTTCCATCATCATCATCATCTCCATTAAAATATTTTGTTTAATTGTTTTTCTTTTGGCTTTTATTTCTAGGCCCTCTTTATCCCTGCCCTTGGGGTTCATAGATCATGACTTGTCATCGAATAGCTTATATGAGAACCGCAATCCCTCCCGGCCGCCGTCAAGAGACCCATCATTCGATGACAATGATGAGCCCTTCCGACCGCGTGCCTTCCAACTTCGAATGGACCAGCCGGTGCGACGACTGTCGGTCAAAATCCAGATCCAGATCTTCCCTATAGGATCTCGGCCGCTTCAACATCGCGAATTCAGTGGAAATGGAACAAAAATTTAGGAGAAAAATGCTACCTTTCTCCGCGCATCGAGGCTCCCTAGAACCCTAATTTTGAGGAAGTCGCGAATTTGTCATCGGAGAGTCCATGGGCAAAGTTGCTGACGTGGAGCTCCGGCGGTCATGCAAGCTCAATTTAACCGGAATCCCCAAAGTACCCAATCGGTGAAATAAAATTAAAGATTAGTATCCGTTTTGATACAAATTAAAGTATGGTGCCCGACTTGAAATATGAGCAAAGTATGGTACTCACCCAAAAAAATTAATCCGACAATTGAATCTTCATGCATCTGGGCTTTTATGATCATACCACATGTACTTAAATATTTTTACCACATAACAAATACAAATATAAAATGATAGCTTTGTACCATCAAATCAAATACTAAAACCCCTCCTTCAATTATTAAAAAAACAATTCCAATAACTTTGTAAGAAACATGACATCAACAAATTTCTTCGCACCAAACCAAATACATAATCTTGAATGGCGTAAACCAAATACATAATCTTGAAAGCTTTACAATAATTATAGGAATAATTTCTTTTTTAATCCCTCTATTTTTCGGTAAGTATCCTTTTAGTTCCTTATCTTTTTTTTTGTGACTTTTTGGTCCCTCTACTTTATAAAGTGGGACATATTAGTCTAGAGGCAGATGACGTTCACTTACGTCATTTCAGATGACTGACGTGTCTATAATATGGCGTTATGTTGATGTGCATGTGGCCATCAGAACGCTACGTGACCTTTTAAAACATTGGTCTAATACCAATTTAGTCCCTAAAACATTAAAACATTAGAAAAGATTAAAAAAATAAGGTTTAATATCCAATTTAGTCCCTTTATTATACTAAACCGACCCTTTTAGTCCCTCAATTATAAATTGAGCTTTTTTAGTCCCTCTAATTTCACGATTGTAAAAATCCAGTCCCTAAAGGCATATGTACAAGGACCAAAAAGGCCTGAAAGGCATATATATAGGGACAAAAAAAGCCTGTGTGAGAGCTGACATTTCTCAATCAGGGAAATAGAGGGACCAAAAAATATCAAATTATATTAGAGGGACCCGGGCCGGTTTGGTATAATAGAGAGACTAAATTGGGTATTAAACGAAAAAATAAAAAGAAAACATTAAACAAACAACCCTTGAAACCGATTTGGATCTCTTTCTCCTTCATCCTCTCCATGTGGTGTTATGATGGCTAATGCGTCGCCAACATAACGCCATGTGGCAAACACGCCAATCATCCGAAAACGCGTGTAAGTGAACATCGCTTTTGCCTAATAAGTTTCTCACTTTTATAAAGCAAAGAGACAAAAAGATGCAAAAAATGTGGGACTAAAAGGATACTTTTCAAAAAATAAAGAAACTAAAAATGGAATTATTCTATAATTATATTCAACAACAGTTAACCCGCTGGAGGGGGAGGTTTTATGATTGGTATGTGTGGTAAGACATGTATTCCTCCAAGTGGAGAAGGTGGTGCAATCATGGCCTTCCTCCAAGTCTCCTTCCTCCTTTCCCTTCTATAATCTCTATATATAATCACAAAATAAAAACATTAAAAATATATGAAGAAAAACAATACATTATTAGAAGAGTATGTATGTATGTATGTTACTGTTATACCCCATGAGCAACTTGAAACTGGATGGAAAGAGAGGAAAGTATGACAAGCATTATGAAGAATGATCCCATGAAGGAAGAGAGCTTTGTTTTCCCCATTCTCATGATCTCACTCGGTGTTTTCAGTTCCCAGCTAATTAATGTGGAGTCACAGACTGTATATATATAATATATATTAGTCATGACGAAGTCTTTTTTTTTTTCATTTTTTTTGAGATTCTTTGAAGTCTCCGAAGAAGACCAGGGACAAAACTTGAGATGACTTTGGTTTCTAATATTCCACAACAACTCCGGCCTAACTTGCTTGACTGGTTCCCACAGGCAATTATTTATAGATAAATATACAAACAAAGGATTATAAATGATTTCGCTATGTTTTAGGCGGTGCCACCTGAGCTAATTAGCACCCTTGACACGGTCTGATTATTACAGTAATTGAACAATTGTAATTAGGGCTAAGGGTAAAAGCCCACATACGCATCTAATATTTTTGTTGTCAAATGATCAAATTGTTTCATGAAGCAGCTTTCAGATTGGCCTCAAGAAAGTTCTCGAAAGTTTCGGTTTGAAATTTCGAACTTCCAAGCTGAGTTCAAACTTCAATTTCGAGTTGAGGTTGAGTTGAGTTGAACTCAATCGTGTTCAAAAGTTTGAAATTTAATATTAATATATAATATATAGTATAAAAAAATATTAATTTATAAATAAGTTTTAATTTTGAGAACAAATTTATTCCGGTTATAAAAAAATATTTTTATTAATTTAAAAATTTTTATGAGATGACTGGTCAGAATATGCAACAGAGCCCACTCGAGTTGTGTCTTGTGCTAGATCAAACCTATAACTAGTGTCTGAATGCATAAGAATAAAAAAATAAAAAAATGATAAAAATTAGATATTGGGTTTGAGAAATAACTAGTAAATGCCAGCTATTGATATGGTATTTTTACATGAAAACTTATCTATATACAATACATCTCAAGACTACTTATAAACATAATAAGATTCATAATACTACTATCAAACATTGACATTATTTTTTAATAATAAAATATTAAAAATAAAACTCTATTTATTTATTTGTATATAGTTTTTCCTAAATTTTACACTATCTACGTGTACAATTACTTAAACTTGGTGTCATCAAATTATACCCAAAACCTTTATTCAATTCGAAAAGGATTGAAACCATTTTTGCTCCCAGACTTTGATTAAATGTTCATTTTCATCCTTATAATTTAAAAATCTTTGATATGGTCCCTCTATTTTAGGGTTTTTGTTCAAATATGTCCCTGATACTGACGTGGCAGCTCAGGTGATTTACGAATTGATACGGTTAATTTTTTATTCCATATGGCATACCACGTCAACATGCCATACTATCATTTAAAAAACTAATTTATTCAAAATCTATTAGGTTATGCCATGTCAATATGCCACGTCGTCCTAACCTTACCACGTTAGCTGCTACGTCAGAAATAATAGCCACATGTGATGCCACGTCAGCAATATGGACGTATTCGAACAAAAACTCCAAAATACTGGGATCGTATCGAATATTTTTAAAATTCAGGGACGAAATTGAACAATGGGTCAAAGTACAGGGACCAAAAAAGACTTTAATCCATTAGAAAAACACCTTGTAGCTTTGTAAGAAACAAGACGGCTAGTAAATTACTCCACATCAATCTGATACATATTGCAGTTTTATTTTTTTATATAAATTATTTTTTTTGAGATTGTATTTGAAATTTGGAGATATTTAATTGGAATAAGTTGGGTAAATTCAAACAATTCCAACCAAATACTATTTTGGAATAACATAATTTATTTACATAATTTGATTGATTAGATAAATATAATAATAATTTTTATTAATAAATAAGTTGGGTAAATTCCAACAATTCCAATTTCCAAGCCAAGCTGGTTGATTCAACTGTTGGACATGAGCTATTGAGCTTCTTGGATGTCTTTTCGAGATAGCCAGGTTATCTGAAGAGAATACCTCGTTTATCATAAACAAATGGACATCTTGCTATAGAGAAATACCCTTTGTTATGAAAATGTCGATGCAACTTTCTAGAGACTGGTAAACAAATTCTTTCTGAAGCAAATCAGAAGAAATGTTGAGGCGTATGTTGATAATATGCTAGTGAAGAGTGAGAAAGCAAATCATCATACTACATACCTAAAAGAGAATTTCCGAGTACTTTGAAAACATGGAATGAGCCTTAACCTGAGTAAGTATGCCTTCAGAGTCAAATTAGGAAAGTTTTTCACATTCATGATCACTCAAAGAGGCATTGAAGCTAATCACAAGAAGATCGGAGTTATCTTGGAAATGAACTCGCCTAAGACTATCAGGGATATCCAATTGTTGATTGAGAGATTAGTCACCATGGGTTGGTTCAATTTGTTGTCGGGAGACAAGAGTCTTCCCTATTTTCGAGCTCTCAGGAAAGCCCCAGGGTCGAATGGACTTAGTAGTGCAAGAGGGCCTTCCAACAACTGAAGCAAATGTGTAAGCTCTCCATCACCGCTGAGAAAGCCAATTCATGGAGATGAGCTTTATGCATATCTGGCCTCGTCTGATCATGTCGTTAGCTCAGTTCTCTTGAAGGAAGAGGAGGGAATCTAGAATCCTGTCTATTACTTCAGCAAGGTCCTCGATGACCCTAAGTCCAAATATCTTGCATTGGAGATGCCGGCATATGCTCTGTTCAATTCAGCTCACCGATTGTCATTAGATCACTGTCCTTATTGACCAAATTTCCATCAAGCAAGTCCTGCAAAGACCCAAGATGTCATGAAGGCTAACTAAATGTGCAATCGAACTCAGTGAGTTCGATATTTAGTACTAGCCTAGGCTCTTGTAGATATTATTGTGGAGCTTACTACCTCGGATCATCATAGCTCTCCTAAGTCTAAAGAGATTGCTAGATATCCTGTACCACCCGATCCCTGGATTTTATATGTGGATGGGTCGGTAACCGGAAATGGCTCTAGAGCATGCCTAATTCTGAAGTCTCCAAAAGGATGAAAGACATATACCACCTTTAAATTTGACTTCAAGGTGACAAATAACGAGGCCAAATATGAAGCACTAAATATTGGAATGCAAGTAGCTCTCAACCTCAAAGTTCAAAGTCTACATGCATAAACTAACTCTCAATTGGTTGTCGAACAAATGAACCAGGAGTTCAAGACTCGAGATGAGAACATGGCCAAGTACAAGACAATTTGCTAAGAGTTGAATCTTCAGAGTACTCTTATGATCATGCCACGCATATTTTGATATCTTCACCCCATAACAACATACAAATATACAATGTTATCTTTCTACCTGAGATGGGTCGGTAACCGAAAATGGCTCTAGACCGGAACTAATTCTAAAGTCTGACTTGAGGGTGATAAATAATGAGGCTAAGTATGAAACACTAATTATTTGAATGCAACTAGCACCTTAGCCTCGGAGTTCATTGTCTACATGAAAATACTAACTCTGATCAGCTGGTTGTCGAACAAATAAGCGAGGAGTTTGAAACCCGACATGAGAACATATGGCCAAGTAAAAGACTATTAGCTAAGAGTTGAATCTTCATCCGGACTCTTATGATTATGTCACATGTATTTTTGATATTTTCACCCCCCACAACAAAATACAAATATACAATGTTAGCTTTGTACCATCAAATAAAATACAAAACCCCCTTCTTCAATTTGAAAAAAAAAAAAAAAACAATTACAATAACTTTTTTAGAAACAAGACATCAACAAATTTCTTAGCACCAATACATAATCTTGAAAGCAGTACCACGTACTTTTTTAGAAACAAGACATCAACAAATTTCTTAGCACCAATACATAATCTTGAAAGCAGTACCACGTTTACAATATTCAACAACAATATGCTGGAGGAGGTGCTCCGATTGGTATGACTGGTATGAAATGGATAAACTTTCCTCCAACTGGAGAAGGTGGTTTAATCCTTGGCCTTCCTCCAAGTCTCCTTCCTCCTCTCCCTTCTACAATCTCTATGATCACAGAATAAAAACATTAAAAATGATTGTATATTTAATATATATATATATATGTTACTGTTACCTCCATGACCATGAGCAACTTGGAAACGGGATGAAAAGAGTGGAAAGGATGACAAGAATTATGAAGATTGAGCCAATGAAGGAAGAGAGATTTGTTTTCCCATTCTCATATCACTGTGTTTTTAAGCTTCCAGCCAATAGAGAGTATATGTATATATATGAAAAGAGAGCTTTGGACTGAAACACGCGTTTTCTTTTTTTTCATTAATTGCTTTCATTTTTATTTTCCGATTTGTAGATTTTCTTTGAAGTCTCTCAAGAAGACCAGTGACAAACTTGAGTTGACTTTGGTTTCTATTCCACAACAACTCCTGCCTAACTTGCTTGACTAGTTTAATTCAGCAAACAATTGGGCCTCACAGACAATTATTAATAGATAAATATACAATATAAGATTAGGTGTGTGCTACACTAATTACATAAATGGTCCCTCAACTTTGGGCCAATCCCACTTTCGTCCCTCAACTTAATTTTGTAACAAAATCGTCCCCCAACTTTCAAAACGTAACAAAACGATCCCTGGAGCCGGTTGCCGGTTAAAACGAGCTGACGTGGCGGTTAACTCACTTTTGTTAAAGGCTGACGTGGCAAATTTTTTAAAATAATAATGATATAATTTTTAAATGGGGATTCAAACATGCTGACATAGCATCCTAATGTGGCATTAAATTTTTAAATAAATAATTACCATTAATACACCAATTACAACTAATACAATCAAATTATAAAATAACATGACTAAACTAATTACAATCAAATTGCCAAACAAAACTCTCTAATCAAATTTAATCAAATTAACAAACTAATTAATGTTTTTAAACTAATGAAGCAAACCCTAACCCTAACCTAACGCTCTCCTTGCCACCATAGCCGCCGCCCAAAGCTTCGTCTTCTCTTCGGATGGTGGATCTGGCCGAGGGTCTTCATCTCGGGGCAGAACTTGCGAGGGCCGTGGAAGGGTCATGGGAAGACGATGAGGAGCACCTCCACATTTCTAGATCTAAAGCTTGCATCTCCCTCAACGATGCTTCTTCGATCTTTAAACCCTAGATCCCACATCCACATCTCCGATTGAAATCCTAGATAAAATTAAACAAAGAAATACTGACATTAATCTCTAAATCCTAGATCCCACATCCACATCTCCAATTGAAATCCTAGATTAAATTAAACAAAAAAAATACTGGTAAAACTCCAAATTCGAGAAGGTCTTCAAACAAGCAATCTTATGCCGAAGAGGAAGAGGTGGGGAAGAAGAGGTTGAGGAAGAGGAATTTGGACATCTTCATCACCTCCTCACGAGATCCTCCCATCCCCGGCCCCTCATCAAACACCGCAAAGCCTCCTGCAGCTTGATCTCGGCATCACCCCCTCCAACTCCCTCCTTGTCACCTTCTCGCGTGGGAGCACCGACTTCGCACCCGACAAGGAAGCTCTTGGGATGAAATCGTAGCTGCAGGAGATGGCCGGAGGATGGTGTTGGTGGCGGCGGCAAGAAGGAAAGAAGAGGGTTAGGGTTAGGGCTAAATTTAAAAGAGTTTAATTATATTTTTTTTAATTATATTGTATTTAGGGGGAAAGGGGGTGACTCACTTGACAGCATGAGTAAGCATGGGTGACTCAGCAGCGTGACTGGGCATGATGACCGCCACGTCAGAGGTTTAGAACCAAAGAACCGCCCTGTGGACCGTTTTGTTACATTTTGAAAGTTGGAGGACGATTTTGTTACAAAATTAAGTTGAGGGACGAGAGTGGGATTGGCCCAAAGTTGAGGGACCATTTATGTAATTAACCCCGGTATAAGACCATGGGTTCTAAATCATAGTATTAGGGTTCTAAAATATAATTCTTGGGTCTTAATGTTACAGTAACAAAATGGCTGTGCAAAACCCACAAAATAACATATTAGAACTTATAAGACAACAACACAAAAACCCCACGATTTCATACCGTATTAATAGTGCACACAGTACGTTAAAATTCACCATGAGAAATGACTTGTATAGATAACTAGTGTTTGAATGCATAATGATATATATAAAAAATATAAAAAAAAATTGAAAAAGCAATAAAATTAGATCTCTTTATATGTATATAACTTTTCCTAAATTTTACAGTTGTTAAATTGAAACACACTATGCATGTGTTCAGTACTTTAACTTGGTATCATCAAATTATACCCCAAGTCTATATTCAATTGGAAAAAACACTTGATGTCATGTTTCTTACAAAGCTACACAAGTGTTTTTTCTAATTTCAAATAAAATTTGAAACAAAAATATTTTTTTAAAAAGCCGTGTTATGTATCGCAAGAGACAAGGGAACGACCAAGGTACGTTCTTTGTACTATGTCTCCTTTCATTCCGAAGATTCTAGAGACATTGCTCCAAGCCGGATTTAGGATGTCATCTATTGAATCATACAATGGAAACTTGGATTCGGTTGACCAAGTGGAGTGCTTCAAGGCAGTGATGCTACTCCATATATGGAACCCAAAGTGACATCATGTGTAGAGCTTTCCCTTCCACTCTTTGAGGTGCAACGTAGATGTGGTTCACTAGTGTGCCCCTCAAATTTTGTCTCCTCATTCGAAGAGCTAATCGAGCTCTTCATCAAACATTTTATCAACAATAAAAAGTAGAGGAAGACCTCCACTATGTTGATGAGAATCAAGCAATATGAAAGAGAAAGACTTCGTGCTTATATGTATCGCTTCAACATGGAAATGTCAAAAGTACCTGACCTCAACTAGAACTTTGTTGTGGTTGCATTAATGGAAGGATTGCGCCGATCTCCCTTTCAGTTCTCTCTATTCAAGAAGTAGACAAGAGACTTGGCTGATTTTCTCTCCAAAGCCAAAAAATACACCAACGCCGAGGAGATCCAAGCTATCAAACAAGAAGGGATTAGGTAAGAGAAGCCAAAGAGGGAGCGTAATCTGAGCTGAGAACCTTAGAAGCAACTGAAGAAGTCGAGGTTCCAACCTCCTTAGGTTCATTGAAAGGAGGAGACTGCTTGATTCTACAATTACGTCCCTCTCGCCAAGCCAACAAGTCTAACAACCTCATGTAGATTCAGAATGAGAGGATTGTCAAGTGGCCAACCAAGACAAAGCAAATTGGTGGTTGAAAAGACCTAAAGAAGTATTGCAGATTCCATCGTGATCAGTGCTACGACACAGAGGATTGAATACAACTGAATGATGAGATAGAAGACTTGATCCAATTTAGTTACCTCTCTTATTAATTATTATGACACGGCCTCAGAAGGAGGGTCCGTCATCCCAAAAGGGGAATCACCCCTTGTGGGAATTATACATTATATCCTTGGAGGACCGGCCCAATCTGGGTGACAAACAACTCATCCTCAAGAATCATGCTAGGATGCCACCTAAGGAAAACAATAAAGGAAGAACCAATGCGTTGAGCCACCGCTTTTGTTCTCATACGATTACCTTGGGGGCCTACCATCCACATAATGACGTATTGGTAGTCACAGTAACAATCGTCAACTATGAAGTAGAAGAGTTCTCATATATAGTGGGAGCTCAGCTGACATCATCTTCTGGGATACCTATAAGAAAATGAGCCTCGGGCCGAAGTTGCTGAAGCCGGTGAGGTCATTGTTAGTCAGCCTCACTAGAGGGGATTAGAGGGGGGAAGAGGAGTGGTACAACTGGAGAGAATGGTCACCCTCCCTCTTACTGTTGGAAGCTTTTCTCGGTAGTCCATAGTAATGGTGAATTTCATGATCATCAGATGCTCCTTCAACTATAATGTTATATTGGGTTGGCAATCTTGACCTACCACTTACTGATGAAATTCATAACCGAGCATGGAGAGGTCAGGGGCAATCAACCGATTGTATGTTAATATTATGTTGCCCTCCTACAAAGAAAGATGCAGGTGTCTATGACCATTGAGATCCAAGGAGAAGTCAAGGACGGGTATTCAAGAAGGGAAACCCTTGTAGAAGATTTAGCCACTTACCACTGGCAGAAGATTGACTTGACTAGGTTGTTCAAATAGGCATAGAGATATAGGGTCAACAAAGGGAATAAATGCTCACATTCCTGGGAACTAATGCAGATATATATCTTTGCTTAGACACCTGAAGACCTGTCTGGGATGGATAGGAGGGTTATGGAGCATCATCTAAATGTAAACCCATCCTTCAAGCTGGTTATTCAGAGCCGACGACAGTTTGCACCTAAGCGGCTTCGAGCTATTGAGATGGAAATCGATAAGCTGCTTAAAGTATGCTTTATCAGAGAAGTCCAATATCTGTAATGGCTCGCCAATGTATTTTGGTCAAGAAAGCCACTAGAAAAATGGTTGGTTGCGCATTGACTTCACGTATTTGAGTAAGACATGCCTAAAGGATAGCTTTCCTCTCCTTATGATTGATAAGATGGTCAATTCAAGTGTTGGACATGAGCTATTGTAATGAATCCTCGGGATGGATATTTGATAGGGGTATTAAGAAAGTTAATCCCGAGGCAAAGGAGGTATAAAAAAAAAAGAAAAGGGTAGAAAGAAGGGCATCGAAGAAGAAGAATATGGTGGCCTAATCCTCAGTGAGGAGATTAAGGAGTGTTTGCTAGAGATCGCTCACATTCAGGGTGGGCCAAGCATCCAATGACAGAGTACCCATTTATCATACATTTCTGTTACTACCTTTTCGACTCTTAGTTGCATGTTTGTTTTTCTAGTAATGAACTCCATTTGCTTCCGTTGAACTTGTTGTTGTATTGTTATTTTGTATGGTTGATTGTGATGAGAATGGCATTGAAGCTTGATTTTTCATCTCTTAGTTGCAAGTAATCGAAGTTATTTAGTAGTGTATTCTTGAGTTGATATGTTACAACTATTGAGCTTTTTGGATGCCTTCTCAAGATACAATCAAATCAAGATAGTCATGTTTAATGAACATAATACCTCATTCATCACAGACAAAAGGATGTATTACTACAGAGAAATGCCTGTTCGTTTGAAAAATACCGGTGCAACCTTTCCAAGACTGGTAAACAAAGTCTTTTAGAAGTAAATTGGAAGGAATGTCAAGGCATATGTTGACGATATGCTAGTTAAGGGTAAGAAAGTAGATCAACATACCAACTACATAGAGAAGACCTTCCGAGTACTCTGAGAACATGGAATTCACCTTAAACTTAGTAAGTGTACGCCTTTGGAGTACAATCAAGGAAGTTCCTTGGATTCATGGTCCACAAGCAAATGTGCATCAAAGTTAATCTCTAGAAGATCGTAGTTATCTTGGAAATGAACTACCCTAAGACTACCAGGGATATCCAACGGTTGAATAGAAATTAGCTGCCCTGAATCGGTTCATTTTGAGGTTGGGAGGCAAGATTCTTCCCCTTTTCTGAGCTCTCAGAAAGGCTCTCATGGTTGAATGGACTAAGGAGTATGAGTGAGCCTTCCAACAACTGAAGCAATATTTGAGCTCTATGTAACTGTTAACTGTTTACACTAAAAAAAAAAAGAAGAATAAAATTAAAAAAAAGAGAGAGGTGGAATATATAAAATATATATTGAGCGTTGAAAATTCAAATGTCTCAAGGGCCAATATGAAATATTTCATATAAATGATGAAATTGAAATATATATTATGAAATATCCTGAAATTAAGATAGCCTGAGAACACATATCTCGAGGCGATCTCAAATTCCAAGATGGCCCTAGAATACATATCTTGAGGCGATCTTCTAGAAATGCAAATCTCAAGGTAGCAGGAACACAAATCCCGAGGTGATCCTAAATAATAAAATATCACGAATCCCAAGATGCCCAAATGCAAATCCCTAGGCAAATAAAAAAATAGATAATTCACTATTCATCCCTTGAATAGTGAACTATTTGCCATTTGATCTCTAGGGTGGTTTGTTTATAGTTGTGTATAGTATTTTTTTGCGTGTGTGTGTTGACTCTAAGGTCCCTGCAAACAGTTGTAGGGACCAATAAATAACTTGTCCATAAAAAAAATAATGAAATTATATATAAATAATAATAATAAATAAATAAATAAATAAATAAATAAATAAATAAATAAAATTTTTTAAAAAAGTAATCTTATCCATAAATAAATGACCCGGTTTATTTTATATAAAAAATTAAATTAAAATGTTTGATCTAATCATGACCGAAAGTATAAGATCAAATTGGCCACTTGATCGGCTTAGCCGCTTTTTTTTTACACTGCACCCTATTTCACCATGGCATTAGATGGCTCCACTCCTCGCAAAGAGCCCTGGGCAAAAGATCGCTCTAGGCTTTTAACTGTGCAAAAAGAAAGTAGGGCTCACATTTTTTATTTTTTTAACATTTAAAAAAAATGAATTTATCCATAGATATTAAAGTGAAATTATATTTTTAAAAAATAAATTTAGTAATAATTAGTTAGATTAATTAGATTAGTGGATGGGTGCACAATATTTTTTTTTAAAAAAATATTTTTCAATAGATTTTGGATTAGTTGGCCGAAATTATTATTTTTAAATTAAAATAATGGATAAGGTTTTTATGATTATATATATGTTTTATAAAATACGTTTATATTTACAAAATTGCTATGAATTGGCTTTTTAAAAAATTCTTCATATTTTTAAAATTTTTAAATTTAATCTTAAATTTATAAATTTGTTTGTATGTTATTTTTTAAAATTAGTTTGTATGTGTTGGCGAAGTATATATTGAAGAAGGGAAATTAGTACTTTTATTCTTGATAAAAATAAAATATAAAAGTTCATTACAAATAAAAATAAACATTTAATCAACATTGTTTCTCAACATCCAATTGTGCTTGACCAAATCCTTTTGACGCATGTTTAATTAATGTACTTCATTACAATTATAATTAATATATTTTTATTTTAATTAATTTAATTGCTTTGTTTAAATTAATATCCTTAATTGCAATACAAATAAGATATTAATTATAAATAAAAACTAACATTTAACAAACTAAAAATATAAAAAATATTTTATAAATAGTGATTGCCCGGGCAATTGATGGTTTGGGGTGGAAGTTTTTTTTTTGAAAAGTGAATTATCCTAGCAATTCTGGCCCTGGCAATTCTGACCCTGGCAATTGAAGGTTTGGGGTGTAAGTGCTCTAAGAACTCGGCAGTATTCCCCTGTCGTTGTGAACGGCTAGTTTGTCCAGGAGTCAATAAAAAGAGGGAGATTGAATGACGGGACAACCGAGAAGATGAGAAAAGATGAGCTTCTCCTCCAAGTCTGTCTCTAATGGCTTTGCAGAAGGAGACAGACTTGGGTAATTTCAACACCGCAGAAGGCCCCCTGCAGCCAAATTTCAACACGCCCGGTAGCCTCACAAGACTCTCAAAGATACATACAAGACGCTCAAGACGCTCAAGACGCGCCTAGCCTCGCTCACTTCCCAAAGATAAATACAAGACACGCTCACAGCACACAAACAAGATCCTAGCTCTTTATACAGACGCCAAGAAGCCTTAGCTCCTGGGCCATGGATCATACAAGGCAAGACGCCTCAGCCTAGTCTCACAAGACACCTACGCTACAGACAAACTTCAAGGCCTCAAGGCTACAAGATACCTCCATCGCTACATCACCATACAAGACACCTTCACAGGCTACACCACCACCAACAAGATAGACTGCGGGTACGCCTCAAATTTCAAGATTCACACAACAAGGCCAAAGACGCCACAGGCTGGACAACCCCTCGTTTCGCCAAGTTGCCACCAAGGTGGATGCTGCGAATAAGACCTGATCTCCCCGTCGCCACGATGTTACCGCCATCAAGCAGTCATGAACTCCCAAGCCATGCTACGATGTGAACCCTCACCAATCTTGCGGGTTTCACATTGATGTCCTTCTTGAAAATCCAAGGCTGGTCAAGAAGCCGATCTTCCCCAATCTCCCTCTCGTCTCTGAACTCGACCGCAAGAAGTGGATGGAGCTCACCGGCAGGGAACTCAACTTCTCCATCCCTCTCAAGGCCAGCGATTTCAGCTCCTAGAAGAACCTCCCCAAAGACCGAAGTTCGAACTCGAAAGGCCTACTCCTAAATTAAAGGGTGCCAAGTACACAAAGATCCCCATTCAAGGAAGTTACTCAATGGCTCGGACCTCAACTTGTGAACACAGCCGTCCAACCATGGTGTTGGAGACGTACGGATCTCTTGCTCATGTGTAGCAAACTTAGGAAGGATTTCCTTCCCCACCCCATGGGTGAAGATTGCTGCTGATGATGATAAGTATGAAGAAAAGAAGAAGAAGGAGAACATCATTGTGAAGGAGAGAAGATGTCCCTCCTCCGTCCCTTTTCTCAGATGAGCCATAGAGCCTCGATGGACTTCGCTAGAAGCAAACGTACATCATCACCTCCCTTTCTATATATATTTTATCATGGGTTGGGGAAGAGATCAAGAACTCCCCTCTTCCTTCTGCATCTCTTTGCCGATGTACTGTCAAGTATCAACAAGTCTGGCCGGAGAAGAATATCATTTCCTCATTGTTGTCGAACCTCAACGAGCGCTGCCTGGAGATCGACAATCCCTTATAAGTTCAGGAAAAAGAAGCTGTTGATGAAGAGGCTGCAACAACCCCAACTTCACTGACTGCTTCAAGCTGAGATGCGAGAACCGTTGACTAGAAGGAGGTCTATGTCACCATTCCTAACAGCAAGGGAGTTGCAATCCACAGAATTCTTAGGCATAGAAAACCATTGACCATTGAATCCTATGCCGTAAGGAAAAATTTGCCAACTTGATGGTGTGTTGACTATCCGCTGTCCAAGCTAAGTCTACTATTTGGTTACCCGTATTTCAATTCATAGTGTAAATGAAATTACATGTAACTTGAATTGCCGTGATTTTGACTTACTTCAAGGGTTGTTTGGTTGCCCGTAATTTAAAATGATGCATTTCCTTTTCCATTGTTTGGTTTAATATAAGTTGGGTGATACATTCACTCTGTGAAGTAAGTGGTGAGGTTATCTCCATAATTAAATTTTTTTAATATTTATATTTAATTTATAATAGAAATAATAATGTAAAATACTTTTAGATAGTTGAGTGTAGCATTCAACGTTTAACTCTTGTAATTAACTGAAATATTAACTATATATATATATATATATATATATATATATATATATATATATATATATATATATATATATATATATATAAACTGGAGAATTGGAGAACTCACAAAGTTGTATTATATCTTCAAGGAAAGGGCACCCATTTTATTTGTCGATTTATTTATATGTAGTTATTTTTTTATTTAGTTAATTTAAATAAGTTTCTTCTTTTTTCATATAAATGAGGTACATATATGTAATTTTCCTTTTAAAAAAGACAAAAAAAATTATTCATCAACAATTTATTTGAAGACACTCTTTTTAAATAAACACCATTTTCTAACTCCACAAATATCTATAATTCACTCCTAAATCAACATCAACTTCCGGCCAAGAGATCTACCCCAAGTCAACCAACACAAATTATATATATAATACACTCCTAAATCAAGTCTTCCTCTCTCGCTTTCATGCACCATCTTCTCCTCTCTCATCTCAAATAAATTACTCCAACCTTCTTCTTCCCTTCTCCCCATCCTCTTTTCACTTCATCAACATGAACACCCATTTTACTATTTTATTTATCATCTCTTTCAATCTCTTATTTCTTTAACTTATCAAGAAGCTGTAACTGGCAAAGGTGGTGGTCCCTTTGTGAGACAAAATCCTACTCTCTTGTAGTGCATCGGTGAATGAGCCCTCGATGACATGATTCGCTTATGGCTAGTGACAAAGGCTCCGGTACTCTTCATCTCTCACCTCCGACTGCTTCTCCGCCGCTACTCAGGACTCCAGCTTCCCCCATGTCCCTCTTATTTCATCAGCCTTGTCTTCACTCTCCAAAATTGAAAGAAGAGAGAGAACAAATGCTGAGGCGCAGAAAAGAGAGAGATCCAATGGGGAGAGAAGAGAGAAATGGACGAGTAGAGAGAAGAGAGAAATCGGGTTAGAGGAGAGAGAGAAGTGAGGTGAGTGTAAACATAGGGTTCCACTGCATTTCAACTCACGCCCATTTTGGCCGTGAGTAGAAATGCAGTAAAAGAGGGTTGAAAAGTGAAATATTTCACATGTAAATGTACCTTTTGCAGGTAACCAAACACCAAAAAGTAAATTTTACCTGTATGTGAAATCACATCACAGCTACTTACAAGTAAACAAACAACCCCTAAAGTAATAAAGAAGAAGGAACTTTATGGCCATATTGCTTACATTTTTGAAATGTGGAGAAGCATGGGCTGTTATTAAGAAGATGCAGAAAAAAAGGAAGAATCAGAGCTGCTGCTGTTGCCATAAAGATGATGTGGAAATTTTCTCTTGGTGTTCCTTGAATTGCATTTGTATTCCAAGCGTATTCCAAGCATGGTTAGTTATACAATCTCATGAGAGAGTGATTGTAAATTTTGTTCTAAAGACACTCCAAATGCATGTTAAATATTCAATTATGTGCCCTTGAGATATTCGATGAAATGCCTCTAAAAAAATGTTGTCTCATGGCACACTCTAATCCATGGAGAACACTACAATCATGTGATCTATTATGGACTCTACGTGAAACCGAATGAAAGGAAGTATGTTCTGGTTAAAGACCAAATGGACCAGGAGTGAGAACCTATGAGGTGTTTTTTTTTTTTGGGTAAAGAAAGAGCTAAACACTTAGCTAATCAAGACAGCTGCTGCTGTGTTCATATCCTAGTACAAAAATTTGAAGTCTAGTATAGTCGGACTGTAGCCAATTTGGAAGCATCGATTCTTCTGTGAAGTTCAGGCATATTTTCTTCAATCTTGATTCTTTGGCCAGCTTATCTGCACAGTGGTTGTTATTTCTTGAGATGAGTTGGATGTTCCATTTCTTCAAAGCCTCCAGCATTTGCTTGCATTTTCTTGTTGTATTTCTACTGGTTCCACAAGGGTCCTCTGCTGATTTGGTGAGCCACCTAGGTACAAAGTGGTTGTCAGTCTAGATTAGTCCTTCATCCATTCCCAGCTTCTGTAGAATCCTCAGTCCCTGTTTGACAGCCTTCATCTCCCCTTCATATGCTGAGGAGGCCTTACATGTCCTAGCTCCTGCATCACAGAATAGACCATTATTAGTTATAATTATCCAGTCAATTCCTGCTATTAACTCACCTTCTTTCCATGCTGCATCAACTAGGATGTGATATTTAATATGCTGCAGGCTTCCCCCTTTGATAGCTTTATCTTCCCCGTCATTGATGGTTATCATGGCTTCCTGTTTCTCAGAAAATAATATTAGTGCATACTTTGCTACATTTAATGGTTCAAAATTTTTCCCTTTGAATATAAGGTAGCATCTATTTATCCATATTGCCCAGAGTGTAGTGCCAATCAACTCCTGTTCATTTGTTTGACAAGAATGGTTGCCCAGTTTCCCTTTTTCCAGCCATCCCCCCAGTGTGATGTTGTCTAGGTTGATGTTCCATGATGCAAGGTGTCCCTCATTCTGTATCTCATTCCATACTATTTGGGCATACCTGCACTCATGAAACAAATGGTAAATATTTTCATTCTTAAGCTTGCAAAGTGGACAGAGGTCTGCTAGTCCCACTCCTAATGAGTATAAGTATTGCTTGGTTGGTAGCCTTCCATGTAGACGTTTCTATAAAAATAGCTTTATCTTTGGAATGAGTTTCAATTTGCAAAGATGTTTCCACCCTTTCCACTGGTTGTTCATATCCTTTGGTCTGTATTCATTATACACTGCAGCAGTAAGAGTCTTTCCATCAGTTCTGTTCTTCCATTTCCATTTCACTTTCATCTCTTCCTGGTTAACCTGTATATCTGATATCCTGTCTTGCAATGATACAGAAAATAGAGTATTTAAGAGTTCCCAATTCCATTGATTTGATATTCTAAGATCTTTAATCAACCATTTAGACATATCATACTCTGTATTAATAAAAGAAGGCATCATGTTTAAGGGATTAGAGAATAGCCAAGGATCATTTAAAACATGGTTAGCTTCAATAATGTTAGTTTGTATTATGTTCTCTCTGATGTCTCTAGCAGTTCTCATTAATCCCCCAAATGTCCATGAGATTTTCCTTAACTGGTTTGTTTGCCAAGGGTTAAGTTTTCCATATTTGGTGCCCATGATTTTAATCCAAAGTTTATCACCATCATTCATTAGTTCTAAGGCATGTCTAGAAAGTAATGCTTTCTTCATGATTTTTAGGTCCTTTATACCCAAGCCACCCTCAGTTTTAGGATTGGTAATCACGCTCCAACCAATGAGATACATTCCACTACCACTGTTGTTATTGGACAATATGAATTTTCTAACAAGTGCAGTGATGGAGTCAATAATAGAATCAGGGATCATGTATGTGCTTAAGCCATAGATTGGGATGGTCATCAAAGTTGCATTAACCAGAGTGACTTTCCCAGCCATAGTTAAGTGCATAGTTTTCCAGTATGCTAGTTTACTTTCTACCTTGGTAACCAAGGATTTAAAATAGGAGATAGGAACTCAAAAGGGGGAAATCCAGCATCCTAGGTATTTGAAGGGAAAACCCCTTGTTTTAAGTTCAAGATGCCTGATGGAAGTTTTAATTCGGAATTAATCTAGGAGGGAGGTATAAGTTAGATTTGTCCTTATTAGATCTTTGGTCGTAATGTTTTTGTATAGTCGCATGCAAAGATTGATGGACCTTGCATTTTTCCTAGATGCATTGCAACAAATGATGAGGTCATCAAAGATATAGAATATGATTTATGCATAAGGATTCAAATATTTTGAAGCTTTTAATCAATTGTAGAGATTCTGCCTTATGCAGTATATTGGTTAGGATTTGGGACACCAAAATGAATAAGTAGTGAGAAAGAGGGTCTCCCTGCCTTATACCAGCACTTGGTGTGATCCAATTTCCTATTTTGGCATTTATTATGAAGGCCATTGAGGAAGTTTCTATACATTCTTTTACCCATTGGATCCAAATTGTTGGAAAATTCATTCTAGTCAATACAACAGTGATAGTTTCCCATCTAATAAGGTCATAGGCTTTTTTCATATCCATTTTTATTATCATCCTTGGGTTGACTTGGGTATCATGTTCTAGAGAATGCACAAGTTCTTGTGTCAAAAGAACATTATCAAAAATACTTTTTCCTTCAACAAAAGCAGATTGTTCTCTACCAATCAAGTGTGGGAGAATTTGTTTGAGTCTATTAACCACAAGTTTTGTAATGATTTTGTAATTCACATTACAAAGGGATATTGGCCTGTAGTCAGTTACTTTCTGTGGATTCTCTTTTTTTGGGATCAAGCATATATGTGTTTGGTTCCAAGATTTTGGTAATCTACTATTTTTAAAGAAAAATAATATGGCTTCTGTAACATCTGTTCCCACTGTATTCCAATAAGCTCTAAAGAATTCAATGTTTAGCCTATTGTGTCCAGGGGATTTGCCTCTTGGCATTGATTTAAAAGTTTGAAAAACTTCAAATTTGTTCACAGGTTTGATTAACTTAGAGGCTTGGTTTGCATTTAGTTGAGGTAAGTCATCAGGCATTTCTTGTTCTAGGTTATGATTAGAAATATGTATGCTGCTCTGCCATAGATCAGTATAAAATTTAATAAATTTTGCTTCAATTTTTGAGGGTTCAATGGATACATTTCCATCCTCATCTTTAATCAATAGGATTCTATTATGATGTCTATGATTTTTAGTCATTTGGTGGAAGAATTTTGAGTTGCAATCCCCATTTTGTAGCCATTGTAGTCTAGATTTATGGGCCCAGTACGTAGTATTTTGTCGCAACAAAGCTTTATGTCTATTGTAAAGGGGTCTAAGGGTGTGCCAACTATTCTTCCTATTTGTTGTATTGTGTTCAGTTGCTTCAATGTATGCTATTCTTTCCTCAATATGTCTTATTTCCTTTTTTAGGTTCTGTGAATAGCCTTTGCATTTTTTAGTTAAATCTCTTTTCAAGTTATGGAACCTATGGCTAATTTCATGCATAGGGTTTTTTGTAACTCTAGTTCTCCATATTTTTGCTACACTGTCATGACATTCAGGAAGGTGAATCCAGTTATTATCAAATCTAAAAGGCTTTTCCCTAGAGTCATTAAGAGTTTTGCAATTGATAAGAATAGGAGAATGGTCTGATTGACATCTAGCTAAGTGGATCATCTGGTAATTGGATACTTCATTAAACCAGTCAATATTGCATATCACTCTATCTAATCTAGCCTAAATCCTTGAAAGGCCTTGTTGATTATTACACCATGTAAATTGTGGGCTAGAAAATCTAAGTTCTTTTAAATTGTTATGAATAGTGAAGGAGTTAAAGAGGTCGGATTTCATACCGTAATTCCAAATTGGTTTCCTCCCTTCCTTTCCTCCTTCTTATAACAACATTAAAATCCCCCATGATCATCCAGGCCAACAAGATTGGTTAATTTAGTTAATTCTTGCCAGGTTGCCCTCTGTTCTGCGACAGATTGCCCATTGTAGATTACTAAAATCATCCAAGTCTTGACCGTGGCATCAGATATGATAAGATGTATGGCATTTCTGGAGAAGCATAGGGGTGTAACTTGGCAGAGGATCTTTCTCCACATAACTATAATCCCACCTGAATATCCTCTTGCTGGGATTGCAGCCCAGTTCCAATTCTTCTGGAATCTTTTACAGACTTTTCTTGTTCTTTGTTCATCAGCCCGAGTCTCCACTAGACAAAGGATCATTAAATTATATGAATTAATCAAAGTAAATATGCGGCTTACCGTATCTTTACCCGAAACCCCTCTACAATTCCATGAGAGAATGTTCATGGAGAAACTATGTTAAGATTATTCTGGTGGTCCTCTCTTGGGTCCATTCGGCCCTTCTTTCCATTTTTATTCGCCTGCGAGGATGTTTTCTAATTGTTTCACCCATCCAATGGCTGAGAGTCTTCCAATTCCATCCAGTTTCCTCTGTCTGGGAGGTCATCATCTTCAGTAACCCCTGTTTCCATTTGATTTTCCTCTGTTTCTGCTACCTTGATTGCAAAAGCTTCATTTATCCTGTCAATTAGATTTGAGTGAGAAGGGTGATGAGTAGATGGGATAGATTTGTTATCTTTATATCTTGTACTATCCGATGTAGCATGTCCTCGATCTCCATCAAGGGATGATATGAAGAGAGAATTATCACTTGAGTGTATTGGAGATAATATCCTCTTCCCTTTCTCCACCACATTTGAATTGTGTGTTTTCTGGTATTCACGCTCATCATCACTCGAGGAGTGGTTGGTACGAGTATTGTGATTCCTCTGAGTTGTCCGAGTTGTGTTTCTGAGTTGACTCATAGCTCGTTCTGAGCTTCTTTCTCTAGATACCCTTTCCCTGACAAGACTTGACGTGCGCTTTCCACCTCTGCCATGGGTGTGACCCCCGCAAGAGTAACGTTCAACATCTCTCCCACATGTTGTTTTTCCTTCCACGTGGCGCGGGTCAACCCACTCCATTGAGCCGCTGGAAGGCACGTGATCTTGCTCGTGGGTGCACGGATCTCCCTCGTGGGTATTCCGGTGATCTTGGCCTCGCTGGTGTTCCGCCGCAGCTAGAGCCGCATTTGTGTTCCACGCCATGGTCCGCCTCGTCCTCTACTTTTTCGTTGTTGCCATCTTGGTTTTTTCCACTCCCCATATATACTTCATTTCATCTTCCTCAGAGAGGGTTTGAGGCACCTGTGCATCTGCTTGACCAATAATGACCTCTATATTCCGATAAGAGGTTCCCGTCTCCTCGACCAACACATCCTTCCCTTTGAGGATTCCTGTGTTTGGTCCGGTGCCGGAGACCTCTCTACGGCTCTCAAGAGGTATTTCAGTACAAGCATTAGCTCCATGGCCTACAACCCCACAACGATAACAAAAAACTAGAAGTTTCTCATACAGAATTGGGACAAAAGATTTAGATCTAGGAGTAGAAACCCATACTCTTGTTTTCAGGGGTTTTTGCAAGTCCAATTCAATACAAACCCTTGCAAATTTTGCTCTATCTATCTCGTCAGTAGTATTGTCGATTTTCACCAGTCGGCCAAATTAGGCCACCAGGTTTTCCAGATGTTCTGGTTCCCAATACTCCACCGGAAAGTTATGGAGCTGAACCCATAGAGTGGTAGTAGTTAGTTTTTCATACATTGGTTCAAAGTGTTCCTTCCAACGAAGGAGATGAAAAATCATGCCATTTATGGTCCAAGGACCATCAACCAGCAAGTCCTCCGCCATTTTTTTTTATTCACATTTAATCACAAAAAAACCATTCGGCATATCTGCTATAGAGAATTCCCCATAGCTATTCCAAAGCATGGAGAGAGTTTCTCTAGTAGTTTGTAGGTTAGGGGCCTTACCAAGCACCTTACCAAACAGAGTGCCCTTCATGGCGGCATACGCTCGGGATAGGGCTTCTGGCTCCAGCGATATGGTATCCGTGACGGTTGCCTTGAGTTTCTTAAGCATCGGACCTGGATGGTGATTGAAGGGATTTCATCATGTCTTCTTTGTCCACCAACGACTTTCGCCTAGGATCTAGCGGCCGGAGGAGAAGGGTTGTGTTTTTTCCTCTGTTTCGCCTCTTGTTTTCCGGAAGAGGAGTGATCATAATGGACTGGTACAGAGACAAGCCTCTCCTTTTCTAGCATTTGAGTATCCTGTCGGGGAGGAGGCCCCGAGGGCCCCTGCATCTTAAACTCCGTCCCCACCTACCGGAGTAAGTGGGGAAGCAGACAACGGGAACAGCCTTCGAGAGCCACAAAGCTTTCGAGAACCTCAGAGTGAGAGCGACTATACCTATGAGGTGTTGTGATCACTAAACTGAAGATTTCAGATGGGATTATGGATGCAGCTGCAGGAATTGAATTCATGAAGAAAAGGGATGCAATAGCTCTATGAAAAAGAGGAGGACAAGACCGCAGTTAACTCTCTGAAGAACAAGGCTGCATAAGGCTCATTAACTCCATGGATGGAAGAGTAACAAAGCTGCACTATTCATGGAAAGTAAATTTTTTTTTACTAAAGGATTAGATTGTTGCTAGGAAAAGATGTTAAAATAAGACTTTTCTAATGCAAATAAAACATGCACATGACCCGCTTGATGAAATGTCTCAAAGAATCCCAAATTATAAGAGGGTTGTCATGAAGAAGGAGCTGCTTCATATAGTTGGGGCTGCTGTTATGTTGGGGTTGTTGTTACAAAAGAGTAGCTGCTTCCGTTATAGAGATGAATGAGCTGCCACACATCCAAGAGAATTGACATCAAAAAAGTGTATGGAAAGCTTAACAAATGACACAAGAGGATCAAATGAAATATTTTCATTTGAGGAGAAATTTTTGATCCCTCTTGAGCCATGAGAGGAATGGGAACAAAATGATGTACTTGTAGCCAAACTGGTCCATGAACAGCTAAAAGAAAGAAATCTGCTATTGAATTCTGTGGTAGAAAGCTCATGCCAATATGATCTGATTAATACTTGTTGTGATGAACCAAAGATGGTAACCCTTGTTTGAAGTTTAATATGTAAAAGAGAATTCTGTCAATCTAAAATGATGGTACTAAATTCAATTGATTCACAAGCTCAAAGCAATTGACTATTTGACTCTCACTACTTGTAAGGAGGATCAAGTAATGGCGGCTGTGGTTGTGGATTGTAAATTGATGAGAATCTTTTAAAGCAATGCCCAAGAGGAATGTTCTAGTTCCAAGTTTTGAAATAATATTCCAGTTTCAAGCTGACGGATATCCAAGCTGAAGTGGTGCTATAACATTGAGATATATATATTATTGATTAATCAGGCTCCAGATGATTGGTCAAGCTGATGGTATGGGCCTCCTATTTGCCAAAATGATACTATAATAAAAGGTGGCTATGACAGTAAATTAAAGGTATCCCGGCTGGCCTCATGGAGAGAGTTGACATAAATAAATAAAATATAATAATGGGCCCATTTGAAAAGAGAAATTGGTTGGGCCTACTTTATATAAAAAAAAGGAAGAAACATGGGCTTGATGTTTAAAATTCCATGCAAACTTGGAACCTGATATGGACTCCAGAAATTGTTGATTTTCCTGTGCACTGTTCCTGGGCAAAAATGATCACTGAAAAAGGGAGGAAATATCATACATGGCGTAATGGGAAAGCATAGGCTATCATGGGGTTGTTCTTTGATGATTGGTAAATCCATTGAAGACTTGGTCATTAAAGAAGCAGTCTGGAAATCAGCACAAGCTCGCCAGGTTTCAAGAATTACTGCTGAAATTAATTCCTGCAGTTCTTTCGGCTTGACCACCCCCCAATCAAACATCAATAACTTTTGTCAGAAAACTCCGATTGAGGCGAAATTTGTGGCATTGGAAACTAGATATCAAGATCTTTCCAAATACATGGAGTATAGTTCCTTCAAAAGGTCCAGTCGGTACAGATTTTGATAGAGAAAGGAGTCAATTCCTGCAATTTTGTCAGCTTGACTATCATCCATTCAAACACTGATAACTTTTGATAAGAAACTCCGATTGGGATGAAATTTGCTGCGTTGGAAACTAGACATCCTGGGCTTTCTAACCATATGTGGTATCGCTCCATTTGATAGCCCAGTTGACAGATCCTGGCTACAAAATGTGACAGATTGTCATGGGCTTATTGGCGGGCCATTAGCAATCATGACACGACAATTCGAAGGCGGCGGCGAGGCACACAAGGCGGCGTCGTAAAGAACTAAATAAACAAATAAATAAACATATATATATTCACATATCCATCATGACATTCATATGTAATAAATTATTATGTTCTGCAATAAATGAAATAAATTCTTTTCATTGCCTTTACTTGTACTCTTTTGCCCTTAATCGGAGTTCCCACGACATTGTCTGGGGTAATTAATAATAGGGGCTTGCCTCTATTAGGAATTGAAAAACCCGCAAAACTTGAAACAAATAAATTAAAACGACATTTGTGATTCGATATATCGCCTGGTGTCTCTTCACAGACATGATGCTAAGCAGGTATTTTCGATCCCACATTAACATAGCTGATACATGGAGACAAACTCTATGCATATTTGGCCTCCTATGATCATGTTGTCAACTCAGTTTTCTTGAAGAAAGAGGAGGGAATCTAAAAGCCCGCCTATTATGTTAGCAAGGTCCTTATTGACCTTAAGTGCAGATACCTTCCATTGGAGAAGCTGGCATATGCTCTGGTCATTTTAGCTTGCCGATTGAGACCCTATTTTTAGACTTATTGAATCATTGTCCTAACTGACCAGCCATTGAAGCAAGCCTTGTAGCGCTCTGAGATGTCAGGACAGCTGATTAAATGGGCAATCAAACTCAGTAAGTTTGATATTGAGAACAAGCCTAGGACGGTTATCAAAGCCCACGTTCTTATAGATTTTTATTGTGGAGCTTACAACCTCGGACCATCAAAACTCTCCCAAGTCTACGTAGCTAGCTTTCAACCCCAAAGTTCAGAGTCTATACACATATACTGATTCTCAGTTGATTTTCAAGGGGTTCAAGACCCGAGATGAGAACATGCCCAAGTATAAGACAGTTAGCTGACAGTTAAATCTTCATCCGAGCTCTTATGACCATATCACGTGTACTTTCATATTTTCACCCCACCACAAAATACATAATCTTGAAAGTAGTACCATGTTTACAAATATTTAACAACAACCTATTGGAGGAGTACTTCATAAGGAAAGTTGGTAACTCATTTCCTCTCATAAAGAAAGGTGAAGTGGCTCAATCACACCTATGTATGCATTCCTAGTTGCTTGTCTACATGCATAATAAGAAGAACAACCACGTCCTCGAGGATTTGCTAGAGGAGGGTTTATGTTTGGTATTTGTGATTGATGGCCTCCTCCAAGTGGAGAAGGTGGTTTAATCGACAGCCTTCCTCCAAGTCTCCTTCCTCCTTTCCCTTCTACAATCTCTATATAATCACAAAATAAAAACACTAAAAAATAAAAATGATTGTATATGGTATATATATGAAGAAAAAATACAATAATATTAGAAGAGTATGATACTGTTACCTCCATGTGCAACTTGAACCTGGATTGAAAGAGAGGAAAGAATGACAAGGATTATGAAGAATGAGCCCATGAAGGAATTAGAGAGCTTCGTTTTCTCCATTCTCATCTCACTCTCAGTGTTTCCATTTCTCAGCCAATGGAGAGTTTACACACATATATATCTATTAATCATGGCCCCGCCATGTTTAGGACTGAAACACAGGTTTTCTATTTCCATTTTGAGATTTTGTTTCTAAGTCTCTCAAGACCAGTGACAACTGACACGTCTTGAGGTGACTTTGGTTTGATCTATTCTCCTCAACAAATCCAGTCTAACTTGCATAACTCGTTTAATTGACCAAGTGATTGGGGCTCACAGGCCATTAGTTATAGATAAATATACAACATGAGATTATATATAAATGAGTTCAAAGTAGGGCTATGCTTTTAATTAGGAGGTGACACCGGACTGGCACAGCGCCCTGGGTACCTACAAAGAATCCAGCGTGAAGCTTTGGCTACTGCTGTAACTCCTCGCATGCGATGGTGAAATCCCCATACAAAAATTTTTGTCGGCTGTATTATTTTTGATAATGTAAGTCGCCATACAAAAATCATGGTAATTTTAAAGCACTTACAATAGATCATGGATGGGGAGTTACACCTACTCCCATCCAACCTTTTTGAAAATGTGAAAAGTGGTACACCTTTTCATACAACTTTTTGTTTAAGATCACCATTTGTTTAATATATATATATATATATATATATATATATATATATATATATATATATATATATATATAATATGTTAAATTAAAATATTTTAATTTTGAATATTGTTAAATTAAAATAAATAAATAAATAAAATTTAAGTATTGTATATCAACTCTCACTATGTTAAATTAAGTTTGAGTAATTTTTTAAATAAATAATATTTCGGGTTTTTCTATTTTCCTAACAAATGAGTTGATATATATTTATACTCAACTTTTATTTATTTATTTGTTTTGTTTTGAAAAGTATTGTATATCCTCATATATGTTAAATTAAAAAAAATTATATTTGGTTTTATTTGAAAATAATATTATATATTAAATTAAAATATATTATTAAATTAATATAAATATTTTAAATTTAAATACAACATTTACATCAATTAATTTTTTTTAAAAAAATTAAAATTATCTATTCATTAGTTTTTATTAAAAAAATTTAAATATCTTTAATTTTCTAACAAGGGGTAACCTCACCACTCATAATAGGGGTAACTATATCCCCATCAAATCCATCTTTTATTACAACTAAACACAAAAAGATATGCCTACACTTACATCCATTACTTTTTAAATAACCAACCAAACATACAAATGTAAGTTCCCTTACTGTAACTCCTCATGCATGTAACTCTCCATCCGTGGGTGAAGAGTTACAAATAACCAAACACTACCTAAGTCGTGATGCTATCTACTGATAAGATATTTTTATATGAAAACTTCTTAATATGTTTTTTTTATATATATAAAGATGGGTAAATCACAAATTTATTTATACTAGAGGAAAAATAAAAATAAAAGATAAGGACGTAACATAAAAAATGGACTTATTGTAACATGAGATTGTTTTCCCCTTTTTCTGTTTTTCTCCTTCTTTTTAGGTCTCATCGTCGTCGGATTCCTCAGAAAAAGATGTATATATAATAGATCTCCTGACTATTTATAAACATAATAAGATTCATAATACTACTATCAAACATGGACATTATTTTTCTATGCACATAACTTTTCCTAAATTTTACACGTGTTCAATTTTGAAACACACTATATATTTAAACATGGTATCATCAATTAAATCCAAGTCTTTATTCAATTAGAAAAACACTTGTAATACATAATCTTTAAACGCAGTGCAACATGCAGAATCATGGACAACAAATTGGTTGATCTCTTCCAACCGGAGAAGGTGGGGGCAGAAAACCCCCTCCCCTGAGTCCCCTCGCTCCTTTCCGATTTATCATCACTACAATTATAAAATTACAAAAAGAAAATTAAAAATAAAAATAATTTAATATATATGAATATATGCGTATATATAAACTTGAGCAAACTACACGAGACGTAGTCAAGGAACATTCAATGGTTTCATGTGCCCATTTCATATAGTTTTCTCGAACAATATAGTATTATCACCAACGGCCTCTTGGCCTATTGGTATTGGGTCCCTTGTATAGGATATTATTGGTTGGGAGAGATCTCAAGTTCAACATCCCGTGACCGCAAGGTGAGGGTATGTGCATTCGTCACATTGTCCGCCCCTGACGGGGCTTGTCGTCTTTGTCAAAATATATATATATATATATATATATATATATATATATATATATATATATATATAGTATTTTTATATCCACCTACCTCCATGAGCTAATTGAATAGAGAGAAAAGGATGAGAAGAGTTATGCAGAATGAAACAGTGAGAGAAGAAGAGAGCTTCATTTTCTGTCTCTGCTTTCAGTCTTCACTCTTCGGCCAATGGAGAGCATATAGATACTACTACTCAATTTATAGAAGCAACTTGTATTCGTTTTCTTTGAAATTCCAACATTTCCAACCAACGAATGAAGAATTCCCCATTTTCTCTGTTCACATCTTAACATGTTTTTTCTTTGAAATCTAGAGATGTTTAATTTGATTAGGTTGGGATAAATTCCAATGATTTCAACTAAATTCCAATAGTCGGGAAACGCAGTCCAATGTTCACTCGGGAAGAGATCTAGAGCCCACTAGCTGATGACTTTGAAGACGTCGTGTCACAGCAGGACAATGAAGCACGGAAAGTCCACCCGGAAGGACGACACATGGGTCGTTGAGCCAATGACGGTGGACAATGAAGTTCTGACCACGTTCGATTGTCAACAAATAACCACCGACCATACATGCGTAATAGTGTTAGAGCATGATGCTCATACCTAATTGCAAACCTTCCACACCATGTAATCGGAGGTACTGGCAGTACTATTAGTTATGTATTTGCTTCTTATTTAGATTAAACTATTTGATCAAGTACTTGATCAAACTAAGCATTAAAAATAATTCTTTTATTCACTAACAACTTGCCATATCATAGAATGTTTTAACTGAGGCCAGGAAAAAATTTGTAGAGGCCAATAGATTCATTGTAAGCTATAACGGTAATTACAACTTACATATAAAGTTGTTGCTGAAAGTGTGGTGTCTTGGACATTTCAAGTGCCTTAGAGCACCCAAAATAATTCTTTTATCCTCAAACAATCTACAAACCACAGAAAAAATTAATTGAGGTCGTTAAAAAATTTGTAGAAGCCCACAATTTCAATGTAAGTTGTAACAGCAATAACAACTTACATATAAAGTTGTTGCCAAAACTGTGGTGACCTGGCCATTTAAAGTGCCTTGGAGCATCAAATAATAATCTTTTATTTTCTAAAAACCTTCTAGACCATAAAAAAAAATTAATTGAGACCCAAAAGAAATTTGTAGAGGCAAACAAATTCATAGTAAGCTGTAATTCCTATTACAGCTTACCTATGAATGCCCTGATAAAATTGTGGTGTCTTGGTCATTTCAGGTGCTTTGGAGACTCAAAAAAAAAATTATTTCATCCTCTAACAACCTTCTAGAGCACAAAAAAAATTAATTGAGGCCAAAAAATAATTTGTAGAGGCAAGCAACTCATAGTAAGCTGTAATATGAATTACAGCTTACCTATGAAGGTTTTGCTAAAACTGTGGTGTCTTGGTCATTTCAGGTGCTTTGGAGACTCACAAAAAATTATTTAATACTCTAACAACCTTCTAGAGCACAGAAAAAATTAATTGAGGCCAAAAAATAATTTCTAGAGGCCAACAACTACATAGTAAGTTTGGAATTCCTGTTACAGTTTACCTATGAATGCCTTGATGAAATTGTGGTGTCTTGGCCATTTCAGGTGCTTTGGAGACTCAAAAAAAAATTATTTCATCCTTTAACAACCTTCTTGTAAAACCCATGATTTTTATTGAATAAAAGGGATTTAAAATTTTCCTCTATTTAAATTTCTAAATATTTTAGCAAAAGGGCATTTTAGGGATAATTAAAAGTTCCAAGGGCGTTTTAGTAAAGATGAGCATGAGTAAATTATTTCATAATTTACATAAATTACTTGGTGATTGATTTAAATAAATTTGGTAGTTATCAATTTATTTAAATATGAGAATCATTTAAATTGTCCATGATTGGATTAAAAATGGAAGAGGGAGAATAAAATTCAATCAAGATTTATTTAATTAATCGGTAAAGTCCCAAGTTGGTGTGATTAGAGTTTAATTGAGGAAGGAGAGGGATAACGAATTTAAATTATGAATTTAAATTAATTGGCTGCCAGGGACTGATAAGTAATTTCATAAAAAGATGAGGACTACAAGATGAAAGATAATGTCTCTAGTGAAGGACCTACACGTAATTTAGAAGAGACAAGGGACTTAGAAGAAGTTTTGCCTCTCTTACAAGGCTAGGACCCGAAGGCAAATATGGAAAAGAGGAGGGCCTTTTGTGCAAAAGGCCAAGGCTGATCTCTGTACAAACGGTCTGACGGTTGAGATCGATCGATCTGAGATGAATTGATCCCGAGACTCGGATCCAACCGTCCAAACCTCTCAGTAGAAAACCGGTACACATGCCCGCACGGTGCGTTGCATTCTCCTCCTCCCATCTGTGGACGATGCCTCGAGATCGAGACGCTAGAAATGCCGATCTCGAGGCAGACCAACACGTCTTCTCCAAGTTGAGCGCGCGCCACCGCCGTGAAGCTTGGGATTTTCTTTCGTCCAAACATGGAAAAGGCCTAATATGGATCTTCTCCCCGCGATCAACGAGATCGGGATACTTTCTTAGGGTGACCCGCGAGCCTTTATAAGCGCACCTCTTTCCCATCAAGCCTCACGGCGACTGGAAGGAGGCCCAAGACTCCGGCTCGCGAGCAAAACAGAGAAGGGGAGAGTACCGTGAAAGGTACCTGCACTCACCCGACAAGCCACCATTTCCTCCGCGACGCACCCCAACGCCTCACCGCCAAGGCATTCCGTGAGTTTCCTATCCTCCTGCTCTCTACTTTCCTGGCCATTCATGTATTCGTGACGCGTGAGGGTGGGTGCCGGGAGGGATGTACGGTTCACGATCAACCTTCTGCCACCAAGCCTGACACGGGAGTGAGGGGAGTAACTGTGCCTTGAGCAAAGGCCCTCCCATGAGGAACAATGGGAGATGGCGGGCTCCGGCCAAGGGAGGGACCACGGTGCTGGTTCCTACGGTCACGGACCACCTGGGGACACACCGGCGACCACCTGGCAGAGACGGAGACCCCACCACAGCGTCGGACGCGTTCGCAACTCCGGCGAGGTGCTCGGCCTGAGAAAAGACAGAGAGGCGGGAGAGAAGAGAAGAGAGAAGAGAGAGAGAAATAGGATTCATTAGTTAATTATTAACTAAATTAAAAGATAAAAATTTAATTTATAAATTTGGATTTATAAAAACGGATGGATAAGTTCATTGATTTAGATTTTTAATTAAATAAATTAATTGATAGATGAACTGTTCTGGTTTGGATTTAAATTCTAAACTGAATTAATTAAGTTAGTTAATCAATTAATTGAGATTAATTGATTAAAGTTTAAATAAAACTATGGTTTAATTATTTAACTGTGGATTAATTAGAAATCAAGTAATTTGATTATCAGTTTATTGGTTGAGTAATTCAGAGAATTAATTTAAATAAAAATTATGACAATTAAATTATTTAGTATATTGGTAACTAAATTAATTAATTATTATAATTGATTTATTCATTTGACTAATTAGTCAGATAAGTATAGTTTTTAATCTAATTATTATTATTATGGATAATTAGATGAATTAAAGGATTAGTTGACTAATCAAACAACTATGGGTTGATTAACTAGTTTTGATTGTTAAATTTAATCAAATTAAAAAGGGTGGGATCAAGTATGATGGAGAATAATCAAATAAAATATTTCTTTGATTAATCGAATTAGTTGATTAACTAAATTAACTAATACCTACTTGGTTGGGTAACTAACTAATGAATAATTAATTAATTGATTTGAGCCAACTAGCTAAACTAAGCAGATTGAGTCCAACCAATCTATGGTTGAGTCCGCGGCTAGTAAGTTGGTTAATGGATGGTTATTTAGGAGATTAATTAATTAGTTAATTTGTTAACTAATTAAGGGATCAGTTTAATAATCAATTAGTAGATTAATTAACTTGATTAGTTAGTTAAGTGGCTAATTGAAATAAAAGAGAAGGTGAATTGATTTGATAAATCAATAAGTTGAGATGGCTAAGAAGATGAGCTCAAGGTTGATTCGAATCAATTCTAAAGGGGCTGAACCAAGGTGGAATGACATGGAAACGCGAGAGAAGGTCTACAAGTCGGAATTGGGTCCATTAGGGCATGCATTGTAAACATAGTATTTATAAACATGTACTTTTATTGAGAGTAGACATGTCCTTGACAGATTTTGACTTGGATGCGTCGAGAAGTCCCGTGGAGCACTAGACTTTGTGATTTTACGTAAGTACTTCTGCCTACTACCCCACTCTTCGGAGTGTTCTTGATTTTTGCTATTGCCATGCTGTTCTTGTAAGTTACTCTTGCCTAGATTCCACCCATTGTTTGGGCTTCTTGTTTTGTTGAATGCTGGTTATTGACATGTCGTTATTGTGACACATTGCCTTGTTTTCATACATGCTTCTATGATTTTGTTGATATCTATCTTTAGCATGTGTGATTGATTTGGGATGTTGGAATCCCTATGTGTTCTCGCTCTTCGTCTCCGGACTCGCTGGAGCGTGTGAGCTCCTTTTGCGGATATTCGTGGAAGGACACCACGCGCTCGGCATTACCATGCCGTAGGGATCGATACTGCTGTCCTTGCTAGTCACTGGGTCGATCACCCACCATGTCGACATGAGAGACAAAGCGGCGCTACCGGCTATATGACCCGAGGGCCGTGAGGCTACCGGATGGTCGCTTTCAGCCGTGTTCACGATGGTACCAACCGGGGAGACGTTTGTGGAGCTTCCGTTGGAACTCTTGGGGATAGGAGTCATTATCTTGTTATTTTTGTGGTAGACTCCTAGGGCTTGTTTTGAGGGGTGTGCCCCGAAGTTTGCTTTGATATTCATGATTTATTGATATCATATTCTCTTGACCTCGCATAGTACTTTCATCGGGCTTTCCATTCAAAGCTCATGCACTTGTTTTTCTTTCCGCTTACGCATCCCGGTAGGCGTAGGGACTCTAGTACACAGGAGCCGAGCCGCATCGTGGGCTGGGTGATTTCTGCAGGTCCGAGGACCTTGGTTATCTTTCTTGTTCGAGTGAGATATTTTATAGGACCCCTTAGGGCCTCGTATTTGTAGGGTATTTGAACCCTTGTTATTTATTTTCCATTTGAAACTCGCTTATTTGGAATAAATTAAGTTGTTTTATTTGCATTATCTCCTTACTCACTTAGGCCTTGTATCCGTGTGGGGCCCGCCTCTACACGGCTACTACGGCTCAAGCACACGCCCGAGGTCCCGGATCGGTCGGGCGTTACAAGAGTACGTAAAAATTAATTGAGGCCAAAAATAATTTCTAGAGGCCAACAACTCATAGTAAGTCAGAACATGATTTACAAACTTACCTATGAAGGGTTTGCTAAAGTCGTAGTGTCTTGGCCATTTCAGTGATTTGGATCTCCAAAAAAAATTATTTCATACTCTAACAACCTTCTAGAGCACAAAAAATTAATTGAGGCCCAATGTACCTTCATAGTAAGTTTGAAATTCCCGCATGTACCTACCTATGAATGCCTTGATGAAATTGTGGTGTCTTGGCCATTTCATGTGCTTTGGAGACTCAAAAAAAATTATTTCATCCTATAACAACCTTCTAGAGCACAGAAAAAATTAATTGAGGCCAAAAAATAATTTCTAGAGGCCAACACCTCATAGTAAGTCAGAATTACAAGCATACTACCTATGAAGGTTTTGCTAAAACTGTGGTGTCTTGGTCACTTCAGGTGCTTTGGAGACTCAAAAAAAATTATTTCATCCTCTAACAACCTTCTAGAGCACAGAAAAAATTAATTGAGGCCAAAAAATAATTTCTAGAGGCCAACAAATTTCATAGTAAGTTTGGAATTCCCTGCTACGTACCTACATATGAATCCCTTTGATGAAATTGTGGTGTCCTGCTCATTCATAGACAATTAGAGCTTCAAACTGAATTCTACAAGCTTCTAACAACCTACCAAATCATCAGAAAAAATTAATTGAACAAAAAAAAAAGTAGGAGTCCACAACTCTAGTGCAAGTTGAAACCAATAATTACATCTTATTGGTGTCACCAAGATGTCCTGCTCATTCATAGACAATTGGAGATTCAAATTGAATTCTACAAGCTTCTAACAACCAACCAAACCATTAAAAAAAAAATTAATTGACTGATTGGAAAAAAAAAATTAGAGGGCAACATTTTAGCTTTCAAAGAGCTGCCAAAATTTAAAGCAGCAATATATATAAGATGCTAAAAAATTAACCATCCTTATTACAAGAAGAGTATTTTAGCAATATTGCTACAAAACTAAGTATTTCTTCTTGCCTGACCACACACATAATATATACATACAACTCCTACTACCTATTCCCTACTTGCCAGAATTCCTAGCTAGCTTGCATTGTCACTTTGAGTATGGCTTGCATGGTCCCTTTGACTTTGTGCAGCTTTCTTGGCTCTCTTTCTGATGGCAGCCTTCTCCCTTGCAATTTTCATTTTTTCAGCTCTAACAGGGTCAGGTGTGGCCTTGCAAGTTTTTATGTTGTGACCTACTCCACTGCAGTTGCCACATCTGATAATTGTGCCATCTCTGGTGATCTTGTTAGCATCAACAACAGGAGGTTTTGTTTGGCTCCTCTTCCTAAGACTTTTAGGTCTACTAGTTCTCCTTCTGTCCACAGGAGGGGCAACAGGTATATAAGATGTTTGAGGCCAACTCTAAGGCCCAGATACTGGATGCATTATAGGCTCATATGTTTCCAAGAATAGCTCCCTGCAGAATATTTAGAGGGATGTTAGGTAATAATATAAAATACTTCAATTATGAACAAAACAAACTCACCTGTGGTAGCACTTATCCACATAATCTTCAGGTGTGAGTCTTAAGAAGGAGATGGCTGCACAAGCATGAACACAGGGGATTCCCGATAAATCCCACTTCCTACAAGTGCAACTTCTATTGTTTACATCAACCACTTCTCTGCCTAGATGATAGTGTTCAACTTCAATTCTACTTCCTCTTCCACAATGAGCTATACAGTCAAATGCTGCCCTCTTATAACAATCCAACTTCTTTTGAATCCTTGGACAAATTGGATTGTTCAATCTTTCCATCCCATTCATTTTCAAATGAAACCTTTTCATTAACATTCTCCTGATCATTTCAAGCATGGTGATAATTGGCTTCTCTCTAGCCTTAAGTATGTAAGAGTTAAAGGATTCACATATGTTGTTCAACAATATATCACATTTCACCTCAGTTGAAAATCTGTGCCTGGTCCATCTATATGGTTCTCTTTGAAGCAACCACTCTACTGCACCACTGTTAGGCATAATTGATCTGAGTCTCTCAATGCATGCATTGAAGTGGACCTCTGTAGTTGCCCTTGTACATGCCCATAGAGCATTCTTGAACTCTCTCCCAGGAAACCTCTTCTTGAAATTCTCATACAAATGCCTGACACATATCCTATGATCCTTTGGCTCAAGATAGCCTGCAAGGATGTTCACCAAGCCTTACAAAAATTAAAAGAAGTTAGAACTGATAAATATAACAGTTAGAGCTAATGAACTTTAAAAGAACTAATACTTGTAAGCTGCAACCAACCTTCTGTTGGTCAGACATGAATATCCACTTATTTTCTTCCACAGAGCCTACATCATTGAGAAGGTTCTCAACAAACCAAGCCCAACTTGTAGTGTTTTCCACCTCAACTACTGCATATGCTATTGGGAACATGTTGTCATTGGCATCTATCCCAATAGCACATAGTAGTTGCCCTGGAAACCCCCCCTTGATGTGGCATCCATCTAGTCCAATAACAGGCCTACAAGACTTGAATCCATCTTTGCAAACAGCAAAACAAACATACAACCTCTGAAAGACCCCATTATCTGCTTTCATCTTAATACTGCTGCCTGGATTTGTTTCCAATAGAATATGGCAGTAGTTCCATAGAAATCTATATTGTGCTATGTGATCTCCTTCCAAGATTTGCCATGGTGAGCTTCCCATAACCCTAGTTGCACGAGAGGTGTTTGTTAGAATGCCTTTTATTGAGAATTATAAAAGGTGAACAGTAAATAGTGGTTTTTCATTCACATGTTTTAGATTAGAGAACTCAAATCAAATTGTGGTCTTATAGATGCAAGATGAATGATGAGAACTAGTGGTTAGGTGCTATCCTTCATTTGAAACAACCTAAACTTGCTTCAAAATAATCAATAGATAAAATTTCCTTGTTTTGTAAGGAGTGCCAGATGTATGATGAGAACTATTGATCAAGTACTATCCTTAGTTTGAGTTTTTGATTAAACTATTTGCCTTATATTCTTCTTCCATGAAGATATTCTTTTAGGAAATACAAAAGAAGTGCATTCCTAACATATTTTACTGTCTCATGAGCCTAAAGTTGATTCAAAGCCTGTTTTATAAGAATTTTTTTGGCTGTTCAGCACTGGACATTTGTTCTTGATGAAGGATAAATGATGAGTTAACTATTGGTCCAGTTTTATCCTCCGATTTTGAGTTTTTCAATTGAAGTATTTAACTTGCACTCTTCTTTCATTGGGATGTTCTTCAAGAAAATAGAAGAGGAGGTGCATTCTTAACACATTATACTGTTTCATGAACCTAAAGTTGCTCAAAAACAGCCCGACTATAAACTGTACATGCTTTATGTCACATTGGGTTTTATGTCAATTAGTCATTATGAACTTATTTTGTCTCAAATATTCGTTTCAAATACCTGTGGTTTAGAAGAGGACAATGTTAAGAATCCTACTAATGATTCTTTTAATCTTTTGCAGGCCACAACATCTATAAGCTCATTGCAGGTTAGTCCTTATGCACCCATCTGGCCACCTGTTTTAATTTTGCACGGAATTCTTGACAAAGGTCTTAAAGTTGTGCAACCATCTTGATCTACTTGTGTAAAAAAAATCTTATGCATTTATTTGTTTTTGAAAGAAAGAAAAATGCCATTCAAGCTCTTTCCCTCTGAACATGGCAAAGATTGTTGCAATTTCTGTTCCTCTGAAAGAATAGCATACCGTGAAAACCAGAAACACTCTGTTCTAATTACTAGTTCTCTTGTTCTCCAGGCTTGGCTGCTGCTCTGCTAGTCATTCTTACGGTGGTAGCACTCATATTCGTTTACGTCTCTAAAAAAGCTGACAGGGAAAGAGCACTGCGAGTTAAAGTTGAGATGTTTCTTGCATCATACAAGACCACAAAACCTACTCGATTTACTTATCCAGGAATCAAGAAGATCACGAAACGTTTTAAGTACAAATTAGGCCAAGGCGGTTTTGGGAGTGTCTACAAAGGAGAGCTGCCTAATGGAATTCCTGTGGCAGTGAAGATGCTTGAGGGATCTAAAGGTGAGGGGGTTGACTTCATAAATGAGGTTGGCACCATTGGAAGGATACACCATGTCAATGTAGTGCGTCTCCTCGGCTTTTGCTCCGAAGGCACGAGGCGTGCACTTGTTTATGAGTTCATGCCAAATGAGTCTTTGAAGAAGTACATATTCTCCAGAGATCCTGACGGAAACCGCCAATTCAGAATGGAGAAACTGCTTGAAATTGCAATCGGGATAGCACGGGGTGTTGAGTATTTGCACCAAGGATGTGATCAGCGAATTCTCCATTTTGACATCAAGCCTCATAATATTTTGCTGGACTATGAATTCAACCCGAAGATTTCTGATTTCGGTCTAGCAAAGTTATGTTCAAGGGATCAAAGCATTGTCACCATGACTGCAGTAAGGGGCACCAGGGGCTACATCGCACCAGAAATCTACTCCCGAAACTTTGGAACAGTTTCTTACAAATCAGATGTTTACAGTTTTGGAATGCTGCTTTTGGAAATGGTGGGTGGCAGGAAGAACATCGATCCTTTAGCCGAGAATCTGGATGAGATTTACTTCCCCGAGTGGATCTATGAGCAGCTGATCGGCGGTGAAAGTTTTCGATTAGCAATAGAGATGATGAGCAATGAAGAAGAAACTGTGAGGAAACTTGTGATTGTGGCTCTGTGGTGCATTCAATGGAGTCCAATAGATAGGCCAACAATGTCAAGAGTTGTGCAGATGCTCATTGGGACCTTGGAGTTGGAGGTACCCCCCAGACCTTTTGTTTCAACCTCCTCTGATCAAGAAAATGGTACACCTTTAATTGAAGTATAATCCCGACATTATGCCTTCATATGCTCTCTATAAACCATAAATGATTTGTATTCATATAATTTGTATTTTGTGATGGATGTCATCAACACTTAGTGTTATCTTCTCCTATTGCAAGTTCATCAATGTGTTTGTAAGACCCCAGTCTGTTTTTCATGATGTTTCTGATTTTGTAACATGTTCCTTGTTACAAGGTTTAATACAGTGAAAATAATAACAAGGACATGCTGCTTATGTTTCTGATTTTGAGGTATGTAGTGTTATTATTTATTTATTTTGTGACCCCACGAGGGAAGTCAAGGACGGGTGCAGGCGTGACAACTCAATCGCGGGTTAGTTCACAAGAGAACAGCACTCCACCTGACCCTCATCTTACAAGAGTGGAAGTTTAATCACTGATTAGTCCACGGGAGAACACACTCTTTAACAAGAGAATCAGATACCAATAGGTTTGGGTGCCATTGATAGGTATGTAGTGTTATAGATGGGTCAAAACGAACAATTCCTCACATGGATTGGACCGGTCAAATGTAACAGTATCATAGCATTATAACAGATGTAACTTGCATTCAAATAGATGAATTTATGGCTTTAAATACAAATATACAATGTTAGCTTTGTACCATCAAATCAAATACTAAAATCCACCCTTCTTCACTTAAAACAAACAATTACAATAACTTTTTAAGAAACAAGACATCAACAAATTTCTTTCCCAACAAACAAAATACATACTCTTGAAAGCAGTAGTACCAAGTTTACAATGTTCAACAACAACCTGCTGGAGGAGGTTTTATGATTGGTGCGAAATTTTTTCCTCCAACTGGAGAAGGTGGTTTAATCCATGGCCTTCTTCCAAGTCTCCTCCCTCCTTTCCCTTCTACAATCTCTGTAATCACAAAATAAAAACATTAAAAATTATTGTATATTTAATATATATATATGAAGGAAAAAAATACAAAATTAGAAGAGTATGTATGTCACTGTTACCTCCATGACTAACTTGAAACTGGATGAATAGTGAGGAAAGGATGACAAGCATAATGAAGAATGAGCCTATGAAGGAACAAGAGAGCTTTGTTTTCTCCATTCTCATGATCTCACTCAGTGTTTTCAGTTTCCAGCTATATGTAGATATATATATATTAGTCATGGCGCCGCCTCGTTTTGGACTGAAACGCGCTTTTTATATTTTTTATTTTTGTTTTCCGTTTTTTAGATTATCTTTGAAGTCTGTCAAAGAAGACCAGTGACAAACCTTGAGGTGACTTTGGTTTCTGTCCCCAACCCCCACCAACTCCGGCCTACCTTGCTTGACTGGTTTAATTCACCAAACAATTGGGCCTCACATGCAATTATTATTATTATTTTTAAAATAAATAAATAAATTATATTTTATTTAATTATGATAATAGGTTCCATTACATTACCTCTAACAACAAGCAATCCGCTCTTTTTTTCCGCCTTAGTCTTGATTTGGTTTTTCGTGGAACACATGCAATTATTTAGGTTTAATTATCAAAATGGTCCCTCTACTTTTCTCTCTCTTTTCTTTTAGTCTCTGCTTTTCAGATTGTCCCTTTTTAGTCCCTCTACTATTTAGTTTGGGTAAAGTAAGTCCCTCTACTATTTATATTGGGTAAAATAAATCCCTCTACTATTTAAATTGGGTAAAGTAAGTCCCTCTATTTTTAATCCCTTTTACACACGACAGCCCAATCTAAATAGTAGAGGGACTAAAATGGTACAAAATGAAAAGCAGGGACTAAAAGGGAAGAGAGAGAAAAGTAGAGGGACCATTCCGATAATTATACTATTTATTATTTATAGATAAATATACTTACAACATGAGATTATAAATGATTTTGTTTTCGGTGGTGACACTCCGGACCTAGCACGGTTTGGTTGCTACAGTAACTGAGTCTGCTGTCGATCAAGACGCACCTTCGTTTGTCTACAACATGAGATTATAAATGGGTTCGCTATGTTTTACGTGGTGCCACTCCAAACTTGGCAAGCTTGGCACGGTTTGATTACTACAGTAGGTAACGTTTTCTCTAATAGTAACTATGAAGAAGCAGGAGGTTGACAAGTCAACAGGCCACGTGGATGAATCAACGGCGAATTGAGCCTATGAGGAGTATGTTAATGTTATGTCATGAAGCAGGGGATATAAGAGGAAATAAAAAAGGGAAAAAGAAAGGCATGAAGAAACTGGACGTATTAACCTAGCTGAAGAGTTAGGAGTGCTGGTGGTTGATCGGAATACAGTCCCTGGAGGGAGTATTCTTATCTACTTCTTTTGTTATAAGTCTGTTGTTGAGTTTGGAGTTTGTTATTATCTTTTCTGAGCTTTATCATTTTTGAGTTGTTTGGTTTCTTATATTTCAAATTACAGTGTAAGTGTAATAATATGTAATTAAAATTACTGTATTTTAATTTATATCAAGATTGTTTGGTTTCTTGTAAATAAAAATGATGTATTTAATTTTCCACTGTTTAGTTTAATGTAAGTTCATCCAATAAAGTGGTGAGGTTATCCCTATTATCTATTTTTTTATATTTAATATTTTTAATATATATTGGTAAATGTAGGGCTTTTCTGCAAAAGTCACTTGGATTTTGGAAATTTTCAGTAAAAAATAACACAAAGTTATGTAATTTTGCAACTCTTATAATAATTTTGATAAATTGAAATGGTTTTTTGCATAATGATATCAATTTTAGAAAGTCTGCACATACACCCTCCAAAAAAATAAATATTATTTTTTTTGGGTTCTTTTGCAAAAAAATTACAAAATTTGGTAATTTTACAAAAAGGCCCCTATAATAATTGGTTAATTGAGGGTTTATTTTAACCATATGCTTTTACTGTCATTTCAACTCACGGCCAATTTGGTCGTAAGTTGAAAAGCAACAAAAGTGGCTTGGGATGTAAAACAAGTTACATGTAAGTGAACTTTTTATAATAAACCAAATACCCAAAAGAAAAATTTACCTGTAAAACAAGTTACTTCACAAACTACTTACAGGTAACCAAACAGCCCCTTTGTTGCATTTCTCTGGTGGATGTTCTATATGCTTGACAGTAATTTCTGTAATTACTAGAGAAATGTTTGCTTGGTTGTATTAATGGAATAGAACCAGTTGATTACCCTCTTGAAATTGATCCGAAACCATCTTGGATTTATATATACGAATCATTACACAGTAACTAGGTTGTGATGTCAAGACCCACCTTCTTGTGTCGAGCTGAGTCGAGGGGAGAGCACCACTGCACCAGTGTGGCATGACACGGGTTGGCATGACCTATAACTCGTTGTGCTCATTAAGTTTTTTGAAAAAAAATATTTTAATAATATTTTTTAATAATTTTATTTCAGGGGATGGTGGGACGGCACAACAATGCCTACTCAGGTTGTGTCTTGTGCTAGATCAAACCTCGATATTATATTGTGGCCAACCCTACATGACCATGCTCTAGGTCAAAGTTAATTGGTGTCTGAATGCATAAAACAACAACAACAACAACAACCACCACCACCAAGCCTTAATCCCAATACTAGATGAGGGCGGCTATATGGATTATCTATCTCCATATGGACCATATCCCTCTGTCAAAAGAAAGATTCAGCTCGATATCTAATATAAGTAGGTCTTTAGACACTATCTCTCCCCACATAATATTAGGCATACTTCTATCTTTCTTCTTACATTCTATTACTAAACTATCACAGTTTCGAATTGTGGCACCTGAGGGTCTACGACGCATGTATCCAAACCATCATAAATGCTCTTATGTTATTTTACCTTCAATTGGTGCAACATGCACCTTTGGTCGAATGTGTTCATTTCTAATCTTGTCCAGTCTTGTATGATCACTCATCCACCTTAACATCCTCATTTCTGCCATATTCATCATATGAATATGTTGAACTTTAGTTGCTCAACACTCACTCTCGTATAGCATGGTTGGTCCAATGTTCTGTAGAACTTTTCCTTCACTTTGTTAGACAACTTTTTATCACATAACACATCTGTGACACTTCTCCATTTCAGTTATCTTGTTTGTATTCAATGGATTACATCTTTATCTATCATTCTATCACCCAGAAAAATGAAACCTAGGTACTTAAAATGATTACACTTAGGTACTACCACCCCACTTACTATTAACTCCATCTCTAGTCGCATCAACTAGAACAATATTATCTGTTAACAACATATACCATGGAATAACATCTTGGGTACAACTAGTTAACTCATCCATTATTAAAGTAAACAAGTATGGGCTCAACGCCGATCCCTAATATAGACCCATTATTATAGGAAACTCCTCCGTATCTCTTCCCAATGTTCTCACACTCGTAATTTCTCCTTCGCACATATCCTTAATAATATTTATATATTTAACATGAATGCTTTTCTTCTCCAATACCCACCAAAGAACTTGTCTCAGTACTATGTCATATGATTTTTCTAGGTCAATGAAAACCATATGGAGATCCTTTTTCTTCTCTCTGTAGATCTCCATCAAATGCCTTAACAAAAAAGAAAAAAATGGCTTATGTTGTAGATCTACATAGTATAAAATCAAATTGGTTCTTTGACATCCTCATAATATCCCTGAGTCGATGCTCTATTACCTTTTCCTAGAGTTTCATCGTGTTGCTCATTAACTTAATGCTACAGTAGTTGGTGCAATTTTGAATATCTCCTTTATTCTTATATATAGGAACCAAAATACTCTTTTTCCAATCGTTTGACATCTTTCTCCCTCGTAGGATAGAGTTAAAAAGTTTGGTTAACTATGATAACCCTTTCTCAAAGACGCTTCTGAACTTCAATTGGGATACCATTTGGGTCTCAGGTTTTCCCACCCTTCATTTTTTTCAGTGTCTCCTTGACCTTATCAGGCTTGATTCTACGTGTGTAGCTCAGATTCTTCTCTATTGTTGATGCATAAAGATTTGTAAAGTTATTCTCATGACTTGCATTTAATAAATGATCAAAGTAGCTTCTCTATCTTTCCTTGATTTCCTTATCTCTTGTTAAGACTCAATCTTAATGCACTTAACTTGGTTTAGGTACTTTCTTTTTTTTTTATCTCTTAGTCGTGCTATCTTGTATAATTCTTTTTCCCCTTTCGCATTCCTAACTTTTGGTATAAATCGGCTAAATATTTATCTCGGGCCTCACTTACCGCTTTCTTAGCCTCTTTTTTTTGCTCTCTTATATTTTTTAATGGCTTCCCTATTCTTAACTGTGGGTAACTTCATATACCAATACATTTTCTCTTTAATAGCCTTTTTTACCTTCTTAGTACACCACCATGATTCCTATGGTCGAGGTCCTAGTCCATTAGAGACCTGTAGGACCTCGCTCCCTACATTCTTAATACAATCCATCATCTCCTTCCATAAGGTGGTTTTGTTAGGACTAATGGCACTCACATCTCCATATTAGTGTGATATTGTCCACTCGGGCCTAAGCCCAAGTAGTTTTGTTTTTGGATTCAACCCAAAAGGCTCGCTCTTCTCTTAAGAGTCGACATGGGACTATGTTTGCACACCCAACAATTCCCCCCTCAAACAAAGGACCATATAATCAACCCCCCTCGGTCGACACACCGTGAACTTTCTTGTTCACCTTGCTCCATCGACGCCCTTGGACATCACTGCGTTGGAGCACCTCCTTACGTGGAATACCAGGGCCGTTACCACCGATGGAACGCATCGAACTGTCATAGTGAAACACCCATTCACCCAGCTCCATCGAGGTAGCAACACTCTTGAGAGCCAACTCATATTAGGTCAGAGGTTGTTTTTAGCTTACTTGATAGAATTCTGGGAACGATCAACCGTCGATATCAAGGGCTCCATTTCTTCTTTTCTTTCTTGGTCAAATACCCAATTTAGTCTCTCTATTATTACGATTTGTCCCTTTGGGTCCCTCTAACATAAAACATGCCTTTTTGGTCCCTTTAATTTTACGTTTGTGTCTTTTAAATCTTTCCACAAGCCTTTTTGGTCCCTTTATTTATGTTTTTCAGGCCTTTTTGGTCCCTATAAACTTCGAAGGGAGGGATTTAAAAGGCACAAACGTAAAATTAAAGGGACCAAAAAGGCACGTTTTATATTAGAGGGACCCAAAGGGATAAATCGTAATAATAGAGGGACTAAATTGGGTATTTGACCTTTCTTTCTTTGTTTGGCACCAGGGATCACCTATCCACATGACTGGAAAACCCCGCTTTGATACCACTTGTTAGGTTCTGTGGGCACCACACATTTTATACTAGTAGTCATATTGTCCGCTTTGGGCCCAAGCCCTCACAGTTTTGTTATTGGGCTTAACCCAAAAGGCCTCACTACAAAGAAGATGGGTCAAGTTGGCGGTGGGCGCAAAGAAGCCCTAAGATGGGCCCAGACTCCATCACAAGGATATTGTCCACTTAGACCAAGTTGCCAAGCCCAAATTGTTTTGTCCCCGAGGCCCAATGCCCCAAAAGGCCTTACTATTAATGGAGTGTGTCCCATCTATATCTACCCACCTTCACTCTTCTCTCAACAGTTGATGTGAGACTATGTTTACATACCCAACATTTGCATCAGCTTCCATGTCTCTGACTCTCTTCCCCCTGCATGTATTAGTAAAATGTAATCAAATTCTAAGGTCTTGCATACACAATCGAGCCCATCCCTACACATGTTACCGATCTGCTAACATTCCAACTGAGTTCGGGTTGTGACAAATATACAATATTAGCTTTGTACCATCATCAAACACTAAAACCCACCCCTTCTTCAACTAAAAATTGATAATTACAATAACGTTTTAAGAAACAAGACATCAACAAATTTCTTGAAAGCAGCACCACGTTTACAATATTCAACAACAACCAGGAGGGTCTATGATCGGTGAGGTTTGCTTTCCTCCAACTGGAGAAGGTGGTTTAATCCCGGGCCTTCCTCCAAGTTTCCTTCCTCCTTTCCCTTCTACAATAATCTCTATAATTAATCACAAAATAAAAACATTACAAATTGATTGTATATATATACATAATATATATGAAGAAAACAAATACAATATTATTGAAGAGTATGTATATTGCTGTTACCTCCATGAGCAACTTGAAACTGGATGAAAAGAGAGGAAAGGATGAAAAGCATTATGAAGAAAGAGAGCTTTGTTTTCTCCATTCTCATGATCTCACTCGGTGTTTTCAGTTTCTAGCCAATATATATCTATTAGTTATGGCGCCGCCACGTTTTGGACTGAAACACGCGTTTTCTATTTTTCATTTTTTGCTTTCATTTTTGTTTTCCCTTTTTTGAGATTTTCTTTAAGTCTCTCAAGAACCAGTCACAGTGACAAAACTTGAGGTGACTTTGGTTTTAATTCCCTAACCACCCCGGCCTAACTTGCTTGACTAGTTTAATTCGGCCACAAACAATTATTTATAGATAAATATACAACATGAGATTATAAAAATTCACTGATTATCACAACAATTTACGTTGTCTCACCACATCTCAAGACTTTTTTTTATGGATGCTTCAAGATGTGCCGTCCACACATCTCGAGACATATTTTGCGATTGTGATAATAAGTGAGTTTTGTTTCATGGGTGATCCAGTGGAATCAAAACCACTAGACCATTTCTCGTGTTTTAAGCGGTGCCACTCTCGATCTAACACGTTGGCACGGTCTGATTACTACAGTAACTGAGTCATGATATCAAGAATCATTCTTCTGTGTTGAGGACCATGACATGACCTATAACTCGCTGTGCTCATTAGGCTTTTTACAAAATACTTTAATAATAACTTTTAATAATTTAAAAAATTTTATTGGATGTGGCGGGCCGGCCCAACAATGCCCATCCGGGTGGTTTGCGGCTTGTGCCTGTATCAAACCTCGAAACTACCTTCCGGGTCAACCCTACACGACTAGTGCTAGATCAAAGGTAAGTGAAAATTGAAAAAGTGATAAAAATTAGATATTGGTTTTGAGAAATAACCAGTAAATGCTAGCTATTGATACGATTTTGTTTTTTACATGAAAACTTATGAATGTGTATACACAATAGATCTCCATATTATGAGCAAATTATTTAACAGTCCCTAAAACAGTAATCAGGTCCCTATCTATCCCATTATTTACTACACCCCCACCCACAAATACCCCAGAGATCAATAGGGATAATGGCACTGTTTCAGGCACTAAAAGTTCATTATCCACCAGACTATTTATAAACATAATAAAATTTATAATATTATTTTTTAATAATAAAATATTAAAAATAAAACCCTTTTTATATCTATGTATATAACTTTTCCTAAATTTTAGGCTTGTTCAATTTTTAATATAACTTTTTATATGAGGAAATTAATTATAGGTCCCTGCACTATTCACTCAAAAAGAAAACCCTTTTTATATCTATGTGTGTGTACAATACTTGAACATTGGTATCATCCAATTATACTACCCCAGGTCTTTATTCAATTTAGAAAAACACTTGTGTAAGCTTTTGTAAGAAACAAGACACCTAATAAATTACTCCACACCAAACTGATACATAACACGGTTTTTTTATATATAATATATTTTTTTTGGAGATTTTATTTGAAATTTGGAGATGTTTAATTGGAATAAGTTCGGTGAATTCCAACAATTCCAACCAAATATTATTTTGGAATAACATAATTTATTTACATAATTTGGTTGATTAAATAAATATAATAACTATTTTTTTATTAATAAATATTGTTATGGGGTAAAAATATTAAAGCATATGTGGCATGATCATAAGGGTCTGGATGAAGACTCAATTGTCATCTAACCGCCTGGTCATTTGACAGTAGAGATCAACTCTCCAGAAGACCCCAAAAGGTTTCGACAAGCTGGTTGGTATCAAACTGCCTCCAGTATGGCACCTAGTTGTATCTGAGCTGGCGCCTTGCAGGCATCTGACTGAATCCTAGCTGGCTAACAACCTCAACACACTATATAAAAAGGACCTCAGCTCACAATGAGGGCATATGATCTAGAGTCTAAGTATCTGGTACACTACTCTAATTCTACTGAGACTAATCCCTGACTAGTGCTTCACTCTCACTTGGAATCCTCTCGTCTTTCTCCAATTTTCTCTCACTCTCCTCCTTGCTCTCCCCTTCATTGGAGCCTGGATGACTTAAGCATCAGAGGCTACCCCGGGGTATGAGCGCCTGATCCTCCTCTCTCTGCAGATCACTCTTCCGACGAGGTGCAATCCTTGGATGTCCGATCTTCGAGGCAAAAGCCAATCATTCCCTCCAAATCACTGAAGTTTCTCAATCTCTACTTATTTTTCTCATCTGTTGATCTAGATTTGTTCTGATCCCTAGGAGGAACAAATCTCATCATCAATAGTTTGGCTTCGTCAATAGGAAAGATTAATCAAGAAGTTGTGAAGCTTTCGGTGATGGTGAGAAGCAAGAAAAGTCAACTAGATGACAACACCACAGAATGCATCACCGCCCAAGAAGCTGAGGGTATTCACTGGACCAATCCACGGTCCTCGAGGGAGACGCCCCCGACTCAAGGAACTGAGCCCTTGAGGAGAGAATGGAAGCGCTCACCTGGGCCCTCCAAATGGAGGAGAAATAGATATATCAGCTAAAGCCCCTGCCAAGAGATATCATGATAGACTCATTAGACGTCGTAAGAGGTTCCGCTACACGTACATCGTAACCTAAGAGCAAGACACGTGCCAAGAGAGAAGCAGAGGCCATGTCATCCGCAGGGAGCTCGAGGTCACGTTAACCTCATCCTTAGTCCGAGGAGTCACGTAGACCTCGGTACAAGGTCGTATTTCGAGAGACATGGGAACCCCCAGGGTACATCCTTTGTACTATCTCTCCATTTATTCTGGAGATTCTAGAGACACGGCTTCTTGCCGGATTCAGGATGCCATCCATTGAATCATACAATAGCACCTCAGATCCGGTCGATCATATGGAGTGCTTCAAGGTAGTGATGCTACTCCATGGAGCCCGATGTGGCATCATGTGCAGAGTTTTCCCTGCCACTTTGTGAGATGCAACGCAGATGTCGTTCACCAGTCTGTACCCAGAGTTTGTCTCATCATTCAAAGAGCCGAGCGAGCTCTTCATCAAATATTTCATCAGTAGAAAAAAGTAGAGGAAGACCTCAGCTATGCTATTGAGAATTAAGCAACATGAAAGAGAGAGCTTTCGTGCTTATATCCATTGTTTCAACATGGAAACGTTGGAAGTATCTGACCTTAACTAGGCCTTTGTTGCAGTTGTATTAATGGAAGAACTGTGTCGATCTCTCATTTAGTTCTCTTTGTTCAAGAAGCAACCAAGAGATATGGCCAATCTCCTCTCTAGAGTTGAGAAGTACATCAACGCCAAGGAGATCCAAGCTGTCAGACGAGAAGAGGTTAGGTAAGACAAGCCAAAGAGAGAGCACAATTCGAACCAAGAACCTCAGAAGTAATTGAAGCAATCGAGGTTCCAACCTCCTATGGTTCGTAGAAAAAAACCGGCTCGGTTCCGCAATTATACCCTCTCAACGCCAACAGGTTTGACATCCTCATACAAAATCAAAACAAGATCGTCAAATGGCCAACCAAGACAAAGCAAACTGGGGTCAGAAGGACCCAAAGAAGTATTGCAGGTTCCATGTTAATGGGGGCCACGACACATAGGAATACATACTACGGAATAATGAGATAGAGGACTTGATACAACATAGTTACCTCTCTCAGTATTTATGACACGACATGTAAAAGGAGTATCCGTCGTCCCATAAGAAGAGTCAACCTCTGCAGGGATTGTACATTATATCGTTGGAGGACCGTCCAACGGGGGTAACAACAACTCAACCTGGAAGAATCATGCTAGGATGCTGACATGAGGAGAACACTCAAGGAAGAAACAATGCGTTGAGCTGCCGAATTTGTTCTCAGAAGACTACCTTGAGGGGGTCCACCATCCACATGATGATGCGTTGGTGGTTATGGTGAAAATTGCTAACTACGAACTCGGAAGAGTTCTCATAGACAATGGGAACTCAACCAACGTCATCTTTTGAGATGCCTACGAGAAGATGGGCCTCGGGCCCGAGTTGTTGAAGCTAGTGAGGTCGTTGTTAGTCAACTTCACTAGGGGGCAATATAACCAAAGGTAATGGTCACCCTTCCCGTCTGATGAATTTTCAAATTCAAATTTCACCGTTTTGCCCGCTAGATCGCCGTTTAGATATTTTTAGCTAATTTTAGTAATAAATCGTTTGTCAAATTAGGAAGTGATTTGAACATGATTTGGTCCATATTTGTGGATAATTAGTTATCTTATTTAGAACTTTTCTTCTTTATAATTTTCATTTTGAATAATTTTGGATTTTTTGCTATTTTTGGTAAAATACCGAATAAGTAAGTTTTAGGCTATTTAGTCCGGCTTGTGGATTAGCTTTGGTTTTTGGTTTTTGATTAATGAAATTTATTTGAATTTCAGAGATATTTCTCTGGTTCTCTTTGGTTCTTTGTTTGTTCTTCCTTGCGATCCTTGGTTTCAGCTAGCCTGCGGGATAATCACTATCCCGCCCGGCGTTACATGTGATAACTAGCATTTATATCCAGATTCATGATGAGATGTGACTAGTATACATTGTTGAATTATGCATACAAATCTAGCATACATCCGCTTATCTATATGGTACAACTTTCAGAAATATGTATTTTAAGTATGCTAACCCATGTGGTGACAGTTTCTCTCACTAGGCTTTTTAAGCTCACCACTCCCCCTTGATAGATTTCAGGTACAACCCCAGATTGAGCTTCTAGACTCTGAGGAGAGGTTGACAACAGATCATACACTAGGTTGGGATTGTAGAAGGCTCTAAGCAATGTTGTAGAGGAAGTCTTGAGTATAAGTATATGAGCATGAATTTTGAGTATGACTTGTGAGTATTAAGTCATGAGTATGTATACTATTATGAGTTGATTTTCATGTTGTGTATATTTATACACCTTGATATTAATGTTGAGGATAAGGTCATGTTCTCCTTTGATGTATACATCTATGTTTTGAGATTGTGTTATAAATACATATAGTTGAGGATGTATATAATTAGGATAAGTACAGGAAAGACAACCGTGTCATGGATATGGTGTGACACACTCGTCCATATGTAGGTCAACTGCATAATATGACAGGTGCCACACTCCATGTTAGCAGTACCCTGGAAGAAGTGGTCGAAGAGTTAAAGCATGTCTTCCCTTATAATATTCCACCCTTATTGATAGAAGGTCATAGGGAAGCCATCTGTCCCTAGGGCTTTTTCAGTACCTAACTCATTGACTAACCTTTTAATTTCACCTTCCCCAAATGGTTCGTCCAGGAGGGCAAGGCCCACCCTCTTTTTTTTGTATGAATAGTCGATCTCGGGAGATTTGGTACCTCATCTCCCGTTCTTTATACCAAAGAGATTATTGAAGTGGTTGGTTATGCCTCTGTGATTTGTGCTGGAACTAGTTAATCCAGTTGACGTTACGCTTTTGACTTGCAATAACATGAAAGAATTTTGTATTTCGATCATCTTATTGCAGCCAATTGATAAATTTTATTCATAAATATTTATTTAAATTAATATTATTTGTGTTAAATTTTTTATTAATAAAATAAATATTTTCTATAAAACAAATTTAATTTGAAAAGAAAATCAAATTCAAAATGGGTGTTTATTTAAACTGATTTTTTGTTGGTAAATTAAATGATTTTTTTTTTTTTTTTGTCATTTGGACAAATCTCTATAGAAGTACTTACGGGAGCATTTTTGCCCTAACAAAATATGAACATTGTGTTTTTTCAACTATAGTAGTACTTATCTCACAAGCATCTACGTAAAGTCATATTCTGAGCCATGTCAGCATGGCCTAGCATGGCTCGTAATGAACAATAATCGAGATGTGCGAAGCATGACCCAGATTCATGCCTGTGCTGGGCCAAATTGCGATGATCCGTTACAAGCTAACACAACAGCTGCCATGTGGCAACTATTTAAAAAAAATAAAAAAGGTGCCCTTATCTGTCAGCTTTCAACGCCTTCTGAATTTCATCCTCCATTGTTGGATGACCATGTGATTATTTTGATAATTGAGTTCTTATTTTCCCTGTAACATTATATAATTGATGTTTTTGAACATTATAAAAGTTAAATATTTGACTTATACATACCAATACCATGAATACTTATCTATCCCTTTTTCTCTTCAACTCCCCAATTTAGTATAAAAAAAAATTCCTTCCTCTCTTCATCTATTTTGTTTTTATTACTATATTTTCCATCCTATTAACATTCTTAATTTTATTTATTAATACCATTTAGAGGGATCCAAGCCAGTTGTTATCTTTTTAAAAAAAAAAGAAATTCTAAATAATAATTTTACTTTATATAAATTAAATAAAGGAAAAATTATCTATAGGTCTCTTGTACTATTTGGCACTGTTTTTCACCCAAAACACATACACCCAAAATACTATTACACTATACCTCTACATACACCCCCAAGGACCCATGGTAAAAGGGAAACAATGTTAGAGACTTTTTATTACTTATCAGTTAAATAAATGATTATATTATTTCTCCACGTCTCTTGTTGTTGACTTTTGACCTTCCTCTATTAATGGAGTTTGGAGCTCGGAGACGTCTCTTCTCCTCTTTTCCTCTGTTCATTCATCGGAAACCAAAGTTGGCTATTAATGCCAATTCCCAGTTCTTCTCTTCCTTCTCTTTGCCGCCATCGGTGCAGCTGCCGACACAGCGGAGGAGGCGAGGTTCTTCAAAGACTGCCCGTGATCGGCGAAGTGCGGCGACCTCGAGGTTCGGTTCCCTCTCCGGCTGAACACCAGTCCGTCTCACTGCGGGCTTCAAGGCCTCGTCCTCTCGTGCTCTGCTGAGCAAGCCTTGGTTACCCTCCGCCATGCTCGTTCCTTCAAGGTCTCCTCCATTGATTATGACTATCAATTGATCACCATCGACACCGATAGCGTCTGGCCTCTATGCCCGTTGAGAAACCTGAGCACCACCCAGATCTATGATGAGTACATCGCGCTTCAAGGGCATCGTGTCGGCCTCATCAACTGCTCTAAAGAATTCTAACATTAAGGTCGGAGACAAGATTCTTCCCTTTTTCTGAACTCTCATAAAAGCCCTCAGGGTCGAATGGACTAAGGAGTATGAGCGAGCTTTCTAATAATTGAAGCAATATTTGAGCTCTTCGTCACTGTTAACATAGCCGATATATAGAGACAAGCTCTATGCATATCTGGCCTCCTCTGATCATGTCGTCCGCTCAATTCTCTTGAAGAAATAGGAAGGAAACTAGAAGCCTGTCTATTACATCATCAAGGTCCTTATTGACCCAAAGTGCAGATACCTTCTATTGGAGAAGCTGGCATATGCTCTGATTAATTCAGCTCACCGATTAAGACCCTCTTTTCAGACTCATCAAATCATTGTCCTTACTAACCAACCACTGAAGCAACCCCTGTAGCCCCTTGAGATGTTAGGATAGCTGCTTAAATGGGTAATCATACTCAGTGAGTTTGCTATTGTGGAGCTCTCCCAAGTCTAAGGAGAAAGCTAGTCAGTCTTCACACCTGACCCCTGGATTTTATATGTGGCCGACAACCGGAAATGGCTCTAAAGCAGACGTAATTCTAAAGTCTCAAAAAGGATGGAAGACATCTGCTAGCCTCAAGTTTGACTTCAGGACGACAAATAATGAGGCAAAGTATGAAGCACTAATTGTTGGAATGCAGCTTGGTCTTAACCCTAGAGTTCAAAGTCTACATGCATATATTAAGTCTCAATTAATTTTAACATAAATGAGCGAGGGCTTCAAGACCAGAGATGAGAACATGCCCAAGTACAAGACAGTTAGCTGACAATTAAATTAATCTTCATCCGAGCTCTTATGACCATATCAAGTGTACTTTCATATTTTCACCCTAAATACATAATCTTGAAAGTAGTACCATGTTTATAGATATTCAATAACAACCTGTTGGAGGAGTATTTCATAAGGAAAGTTGGTAACTCATTTCCTCTCACAAAGAAAGGTGAAGGGCTCGAATCACACCTATGGCGTATTTCTAGTTGCCTGTCTACATGCATAATAAGAAGCACAACCTCTTCGAGGATTTGCTAGAGGATTTGCTAGAGGAGGGTTTATGTTTGGTATCTGGGATTGATGGCCGCCTTCAAGTGGAGAAGGTGGTGCAATCGATTGCCTTCCTCCAAGTCTCCTTCCTCCTTTTCTTTCTACAATCTCTTTAATCACAAAATAAAAACATTAACGATTGTATATAATATTCATATGAAGAAAAAAAAATACAATAGTAGAAGAGTATGTATGTATGTTACTTGTTAGTGCAAATGAGTTTGATTGGCAATATTTGACACACGTCCACTTGGTCAACAATGAGATGTTCAAACTTGGATGTTACAAATCAAGATTGAGATTCTTCATGCATAGAAATGAGCTGATTGGTGAATTGATTTGGCAAGATATCAGTGAGTGATGAGGTGATGGTTTGAAGCCAAATCAAGGGATAATTGGAGACCATATTTGGATGATTGAGGAACAAATATGGTGCTGACTAATGAGGCATATTTGGATTGTCAAAATTGTGATTGAGGAAATCCAGTTTTGGGGATGACGTTGACAATCTCGTGCCAATGGAGAGGTGCGACATTATTGGGCGGAGTACGTGATGGAGAGGTGGATTGGCTAGTTGCGGTGGTCGGGGACAGGTGGATCCGACGTAGTAGACCCGGAACTGAACCAGGAAGGTTGGAGGTGTGTCGAGGTCGAAGAGCAACGGATGCTGTAGCTTCTGTCAGTGCTTCAGCAGGGCCATGTTGCAACTCAGGTTACAACTAAAGTTACAACAACCAGAATTGGAAGGAGTCCAATTTAATAGCTGCGGAGATTCTGGCGATGCTAAAAGAGGAAGGCGACATCTTAGGAAGGTCGTGCATCTACTGAAGACCCTGCTGGAGATTGACGGCGTGAGTGGAGAGAAAAACCTTGAGGGAAAGGTTGGAGAAAGGTCGGCAATCTTGAGGGGAAAGGGTGCTGATGTTTGTTGAGTGTGTATGAGTGTAATTTGTTTGTACACATTTTGTTTCACCCTCTTTTAGTGGATTTTTCATCTCCGGGCATGGCCCCCCAGACGTAGGCATTGTTGGCCGAACCGGGTTACCAACTCCTGTGTCCCCTTTCATGTGTGTTTGGTTGTTTGCATATGTGTGAATGTTCTTGTTATTCTCTTCTCAACATTCTGTGAGCAGTGAGTTGCAATCTGTGTTGTAACACAAGTTACGACAGGCGGACAACCGAACCCGACGGAACTCACAATTGGTATCAGAACCAGTCGCCGAAGTACACCTTGGTTTCAAGGTCGGTGAAGTCCTGGAAGGAGTTCTGTCAATGGCCGGAAAGGAAGGAGTCTCCAACTGCTATCCACCACTCTTAAATGAACCAAACTATGCATATTGGAAGGTGCACATGAAGACATACATCAAATCTATAGATGAAAGTGTTTGGGCTATTATTGAAGATGGATGGATACCCCCAACATGTCATGATGCTGAGAACAACAAAGTCGAGAAGAAGAAAAGCAGTTGGACCCAAGAAGAACTAAACAATGCCAACGCAAATGGAAAAGCCCTAAATGCAATCTTCGGTGGAGTCGATGAAGCACAGTTCAAGTACATTGCAATATGCGACTCGGCCAAGGAAGCATGGGACACACTCCAAAGAATAGATGAAGGGACAGACCTGGTACGCTCTTCAAAACTACAAATGTTAACCTCTAAATTTGAACATCTCAGGATGGAGGAAGAGGAGACCATCTGCAGCTTCAATGGCAAATTAATGGACATTGCAAATCAGGGTTTCCACCTTGGGAAGAAATATTCTGATGAGGAGCTAGTCCGAAAAACCCTGCGGTCACTACCTAGGAGATTTGAAGCAAAGGTGACTGCAATTGAAGAGGCTCGAGACATCCATGCCCTGAGATTGGATGAACTAATGGGATCACTACAAGCCTTTGAAATGAACCTGAATCTTGACAGAAGGAAAGAGATAACTCTCAGTGTAGAGGCAAAGAAGGTGACACAACATGAAGAGGAAAATATGATGTCCATACTCAGTGATATCACGAAACTGCTCAAACAAACCGTGTCCAAGAAAAGCTACTCTTGGAGGAGTAAGTGCAAGAATCAAGTGAAAGATGAGAGGAGGTACAACAATATTCAGTACTTGGGGTGTGGAAGAACTGGTCATCTACAATGATGGTGTAGAAATATAAAAAGAAAAACGAACAATGTTCCTACTCCCATTAAAGATGTTGAAGAAACTAAGCAAAGTGACAGTGTGCCAAAGAAAGGTCAGGGAGCACATAATTTGAGCAGCAACTACGTTGCACTCTCTTCACAGTTTAAGAAAACAGATAGTTTCAACAGATGGAAGGGTGTTACAAGTGGAGTTACAACATCAGGTACAACTTCTGAAGGAAGAGCCAAGATACAGCAGAAAAGATTAATCCCTGTGTGTTACTACTGTGGAGGGAGTGGACACATGAGGCCAAGATGCAGAAAGTTGAACGAAGATCTAAAGAATGGAAGAGTACTTGGATATGAACAGGCAACAGGAAGTAGGAGAATCAAAGGAAAGACTTGTGTGCTCAGACAACTGTGGATAAGAAAACAGAATCCAAAGAGAGCAGTTTCAGAAAAGAAAAGGTGGGTTCAAAAGGCAGATAAAAAAGGTCTAGTGGCATACACTTCTGGACAAAAAGCGTCAAAAGATGATTGGTACTTTGACAGTGGTTGTCTCAAGGCACATGACAGGAAACAAAGATCTTCTCACTAGTTACAAGAGATGTGAGATCGGACATGTTACTTTTGGTGATGGTCAACAAAATCCAGTGATTGGAAGAGGAACGTTGTTGATGTCAGGTGTACCACAATTGAAGAATGTCTTGCATGTGGAAGGCATGAAAGCAAATCTTGTGAGCATTAGTCAACTATGTGATCAAGATATGGTTGTCAAGTTTACCAAGGACAGTTGTGCAGTCTATGATAACAAAAATAAATGTGTTCTAACTGGGTTCAGATCATCAGACAATTGTTATCTGCTGCAAAAGTTACAAGTATGTTACAACTCATCGTGCGACATGAAAGAAATCTGGCATCAGAAACTTGGGCATCTAAATTTCAGAGATTTAATGAAGATTGCTGAGATGAGAGCTGCAAGAGGACTACCAAAGCTTGTCCAGAAAATAGATGGAGTCTGTGGTGCATGTCAGTTGGGAAAGCAAAAACGTACTTCTCACAAAGTGTTGCAATTCACTGTTACAACAAGAGTACTAGAACTACTACACATGGACCTAATTGGACCTACACAAACAGAAAGTCTGTCAGGAAAGAGATATATCTTTGTGTGTGTTGATGACTATTCTAGATTTACATGGGTAGATTTTCTCAGAGACAAATCAGAGACCTTTGCAGCATTCAAGAAGCTCTGCACAAGGCTTCAAAATGAGAAGGATTGCTCTATTGGAAGGATTGTCCGAATTCGGAGTGATCATGGGAGAGAATTTGAAAATGCACAGTATGCCGAATTCAGTAGAGAACATGGAATTCAACATTAATTCTCTGCTCCTAAAACTCCTCAACAGAATGGGGTAGTCGAACGCAAGAATCGAACACTTCAAGAAATGGCAAGAGTAATGCTGAATTCCAAGGAACTTCCCGCTAGATTCTAGGCAGAAGCAATCAATACTGCTTGCTACATTATAAATAGAGTGTATCTTCGTCCTTCTACAAATATGACACCCTATGAAATCTGGAAAGGAAGAGAAGACCCAGTGTTAGCTACTTTCACATCTTCGGAAGCAAGTGTTATATCCTGAATGACAGAGATCAGCCTGAAAAATTTGAAAAGAAGAGTGATGAAGGAGTTTTTCTGGGGTACTCCACAAGCAGCCGAGTCTATCGGGTGTATAACTCAAGGACCAGAAAGGTAATGGAATCCATAAATGTTGTTGTGGATGACTATGTCAATCAGACATGTATGGAGGAGACTCACGGTCCTGCAGAAGAGCCCAATAATCTGAATATCCGCAATGTTGGACTCCAATGAAGATGATGTACAAGAAGAACAAAGAAAGTTGCAACACCATCTCAGAATCGATCGCTCTCGGCTACGTATTGCATTGTGAAGTCGCGAATCAAGCTACGCATACGTGTTACAACAAGCGACACAAGATCAGAGATTGATGCAGAAGAAAGGCAGGATGAAGACAGCCAAGAAGAAAACATTCCAGAGTCGTCCTCAAGAGTAAGAAAGTATCATCCAATACAAGATGTGATTGATAATGTCAGCGAAGAAAGACGTACCCGCAACACTAAAAGAGTAGATTACAGAGAACTGGCTGGATACATGTGCTATAATTCACTTATTGAGCCTAAGAATGTGAAGGAAGCACTGAATGATGAATATTGGATCACAGCTATGGAAGAGGAGCTTAATCAGTTTGTCAGAAATGAAGTGTGGACCTTGGTTTCTAGACCCAAAGATGTAAATATCATTGGAACAAAGTGGATCTTCAAAAATAAAACCGATGACAAGGGCAATATTGTTAGAAACAAGGCAAGACTGGTTGCTCAAGGGTACACTCAAGTCGAAGGCATTGACTTTGATGAGACATTTGCACCAGTTGCCAGGTTGGAGTCCATCAGGCTATTACTGGCTGTGGCTTGCTGCATGGGGTTCAAATTGTATCAGATGGATGTCAAAAGCGCTTTCCTCAACGGGATTCTAAATGAAGAAGTGTATGTGGAACAACCGAAAGGCTTTGAAGATCCTCAGAATCCTAATCATGTCTACAAGCTGAAGAAGGCCCTCTATGGTCTGAAACAAGCTCCCCGTGCTTGGTATGAACAACTCACCAGTTTTTTACTTGAGAAAGGATATCAAAGAGGGGGAGTCGACACAACGCTGTTCATTAGAAGAACACAGGGAAATCTCATGGTTGCACAAATCTATATAGACGATATTGTGTTTGGATTAACATCTCAGCAGCAAGTGGATGAATTTGTACTACTTATGCAACAGGAATTTGAGATGAGCATGGTAGGAGAATTGAGATACTTTCTGGGATTTCAGATTAAGCAGAGCACTGATAGCATCTTCATCTCTCAAAGTAAATATGCAAAGAATCTGGTGAAGAAGTTTGGGCTAGAAAATGCAAGACATGTTAGAACACCAATTGGTGTTGGTGACAAGTTATCTAAGGATGAACATGGTAAAGATGTGGATCCCAGTCTGTATAGAAGCATGATTGGCAGCTTATTATACCTTACTGCAAGTCGACCTGATATCTGTTTCAGTGTTGGGGTTTGTGCTCGTTATCAGTCTGCACCAAAACAATCACACTTAACTGCTGTCAAAAGAATCATTCGCTATGTTGGAGGGACTACTGAATATGGCATCTGGTACTCACGAGATTCTAATGCACACTTGGCAGGTTATAGTGATGCTGACTGGGCAGGCAACATAGACGATCGTAAGAGTACTTATGGAGGATGTTTCTACCTTGGCACAGATCTAGTTACCTGGTACAGTAAGAAGCAGAGTTCAATCTCACTTTCTATAGCTGAAGCTGAATACATCTCTGCCAGTAGCTGTTGTACACAACTGTTGTGGATGAAGCAAATGCTTGAGGATTATGGGTTGCCACAAGGACCGATGACTGTATTTTGTGACAATAAAAGTGCCATTGATATCACCAAAAATCCTGTGCAACATTCCCGAACAAAGCATATTGATTTACGACATCATTTCATTCGAGATTTGGTTGAGAACAAGATTGTTGTCATGGATCATGTTGCAACAGAAGAGCAACTAGCGGACATTTTTCACTACAGGAAAACAGGGAATTCGCGACGGACATTTAGCGGCGGTTTTATTAAAACCGCCTCTAAATGTATGAATTAGAGGCGGTTTATCAAAAACCGCCGCTAAATGTATTAAACACACGACGGTTTATACAGGCCCGCCGCAAAATGCTACATTTAGAGGCGGTTTATTAAAAACCGCCTCTAATTACATATATTTAACGGCAGTTATTTAAAACCGCCACTAATGTTCGCGGCGAATGACAATTCAAATAACAACTCCCCGTGTGATGTATATAAATATTCCTCTAACCCTAATTCACTCGTCGCCCCCTTCCCCTCTATCTCGCTCTCGATCCTCAGCCCCCAGCCAGCACACCACCGCGGGATAACCCTAAACCACTGTAGCGAGTTCATGCCCTCCCCCTCTGCCGACCCCTCCGTCCCCTCCTCCCTCTTCTGCGCCGCCTGCGGCTGCCACCGTAACTTCCACCGCCGCCTCCCCTTCCACAGATCTCCTATCTCCACTAACGACAACGTGGAGGATCGCCTCCCCCGCGCCACCCCCCAGTCCCCTCCCCCTGCTAACATGTTCCTCGCCCTCCGCTCCTGCATGCCGGAGATGCCGCGCAAGTGATTATATACCAAGTTTACCCCGGACCCGAAGCAGTGGATGCACGCGCTCTCTAAGAAACTTGGCTGGAGGATGAGACACAACGATGAGGGCTTCGTGGAGGAGAGCTGCCGTGAGATTGGGGTCTCCAAGGGTGTTTTCAAGGTATGTATGCATAAAAGTAAGTTATTAATACACTTATGTAGATCCATTACTGTGATTTCTTTCTTTCTTTTTTTTTGCTTATTTTCTCAGAATTTCTTTTCTTTTTTCTTTTTAATATGTATTGCTTTTTCCATTTTTGATGTTTTTTGTTAACTGAGAAAACAATTAATGGTTTTGATGTGGCTTTTGTTTTGCTTCTTTTTCTTAGTCTGAAAAATTATTGATCTTGTGCAGTTGGCTCCCTTCATTGAAGCTACATTTTATATTAAAAGTTTTTAGCATGCCAATTAATATTTTGAGTTTTTCGAGAAGTTGATCTTTTCCAATTCACTTGCTTCTGCGGATTGTCTTCAGAGGACTTTGGTACCGAAGGCCGTGGAGGATATTTTGATGAATATGGGTATGCTATCATGCTCTTCATAAATTAAACCAATTTTAGGGAATTATTGGCTTTTAATATAATATGGAATTTATTTGTTTTTGGTCAAGTGTCCAATGAAAAATAAGAACCTGTGGTTCCAAATAGTTTTTGAGATCTCAATTATATAGGCATTCATATAGTTTACCACCTTTGTGGGATCTAGAATCCACTTGATTAATATTCTACCAGAAACAATCCTGCAAAACCCCTAGTGAATCATCTATATAAAATTAGAATATGTTAGGTCTGATCCAGGAAAATCATCCTAACCAGCAATGATAAAATAAAATCAGTCTGGTAAGAGTGCATGGGATATTATTTATTTTGAGTTAAATTTATGAAATTTTCAGATATTATGTTGTATGCTCATTTTTTTCAATTTGAACCATAGATTTCTGATTATGAAGCCTTTAGACTGCTTGGGTTTAAATCCATCCTTTGTTACCCCTATAGTTCTGATCTCATTCAGACAGCTTTATAAATCTAGGCCTCAACATGTTTCTTCATCTTTTACTATAAAAGGAAGTTAGACCTTAGAATGGTGATATCATTCAGAACCATCTAATGCAGGTAAACAAACTTTAGTTTTTATAAACTATTTCATTTTTTTGTATGCATGTATATAATCAAGTTCCTTATTGCTCATCGATTGATAGCCTTTGGTAGTTTTCACATGAATGTACAACTCATCAATTGATAGCCTTTGGTAGTTTTCACATGAAGGTACAATTAAGTCAGGTTTTAGCTTTTATCATCAGGTCCTATATTCTTGGTTATGGTAAATTTTAGATAGTCGTTTCATACGAAATTCCGATATGCTTCAAAAAGTATAGGTACATTGCTAAATGTACTTGTACGCATTCTTGACAATGACTACCCATATCCAAGTTTCCTGTTTATCACTTAACTGTCTTTGTTCTGTAGTTTGTGTGCAATATGGTCCTTCTCAACTCTCAAGTCACTATGTTAGTCATTGTTCAGTGAAAACATGACCTCAACCATTTTGGTTTTACCTTCATTGTTATTTTGCAAAATTTCAGTTTTTTGTATGTATCACTACAGGTTCTTTGCTTAGTTGCCATGGAGAAGCCTATTTCTCTTAAGCCTGAGTACATACGGGATGAGAAAGTGAAGGTGATTATGTCTTAAAGACCATAATGGAGAAAAAAGCACCTAAAGATTTCTATCTTAAATTTAATTTTTGGAATACTGGATGCTACTTTTGAAATTTCAGGTTCTTCAGTACCAATAGAACACCATATAATTTTATTTCTAATTATCTGGTGGTTCAAACACCCCAACTTTTGCAACAGTTATTTTGCGGATACATAATGAAAGATGGGAAGGTCAACTCTAACTCCATTTGAGAACTACTTTTGGTTTTGTTTGATTCATATTATTGTCGTAACTATATGTAATTTTTATTTCTAATTGAGACTGGATTCTCTTCAGTACCAATAGAACACCAGATAATTTTAGCTGTTCCATGTAATTTCTGATTACCTACTAATCATCTTTAAGCTCCAAAAGCATAATCTCCATTTAAATTATTCTTTTTGATCTAATCAAAATCCATGATCTGTAGGAGTCCCTTTTATACTCAAAGCAGGAAAAGCTTTCAATTCAATGAAAGAAGAAATTCGTGTGCAATTGAATGGTGTTCCAGATGATATCTATAAATGTAAGTCTTTTCCACCTTTTAGTTTACTGCATTTTTTGTTTCCACTTGGTTTCTCCCTTTGCAAGCTTCATGGGAGAATCTTGTGCTTAATAAACTAGGACGGCATATCATCTAAAGTGCATGTTATGTTATGAACTCCAAAGCATTTATATAGTCCTTGTGGACATTTTTTTTAACTATTACTTGTCACCTTTTAACTGTATTCTAAGTGGATTTACCATGACCATCCATATGGCTTCTTGTCTATGAGAAAAGACTAAATATTCGATTGTTGGTGATCATCTTTCAATTTATAGTTACCCCTCTTTATTTCAAATACCCGCAGGTAAAAAGCGGCAAAAATGAATTTGTAATACGCATGCAACCGTTAGAGGCCATGTATATGAAATTAACGGTATGCAACTTGACAGAACTTTTGTGGGTTCCTTTTTACGTTCAAACTTCCTGCAGCTTGTTTTATGGCCTCTCTATATCATATCATGGGATACTGTTAAGAGTGTTGTCTTTGATGATATTTATCCCTTTCTATAAAGGAAAACAAAATGTTGAACATCCTTTTTCATGATCTCTTGCTGGAGCTTTCTGACTTCTCTTTAATTGTTTCAATTTATTTTGCAGGTCAAGAAACCTGGGCTTGAGATGTCAACCATACATAGTGAATCACTCTATGCTGTCAATGTTGAAACTCATTTTGGTGGCTTACTCCCAGTAGTAAGCATGTACTTTTTGTGGGTTTGAAGTATAGATATTTGCAATTTGAGAACAAGTGTACAATTTATTTCATTTGTGTGAAAAAATTGTAAATATAACTTTATTTTTTAATTATCAATAATTTTTTTATTTTTATATTTGAAATGAATGGAAATGGTATCTAATATTTGGATTATTGTAAAAAAGGACAATTATTTATAAAAATAAAAATCAGTTCTTTGCATCCGGCCGCTGATTTGAAATCGCGGCAGAGGAATTTAAAAAAAAAAATTGAAAAAATATATTATTTAAAATAATAAAAAAAGAAAATTATAAAAATTACTCCCTTGATGCATTTCGCGGCGGTTATAAACCGCCGCGAAATGCATTAAAAGAAGATTTTTTAAAAAAATAATTAATTTTTTTTAAAAAGAAATTGGTCCTTTGATGCAATTAGCGGCGGTTACTAAACCGCCGCTAAATGCATAACAAACCGCCGCAAAATGCAATATGCATTTCGCGGCGGTTATACCGGCGGTTACAAAAAACCGCCGCTAAATGCTTCCCGACACTCGTTTTTGCGGCGTTTTACAAACCGCCACCAAAGCTATTTCGCGGCGGTTTAAACCGCCGCTAAATGGCTTTAAAACCGCCGCTAAATGTCAATTTTCTTGTAGTGTTTACAAAGCCTCTTGACTCTACCAGATTTGAGTATTTGCGGGGGGCATTAGGCCTGTGCCAAGTTTGATCCCTATGGGGAGGACCTGCAAACGATCGTATCTCATTTGCCTAAATGTCGTTTGCAGTAAAAGTAAGGCAGGCTATCTGACAGGAGGAGTTACAACTTCAGCTTGCAAATGCATGCTGTTTTCCAGCTTACTCGTGGGAGTTATAACTTGTTATGCAACCATGCTGTGAAGATCAGCTCGATTTGACATTATGTGCCACAAAGGGGGAGGAGTAAGTCTGCCAGTCTTGTTTCCGTCTTGTCTGGCAGAAGTAATTTTGTCAAATAATGCCAAAGGGGGAGATTGTTAGTGCAAATGGGTTTGATTGGCAATATTTGACACACGTTCACTTGGTCAACAAGGAGATGTTCAAACTTGGATGTTACAAATCAAGATTGAGATTCTTCATGCATAGAAATGAGCTGATTGGTGAATTGATTTGGCAAGATATTAGTGAGTGATGAGGTGATGGTTTGAAGCCAAATCAAGGGATAATTGGAGACCATATTTGGATGATTGAGGAACAAATATGGTGGTGACTAATGAGGCATATTTGGATTGTCAAAATTGTGATTGAGGAAATCCAGTTTTGGGGATGACGTTGACAATCTCGTGCCAATGGAGAGGTGCGACATTATTGGGAGGAGTACGTGATGGAGAGGTGGGTTGGCTAGTTGCGCTGGTCGGGGACAGGTGGATCCGACGTAGTAGACTCGAAACTCAACCAGGAGGGTTGGAGGTGTGTCGAGGTCGAAGAGCAACGGATGTTGTAGCTTCTGTCAGTGCTTCAGCAGGGCCATGTTGCAACTCAGGTTACAACTAAAGTTGCAACAACCAGAATTGGAAGGAGTCCAATTTAATAGCTGCGGAGATTCTGGCGATGCTAAAAGAGGAAGGCGACATCTTAGGAAGGTCGTGCATCTACTGAAGACCTACTTTGGAGATTGACGGCGTGAGTGGAGAGAAAAACCTTGAGGGAAAGGTTGGAGAAAGGTCGGCAATCTTGAGGGGAAAGGGTGCTGATGTTTGTTGAGTGTGTATGAGTGTAATTTGTTTGTACACATTTTGTTTCACCCTCTTTTAGTGGATTTTTTATCTCCGGGCATGGCCCCCCAGACGTAGGCATTGTTGGCCGAACTGGGTTACCAACTCCTGTGTCCCCTTTCATGTGTGTTTGGTTGTTTGCTTATGTGTGAATGTTCTTATTATTCTCTTCTCAACATTCTGTGAGCAGTGAGTTGCAATCTGTGTTGTAACACAAGTTATGACATGCGGACAACCGAACCCGACGGAACTCACATTACTGTTACCTCCATGAGCAACTTGAAACTGGATGGAAAAAGAGGAAAGGATGACAAGTATTATGAAGAATGAGCCCATGAAGGAAGAGAGCTCTGTTTTCTCCATTCTCACTTTTCCAGCCAATGGAGAGTATGCACACATATATCTTTGGACTGAAACACCCGTTTTCTATTTCTCATTTTGAGAGTTTTTTTCTAAGTCTCTCAAGACCAGGGACAAGTCTTTATGGTGACTTTGATTTCTATTCATCCACAAATCCGGTCTGACTTGCATGGCTCGTTTAATTGACCAAGCAATTGGGGCTCACAAGCCATTATTTATAAATAAATATACAACATGAGATTATAAAAGAGTTCAAAGTAGGGTTGTGCTTTAGGAGGTGACGCTCCAAATCTGGCACTTTCTAGAGGTGTCCATGGGTTGGGCCGGATTGGATTCCAGTCTGACCAAGACTTAATAATAATGATGATCATGTTTGCTCAAGTCTGGCCCGGTTATTTGGGCTTATACTTTTGTTTAAGGCCCATTCATATTTTTAAACACATTTAAGGCCCGGACAAATCTTCACATAGTTAATTTTTTAAAATTAAAATTTATTTAAAAAATAGAGTTTATATATTAAATTTTAAATAATCAAATAATAAATTAAATCAAATAAGTTTTGATAGAAAAATTAAATTATACTAGAATTTTATATTTTTAAATTAAGGTAAATATAAGACATAATTTTATTATAAATAATTATAAAAATAAATTATTTATTTTATTTGTACATAATCTGGGTCAGGTTTGGGTGTTTGAATGCATAAAGATGAAAAGAATTGAAAAAGTGATAAAAATTAGATATTGGGTTTGAGAAATAACCAATAAATGCTATCTATTGATATGGTATTTTTACATGAAACTTCTGAATATGTATATGCAATAGATATCCAGACTATTTATAAACATAATAAGATTCGTAATACTACTATCAAACATAGATATTATTTTTCAATAATAAAATATTTAAAATAAAGGATTAAAGCCATTTTTAGTCCCTGTACTTTGGCTCAATGTTCATTTTAGTCCCTGTACTTTAAAAATATTCGATACGGTCCCCTGCATTTCGCAGGTGTTTGTTCAAATATGTCCCTCGATACGCCGCAAAGCCATTGCGTATACCGACCACATGCTTAATTTTTATTTCTGATCATTGCTTAGGTGGCTAGATTCTTCCGACGTATGTACTAGTAGCGCGGACTTCGGGTGACGCGGGCATGACCTCGCATGCCGACGCGGAATTTTAAAATTTTTGCCCATAACCTAATATGATGACATGGTACCGACGCGGGCATGCCACATCATCAAAAAATTTTAAACCTGGCTACATTATAGTTAATTTGATAAGGTAACATAGACACGCCAAAGCTAATAAATATATTATGGGATAATGATGATGGGCATGCCACATCAACAAAAATTTAAATTATTTTTAAAACCTAAAAAAATGATCCTCCTCAAGTAAAATTCAAATCAAAATCACAAAATAAAAAACCTGCAAAAATCACACAGCAAAAAAAGACAACAAAAACACAACAAACATCACAACAAAATACCTATAAAAATCCTGCAAAAATCACATCAAAATCGGAGAAAAAAAAACCCTGCATAAAACACAACAAAAATCACAACAAAAAACCTGTAAAAAACTTGCAAAAATCACAGTAATAACTGTAAGAATCCTGCAAAAATCACATAAAAAACCAAAACCACAACAAAAAATTGCAAAAAAAATAGAGCAAAAATCACATCAAAATCACAGAAGAAAAACTTGCAAAAAATCACGCTAAAGAAAAACATGTAAAAACCTCGCAAAAATCAACATCAAAATCACGTAAGAAAAACTTGCAAAAAATCACAAAGAAAAACCCGCAAAAACACATCAAAAATATGTAAAACCGCAACAATCACAACAAAACCTCAGAAAACTCTACAAAATCACAAAGAATAATCGCATTAATCAAGTAAGAATCCCCGCAATACAACAAAGGAGACCAAAATGCAACAATGTTGACCTACAAAAATCACTCAGAGTAACAAACCAAAAACCAGCATTAACATGTGTACATTACATCCAAATTTCAGTGCCTATTACATCCAAATTCCATGCCCATTACAATACATACAAATTGGGCACTCACTTGAGGAAAGAAACACTAAAAATAGCCCTTAAACATGGCTCTCTTGCGTGGGCAGGACTGTGTTGGATGCACTTCCTTTCTTTCTCCTTCCGCCATCCCTCTAAACACAGTTAGTATTAGTTACAGTCTATGTGATCATTAAAATAGGCTATGAAAGGGACAAACCTCATTCTGGTTGTCGCCCATTGAGCCTCAGAGATCCTTTCATTGTGGTATTCCTCAAAGTTTTAAAAGAACATGATCTTAGCTTCAAATATTCGATTGAGGATAAGGAAAAGAAATTTATCCTCCATTCAATACAAAACACAAGACTTTTGGTTGTTCAATACTATAAAAACAAGTAGAACACAAACAAACAAACATATTAAAATGTAGTAAACATCTTAGAGGGTTCTTACCTTATCTTTAGAGTGTATGGAATAAAATACTTACAGATTTTGTGCACATCCCAATTGATTGTAGCAACATATTACTGCGCCTGGTTTGAACTCCAATTGGTTGTTTTTGATGAGATTTCTTCTTCTTTCTTACCGGTCGTAAGAGCATGGTCTCCTCGCTTCCATCTGTCAGCTTGCGCCTTTAGCCCCACGTCAAGAATATGCTCCTTAGCTCCCATCGAATAACATTTTGTGAATCACAGGTTCCATCCGACATCTCTCGCTAACTCCGAAGTCCAAAGAACCCTAAAAAGAAGATACCAATGAGAAATATAGGCAAAGGAGGGAATACAAAAGTAAAGTGAATGGTTACTTAGGTTAAAAAGCCTACTTTCTTTCGCTTTCTCCTAGAACAACCCTAGCATTGTGTCCAACAAAGAAAACATTTTTGACATGTCATTTTCCTCTTTCTTGATAATCCTTTGATCCCTCTCCGCCTCCCAAGTTTCTTTTTCCTAAGCTTCTTAGGCCTTCCCGCAAAGTCTTGAGTGGGGTGGTTGTACCGAGCATATCCTGGCCTTCGCCACAACTTTTCCCGTTAACCGGTTGAAGTACATATGAGTATGACCGCCAAACATTTCCCTTTGTACCATCTCGAAACATAGTCCTCAATATCTTCTTTTCCTCGAACATTATCGCGACAAACACCATGCTATGGTATGCCCGCTAAGTTCCACTTCCTACATGTACATGTATGCTCCACAATATTTACTATATACCGCCAAGGCCTTTGATACACCTCAGAGCCTTGGGCACCATTCCATTCTAGGTAAGTATTCGTGACTTGCCTCTTTGTTCTCTTCAATTTTTGCCCATATCATAGGCCCTAACTTACCTTTGAATTTTCCAAGGAATTCCTCCTTGCCACCAATCGCCTGTCATAATCATCACCCTTATATCCTCGAGCATCGAGACGATGGCCTTATGCCTTGCTTCCAATACAACTGCGTTAAATGTCTCTGACATGTTATTCTCCACTATATCACTCTAGCATGTTGTTCTGAAATATGCCCTTGACCATAACATTGGTGGGATCCTCAACAGGTCTTCCTTCGCTTTCTCACTTTTGTTTCCAAGTTCTTCTAAAAAGCTTCCAAAATCCTGAGGTGTGTTTGCCTTCACCATTTTCCAAAAGCACCTTTGAAGTTCCTTGCCCTTGTGAATTTTCCTCCACTAATAAATGTGGCGCAGCACATCTTCTCCGCGGCTACAAGAAGAGGTACATGAGCTCTTCCATTGCATGAGTAATTCAGTGGATGTAAACTACCATGAAGTAATTAAGTAGTAAAATTATTATAGAGCATGAGGGTTGGGAAATGTAATACCTTGTGTTGGTCGACATGAACGCAGTATGCCAACCCTTCATTTTCAATACCCAAGTCCTCCATTAGTTGTCAGTAGAACCATCAGCCATCGGCTCCATTCTCCACTTCAACCGTACCACGCTTATTGGAAACATTTGGTTGTATCTCACTCAACAAGCAGCCTAATAGCTCTCCTTTTGCAAGGGCCTTCGTAGCAAACTATCGAGGCCAATAATACGCCGACAGCCTGCTAGGAACCCCTTCTTCAAAGCATCGAAACATATGTATAAACCTTTGAAGACAGGGTCTGCAGATTGATCATGTCTGTCCACTTCAAGCTTTATGGAGCTCCCGGGGTTGCTTCTCCGAAGTTCCGTAAAGATAATCCCAAAGAATGTGATACTCCTCCTTATAGTCTTCCACCGCTTCAGCCTAAAATCCGGAATCTTGGCTCTCCTACATTGGCTCATTGTCACGCCAACTTTAAGTTCTCTCTTTGCCGTGATTTCTTATCTCTAATTGCTTCATCATAGATGCCGCTCTCTTGCCTTGTTTGTAGAAGATGTCTCGCCAAAACTTTGGAAGTAACCCCTTTTATTCTTGAATGTCCGCCATGTGTGGTCACTCACTAGGTTTTGATCTTGTAATTGCAGAAGCTTGATCAAAACCAAAGATATATAACAAACCATGGGCAGTCTGGGTCCTTGCATTTTGCCCTCATCCTTTGCTTATCATTTTTAACTATTTCAATATCCCTCCTCGTCGCAATTGCATGCTTCACTATTGCATCCTTTAATATTTTTCTAGACTCAATGATCATACCAAGTTGGAAATTAGGTGTTGAGTTGCTTGAATCAAACAAAGGTGTCCTGGATTTCACCACTTTCCCATGTTCAACCTCACTGCCTTCTTCAGAAGTTGTCAAAAAACTACCTATGCCAAGCTACTTACTAAACCGCTTCACCTTCTTCTCCACCCACAGTGCTCCTCAAAGATTAAAATCTCCTTCACATTGTTGATATTAATCTTCCTTTACTTTTCCTCCTCGCCTTATCTCCTCAAAACCCTTCAATTCCTTCAACTCAGCCTATTGTTTTGTTGGAACTTCCATGTACTCTTCATCATCATATGTAGACCGGGATATTCATCTTCCGAGTAACGATTCCAATCGCCGCTATCGCATCTCCTCCTTCCGCACTATATTCCTCAGACGTGCTCTTCCCATGTTGGGAATTCCCGAGGCATCCGCTGTGGTTGCATGCGTGTTTTGTGGGCTCATGCGTGGTCAGCCCACATTCGCATCTTCGTGCCTCTCATCACATGTTCACTATTTCACTGCCAAAGCATTCTGCATTCCATGAAGGCCCCATCCTTCCCCACTTGCTTGCCACTACTTGTATTAATATGAGCAACATTGTCTTCCTCCCTTGCTACATTGTGCTCAATATACACGCCAACACCGCCAACCCGCTGTACTTCTTCAAGCAAAGAAAGAACAAGACTCCTCGCCATATACCATAACTAGTGACCTCTCCAAATCACTACCTCCCGTAGCAACCTCGTAGTGGATCTTAACTATTTCTCTTACAAATAACTCTTGGATAAATTGACTAGTTCATCGAAATTGAGGTCCTTCTCGGTCCACTTTTTAGAATATGTGTAGTCCCTCCAATATACTCTAAACCATGTACTCTGGAAGTATCCACCTATTATTAATTCTCATTCTTCCCATTTAGAAAATACTGTAGTATTGCAAACAATGGAAATTTAAATACAAAAGAATATTTAATACAATATTTAAAATAAAAACTCATCAATATGTTAATGAAAGGAAAATCAGATTCACTACTGACAATAGCTTCTTACACATTTTTTAATAAAAGAGAATTTGAAAAAATCACAGGAATATATAAGGAAATAAGACTTTAATACAACAAACAATATTAAGAAACAATCTTATCTTATATATATATATATATATATATATATATATATATATATATATATATGAAACAATCTTATATATAATTGAGACTTATATATAATCTTATATAAAAATCACAGGAATCTTATATATAAGGAACAAACAATGTTAAGAAGAGAAATTCAAATCAATATATAATTAAGACTCCAAGTTAAGAAGAGAAATTCAGAGTCATAGATATATCTTATAAGAATCAGAAATAATAATAATAATTATTATTTTTTGTTTATCTTCTTCCTTGATTACTTTAAGGAAATCTAAGCACACCTTTACTACTTCAATTTTGGACATTTGAAAGAAACTGAATGCCAAACAAAAAGAAAGTCTTAAGAAGAAAAAAAAATTCATGCTCACACATTCTAACAGTTCAAATCAATATATAAATGAAATTCCAAGTTAAGTAGAAAAAATCAGAGTCATATATATATTATAATAATCTGAAATATTTTTTTGTTTTTGCATATCTTCTTCCTTGATTACTTTAAGGAAATCCAAGCACACCTTTACTACTTTAATTTTGGACATCAGTAAGAAACTGAATGCCAAACAAAAGAGAAAGTCTTAAGAAGGTGCTTGATGTAATCTATGATGAATGGAAAGATGCCCAAGAAAGCCACTCAACAAAGCTCCAGCTTTATAACCACAAGTAGAAGTCGGGCCAATAGTGAAATCTATGAAAGAAATTGAATGCTGAAACAAAAGAAAAATCACAGACATATATATATATATTATAAGAATATGATTTTTTGGCTTATAAGAGCTATCAAATAAGATTGTGGACCAAGTAGCACAACAATGTAATTCTCTGTTAATTCCAAATTTATAAGAACAATATTTAATCAAATAGTCCTGAAAAAAAGTGAGAGGACTAATTTTCACACCTACACATTACGAAAAAAAAATTCTAGTAAGCAATATTTTTAACCAAAATTTCAATTAGAGTCAAGCTAAAACTTCTTATGGTCAAGAAGAGAAAAACACACATGATATTGAAACATAAACAAAAAATTTGATCATGGATCAAAGAGCATGAGGAAAACATGCAACAACCACCTGAAAAACAAGCCAAAAAGACTAAAAAACACTTGAAAACATGCAAGAACCACCTAAATAGGTGATGCAGAGAAGATGTTGAATAAACCCTAAAACGAGCAAAAACAACAAAAGACCTTGTTTTCTCTTGAAATGGGACTTCCACATTTAAATTGGATGTTCATAATTCAAAATCAAGTAAATAAAACTTGATGGACGGAAGAGAAAATGTTAATTTCAGAGAAACCCTTAAATTTAACAAGAAGAAGAATGTTAGCCTGTCGACTGACCTCTTCAACGTACTCCAAGTGAGAGAAGGACGATCAGGAAGATGGTGAGGCCTACCTGAAGCGCGGGAACCTCCCTCGCCGGATCAATCAAGCCTGCCAGGGACCACCAAGGGAGACGAAGACGTCGAAATGAGAAGAAAGAGGGGCCACCACTGTTGGAAATAACCTAACATCGTGGCCCCCTTTCGTTTAACTTCAAACAACCGCTTCTTCTCCCAATTGATGATGTGGCATTGATATGCCATGTTAGTAAATACATAGCAATCCCATAATTTATTTATTGCTGATGTGTCCTATGTTACCTTATCAAATTAACTATAATGTGATAGTTTAAAATTTTTTGATGATGTGGCATGCCACGCCACTTCATCATATTAGGTTATGGGCAAATAAAATTTTAAAATTCCGCTGCCAAGATGCCGGTCACATGCCACGCCACCGAAAGTCACGCCACCTAAGCCGCTTACGCCGTAGAAGCTAGCCACCTAAGCAAATGGTCAAATAAAAAATTAATCAGATAGTCTCAGATGCCACCCGTGCGGCCGCCACATCAAAGATCGTGACGTATTTGAACAAACACCCCAAAGTACAGGGACCATATCGAATATTTTTAAAGTACAGGGACTAAAATGAACATTGAGCCAAAGTACAAGGACTAAAAATGGCTTTAATCCTAAAATAAAACTCTCTTTGTGTGTGTGTATATATATATATATATATATATATATATATATATATATATATATATATATAAACTTGGTATCATCAATCACTACAAGAAAATGATGGAATCCGTTTATGTGTGTGTATATATATATATATATATATATATATATATATATATATATATATAAACTTGGTATCATCAATCACTACAAGAAAATGATGGAATCCGTTTCTAATCCGTTTCTATTTAGAACGTTTCTAATCCGGCAAATTCTTGTAGTGAATTAAATTCAAGTATTTATTCAATTAGACAAAAACTTGACCAATGGTCTTTTGGCCTAATTGATATTGGGTCCTTTACATAGGATATTATTGATTGAGATAGATCCTGGATTCAACACTCCGTGACTGTAAGGTGAGGACACGTGGGTTTGTCATATTCTCCGCCCCTGACGCGTTAGCGCTTGTCGCCTTTGTTAAAAAAAAAAAATTAGAAAAACACTTGTAATACATAATCTTTAAAAGCAGTGCAACATGCAGAATCATGGACAACATATTGGTTGATCTCTTCCAACTGGAGAAGTTGGGTGCAAAAACCCCCCTCCTTTTGAGTCCCCTCTCTCTTTTCCGATTTATCATCAGATTCATCACTACAATTACAAAATTACAAAAAGAAAACATTAAAAGTAATATAATATATATATATATATATATATTATATTACTCATTTGTACGTATTATTACTCATAATCACTCTATAATTTTTACTTTTTTTGGATATTGATTTTATGTTTAATAGGTACATGATCCAAATAATAATGTCACTGGACAAATCATCAAGGATGTTGCCTTAGGGCCTTTGAGAAATGTGATCATTTATCCAGTATACTTCGTGAATGGGTTTAAATTCCATACAAGCGATTGTAGTGCGGGAAGGTCGACCATCAATAGTGGGGTGTGTATCAAAGGTTCTAATTACACTGAGCTATCAAGTGATTATTATGGGATTTTAAAGGAAATTATCCAATTAGAGTATCCAGCACTTCCAATTAAAAAGGTTGTGCTTTTTAAGTGTGATTGGTTTGATCCAACTCCAAATGTTGGAATGAAAGTTCATAAGGACTACAATCTTGTTGATATCAACCATAAAAGAAGATTTAACAAATATGAACCTTTCATTTTGGCGGAGCAAGCGTCACAAGTATACTACACACCTTATCCAAGTATGAAGCGTGACAAGGTTGATTGGTGGGCTGTGTGTAGAATCAAACCTAGATCAATTATCGACGTTCCTACAACTGATCTGCCATTCCAAGATGATGAAGTAGAAGATCATTCAATTGATATAACTGATGATGTAGTTACACCTTTAAACGATTCCAATGGCATTTTTGTGGATATAGATGATGGATATGATGATGATGATTTAGAAGATGCAGTTGAACCTGATTTGCAAGCAACAAATATGGAAGATGATGAAGATGAAAACATGTCTATTGATAGTGAATAGTGTTATTTTTGTTCTATTGTAGTGAACATATTTTTTTAATATTATGGATCATTTTTTAGGTTATGATTTATGAAATTATTATGCATTTGAGATTTTGTTTTATTTGTAACTGTTTATTATTGTTATAAGTATAATTTATATATTTCAACTTAGTTATTCTTGTAGATATGCCTAGAGGCAGGGGAAGGGTTGTGCCAAATCGAGGAGACAGGCCAGGTGGGATGCACACTAATCCTATAAATCAACAGAGTTTGACAAATCCTCAAAATGCTATTGAGCTTAACAATGTTGCAAATGAGGCAACTAATCTTGCACATGCCTCGTGTGATGTTGCAAGTAACACCCCAAATGCTATTATTTCTACTCCTACAATATCTCAGGCTAGTAATGACCCACTAGATGCAACCTACAATGGAGGTAGACATCGCATCATGGTTGTGAATGGAATGTAAGTATTACATATAAATTTATTATATAGTATAATATATTTTTGCATTTATATGTTTATAATTGTAACAGGTTAGAACCCTCAAGCAAATGTTCACGAGTGATAACAAAGGTGTTCAAGCAAAAGGTGGACACTGAAGGCTACACATGGAAAACAATATCACAAGCTACAAAGGACTTGTATTTTGAAGAGTTTAGGGTAATATTATTTTGAACTTAAGTTAGTTATTTCCATTTGTTTTCATAATTAAATATCAATATTCTTATTATTTTATAGAAGCATTGTATGTGGGATCCTTCAATAGAGACACAAGTGAAGACAGCATGGGTTGTAAAAGCTTCACAAAGATATAGTGACTTCTTACGAGATATAAGAAAGTCTGAACAAAAACCAGAATATATGTCTGAAGATGATTGGAGGCATTGGAAAACAGCTTGGGACAATCCTGATTTTAAGATGAAACGAGAAAAAAATGCAAAAAATCGGCGAAGTATTGAAGGGCCATCATCTCATACTGGAGGATCAGTATCCTATGCTGAACATGGGAAGAGGCTTGTAAGTATAAATACAATTTGTTTGTATGTTGAATTGTTTTATGCTTGTAACAATATATGGGTTTGTGATTGTTGTAGTATAAATATAATCAAGTTACATGTTCAATAAGTTTGTGCTTGTTGAAGTACATTGACTTTTCCTTTTGTTTACATATAATGTTTTTTATATGTCTTACGTTTCATGTGCTTTTATTGTTAACCAAATGATCATAGCTAAAGTGTATATTTTGTGCTTCTTATAGGCATCTTCATTAGGTCGGATTCCTACGCCACATGAGTTGTTTCTCTATACTCATACGAAGAAGCATGATGGACAAACTTTTATTGATGAAAAGTCTAAATCACTAAATGTAAGTTTTTAAGTCTTTTAAATCAATGTAATTTATTTGTTTTCTACTTTTAATAATTTATTTATAGCTATTTATTAATATATTTTATATTGTACATATAGGATAAAGTATTGAGTTTGAGAGATACATCTCAAACAATCTCTGGATCTGGAAATGATAATCCTCCTCCAATAGATGAGGTTTCACTTTATTACCGTGCAGCTTGGTGGTGAGAAAAAGGAAGGGCGTACGGTCTTGGATCTCAAGCTTCTTCTTATTATTGTGCTGGTGATACAAATACAATGAAGTCAACTGCAAGCTCTTCTGAGACACAAAATCAAGAAAAGCTTCAAAATGAGTTGGCAACTTTGTACAATAAGCTAGAGACTCAGGATAATGTGATAATTGGTTTGAAAAGAACAATAGACATGTTGTGCAATCACATCGGTATGTCTCCTCATCAATCACAAAATACAAGTAACAATCAACCAGAGGAAGGCGAAAGTGCAAGGAATGAAGATGATGGTAACGATCCTAGGAGCACTTAAACATTTATATTTTTACTATTTTATTTTGCTTGTCTAAATACTTATGTATTGTTATGGTGATGTTCTAAACACTTAAGTACTGTTGTTTTGCTTACACATTAATGGAATTTGTTGATGTCTTAAACCCTTATGGAGTGTTATTTTTATTAAAATGTGATATATTGTTATTTTTAAAATATTTTTGAATTTGTGATTTGATTGTTATAGGTTCAATAAATTATCCATGGAATGCCCAAATTTTTTTAATTTCATATTACAATTACCCAGGGATTACCCAGGGATTTCATCTTACTAACATGAGATTTACCCAGGGATTACCCACGGATTTCATCTTATTAACGAAAGATTTACCCAGGGATTACCCAGCGATTATCTAGAGATTATAGTAGCTTTACCCAGGGATTTCCCAGGGATTTATTCTGGGTATTACAAATCATTTACCCAGGGATTTCCCAGGGCCTATCCGTTGGTAATTCCTGGTTTTTTATCGAATCCTAGAAATTAATTACCCAGGGATATAATTTATTTACCCAGGGATTTGTCCGTGGGTAAATTACCCACGGATGAAAAATTCCGTGGGTAATTGTTTACCCATGAGCGATTTAGCTAGGGACCCCAATCCGTGGGTAATCCTTGGGTAAACTATATTACCCAGGGAATTTTGGAGTTTTACCCACGGAATTGTCAGTGGGTAAATCGTTATTTTCTTGTAGTGTATATGCATATATATGTATATATATAAACTTAAGCAATGCTATATTGTTCGATAAAACTACACGAAATGGGCATACGAAACCATTGAGAATGTTCCTTAAGATCATCACGACCATCTCGAGGAACATTCAATGGTTTCCTATGCCCATTTCGTATAATTTTGTGGGACAATATAGTATTTTTCTATCAACTTACCTACATGAGTTACTTGAAAGTGGATGAATAGAAAAGAAAAGGATGAGAAGAGTTATCAAGAATGAACCAGTGAGAGAAGAGAGCTTCATTTCCTGTCTCTGTTTTAAGTCTTCCGTATTCTTTGGCCAATGGAGAGCATATAGATACTACTACTCTATTTATAGAAGCAACTTGTTTTCTTTTTCTTTGAAATTCCAACAATTCCAACCAATGAATGATGAATTTCCCCATTTTCTCTGTTCACATCTCTTGTTTTTTTTTAAGGAAGTGGGTAAACCACAATTTTCTCTGTTCACATCTCAACATGTGATTTCAGTGCTTAGCCAAGGAGAGAATAACTGCTAGTTTTGACATGAAACACGATTTTACTTATTTTTTATTTTTATTTTTTTTACAGATTTCCTTTTTTTTTGGGTACAATTTAAAAGATTTCCTTTGAAATCTAGAGATGTTTAATTGGAATAGGTTGGGATAAATTCCAACGATTTCAACTAAATTCCAGTGGTCGGAAATGCAGTCCAATGTTCAATCGGGAAGATATCTAGAGTCCACTAGTTGATGACTTTGAAGACGCCATGTCATAAACCTCCCACACCATGTATGCAAGGCACTGGCAACAATTGGTTGATAGTGTCAGTCATGTACTCGCTTCTTATCTAATGAGAGTGGTTTATCAATTTCTCAAAAAAAGAAATTAATACTATTTTGGAATAACATAATTTGATTAATTAAAAAATATAATAATTAAAAAAAATTATTAATAAATATCAATTATAAATGAAATCTCATTTTATTCAAAAATATTTATTTAAATTAATATTATTTGAGTTAAATTTTCTATTAATAAAATAAAATGTTTTCTATAAAAAAATAATTTGAAATGAAAAAATAAAATTTGAAATGGGTGTTTATTTAAATGGATAATGAACAATAGGTCCCTGAAACAGTGCTAATATCCCATATAGTCCCTGGGGTAGGTGTTGGTGGGGGTGTAGCAAATAGTGTGTTGGGTAAGGACTTGGTTACTGTTTCAGGGACCTATAAATAACTTGCTCTTATTTAAACCTTAAGTGATTTTTCTGTAAGTATATTAAAGGATTTTTTTTCATTTGGACGCATCACTATAGAAGTACTTAGGAGAGCATTTTTGCCTTAATAAAATATGAACATTTTTGAAGAAAAAAAAACTGAGGTGTTTTTTCATCTATAGAAGTGCTTATCTTAGAATAATCTAGATAGAGCTGGATTCTGGGCCATGCCGGCATGAGCACGGCACAACCCAACACGGTTCAGAATGAAAACCGAGCCATGCCAAACACGATCCAAGTTCTTGTCCGTGCCTGGCCACATTACCATGACTCATTATGAACCAACACGACAGCTGCCATGTGGAAGCTGTTTATAAAATACAAAAGGGTCGCCCTTTTTTATAGCTTGAAGTCCTTATTTGCCAATTTCAACACCTTTTAAAATTCATCCTCCAACAATGGATGACCATGTGATTATTTTGATAATGAGTTCTCATATCGAGGTTTAGGGTCACATGTCTTCTTATTTTCCCCTAACAATATATAATTGATGTTTTCCAACACTATAATAGTTAAATATTTGACTTATAGATATATGATGAATACTTATCTATCCATTTTTTTCTCTTCAAGTTTTCAATTTTAGTATTTAAAAAAATTCCTTCCTCTCTTGTTCCATTTTGTTTTTATTACTATATTTTTCATCCCATTAACATTCTTAATTTCATTTATCAATATTGTTGGTGCTTAAATCGGTTACGACCGGCGAGGCCAGTTTCCAATAAGAGTCCAACTTAGGAGAGAGGAGTTGTGGGAGTTGGAGGTGAAACTTTGTGGACCGGTGGCTGCACAATAGCTTGGAGGTGCGTAAGGGGCTCCCGCCGGACTACTTGTTTCCACCTACAAAATAAAGAAGTCCAGGGGGACCCTCCGACGCTCAAATGAATTTTTGGGTCAAGGGTTTGCCTGTGGAGAAGAAGATAGATTATTGAGTCTAACGAGATCCCCTTTTTGGGCATGCCTTTCAGGGACATAAGTCCTCTCTCACCACTGTTGGCGCCCTTGCACTTCCTAACATATTTATCTGACATAGCCTTTTGATCAGCTGCCTTGTCGGGCATCTCTGAGCATGGCTTCTATCATATGTGGCTCTTGTCAGTACAGGTTCGCCTTTTGAGGGATGGGAGGGGAATCCCGCCCCTCTTTTCACCTGCTGAGCCGCTAGCTCGTAGGGTTGCCATTATTCCAGCCACGTGGCAGGGGCTTTTTTCCTGACAAATATATTCAGAGGGGATCCAAGCCGGTTATCCTATTTTTTTTTAAAAAAAAAATCTAAAATAATAATTTTACTTTATATAAATTAAATAAATACTTATATTATTTCTCCACGTCTCATATCGTTGACTTTTGACTTTCTCCATTAATGGAGTTTGGAGCTCGGAGACGTCTGTTCTCCTCTTTCCCTCCGTTCATTCATCGGAAACCAAAGCCAGCCATCGATGCCATTCCCAGTTCTTCTCCTCCTTCTCTTCGCCGCCACCGGCGCAGCCGCCGACGCAGGGGAGGAGGCGAGGTTCTTCAAAGACTGCCCCCGATCGGCTAAGTGCGGCGAGCTCGAGGTTCGGTTCCCTCTCCGGCTGAACACCAGTCCGTCTCACTGCGGGCTTGAAGGCCTCGTCCTCTCGTGTTCTTCCGAGCAAGCCTTGGTCACCCTCCGCCATGCTCGTTCCTTCAAGGTCTCCTCCATTGATTATGACTATCAATTGATCACCATCGACACCGATGGCGTCTGGCCTCCATGCCCGTTGAGAAACCTGAGCACCACCCAGATCTCTGATGAATACTTCTCTCTTCAAGGACACCGCGTCAGCCTCATCAACTGCTCCAAAGAATTCAACATCAATGCGCAGGAGGATTGGATCGCCGGCCCGATCGGTTGCTTGTCCGTGAGTGATGAGTTCGTGTACGTCGTGGCCGACGAGGAGTCCATGGACAAGCTGCCCTCCGATTGCGTGGTGTTGGCCACTGGTGGAGAGATTGGCTCTGGCTTAAAAAGCTCACCTTTTCCTTTCCAAAGCTACGTTGATTCTTACTTTGAGGGCTCGAAGACCAATGTGCAATTGTCCTTCTGGAACGTGGGCTACCAGTGCGGCAACTGCGAGGCCACCGGAATGCATTGCGGGCTTGACTTCGCAACAAACAACACCTTCTGCATCGTCTCCGGCGGCGCCCATCGTGAGTTTTCTATTCATTTTGTTCCTGAATTAAATGCACGCAAGGTGTTTGTTAAAATGCCTCAATTGGGTTTTTTTTGGAATTCCACTGACTCCTCTATTTCTCTGTTTTGCAGGTTCATTTGTGAAGCTGATCATAGGTGCGTCTTTTTGGATTTTCTATCAGAATTCTTGATGATATAAGCCGGTTAATTTTGGAGTTTGCATTGGCTAGAATTGAAAACAAAATGGTTTTATGCTATAATTAGTACTTGTTTATCTGTCTTGCAGGATTGTGTGCTGGCGTAGTTGTTCTTCTTATGGTATTGGGGCTTACATTCTTTTACGTTTCTAGAAAAGCTAACAGGCAAAGAGTATTGAGAATGAAAGTTGAGATGTTTCTTGCATCATACAAGACCACAAAACCTACTCGATTCACTTATCCACAAATCAAGAAGATCGCGAAACGGTTTAAGAACAAATTGGGCCAGGGTGGTTTTGGAAGTGTCTACAAAGGAGAGCTGCCAAATGGAATTCCTGTGGCTGTGAAGATGCTTGAGGGATCTAAAGGTGAGGGAGATGACTTTATAAATGAGGTTGCCACCATCGGGATGATTCACCATGTCAATGTAGTGCGTCTCCTTGGATTTTGCTCCGAAGGGACGAGGCGTGCACTTGTTTATGAGTTCATGCCAAATGAGTCTTTAGAGAAGTACATTTTCTCCAGAGACCCTGACGGAAACCGCACATTCAGAATGGAGAAACTGCTTGAAATTGCAATCGGGATAGCGCGTGGTGTTGAGTATTTGCACCAAGGATGTGATCAGCGCATCCTTCATTTTGACATCAAGCCTCACAATATTTTACTGGATTATGAATTCAACCCGAAGATTTCTGATTTCGGTCTTGCCAAGTTATGTTCGAGAGATCAGAGCATTGTTACTATGACCGCAATAAGGGGAACTATGGGCTACATTGCACCTGAAATCTACTCGAGAAACTTTGGAACTGTGTCTTACAAATCAGATGTTTACAGTTTCGGGATGCTGCTGCTGGAAATGGTGGGTGGCAGGAGGAACATAGATCCTTCGGTTGATAATCAGAGCGCTATTTATTTCCCCGAATGGGTTTACGAGCAGCTGATTGGAGGTCATAGCTTTCGTTTAGCAATAGAGATGATGAGCGATGAAGAAGAAACTGTGAGGAAGCTTGTGATTGTGGCTCTGTGGTGCATTCAATGGAGTCCAATGGATAGGCCTACAATGACAAGAGTTGTGCAGATGCTCATTGGGAGCTTGGAGAGCTTGGAGGTACCCCCTAGACCTTTTGTTTCATCTTCTGATCAAGAAGAAGAAGAGAATTCTTCTAATGGATTATCATTATAGGCAGTAGTGATTAGGTTTTCTCAATATAGAAATATAGAATATGTTCTTCAACCAAGTGTTTAGAGAACTCTTCTTATGTTGATTGTGATTTACTTAGTGTGAGGCAATTCTTCCTTCTTGCAATCTTTGTCATGCAAATTGTTGATTGTTTTTTCTGTTCTCAATTCATGTTCCTCCTGATGGAACTGAAAATATAATTTTTTTTAAAAAAAATAGACAGAGGTCATGAGGTCGAGTTGTGGAAATAACCTCTTATAAAAAAAAAGTAGGGTAAAACTGCGTATAATATATCCAAGTGGTCCGATTCTTTTCCGGAGTAAAAAATCACTTGTTCCATAAGCTAGGCATGTACTTATGAGATAATTACGTCCGGAGCTTTTTTCTTTTTGAACTCCACCTCTTTTACCAACCTACCTATCAATAATATTACATAGAGAAAACTGTATCCCTTAAGATAGCGTGAGTCATTTATCTACTTTGGCCTCGTCGTCCCTCTTCCCGTACGGGGTGTTCAATGTGAAAGTCATGCTTCTTTTCACTAGGTTGTGTGCCTCTTGTAGATTTAGCTTCTTCGACGGATGAGTTGCATCAAGAGAAAATTAGCGCCTGAATAATTTACCAGAAAACACGTCATTTATTTTGGAAACATCGCATATTCCTTTACATCCATAAGGTCCACATGACTGTCATTGTCATGACTCCCATCCTGTCTTTAGGTGCTTGTCCATCCTAAGCGAGGTGGTTATGAGCCCTTGAGATCCGAGGTAAGGGATATGATATTCTCAAATATACCCCTGTAATAATCCCATATTTCCCGCATTACTGTGCAATTGAGCAGGAGGTGAGGCACTGTTTCATCTTCGATTTCACATAAGAAGTAGGAGACTCGAGTATCTCTCCAGTTTTTCTTATGGAGATTATCTAATGTGAGTATACGACCCTCTTTAACCAACCAAGCAAACAACTTGACCTTTAGTGGGCAAAGGCCCCTCTAGAAACTCATTTTGGTGTGGTCACTCCTGATTCCCCCATGTACCCGAAAGTTATAGAGTGACTTGATTGTGAATGAGGTTGTGGTGGTGAGCCTCCACATCCATTGATCTTCCCCAGCTCCCTGGATGCTCCCTAAGCTTGTGTTTGATAGGGGAATATCCCACTTGGGATTAGGAATAACTTTTGAAAAGTTTTGAATTTTTTGGAGGGAAATTTTAAAGTAAAGGTATTAATGATAAGATAGTTATGTGGCTTCTATGTATTGGTGGGTGAGTTATTATTATATTCTTAAACTTAAATTAAAGTTTTTGGCGGAAAAAATTTTCATTGGGGAATGTGTTGGGGATATCCCACTTGGGGATATCCCCCTATCAAACATGAGCTAAGTGTTGAAGCAACCGTTCATATTCTATGACCCCGTTTAGTATTAATGGCTCCAAGTTGAGGATTGGGATTCTCATTGCCAATTTTTCTCGAGCTCTCTTGATTGATATGCCCTGTTGGGATATTAGGTGTTTAATTGAGGGAAAAAGGTCCCAAGGTGAGTTCCCCTCGATCCATTTATCTACCCATGTGTTTGTGGAGCCACCATCTTCGGGGTGAGCATTGATGTTATGTAGGGTAGTCGCACTTTCTTTACATATACCTTTCTAGAAAAAAGATGCATGTAGTGGGGCGTTTTGTGTGCATCCAAAAAACTGTTCCTATAGTAAGCATTCGTGATGTTTTTATACCTCCACCACCATTTCACCAGTTCCTTGTGTTTTTGGTTGGCATAGTCAGTACCAACTAATCAGACGGTATGCTCACGAGTTCGGGTTTGCCCCTCTCCAAAGAAAGTGTCTTTTGATTGCCTCAATTTGATACAATACCCTATTCTGGGATCTAATATATTGATAGCCAGTGGATGGTTATGTTAGCACCGAGTTAATGAGTGTGAGTCTTTCGCCTATTGATAAGAACTTTCTTTTCTAGGAACTTAGAGTCTTCCGCCCATTGCTTTTATAGTGATTCATTTAAATGAAAAGTAGTAATGTTTCTCATTGACTGATTTATTGGCATGTTAGTAATAGAATTATTCTCATGATGGGTAAAAATGAAGGTGAGGATGAACAAAAATATCTTCCCATAGAACGAACCAAAATGATTTTATGTATGGTTCATGTTATAGGTAAAAATCCGCATTGCGTGTAAGGATCCCAGCAGCTCAGGCCTGAGGACACGTGGCTACGCCACATGAAGGAACTCAGACAAGGCCTACTCGACCAAGCAACAATGACGACCGCCTAGCCGAGAGCGAGGATTCACTAGGAAATGCTCAGAAACTCGGCGAACCTTCTAGAAAGCTCCAGGTGAGCTGGTGATTGGCTGGCACTACGCTGGCAGCCTCGTTAGCACATGGTTGGCGGCCCCACTTGTGCACTGCTGGTGCTTTGCTGGCACCCAAGTGGGAGGAAGCTTGCGGACCAAGTATCTGCGACACTTGCCTGGCCGAAAGGTATAAAAGAGGGTTAGGAAAGAGAGCATGGGGACTTCCAGCTAACCTTGAATAGAGACTCTCCCTCTCTCTCTCCCTCTCTCTCTCTCTCTCATCCCCGTCCTCTCGCCCTCTTCGATCATTCTTCTCTGTATTCACTAAGAATTTTCCTTACGCTCATACGGGCTTCCACTCCCTGGAAAAAGCTGACTGACTTGATCATCGGAGGGTCTATTAGGAAATTCCTCCGACTTCCTTTGTAGGACATTGTCGGAGGAGAGGTAATGCGCCCCTGCCGAGAAGGATTCCCAGTTCTAATGCCCTCACCGATGACGGGCACGGTCCCAAATCCACAGTTTAGAAACCTCACCTACTACAAATTTATTGGTTAATCCAAATCGACGAGTCGTCGATTTTTTGGCATTAATAGTTCACAAACTAAAAGTGAATTTTCCCTAGATGTAAAATTTATTGAGACATGTTGAAAAAGTAAGAAAACATTAAGATGTTCAACTTCCATTGTTCCATTCACATTGGTGGCATTATGCTTGTATTACCTCTCTTTCATTAATTACATGTTTTCATGCTTTTTGTTGTTCCATTCACATTGCAGGTGGTAGGAGAGGATCTAAGAAGAGAGTACAAACAATATTTTCTTTGAAATTCAGAGATCTTTACAATATCATAAGTTCAACATCTCCCACCAACCATTTTTTAAGAATGTAATTATTTTATTTATTATTTATTATTAAATATCAATTATTTATTAAAAAAAATACAACAACAACAACTACTAAGCTTTAATCCCATACTAAATGGGATCGGCTATATGAATTCTCTATCTCCATGTCACTCTGTTAAAGGTAAGATCCGACTCAAATCTAATATATGTAGGTCTTTAAACACTATCTTTCTTCATGTTATTCTAGGCCTATCTCTACCATTTTTTTTTATATTTTATTACTAAAATATCACATTTTTGAACTGGGACACCTGGGAGTCTATGACGCATGTGTCTAAACCATGCTCTTTTTTCATTTTATTTTCAATTAGTACAACATAAATTTTTTATAAAATATATTAATTTCTAATCTTATCCTTTTCATTAAAAATAATTTGATTATAAATATTTATTTTTAAGCTTTTACATTTTTTCCAACCACACTGCAAAATTGAAAGCACATTTTTTCAAGTCTTATATTCCAAGTCTTTTACAAATAAAATAAAGTACATGTAAAATTTAACCTATAATAAAATATTAATTCAAACGTGTTGAAGAAGGTGTCTGACCTGCAAAGAAAGTCATATAATATAATTATTAGGCACCTTCATGGAAAAAAAATAAACTGACTCATCGGTCTACCTGAAATAAAAATATCATCCCAAACCAAATTCACTCCCCAAGTGCTGACAAAAATATAGAATATATTTTTACAGATAACATATAACTATGGTCCTGTTTGGATTAGCTACGAAATTTTTTTTCCAGTTTAATAAAAAAAGATTTTTGAAAATAATATTTTTCAGAATAAATTAAGAGTCTTTGTACATTTTTTGTTTGGATATGTTAATTCAAAAATATTTTTATAGTAAGAAAGTTTTAATAATTATATGATTCCAAAATCTTAATCCCTTGTTTTTTTTTATTTTCACAAAGATGTTTGGTAATTGTACAATCTAAACTTTTGAAAAACAACTTTTTAAAAAAAATTTGGTTCCCAGAAGCGTTTATGAACTTCTTAGAAGTTGATCCTAATAGAGCCTATGGCTATTATATATGCAAGTCCCACTATTTTTTAAAAAATTTCAAAAATAGCATAATTTAATATATAACTTACATCATCATTTCAAGGTTTTGTAAATATCTTATTATTTCTTATATATAACTTACAATAACATATATATATATATATATATATATATATATATATATATATATATATATATGCTCATCATGGCCGCACTTCATGCGCCGCCCATACTAACACCCAAACCCAAAAGCTATTAAACCCAAACAAAACACCCCCTCCCCCCCCAATGTATAGTTTGATAGTATGGGCCGGCCGCAACTTGCGGCCGGCCGTATACTATCAAACTTGTATATATATATATATATATATATATATATATATATATATAATTTTTGAAGTCTTTTTTAATGGATATATCAGCAATTAAAAGATATATGTGACAAACCAATATTCACAAGGAAATTTGATTAGCATGTTCCTCTCACAAAGAAGGGATGGGGATTTGAATCACGCATAAGACCTGCTTATGGTGGTTTATCCATATTTACCAAAAAAAAATATATATGCGACAAAACTTCTAAATATGTCTGGACATGATTATTTACCCGGGCTAGGTCTCCCTATTGGAGTATTTGGAGCCGACGGCGACCTGTTACCTAAATTAGAGAGTGAGTGGGAGAGAGAGTTTGTGTTACCTCCATGAACTACTTGAAATTGGATGAAGAGAGAGTGTACAATATTATTAGAAAGAGAAGATACGTGTTACCTCCATGAGCTACTTGAAATTGGATGAAGAGAGAGCAAACGATGAGAAGTGTCATGAAGAATGACCTAATGAATTGAGAGACCTTCATTTTCTCTATTCTCTATCTCAATCTCTTGATTTCAGTTTTGATCCAAGGGAGAGTGTATATATATACTACTCATGGAAGCAGATTGTTTCCAACTAAATCCCAATTTTTTTTAAAAAAATTTTTTTGACTAAAGTGACAAGCTCTAGGAAAGGACATTACGGATGTATAGATTCGGTAGTACGGGAGTACAGAGGCTCAGTAGAGATCCGTTACTTGACTCTCACTTTATAAAAGAGGGGGTTTGAATCCGGGTCTTTCACATATTTACTATCCATCATTTAATAAGGAATATGATATCAATAGGACTTGGTGGCTGTTGGTACTAAATCCCAAAACTTTTACACCAATTTTCACAAAAAAAGTTGGTCAGTAATTTTTCTCACAAATTAAGGTTGAGAGTTGAAATCACGTAAATTAAAATTTTCAAGTTTCATAACTATTGATTGGTATTTTCAAGTCTCATGACCTATTCCAAGTCTTATGTCCTATTGATTGGAATTTTCAAGTCTTATGACAATAAATAACCAGAAATTTCTCTGAAGTTTAGTCCACCAAACCATTTTGAACCCCACATGAAATAATATATTTTATATATAACACTAATTATATCATGACATATCAATAAGCCATTAAGGTCCAAAATAACTATGGTGTAGATGCATATTGTGTTTGGATTGAATTTTTATTTTTTCCTAAGTTAGAAGCACTTATTTATTAAGTTAAGTATTTGTGACCCATTTTTTAAGTATTTGTTTTAGTTTTGAAAAACAGAAATGTTCCTAAAACTTTTCAATTCATGAACCGTGTGAAACTTTTTTTCTTTTTTTTTTTCCGATGGCTTTGTTCCTTAAATCAGATATACATTTCTCTGTGGGATGAAACTAAGCAAGGCTCAACTCCGCAAAACAATGTCAAGAAAAAGAAAATGTACAAAATCTTGTAAATATACATGCATTGGTTTACAAACATGTGTTTTTTTTAATAAAATTTGATAAACCACCGTCTTTTATTTATGATAAATATCGGTTACATAATCGGTCTCTTTGATGGGGCTGATACATTTAGAAATACATTACCGGCCCCCTGACAACTTTCCTTTTGGTCCCGTAGATGGGTCTAGAAATACCTAAGATACCCAGAGAGCGGCCACTAATCAACCTGTGTATCTTCAAAATGTCTCTGGCGATTCTTATTGGTCCTCCTCTCTTATGAATGCGAGACTCCGCTTAATAAGGGATTATATCGTGACCAGCTTCGGCTTCTTTTACGAACATGTTGACATTTTCTTTTGCATTTCATTTAAAAAATAAATTGTTATTGTTAAAAACTTTAATGCATTAATCTCTTGTTGTATGTTTCTGCATATTCACGTCTTGTTGTATGTTTACTTGTTACTCTTTTGGAAAATTCAAAATTATATTTTTGGTCCTCCCAATATTTTTTTTTAATAATGGTGAATAAATAATGGTGAATAAACCATTTTTATTAATAATGCTTAGTGAATTACATAGTTGGTAGTAATGATATATAGTGTATGTCACTTGGTAATACATGGGATATATGCCTTATTCCTAGTGGGTTCCATGCAATGAGTCTTGCTGCTGCGTCCTTGTTGGCTTCCTACTCCATAAAAAGGTGCTTACTTGATGGGTTCCTGCATGTTAGTAACAAAATTATTCTCGAGGTAATATTTTTTCATCACATAAACCAAAATGATTTTGTGTATGATTCATAAACTAAAGCACATTTTAGCTTCACATGAATTTTGATTAATAATAAAATATTCATCAAGAAATGTTGAAAATTAAGATATTGTATTATTACCTCTCTTTCATTAATTATATGCTTTCATCCTTCACTATTTGGAGGTGGTATGAAAAATACATCTGCAAAGAAAGCCATATAATATTATTATTAGGCACCTTCATGAAAAAAATATAAACTTAATTATTTTTTTATTTGGGTCAACTTGGAATGAAAATATCCTTCCAAACCAAATTTACTCTCCAAGTTCTCTTCTACTTTGACAAAAATATAAAATATATTATATATACAACTCCCATTTTTTTATATAGAAATTTTCAAAAATAAAATAATTTAATAAATAACTTACATCATCATCATTTCAAGGTTTTGTAAAAAACTTATTATTTCCTATATATAACTTACAATAATTAGTAAATATATATACATTTCTAAAATTTGAATTTTTATATGAGCAATTACAAGATATATATGACAAAAATTCTAAATTTACCAGGGACACAAATACTTACAATTTTTTATAGGTCTGGCTATCGGAGAACTTGGAACCAAGGGTCGTCTGTTACCTAAAGTATTTTCAGCATTTCCACCTATTAAAACAAATTATATATATACATAGAAAGAGAAGTGATAGGATCAGATCGGCTACAATTGCAACCGGCCCATCCTATCACTCATGTATATATATATATATCAAAAATACTATTTAAGACGACAAAATGACACGAAATGGGCACACGAACCTGTTGGATGTACCTCGAGATGGTTGTGTTGATGATTTCGAGGCACATTCAATGGGTTCGTGTGCCATTTTGTGTCATTTCGTCGTCCGATATAGCATTGTTCTATATATATATATATATATATATATATATATATATATATATATATATGGAGAAAGAGAGAATATGTGTTACCTCCATGAGCTACTTGGAAATGGATGAAGAGAGAGCAAAGGATAAGGAGTGCCACGATGATTGACCTAATGAATTGAGAGATCTTCATTTTGCTCTCTTCTCATCTCAGTCCCTGCGTTTTCACTTTTGATCCCAAGGGAGAGTGTACGCATATATACTACTCACGGAAGCAGTTTGTTTCTGACTAAAGCATGCTTTTTTTTATTTATTTTCATTTTGAGATTTTCTTTGAAATTTTCGACATCTCCCACCAACCATTTCTTTAGAATGTAATTATTTTATTATTATTTATTATTAAATATCAATTATACATAAAAATAATAATTTGATTAGGAAAAAATATTTTATTTAATACTGATTAAGTTAAATTTTAAGTTATAAAAATAAAAGAAGTTTCTTGAAACAAATTGAAATTTCAAAACATCATTCCCAACTTTCACATTTTTTCCAACCACACTTTAAATTGAAAGCACATGACTATTGATTGGAATTTCAAGTCTCATGCCCTATTCCAACTCTTATGGCATGTTAATTGAAATTTTCAATTTTTTATTTTTTATATTTTTTTGTTGACAAATATGAACTAGTTAGCACCATAAACATGGTTTGAACCCTCAACCTTTTATTGTGAGGGGAATGAGCTAACAAACTTTTTTTGTGAAAATTGATTGAAATTTTCAAATCGTATGCTAATAATTAACAAACTTTCCATGAATACGTGCCTGCAAATTCATTACAGGTGAAAAGCTATTAATTTGGAAGAGAGAGTATGAAATTGGGTGATGGAGAGCGACTTGGTAAAGATGTCTGTATTCGAGCCGAGCCAAGCCGAGCTTTCGTGCGTTCAGGCTCGGCTCGTGACTAAAAGGAAGAGCTCAAGCTCGGCTCGTTTATTAATTGAGCTTGAAATTCAATAAACGAGCCGAGCTTCCCTATGCTCAAGCTTGGCCCGTTTATTAATCGAGCTTGAAATTGAAGCTCAAGCTTGACTCGTTTTTAATATGAGTTGAACACTAATGAGCTCTTATCGAGCCGAACACCGAGCCGCTCATGAACGGTTCGGCTCGAATACACCCCTAGAAAGAATGAGGGGGAGAGAGAGAGGCCCAAATATCTTATAAGTTATATATATACATCCACCCAAATATTTTTAGAATATATATATATATATATATATATATATATATATATATATATATATATATATATATATAAACGAGTTTGTTCACGAGCTTGTTCGCTACCTGTATTCACGAGCTTGTTCGCGAGCTGTGTTCGTGAGTCAAAATGAGCTGAGCTTTCCTCTGCTCAAGCTTGGCTCGTTTATTAATCGAGCTTGAAATTGAAGCTCAAGCTTGACATGTTTTCAATACGAGTTGAACACGAACAAGCTCTTGTCGAGCCGAACACCGAGCCACTCATGAACGGCTCGGCTCAAACACACCCCTAGATGTCAACGAGCTGATCATGGGATGGAGCATGATGAACCTGCATGTGACCGGCTAAAACTTGTTCTTGAAAGTAGTGATGATTAATCTCGATATGTTTGGTACGAGCGTGAAAGACAGGATTAGTAGTGAGAGCAATACCTGATAAATTGTTGCACCACAGAGTAGGGGTCTTTGTAGGAGCGAGAGAGGGGGAGGACGGTTGTGAGAGAGAGGGAGATGGGAGGTTGGTTGCAAGAGAGAGGGATAGGTGGAGGTCGGCTATAAGAGAGAGGGAGAAGGGAGGCCGGCGGTGAGAGAAAGGGGAAGAGATAGAGAGGTCGGCTATGAGAGAAAGGGCAACTTCTTCTGCAATGTGAAGGTCCCAGAGTTCAACGACAGGTACGAGGGCATCCTGGACTTGGATTGTCGGTGGCAAAGACGACGACATACTTTGGTGGGAGAAGAAGAGGAAGAAGAAGAGGGCTGCGACTATGGAGAAGAAGAAGAAGAAGAAGACTAAGGCTGTAGAGGATAGCAACTCCGTGAAGAAATGAAAAAGAAAAAGAAAAAGTAGGGGAGGGAGTCATGAAGAAGAGATAAAGCAGGAGAAAAGAGGACACTGCTAGGTGGTAGCACGAGAAAGGAGGCGAGGAGACGAAGAGAAGGGTTGACTGGGACTGGGGAAAGCGGTTGGTGGATGTTCGCACAAGTCCCAAAGGGAAGAAGGAGGTGTTTGCCTGACTAGTTTAGATATCATTAAAAGTGAAAGGAATTGTTGAATATATTCAATAATATCAAAGGGGTTACAATATATGAGAAATTATCCCATGGTCCATGGAACGGAGACGTGGGATCATCTCGATCATCAATCATGTCTCGAGATGTGTGACTGTCACACATCTCGGTGGGCGCCCCGAGATTGGTGTCCTCAAAAGTGCCTTCACCGATCTCAAGACACTTTTAACGACCGAGATGATCCCACATCTCGGTTCCATGGATGATCCCATGGAACCAAGACCATGAGATCATTTCTCACAATATATAAGCTTCGGTAGAAGCCTCTAGAGTCTATTAATGTACATATGTTTGGAAACCCATGAGAAAAATATTCTAAGAGAGATTTGAATACAAATCATTTCTTTAATTATAGAATATTCTTAAAAAAAGAGAATATTCTGAGAGTGATATAGATACAAATCTTTCTTTAATATTATTATTAAAAAACTTAATACATTAATCTCTTGTTGTATGTTTATGCATATTCACGTCTTATTGCATAAACTTAATACATTAAAAAACTTCCCGTCTTTACGTTGACCCGCCAACCCGGCACCAATATTGGACTCGAGCCTCCTGCATCAGCTACGTCCACGGCCGCCGACTGTTTCACTAATTTTTAATAGAACAAAAAACTTTACAGGATGAACAATATATAGGGAAATCAGAAACCCTAATACAATGAAAATACCCAAAATACCTCTCAAAATTTGTTTCCCAAAAGCTTGGTTGGGTGTCCAGTATGATAAGGCTCCACACAACTCAACAACGAGTTCGAATCGTAGGTAGGTGAGGGCACTTTTCTGAGTGTATGAACAGTGGTAATGAGTGGGACTTTCTTGCCCACTACACACCTATCCCATCATCCACTATTTCATGACGAGGATTATGCACGCCCTTGATTTTGACTTAGTAGCTAGCCGCTCTTTTTGTTAAAAAAAATAATAATAATAAACTGCAAGCTGAGATATATAACTAGAGAACACAATGTTGCTGCAGATAGATTGGCCAAAGAAATTGTAAGGAGCAGACAATGCAGGACTAATTATGAGCATATGGGTCAATTGCCAGAGGAAGTTAGGGAGATCTTAAAGGATTTTTTTTTTTTTGACAAAGGAGACAAGCGTCAATCCATCAAGGGGCGGACAATGTGACGAACGCACGTGCCTTTACCTTGCGGTCACGGGGTGTTGAACCTGAAATCCAGGGGTGGCTCAAGGGTAAAGCGAGTGAAGCAATCGCTTTAAGCCCCCAAATTTTAAGGGCCTCATATTTACTTTTTATCCTCTAATATTTTTTTTAATCTTATTATCATAACTATAATAATAGATATTTATTATAATAAATTGATATTTAAAAATTTAAATTTAAATTTTAATATCTATTGGAGGCCTCATACAAAATTTAAAAGCTTATCATTGTAGTTATAATAATTATTTGTATGATAAATTAATATTTAAAAATTTAAATTTAATATCTATTGGAGGCCTCCTACTACATTTGAACTAAAATTTTTTAAAACTTTATCATGTACCTTATTAGTAATTAAAAAACTAATCCCAAGAATTATTAATTACGTAGTTGTTGTTGGTAAATTGGAAAGTAACGACCATTTTCTCTATTATAAATCAAGATTATTTTTAATTTTTTTATATATCTTTACTCTTTCCACTCTTTGCTTTTGAGTTCCTGTTTGCAATACTCGTTAGAACAAATTTATTATAAAAATTTTATTAATAACTTGGTATCTCAAAAAAGTTAGAAAAATAAATTTTAGATAGTATTTTGTAGTAGATAGTTTTTTTTTTTATATTTTTTACCAATTTTTTTTATTTATAAAATAACCTATTATCTTTTTATTGTTTAAATTTTTGTTTGTTTATTTAGATTTTTTTTTCTTGTTGGAGTGCTTATAAAGTTACTTCACCATTAAAACTCATAAGAGATATAAAAAAAATCTCTATAAGTGTGTTTAAAAAATTAATAAAATTTAATTTATATTAATTAATTAAAAGCCCAATTTTAAAATTTCACTTTAGGCCTCCAACTCTCTTGAGCCGCCCCTGCTGAAATCTCTCCCAACTAACAATACTCTATACAAGGGACTCAATACCAATAGGCCAAGAGGAGTGTGATGTTTTGAATAGCTAATGAGATGTTGACTCAAAAAAATAAAAATACAAAATAAAAAAAATTCACATTTTTCCCATACACATTCAAACTTGAAAGCACATTGATTATTGATTGAAATTTTCAAGTCTGATGACCTATTCCAACTCTTATGTCCTATTCATTCGAATTTTTCAACTCTTATGCTAATAAATAACCAGAATTTTCTTTCAAGTTTAGTACACCAAACCATTTTGAACCCCACATGAATTAAATAATAACACTATACATATCATGACATATCAATTAGTCATTGAGGTCCAAAATAACTTTGGTACTTTACCCGTAACAAAATACAAATACACACATAACTTTGGTACTTTGCACTAAAAACCCTTCTTCAATTAAAAACAAACAATTACATAACTTTTTAAGAAACAAGACATCAACACTATTTCTTGGCACCAAACCAAATACATAATCTTGAAAGCAGTACCATATTTACCATATTCCACATTAACCATGGTTATGGATAGTGTTTCCTCCAACTGGAGAATCTGGTTTAATCCATGGACTTCTCCCTCCAAGTCTCCTTCCTCCTTTCCCTTCTACAATCTCTTCAATCAGTACAAAATACAAACATTACAAATGATTATATATATACACGAAGAAAACAAAATACAATATTAATTAGAAGAGTATGTATGTATGTTACTGTTACCTCCATGAGCAACTTGAAACTGGATGAAAAGAAAAGAAAGGATGACAAGCATAATGAAGAATGAGCCTATGAAGGAACAAGAGAGCTTTGTTTTCTCCATTCTCATGATCTCACTCAGTGTTTTCAGTTTCCAGCCAATGGAGAGTTTACACACACATATATCTATTAGTCATGGCCCCGCCATGTTTTGGACTGAAACACCCGTTTTCTATTTCTCATTTTGGAGTTTTTTTCTAAGTCTCTCAAGACCAGTGACAAGTCTTTGAGGTGACTTTGATTTCTATTCCTCCACAAATCCGGTCTGACTTGCATGGCTCGTTTAATTGACCAAGCAATTGGGGCTCACAGGCCATTATTTATAGATAAATATACAACATGAGATTATAAATGAGTTCAAAGTAGGGTTGTGCTTTAGGGGGTGATGCTCCAAATCTGGCACCGTCTAGAGGTGTCCATGGGCTGCGCCGGGTTGGATTCCGTCCTGATTAAAACTTAGTAATAATGGTGTTCATATTTGCCCAAGTCTGGTCCGGTTATTCCGGCCTATACTTTTATTTGAGGCCCATTCATATTTTTAAACACATGACTAAGGCCCAGACAAATCCGCACATAGTTAATTTTTTAAAATTAAAATTTATTTAAAAAATAGAGTTTATATTTAAAATTTTAAATAATTAGATAATAAATTAAATCTAATAAGTTTTAATAGAAAAATTAAATTATACTAGAATTTTACATTTTTAAATTAAGGCAAATATAACACATAATTTTATTATAAATAATTAAAAATAATAAATTATTTATTTTATTTGTACATAATTTGGGTCGGGCCTGGGTGTTTGAATGCATAAAGATGAAAAGAATTGAAAAAGTGATAAAAATTAGATATTGGGTTTGAGAAATAACCAATAAATGTTATCCCTGAATAGTCCCTCTACTTTTCTCTCTCTCTTCCCTTTTAGTCCCTGTTTTTCAATTTGCCCCATTTTAGTCCCTCTACTATCTCATATGGGTAAAGTTGGTCCAAAATTTAACCGGCGTTTGTTTTTCCTTCCTGAAAGGTTGATGTGATTTTTTTTATCATTGAAATGTTATTAAAAAAATAAGATAACTTTACATGTGGCATAAGTCTCGAAGCCACTGCCCGGACTTCCTTTCTCGCAGTTTTCTCCACTACCACCCACTCCGAAGCTTCTTTGTATGCAACAATGAAGGTCTTCATAAGTTATTCGGCTTCTGCCGCCGTGGTGATAGCAGCGGCAAGGATCGCGGCCGCCACCGTGGCCCCAAGCCTTATGTACATATAGCGAGCTTTGGCGGCAAGTTTTGGAGGCGAGTTTTTCCAACTATTCATCTCCGAGGATGTCTTTGAGCTCCGATTCACTTACCTTGTTCACAATGTACTAGAGATTGTTTGCTAGGAATAAGTAGGATTGGGTGACATGCTTGAAGGCTTCGGCTTTGACGTCGAGCTTGCAGAGAAGGACGAGCACCAGCCATGCAATCAACTTCGCCATTGGAGACGAGTCCGAGCTCTCCTCAGGCTCTAGTTCTGGGCATGAATCAGCGAAAATATCGGCGAGGGGAAGCTTATAATTGCCGAGGAAAACCAAGTATGGAACCCACCGCCTGGGACCTCTGATCTCTAGGCGTCTTTTGGGATATGTGATTCGAAATTGGCGAATTTAATGGCTTTCTTACCATTTACTCTTTACTACTTCTGCTCCATTAATCTCACTTAACCCTGGCTATGAGAAGGCTTCTATATATGCACTGAAGATTGATCACAAAATATATATTGATCATACAAGAGAATCAAGAAGAAGAAAGAGTGAAATGGCCAAGGAGGCTTGGGTTTAATATTCCATAGCTTTGCTTGTAATGGCTTCAATGGCAGTAGGAGACAGTGGCTGGGACAATGCATTTACTACCTTCTATGGTGACATCCATGGATGAGAAACCATGAGTGAGTATATATATATAGTTTTGTATTAATATTAACTTTGCATGGACTCACATACGTATGTAGGAATGTTACAGAAAGAGCGTGTGGATACAGGGATCGGTTCGAGCAAGGGTACGGGTTGATACTCTGGCTACTGAAAGCAAGATCGCTCAATGACCGACCGATGTCGGGCATGCGGCGAAATTTGCAATGCGTGAACAACCAGGAGTGGTGCATTCCCGGGTTGACCACGAGGTTGACGGCGACCAACTTCTATCCACCCAACTGATTAAAGCCCAGTGAGGCAGGCGAGTGGTGTGACCCGCCACGTAAGCTCTTTGATATGGTGATGGTTGCGTTTCTTAAGATTGTTAGAGGGATAAAGGTGGGGATAGTTCCAGTGTAGTACAGGAGTGCGTGAAGAAGGGGGGATGTACGCGACCAACTTCTATCCACCCAGCTGTTGGATAGTTCCACTGATCTCGAGGGTCCTGGCCATGCCCGTGAGTTTAAGGAGAGAGGTTCAGGCTTGGAACTGACACCAGGGGTCGAGTCAAAGGAGAAGAGTGCGTCGATGGAGGGGAGGAGAGTGGAGATGGTACCGTAAAGGTCGAGGATTCTGAAGAGCTTCTCTATGGAGGGCTTGGTTCTGGCGACAGAGTCAGGGAAGGAGAGGAGGATGGTGGAGACGTTGCAGGTGACATCAACAAAGCAGGACTGGAGGTGCTTTCCTTCTTCACACCGTTAGAGTTTGGCTTCGTATGAGGCATTAACGTATGTTTTCTCTTTCTCCTGTAGCCTGTGAGCAGAGTGCTAATTATTGATTATTATTTAATTCACAGATTAATGCTAATTAAGTAACGAATTTATGCTTGATTATATATAACCACCTTGTAAATGAAATCCCAAGGGAAACAACAAGAATGTTTACAATGAAACTCCCCTTTGCATATCTGTAATTCAAGTAGAATAACTTAGTTTCATCCATGCATGCATGAAAACATCTCTCTTTTTCTCTAACACACACAACACACATATACATGCATGCATGACTGTAAAAAGTTGAAAGAATTGAATATGAGGAAGAGGCAAGAGGAGCATAACAAGGCAATCGCTATCTGTAAACGAATAAAAAATGGAAAGTGGCCTCAAAGGCTCAAACGTAGCATTCAAGCATGTATATATCATGAAGCTTATTAATACGAAGAGAGAACAAGGAAAGTAGCTTTAATAGAGAGATCTGGGTGCATGCATAGACATGCATGGGTGACCAACCTGAGTGCAATGCTCTTCCTAGTTCCTATCATAGACCATCGTGTAAGTATGAGGAACAAGGTAAGCCACAAAGAACTGAAGGACCACATCAGCCAGAAACACTATCTGCACACTCTCAAGGTCAACCAGGTGCACTGGTAGTCCTCTGAAGAAGCCAAACTCTATCGGCGCTCACCCATACCTGGATATTGCTCAGGTGCCACTTGAACCGTTGCTTGTCGGCATGTTCCATCTTCCCCATCTTGTGAATTGATTTCCTGAGCTGGTCAACGCTGTCAGACATGGACGGAAAGTAGTCCCGGATAGCGCGGGCCTCGCGGTAGAGGGTGGGTCCGGCGATGTGGGCGGCGGAGAGGCAGACTACGAAGGTGGACTCCGAGCAGGCTCGGTCCATGCTCACGGAACACCCGTTTTCTATTTCTCATTTTGAGAGTTTTTTTTAAGCCTCTCAAGACCAGTGACAAGTCTTTGAGATGACTTTGATTTCTATTCCTCCACAAATCCGGTCTGACTTGCATGGCTCGTTTAATTGACCAAGCAATTGGGGCTCACAGGCCGTGATTTATAGATAAATATACAACATGAGATTATAAATGAGTTCAAAGTAGGGTTGTGCTTTAGGGGGTGATGCTCCAAATCTGGCACTGTCTAGAGGTGTCCATGGGTTGGGCCGGGTTGGATTCCGGCCTGATTAAAACTTAATAATAATGGTGTTCATATTTGCCCAAGTCTGGTCCGGTTATTCCGGCCTATACTTTTATTTAAGGCCCATTCATATTTTGAAACACATGACTAAGGCCCAGACAAATCTGCACATAATTAATTTTTTAAATTTATTTAAAAAAATAGAGTTTATATTTTAAATTTTAAATAATTAGATAATAAATTAAATCTAATAAGTTTTGATAGAAAAATTAAATTATACTAGAATTTTACACTTTTAAATTAAGGCAAATATAACACATAATTTTATTATAAATAATTAAAAATAATAAATTATTTATTTTATTTGTACATAATTTGGGTCGGGCCTGGGTGTTTGAATGCATAAAGATGAAAAGAATTGAAAAAGTGATAAAAATTAGATATTGGGTTTGAGAAATAACCAATAAATGTTATCCCTGAATAGTCCCTCTACTTTTCTCTCTCTTCTCTTTTAGTCCATGCTTTTCAATTTGGTCCATTTTAGTCCCTCTACTATCTCATATGGGTAAAGAAAATTTAACCGGCGTTTGTTTTTCCGTCCTTTCATTGATGTGATTTTTTTTATCATTAAAATATTATTAAAAAATAAGAAAACTTTACAGGTGGCATAAGTCTCGAAGCCACCGCCCGGACTTCCTTTCTCGCAGTCTTCTCCACTACCACCCACTCCGAAGCTTCTTTGTATGCAACATTGAAGGTCTTCATAAGTTATTCAGCTTCTGCCGCCGAGGTGATAGCGGCGGCAAGGATCACGGCCGCCACTGTGGCCCCGAGCCTCTCGTACATCCCCATGTGATAGCGAGCTTTGGCGGCGAGTTTTTCCAACTATTCATCTCCGAGGATGGCTTTGAGCTCCGATTCACTTACCTTGTTCACAATGTACTAGAGATTGTTTGCTAGGAATAAGTAGGATTGGGTGACGTGCTTGAAGGCTTCGGCTTTGCCGTCGAGCTTGCAGAGAAGGACGAGGACCAGCTATGCAATCAACTTCGCCATTGGAGATGAGGCCGAGCTTTCCTCAGGCTCTAGTTCTGGGCATGAATCATCGAAAATATCAGCGACGGGAAGCTTATAATTGCCGAGGAAAACCAAGTATGGAACCCACCGCCTGGGACCTCTGATCTCTAGGCGTCTTTTTGGATATGTGATTCGAAATCGGCGAATTTAATGGCTTTCTTACCATTTACTCTTTACTACTTCTGCTCCATTAATCTCGCTGAACCCTAGCTATGAGAAGGCTTCTATATATGCACTAAAGATTTATCACAAAATATATATAGGTCATACAAGAGAATCAAGAAGAAGAAAGAGTGAAATAGCCAAGGAGGCTTGAGTTTAATATTCCATAGCTTTGCTTGTAATGGCTTCAATGGCGGTAGGAGACGGTGGCTGGGACAATGCCTTTGCTACCTTCTATGGTGACATCCATGGATGAGAAACCATGAGTGAGTGTATATATATATATATATATATTAACTTTGCATGGACTCACGTACATATGTAGGAATGTTATAGAAGGAGCGTGTGGATACGAGGGGATGGATTCGAGCAAGGGAGTACGAGGTTGGACACGGCTGACGCCGAAAGCACGACATTTGTTCAATGGACCTACCGATGTGCGGGGCATGCTACGAGCTGCAATGCGTGAACAACCAGGAGTGGTGCATTCCCGGGTTGACCACGAGGTTGACGGCAACCAACTTCTATCCACCCAACTAATTAAAGCCCGGTGAGGCAGGCGGGTGGTGTAACCCGCCACGTAAGCTCTTTGACATGGCGATGACTGTAGAAAGTTGAAAGAATTGAATATGAGGAAGAGGTAAGAGGAGCATAACAAGGCAATCGCTATCTGTAAACGAATAAAAAATGGAAAGTGGCCTCAAAGGCTCAAACGTAGCATTCAAGCATGTATATATCATGAAGCTTATTAATACGAAGAGAGAAGAAGGAAAGCAGCTTTAATAGAGAGATCTGGGTGTATGCATAGACATGCATTGAGATTCGAAAAGAAAGATCACGAGGCACACGGTTCCATTACACGTGTCCCTGCAGTCCCCAACCGCCTTAGTTCTATTAATCTCAAGATTCAATTATAAATAGCCCCCCAAACTCACTGTTCTCGAAAATTCTAGGGTTTTCTCTTCTTTTGCAATCCCCCTTCTCTTTGATGGAGATCGAGATGATGACAACTATAAATAGCCCCCCAAACTCACACATCTCGATAAATCTAGGGTTTTCTCTTGTTTCGATTCGATGGTGCAATTCCCCTTCTCTTTCAGCGTTCTATCGACGATGGAGATCGAGATGATGGCAAATCTCAAGGATTCTCAGGAAGTAGAAGCCGGCGAGGAGAGGATTCGATCACTTCCCCAATAAGGACGGAGATCAAGGCGATGGTTCGCGATTCCAGTTGGTGATTTATCTTCCTCGATTTTTCGCGATCCGATTTAGGATGAAAGTTCTTGGATCTCAAGGATGGTCAAGAAGTAGAAGGTAAGGAGATGACATATATTATATTACAATTCTTTGATGGCGTGATTGAGTTATTTATGCATATTGGTTGGTTTCGTGATGTTTTACAGTCTTGCTGATCATATTCTGTGTAAATATTCGTTAATCTAAGATTGTTTAATAGTCCTTGGTTATTCATGCATATTGGTTGGTTTCTTGATGTTTTATAGTCTTGCTGATCATATTCTGTGTAAATATTTGTTAATTTCAGGTTGTTTAATTGTTCTTGGTGATTCGTCCCATGAGGAAACAAGATTGATGCATGTTTGGGATTAATATTTGGGTGGATTTTGATGGCGTATGATGCATTCTTGATGTGTATTTTGGATCTGGAAAGGTGATGTATATTTTAATTCTTGTGATATATATTGTAATAGGGCCTTTGCCATGTTGGGTGCGCTCGCATGGCAGGTCACACAATCTTTAATAAAATATTCATTTTTGGTGGTTCTTGTGGGGGAGCTCGCACGGGGATTTTTAGTTACCCGGGTGCTTCCCCACTCTCTTGTGTGCGTTTGTGTTTTCCTTTTGATTTATCATTTCCATGCTCATGCACGCATATTCCAATCTCATGACAATCACAGGTAAAACATCCTATCTAATTACTGTTGACTTCTGGCGCTTTTCCATGCTCACTAACATCGCACGCCAGAAGGCTACATCCCAATTTCATCCCAACCACAGGTAAAACATCCTATCTAATTATATTTTCTTGCCTGGCATTGGAGCTTTCCAGTTATGTTTTATTTGTGGAAATTTTTACAATAAACTGGGTTCAACATGTGAACAATTTTGGTTTTTTCCAATGCTTTCTGTATTGTGGGCTTAGAAGCCAGGTTAATGCTCATTCGAGGAGCTGAATTTCATATTTGAAATAACTGTTGAGTTCTGGGTCATTTTAGCTTTATGTTTGTTGTTTAAGATTATTAATGCTGAAAGCATTGTGGAAGGGTGTAATATAATTGAGAAAGATTTGCAAAGTTTGGAGGATAAGGATAATAGGTTCTTGAAGCAGCAATCGAGCCTGGCACTGGAGTACAACAAAGAAAGAGCTTTGTTTTGATTGAACTTGGCTTATGGCAGATCTGAAGTGTGTCCCTGAATTGTCTGATTGGATCTTGGTAGGGGGTTGTAGTTCTGTAGGCAATCAAAGGTAGTTAAATGGTGGTGTATATTTCAATTCCTGTGGTGTATATTGAACAATGAACTTTGCCATGTTGGGTGTGCTTGCATGGCAGGTCACTGCATTCATAATAAAATATTCTCTTTTTCTTTGGGGAGTTCATTCGGGGATTGGTTTTCGGCTCCCCTTTTAGCTCCCGCATACTCCACCTGTGTGCTTGTTTGAGGTTTTCCTTTTCTGTTTGGCTTCATAGCTCTGATGCATGTTTCTCTGTGCATGCTAAACCTCACGTATTTGCCCCAATTTCAAATAAAGCATCAATGTGCTTATATTTGATTGTTGAATTTCATTTAACATTATATGATTTTGTCCACACTTATTCAATTTTTCAGAACAAACTAATTTTAAATTCTTGATTTTATGAAGGTCAAAGATGTGTTTATTTTTGGTTCCTCCTACAAAGAGCCACGACAATCTCAATGATCATGATTCGTGAACAAATTGAATGTAAGGAGTTGATTTATATTTGATACCAGTTTGTGATGTTATCGAGTAATTCATGCATATTATTAGTTGTTTAGATCAAGGGTCTTGATTGGTATGACCCTTATTGGTTGATTTCTTGATGTTTTATTGTCTTGTTGATCATATTTTGTGTCAACGTTCATAAATCCTGTATTGTTTAATTGGTTTTGATGATACACCCCATGAGGAAATATTTGCAAGATTATGTCTATAAATTTCATGGAAGGTCTGGAAAAAGCAAAGAAGATTGATCAAGGCTTGAGGCTTGTTTTTGGTTGGATTTCAAGCATGTCTAATAAATTCATGGTGTGTATTTTTAATTTGTTTTGCTGCACCCATTCTACAACATCCTTGTATTGTGCCATGTATATGGCTTAATTTGTAGTTTGAACAACTCTTTGTTCCACATAGCATATATGCATTTTAGTGGCACTATTATATGATTTTTTGTGAAGATGATTATTAAAGATGTAGATGTTGGAGGATCTAGTCCCCATTTTGATGAGCTTGTTTTTGGCTACAGGGACTTTTCTATTAAGTTCACTTTTTGTCGTATTTAGACAAGCTTCTCACTGAAAAAAGTAGTTTTCTATTTTTCTGTGATGCACATTTCTAGGACATAACAAAACACTTGTGGGATTTTTAACTGATCAACCTAATCATAGTTAAAACCTAACTATAGAAAAATATTTAAACCATCTTTAACCTTTAACTATCACTTTCCTCAATCTTTCTTCTTTTTTAACATCCTTGATGCCTTCAACATCACCCAAGCCCCAGCTTCTTGATTGTTATCCTAAAACAAAAGTGTTTTGTTTTTCCTTATTATGGCATTCCTTGTTGTTCCTCTTGGTTGAATGCTCATCCTTGAAGCATAAATTAGTGATTTGTATACCCGTCCTTTTCCTCGTGTTTTTAGATGGGCCATGAAGAGACTAACCATCTTACTATTTTAGTTCTGCTTCTGAATTCCATGATTAAACTAGCTGAAAATATCTGAGCCTTATCTTTGTTGTTTGATTCTTTTATGTTCAAGAGTCTATTATCGCTTCTCCTCACAGAAAGGAAATTTATATCTGTATGTTTAGTTGGTGTTTACAAGATCCATAAGAACAGCTAGCACTAACCAGGACTAAACCTCTTGAATTGCAGGTATGAACAGCTAAAGGTCAGTTATTATTATTCAAATATCCAAAGATTCTCTACTCTAGTCTTCTATATAATACTTAGGAGGGTGGTCTCTTGATTTACTATTTTTTTTCGACTATATATATATATATATATATACTAGACCCACAGTCAACTGCCACCTCAGCCTCTATTTCTTGATGAATGGGTAGCCTAACGGCCCTAACCTTGTAATTCTTAGCTCATAGTACCATTTTGCTGGCTATTACTCCTTTTGAAGTTTGAACAAAGGATTGGATTCTTATTTGTCCAAGGGTGTGTTTGGTATCATTTGAAAGTCATAAGGGTGATGAAAGTGAGAAGTCTAAGTTCTATCTAGATTAGAGTTTGGTTGGACTTGAAGTTTGCACTTTTACGGAAGTGAAGCTACCATAGCAGGAATGAAGTGGGAGTTCAGCCACATAAGCCTAATTTAATTGAACTTCCATCTTGGTTTTGTTTTTAGAAGTCAAAACAATGTAGTGAGGATCTATGGAAGTCCAACTTTCCACTTACGGCCTTCATTTCCAGAAATCAAACACACAAAAGTCCGATTCAAGTTCCCTTAATTTCTTTTTTATGTCCACATCATGTCATAGGTTTTATTTATTCTTTTTTTATTTTTTGCCTTGTTCTTAATTTGGCTTGTGTTTGTTTTTATGCCATATGGTGTTGGTTGTGATAGTAATTTGCTTCTTGACTTGGCATGCTATGTTTTCTGGATTCATGATGGATGGGTGATCATTTAAAGCAACTTTGTGACATTCTCACTTGATTGTGTCTTCTGTTGTTTCACCATTTTGGTTCCACTGAAATCGTAATATATGTTTAGAGAAGCCATGGATCAATTCCACCAAGATATCTTAACAAAGTTTCTTTTTGAGAGTAGAAAAGTCGTATTACCATCAAGAAAACTCTACATTAAACATTACGTTTATAAATTCCACTTCCTCATCTCTCATGCAACAAATCAACAAAAGCCAAAACACCACGATATATATCTCAAACACGATTCCACTTACCAAAAAAATATGAGAAAATGAAGTTATATACAATTAAGAAAGAAAGCTGCATCTCAAGGAAAGTTATCTAAGATCTAATATAGTGGGACAGGATTTCAACTCCTGATTTGTTGATTTAGAAGGGAAGAATAAATTTGTGCATGCACAAGAACTAGCACACTTTAATGTCCATTGGGCACACATGATCAACTTATGGTTAATTCTTCCTAGTTAAAAACAAAAAGATTCATCTACCGAGCAATAGCAAAAAAGTTACAGTGCAGATGACAATGAAAGTCAATACCAATATAAGTATGAAGTTAGTTGACATCAAAATCAATTCATAATGTTGACATAAGGCATCATTTTCATTATATGAATAATAAATGATGGATAAGGAGTTGATGGACTCTCTTTTAATAATGTATAAAAAAAATTTGAAACTAAATGTTATCCTTTTGTTGATATCACATAAAATAACTCAAAGATATCTTGTTCATCACAGCAGTAAGATACAAAAAATGGCTAACATAACCTTATTTTATGTAGAAAATAACCAAAAGAAAGCTATTCAATGGAGAGCCCTCACTAACTTTTAGTTGAATTAAACAGGGTTATTCAGCATTGTAGCGCCCTTTCGTTAAATGACCTTTTCTCCCTGTTCAGCCTTGGTGTGATTTATAGCCAATGGCTTGATGATACTTCTCTTTCTAATTCAGATGATGATACGTTTACACACTGGCCGCATCTAAAAAAGTCAGATGGAGAAGAAGTCAATGCATTTAAGGCTTCCTTCATTATATGAATACCAAATTGAAAACTCTAATCAGATGCAAAGGCACTCTATGCAAGAAAATAATCACAAAAATCAACCGAAGCATCCATAATATATTTTTAAAGAAACCAATGAATAAATAAATAAATAAATAACAACAACAACAACAACAAAAATCTTATCTCCCTGCTGACTCATCTAGGGAGCCAGTGCATTCCTCATCATCCGCTCTGCCTGACGACTTTCTTGGTGATGGTAAAGGGCACCTAGCTGCTACCTAACCAGAATTTCCAAACCCTAACCCCACCCAGACTCGCGCTCGCGTTGGGGCGACGCGGTCGAGGACTCAGGCAGCGGGAGCGGCACAGGGGACGATACCGACCTAGCAGGCGAGAAATCGACACGGCTAACGGTTCTCGACAGTCAGGTCGATAGAGTGTTGGGTTGATGTCCAAGACAAGATGTGCAGATCATGAGAAGATGTAGATGTACAAATGTGCAGATGTGCAGATCCGATGTGATGTGCAGATATGCTGATCCGATGTGGATGGCTAATATGCTGATCCGATGTGGATGACTGATATGCAGATCCGATGTGGATAGCAAGATATGCTTAGCCGATGCAGATATGGTGAAGCAAGATATGCTGATTTGATATAGATGTGCTGAAGCCAGATGTAGATGTGTTCAAGCAAGATGTGCTGATATGTTGAGCTGTCATGGTGTTGATCCCAAGGTGAAGTACATTGGGATGATAAAAGTAAGGCAAACAAGGAAATGACTGTTGAGTGACGCTCAAGTCAAAGAAAAAGGTGTCTTGGAAAACACGCCATGGTAGAAATGAAAAGGTAAAAAGCATCTAGTGGCGCATAGAGACACACACACATATTGATACACATACAGAGGGAGTGAGTGAAGCTGAAGAGAACTAGCTGTGGTTTCTGAAGAAGAAGAAGAAGAAGTGGAAGAGATTTTTCTCTGTTAAATAAGAAGACAGGTGAAGCTTTGTAGTTTTACAAAGAGTTTTAGTTGTCTGAGTATATGTGCTCAGATTTGAGTCTTCTTAATTAGATCTTCTTCTTGTAAAAGGTTTATCTCAAGTTAGGGCATCAACTTGAGATTTGTATGTTCTTTCTCTGTTTTAGTGGAAGTGCCCCGTGGTTTTTCCCTCCATTTGTAGGGTTTTCCACGTAAAATCGTTTGTGTACTTTTCTCTACTATATTACTCTTTCTCTTTTACTCCCCTGCACCTACTCCATCACACGCTTCTGCATCCCCAACATAGAGGCCCCCCGACCTCGACGTCGGAGAGGTGCCGGAGCTTGCACTGGCGCGTGAGTAGCTTATTGTTGTCCCGGCGTCCGAAGAAGGACCTAGCGGTGTCCCTACGGAAGCGTTGCGGTGAGGAAGGAGATCGCGGTGATGAGTAGGAGGAGGGGGAGCTGGCCCGCGAGTTTGACTTCTTACGAAACTTCTTCGTGCGTCCCCAGGATCACTACTTAATAATGAACAATAGGTCCTTGAAATAGTGCCAATATCCTATATAGTCCCTGGGGTAGGTGTTGGTGGGGGTGTAGCAAATAGTATGTTGGGTAGGGACTTAGTTACTGTTTCAGGGACCTATAAATAACTTGCTCTAATAATAATAATATTGAATTGATAGATATAGTTTTTACAATTTGCACCCTTATGAACACATCACATGACATCACATCACGAGGCATATCAGATACAACAATGGAGGGCAGAGTTGACATATGTTTGGTTGGTTGGATAGAGAGTTACATCCAGGGATGGATAATTCTCCATCCAACACTTTTTAATTTTGGATGTTTGGTTGCTTTTTATAAATGAATGGGGGGTATGGTCATTAAAACAAATTGGATGGCCAGTCACATTTGAAAACCATTGGATGGCCACTTCCATACAGTTCGTTGAGCGAGTAAAAACATTTTTCATCATCAAATAGGTTTAGCATCACCCCCACTCGTACCCCCTCCGGTACCCCCTCCGGCAACCCCATCCAGCCCATCCAACACTGTCACGTAGATGCTCGTCGTTGATGGAGTTGGCCTCTAATCGGTGGAGTGAGCTATGCTCGTCGTTGATGGAGTGGGCCTCTAATTGGTAATGTGATTTAATTTGATGATAATTATATTATTATTTTTTTAAAAAAAATTTGCCACATCCAACTAAATATATGAAACTTGATTAATTATATATATAATATTTTTATATATTTAATAAAAATATCATAATTTTTTAAAAATTATTTAACTATAAAAAAGTTAAATCAAAATATTTTATATAAGTATACATCCACTTTCGACATCCATCACTTTTAAACAACCAAATACAAAAAGTGCCCATCACTTTTAACTCCTTATCCGGTAACTCTCCATCCTTGTAACTCTCCATCCGTGGATGAAGAGTTACAAACAACCAAACGCTAGGAGAAAGATAAATCATCTATGAAAAAGCATATCCTGAAGCATATGGACGGTAAATCAATAGAGTAGGTGTGAAGGATAAGTAATTCTATATTAACTTTGTGATCATGTATTGAAATTAAAATAGCATGAAAACCCTTTTTTCCTCCTACATTTGACATCTTGTTGTTGTAATTTCAACCATATTCAATATAATTATTGTACATAAAAAAAAGATTAATATGGTTTTTGCCATTCATCCAAATTATATACTCTTTCCATCATATAAGTTGACTATTTTATAAAATTATTAAAGAAAAACTTTAATATATCGTTAAAATTATGGTTGTCCCTGAGAGGTCCACGACTTTGATGATGTGGATATGCTTAAAGAATGCACCACATATATTATTTAAAAGATGATTATACTGTAGAAACAGTGTGTGTTTACATTAAGAAAATTCATATACCTCAAGTGTCTAAATACAAAATTAAGCAGCATGAATCATCCTTTCTCAAATCAAGATGTGTCAACTTATACGTGACACTAACTTTCTTTTGTTATCTTGGTTTAATGTAGCCCACTTGTCAAAAAAGCCGATGCTCTAAGAAGCACAGAGCTTGATCAAGATGAGCCTACACTTATTAATCTGTCACGCCCCGAACAGGATCTCGGGACCTCGGACACGTGCACAGACCGACCGTATCCAAGTGAAGACGAGCTCCACTCAGATACAAGGCCTATTGTATCATAAAACATGCAACACTATAAATTCAAATTTCATAAATATTCAATATAATTACAACGGAATCCTTAAAAGAGGGTTCATTCACTCTATTCATATAAGGGTTCTACAAATTTTCTCTCACAAAATCATATAAGATTCTCGAACCTTGGTAAACTAGACCAATCTCTTGCGCAGCTCTTGGAATTACTCCAGCCAATTCCCCAACCTGAGAAAAGAAGAAATCAAGTGGAATGAGCTTTCGAAAGGAAAGCTCAGTAAGCACCCCCGCGGGGGAAATACAAGGAAGCCAAAAGAAAGTAATCAAACAAAAAGTGATCCCAAACATATACTTATCAGAACACAAGAACAAAAACAATGATCACTACGACAAGCGATAGTTAAGAACTCTTTCACGTCATCTCCCAATGCTCATCTTAAACAAATCCAGACCCTTGAGTCTGGTAGGGCTCTAACGTGTACATACACGGTCAGCGTATCATCCCACTGACGGGTGGACTTCTAGGGTTCCCTCCCCCTGGTAGGACTACAAGACGTTCAGAGTGTCCTCCTCCTGAATGCCCGCAACTTATTTGCACTTATTGGAGAATCTTCAACACAAGATGTATCAAAACACCAACCCGGACAGAGCACAGGCTCACGTGTTTCCACGGCCACGTGCCGATCAACGGGAGTGGTGTTTTCAGCTACCTTAAGTATGTCAACAAGCATACACTAACATAGAGGTTCAACAAATCAGTAAAGAACGAAGTCGTGTATGCAATCAAACAACAATACAACACATAGTGCCTTCAGGGCCGATTAAAGAAAATCAATAATAACAGGTACAACCACTTTCAAACAAGAAACATGAATAAAGACTTCAAAGCCAAGAAAATCCCAAAACTGGGTAAGAAACTAGGCAGGAGTAACTTACCTCTATCAATGATCTTTGAATATCTTCCCTGACTCTTACTCCCGATAAGTCTCTATGTCGGTATCTGGTATTAGGGTTTCAAGTATTTATCTCGTTATATTTTGTATTTATCTCTATATTTATTTACTTCCTATTTTACCCATGTAGTGGTATTATATATACCCCAACTTATTATCAATAATAATATACTTTTTCCTATTATGGTATCAAGAGCCAAGATCCAAAAACCCTAATTCTCTCCCCGCCACCGTCGGTACGCTGCCATTGTGTTGCACGCCAGATGCCTTAGGACTCCCCATCACATTTGCTCCTGCGGTACAGCCTGTCTGGCGGTCAACAATGAGCTTCAATCAAATTGCCCGCCTGTTTCAAGGCATTGATCTTGGTCAAAAACAATATTCAATCACTTTCCAACCGGTTTCACAGCAATTGCAAAGCCGGTCAACTACCAATTTCAGCCGGTCAACCACCACCAATTTCAATCGGTCAAACAACAATTTTAGCCAGTCAACACCCCACTTTTTAGCCCGTCAAGCACCACCAATTTCAACCGGTCAACACCAGCAATTTTCAGTCAATTGCAAAGTTCTTTTCAATTTCCAATTCAATCAATCCAAGCTTCGGTCAAACACCACGTTCCAGTCAACATTGATTGAAATTTCACTTTCACTTTCACCTGGTTCCACGCGAATATCACCCTCTTAAGCCGATCACCAAAGTTTTAACCCTTTCGCACCCCTGCGTGCCCAGGATCTTCCCTGCCACTACTGATCCATTATGGCCAGTCACCACTGGTCCGCCACCTCCAACCGGTCTTCCCCGCAATCTTGGACTCCACGTCCACCATCTCCATTGCTCAACTGTGATCGTCGCTCTCAGGGCAAGTGTCAGATCTGTGGCACTATAGGTCACTTTGCTCGTCAGTGCCATCTCGTTCCCCCACACACATGGGATCACATTCCGGCTCCGCTTCGTGGCCCGCCTCGTGTGCACACTGCCACTCACTTTCCTGCTCCAGGTGCTCCTTCTGTGTGGGTTGTTGATTCTGGTGCTTCTCATCATGTCACCACCGCCCTATCCAACCTGACGCTTCCTCAACCTTACAAAAAGTCGGAGACTGTTGTCATTGGTAATGGTACCTGTCTTCCCATTACACATACGGGATCTATGCTTCTTTCGACGTTACAGGGCAGTCTTACTCTCACGGATGTGCTACATGTTCCATCCATGTCCTTAAATTTAATATCAGTTTCGGCTCTTTGTGCTACTAATGCCGTCACGGTTCAGTTTTTTGCTGATTCTTTTCAGGTGTTGGATCGTCACACGAGGGGGTGATTACGGATTACGGGATGGCGTAAGGATGGTGTCTATGTTTGGCCGACCACTACACCACATCTACCGGCTACAACTCCCCACTTCCCGCCCTCGGTTAGTTCGTTCCTCTTCACCTTTTCTTTCATTTATAGCACGATCGTTTTGGTCATCCTTACATTAAAGTCTTTCGACAAATGTACCGCTATCCCACGGTATTTCCTTTTCGCATTCCCATTTACTCTATTTTTCTTGCAATTCTTGTAATATTAAGATAAGCCACTAGCTTCCTTTCTCTCAATCCTCTGTCTCTTCCTCTTCCCGTCTTGAGATAATATATTACGATGTTTTGGGCGTCCCTGTCCTTTCTCTTGATGGCTACAAATATTATTTTATTTTTGTGGATCATTTTACCAAATATATTTGGTTTTATCCTCTTATTCGGAAGTCTGATGTCCATGCAACTTTTGTTGCCTTCAAAACACAGTTGAAAAGCAATTCCAAATTTCCCATTCGCATACGTTGTACTCGGACAATGGTGGGGAATACATTGCTCTTATTTCGCCATTTCTCACCGCCAATGGTATTTCTCATCTCACTACTCCTCCACACACCTCCGAACACAATGGGTATTTTCACGAGCCGCGGCATCGGCACATTTACTTGGTGAACCGGCTTATCCTTGCTTCATCATGCTTCTCTTCCCACTCGCTACGGACCTTCTCCTTTGCTTTTGCGGTTTTTCTTATTAATCGTATGCCCAAAGCAAATTCTGATTTCGTTCTTCCTTTGAGTTTCTCTTCCACAAACAACAAAAATCCCACATCTCTTCATTGTCTTCGGGTGTCTTTGTTTTCCTTGGCTTCGTCCTATACTACTCACAAACTTGACCCTCGGGTCCAAATTCCACATGTCTTTTAGGATATTCCTTGTCTCAGTGTGCCTTTATTTGCTATGATCTCTTCACCCATAAGCTTGTCCTCTCCCATCATGTTCGCTTTGTTGAAAATGATTTTCCTTTCTCTCGGTCCTCTTCCGCCTCCGCCCCTGCCGACTCTTTTGATCCGACCTTCACAAAGATCATCCACGGCTACCGCGACCATCGCTGTTGCCCACGTGGCCTCCGGCACCTCTGGCTCCACCCCCTGCATCAGCCTCCTTCTCAGGCGGCCTATACCTCCCGAGGAGCATCCCGCTTCCCCACCGATCACATCGCCTACCTCCGAAGTCCGCCGCCTCCGCCCCCGTGATGCTGGGTTCTGTCTCCGGCCCGCCCGCCACTGACGACTCCACCGTTGCTTTGCTCCCACGCCTCGGCCAAGCAGTGAGCTCTTCCCCACGGCCATGGGTTCCTGCAGACCTTCTTTCATCGCCTTCCTAAGATCTTCCTCCGGCGCTCCCAGTGCTGCTACTAATATTCACCCGATGACTACTCGGTTCAAGAACTCTATTTTCAAGCCCAATCCGAAGTACACTCTCTCTACCTTTCTGATTTCCTCGATAGTAGACACATTACGGTATTGTGCTCTTCGCCATCCAAGACCGGTTTCAAGCCATGCAAGCTGAATATGATGCTCTCCAACACAATAAAACCTGGGTACTTGTTCCTCTGGCTCCCCATCAGAACCTTGTTGGGAATAAATGGGTATTCCGTATCAAACGACACCCGGATGGTACTATTGACCGGTATAAAGCTCGGCTTGTTGCCAAAGGATTTCATCAGCGTCCCGGTATTGACTTTCATGAGACTTTCAGTCCTGTTGTTAATCCGGTCACCGTTCGCACTGTCTTGAGTGTAGCCTTGCATCATAGGTGGTCTGTTCGGCAGCTTGATGTCAACAATGCTTTTCTTAATGGCCATCTTACTGAGGAAGTTTACATGGCCCAACCCCCTGGTATGCGTGATCCTCAGTTTACTAACTATGTCTGTCGTCTGCAGAAGGCTCTCTATTGTTTGAAGCAAGCCCCGCGGGCATGGTACCAGGAGTTGAAGCTCTTTCTTCAGTCCCTTGGTTTTGTTACTTCTCGCGCCGATACATCACTCTTCATTCTGTCGGCGGGATCCACTCTTATCTACTTTCTGGTTTATGTTGATGATCTTCTGATTACTGGCAGTGATCCTCATCTAGTTGATCATATTATTCGACAACTTGACTCCAAATTTTCCACGAAGGATCTTGGGTTGCTCTCTTACTTCTGTGGTGTTGAGGTTACTCCGACCTCTGATGGTGTGCTTCTTTCTCAGCACAAGTATATTGTTGATCTTTTGCAGAGACACCACATGCTTGACTCAAAACCGGTTTCTACGCCCCTTGCTGTTGGTGCATCCCTTCTTCTTCATGATGGATCCTCTCTGGTTGATGCTACCAAATACAGACAAGTTGTTGGTGGTCTTCAACATTTACGCATGACTCGCCCTGACATTTCTTTTCTTTGTCACAGCGGACTTTCTCGGTTCATGCATCATGGCCGAGAATCATTGGGGTCATTAAGCACTTGCTCGATATTTGAATGGCACCAAATCTCTTGGCATTCGGCTTGAGCGAATTCTCCTCTTCAAATTTCACGGCTTTTACGTCTGCCGATTGGGGGTAATCCGGATGATCGTACCTCCACGGGTGCATATGTCATGTTCTTGGGTGCCAATCCCATCTCTTGGCGGTCTACAAAGCAACGACCTTTGTTTCGGTTATCTCACGAGGTGAGAATGGGTACTATTGCTTCTGCTGCATTTGAAATTCAATGGATCAAGACACTTCTTCATGAACCGCATGTCCACTCGCTCCTTCAAAGCACTCCGCTATCTACTCTGGACAATCTTGGTGCCACATATCTATGTGCTAATCCCGTGGTTTCATTCACGGATGGAAACATCTTGCCATTGACTATCACTTTGTCCGGGATCTTGTTGATCTTCCCTTCTCGGGTTGTTCATGTCTGTCTCTGGCACGATCAACTTGCTTGGATGCACTAACGGGAAACCTTTGCCTCGTCCTCGGCTACTTGACATTTGTGACAAGATTGGTGTTGCTTCTCGTACACCATCTTGAGGGGGCCTATTAGGGTTTCAAGTATTTATCTCGTTATATTTTGTATTTATCTCTATATTTATTTAGTTCCTATTTTACCCCTGTAGTGGTATTATATATACCCCAACTTATTATCAATAATAATATACTTTTTCCTATTATCTGGCAGTAAGATCTAATTTAATAATAATAATAAATTCCAAATTTTCTAATACAAATATGCATGATGCTCTAATTCGACCCAAGCCTGGTTTATGGGCTTTTTAAGCTTTTCCCCTTTTTATTAATAGTCCTATTAGTTTTAGGATATAATTCTATTAGAATTAAGTAGAAACCCGTTAGCAAGCATACCCGACCTGTCAACCTTATCCTCTTGCTACCTTGTCCTTGAATCCTTAATTAAACCTTGTTAATAATAAAATAGGGTTCTATTATATAAAACAATGTTAATTTAAATCCTTTAACAAACCCGAAGCCCGTTAATTATACTTGTTAGCACTTTAATCCCACTTTGTTAACATTAAGTAATCAAGTCCTATTAAGATTCTATTATCATACTAATTTTCCATTAGTATTACACTATTAGGTTTATGAGAGAACTTGTTAACGAGCCTACCCGACCCGTTAATATCAAACCTTCATTAGCCTTATAATTAAAATATTAATTAAACCTTACTAAGATTGCAATAAGGTCTTATTAACGTACTATAAATTTTCTTATTAATTTTAATCTGAATTAATGTTATTAAACCTACCAATTATCATAGTTGAGCATTAACGGGTTCATTGCTAGCGGGTTAGACCCGACCCGCTAGCACCATCACTCAACCCATTAACGAATTTTAATATAAACCAAACCCGTTAACAATCCAACCCGACCTGCTACTGTTCATCATCTTCCTCCTTCGGCTGAGACCCCAGCGATCGTCGATAACCCGAAAACGTCGAGGTCACACCGCCCAAATTGCCTCACACCAGATGGTGGCTTATGTACAAGTAAGACCACCCCAGGTAGCGATAATGACGGGGTTCTCCCACTTCGCCGGAGTTCCAATACTCCGCCCGAACCCTGTCTCGTCTATGGTTCCTGGTCTCGCGACAAAGGTCTCGGGAGCTATTCTCCTTCGACGTCACCTAGTCTATGGTGCAGGCATGATGATTAAGAACGGATCAAGAACGGAGAACTCACCGGTGGTTGTCGACCGTCGATCTCCCCGCGCGTAGGAGCTCCACTCCTTCTCCTTACTTCTCTGGAGGTGATCGTGACTCCCTGCAAACTCATGCCTAACCTGCCCTTCCTCCTTCGTCCTTCTGCCTCGCAGCCTCACACAGTAGTGGTGATGGCAGTAGCACTGGCTTCCGATCGATAGTAGTGAGACCCTAGGGTCTGTCCTTATTTATAGAACCCTTAGTGAAGTTCGTATCACTCTCAAGATAATATTTGAGTTCAGATAATCCTTTATCTTATAGTTTAAACTCCGTTTTCTAGAAGCTCGTCGGTGAGAATCTTCTTCAGGGCGGCATCGCAAGCTGGGAGAAGGAGTCGCGCTGCCTCACGATCCTACCTCCTTTCAGATTAACGGTTCTGATTGATCGAGGGCAAGCGGTTGGATGTTGGTTTAACGCCTCGAGCTTTGGTGAAGATCCACGATGGGCGGTCCAGATAATGCCCGCATGGTAGGAATACACATAGTTCTAATGTTCAAATTGGGTGGCCAGATCGTGCCTCACGATCCGCACTCGTCCAGATCCTCTTATCTCAGTCGTCCGTTTATTTCCCACGTACTTAGGAGGAATTCAGTTCCTTTTCGCTGAAAAGCCCTTCCTTCTTTAGCTATTTACACACTAGTTCCTCACAAGAGAGAAAAGAGAATTCTCTTCCAGTCCTTGAACTTTATGAAATTACATCTAAGTCCTTCATCCAGAGAGAGTAAAATTAAGTTCTAGGCCTTGATCTTTTCCAAAATTACCCTTTCGTCCCTTGACAGCCCAATTAAATCCAATTAAGAGCTTTATCCTTTAAACCAAATCATTACTCCTCAATTCAACTTTTAATATTAAATCCTTATCAGAATCTCATAAATATTTATTCATATTTTCTCTCTCTTTTATCCATTCATGTTAAATTCTCAAATTTGTCTTTTAATAAAATTATTAATATCATCTACCAACAAGATATTCATTTAAATTCTAAGATTTGGAACACTATTAATATTCTAATTAAAGAATAATAAAAGACTTCTATTCTAGATAAAATTCAAATATGTCGTCCATGGGAGACTCTCCCTTATTCTCTAACAAAATTCAAAATAATATTAAACTAGAACCTAATAATGAAAACATAATTTCCTAAAAATTATGGGCTTCACATCTCACTCAACACCCCCACGGATCCGAGGGCGATGAGGCCTAGGAGAGAGGATTGCAGCAAAAGTGAGATAAGACTTTAGAAGATAGAATGAGCCTAGGGCATGCTACAATATTGTTGTAAATTCTAGTATCCAAAGAGGATTGTTGTAACACTTATCATGGTTCTATTATCATAAATAAATGTGATTAATTTATCCACCTTATTAAAAAAAACAGGGTTTGTCGTGTTTACATTGCCTTTTAACAAATTAGTCAAGCAAAGATCAGTATGGTCATTCGTTCAAATGTTAAAGGTTAACCTAGAGAGATCATTCTAGCATCCGAGCAAATAAAAATAATGACAAAACTTAGATGACAACAAAGAAAGAAAATGTAAGAGGTATATCATGTATGCTGGGGAAAAAAATATATGCTACTGCTGGGTACTTGAAAACAAGCTTTTCAAAATGAGAAATAGAATCCATACCACAAATATTTATCATTTTACAACGCATGTTCCCTTCAAATAGATTAGGAATTGCATTTTTTTTTTCCAAAAAATGAAATTTAGGGAAGCCCATCACAAAGTCTCCAACAAAATAAACTCATTTTTAAGAGAAATCTTAGTTGCAATATAATACTAAAATAGACCAACGACTTTTTGGGCTATTGGTATCAGGTTCTCTTGCTAAGAGGTTGGCCTCGATCTTCATGTATGGGTCCCGGGATCGAGCCCCTCCTCTTGCAAGGTGTGGGCGTGAGTTGCATGGCCCATTGGGGGGCATTTGTCAAAAAAAAATATAGTACTAAAATATCCTACCACATTAATTTAGTTGGTTAATATATCTAAGAGCAAATTATTTAACAGCCCCTGAAACAGTAACCAGGTCCCTACCCACCCCACTATTTGCTACACCCCCACCCACAAATACCCCAAGGACCAATAGGGATAATGGCACTGTTTCAGGGACTAAAAGTTCATTATCCATATATCTAAAGATGGAACTTTTATTGTCAAAAACATGAATGTACACTTCCACTTAACCAGACTTGTAGATTTTCCCTTTCTCAAATTCAATGGCAAAAAAATAACATTTAAGAGAGGAATAATTCCCTTTTTAGTCCCTCTACTTTTCGTAAAGTACCCTTTTAGTCCCTCATCTTTTTTTTGTGACTTTTTGGTCCCTCTACTTTATAAATTAGTGGGACTTATTAGTCCAGAGACGAACGACGTTCACTTAAATCGTTTCAGATGATTGACGTGTCTGTCACGTGACGTATGTTAATGCCCATGTGGCCATCAGAATGCCACATAGAGAGGATGAATGGGAGAGAGGGGCTAAAATTTGGATCATAAGCGGTTATGATCCTAATTCGATGGGTTGTTTAATGTTTTCTTTTCATTTTTTAAATCTTTCCTAATAGTTTAATGGTTTAAAAGGCCACATGGCATTCTGATAGACAGGTGGACATCAACATAACGCCATGTGGCAGACACGTCAGTCATCTGAAACAGCATATATAAGTGAACGCCATTTGCCTCCGAACTAATAAGTCTCATTTTATAAAGTAGAGGGACAAAAAAGTCACAAAAAAATATGAGGGACTAAAAGGGCACTTTCCAAAATGTAGTGGGACTAAATAGGGAATTATTCCTTTAAGAGACACTGCTAGTCACGGAAAAATATAGTACTAAAATATCCTACCACATTAATTTAGTTGGCTAGTATATCTAAAGATGAAACTTTTATTGTCAAAAACATAAATGTACACTTCCACTTAGGGCCCGTTTGGTTGCTGGGAGGTCCACGGAGGTGACAGAAGTGCAGAAGTTCCACTTTTGGGGAACTCAGAGCTCCGTTCCGAAGTCAGAGTTCGGAGAGTTTGGTTGACGAAAGTCTGAGTCACTTCCTGTGTTTGGTTGACGGAAGTAGTCGTACTGAAGTCTTAGTTTCCCCACTTCTGTGTGTTTGGTTGGCACAGAAGTGGGTTTATGGACACCACTTCCATAGGTGATGAGGTTACCTATGTTAGTTTTTGTTTTTTTGTTTGTTATCAATTTAATTAATTAGTTTAATGAAGATAGTTTTTTGAGATATTTTGGGTTTATATAATGTTAAAGTAAATAAAAATTCTTAGAAACCAATCAACTTTAAACTAATCAAAACTATTGGATGCCAACAAGAATGAAATTGTATAAGTCCTATGTTTGAAATAATTTTATGGTAATCAAATAATTGAAGTTCATCTAATTAACTTTTAACTAATCAAAACTATTGGAAACAAAATTAAATTAAAATTCATCTAACTAGCTTTAAAATAATTTTATGATTGAAATAATTATATACTAATGAAAAAATTCAAGTTAATTTAATTAACCTTAAACTAAAACAAAATTATCTCTTCTTCCTTGAAGAAATTGTATACAACTTGGTTTGAAAAAAAATTGGATATAACATTCATCTTGACAAAATAATGTGTAACATGTTTACAAAATTCACTACAAACTGTTTAGAAATTAAAAAAAAAAACAATAGAGTTACACAACAACCACAACAATTCAGCAACAATGGACCTTTATTCATATCAAAAGAGTTTATAATCACATACAATTCACAACTCTAGTTCAGTTGGACACATGCTGTACAACATTGGTTCTGTACAAAATTTTACAAATATGGAGTAAAGTACATTCATATGGACAAAAGAACCCAACATATATATTGTTTTTTGGTAATTTGAGCTAACACTAGCTAATTTGAACATTAGTAAATCCTCTGAACATCCAGATTAGAGCTCCTGAGCTGTTGAGGCATCTCATTTATGCTTTTGAAGTTATAGCTACCTGTGTGTAATAATCAATTGCAGTCACAAAGTCTTTAGCTCGAAAGGCACGGTCTCCATGCTTTGTGGAGTTCAAGGTCTCATGCATTTGGTTGGTCCACATCTGAAAAGAAAGCCGCAAATGAAGGATTATAAGACAAACAAAAGTAAATGAATCAAAGTAATGAAGGAAAAAAAACACAAAACTAAAACTTAAAATAAAAACAATCAGGAACCTTCTAACCAAAACAAGTATATTGTCAGTATGGATCAGAATCTGGTTTCCTCCTGTTGCCAATATCTTCGTTGATCTGGAAACCTGCAAAACTTGAAGGATGGCGCGCCGTTGGCTCAGTTCACTAGTATAAAATCCCAGCACATTCATCGGCATTGGGTTCTATATTTTGGCTCAAGATATGGTCGCAAAGGTGGCCTAATTATGGCCATCCACTGCCACTCCACACAACAGAACCAGGACATGCATAAAACACACCCAAATAATAAATTGAGATAATCGGAAACCTGAGAAATCAATACATGTTTGTGCTACAAAAGGTTTTTCAAGTGCAACACATGAAAGAAACTATGAAAACAAAGTGAACTAAACTCAGATAAAATAAAATTGTCAAAAATAAGTGCCCGGTATCGCTATGGCTGCAGTGGATGGCCTAATTATGGACATCCACTGACACGCCACACAACAGAACCAGGACATGCATAAAACACACCCAAATAATAAATTGAGAGAATTGAAAACCTGAGAAATCAATTCCTGTTTGTGCTACAAAAGATTTTTCAAGTGCATCACATGAAAGAAACTATGAAAACAAAGTGAAGTGAACTCAGATAAACAAAAAATTGTCAAAATAAGTGCCCGGTATCGCTATGGCTGCAGTGGATGACCTAATTATGGCCATCCACTGCCACGCCATACAATGTAACTGTGACATGCATAAAATGTAATCCAAATAATAAATTGAGAGAATCAAAACACGAGAAATCAATGCCTCGTTGCTTACACATTAGATTTTTCAAGTGCATCATCATAGCCACCATCAACGAATACCTGCAGGGGAACACAAAGATATGAAAACATAATACATAAAACAGTTAGTTCTAAAGTGGAAAAAACAACAACAACAACAACAACACAGAATGAAGATAGTAACAGCCAAAGTCAGCAAACATCAGAAATAAAACAGACAAACAAAAAAGATAATTGAAAGTGGCAGTAGTCTCTGAAAGCATGCATCATCGTATTCAAGTAGCTGAAGACCATCAGTGTGTCACTCCATCGGACACAGGAATCTCTGCATCCAGCCAGCATGCATGTCAACCCTCTTTGCCATGAACCTTCTGCCCTCATGCTCATGCTCCACCAGGAAGTCGAATACAACTTCCCGTTCCCTTTCAGTGAATCCCTCCACCTCCATAACCCTTGAATATAACAATTCCACCAGTGGCTTGGGTTCTTGATGGCATCAGCCATATGATCCACCGCCTTAATGAGATCCACCATGACTTCATCATTTTGAACTCGAGACCTCCTAGATGCACGTGACGCTCTGTTTATAGACGATGATCTGGCAGGTGTATCCACAGCTGGCGGTGCAGAATTACCAACGACAACATCATCACTGTGGTCCGCCGCAGGGGGCACTACTGTCTTTGTCTCCATGTCCGCATCATCTGCCCCGGCAGGACCAAAATCTGAGAATATTGATGTTGCATATGACCCAGTTGCTTGATCTTCGCCACAAATGATAATTGCCTATCGGCTTGTTTATATATGGCTTTGCAGCTGGGTGTGCCTGTTATGGAATTGAAAGTAAAGATCTTTGTAAAAAATGGAAATGACAACATAAAATCAAATGCACTCATTAGGATTGAAGATACTTACATCTGTATACGCCTTGCAAACTACCGGGTCTAAGACAATCATCTTGAGTTCATCGCTCCAAACAAAGACCACTCGGATCTCTTACCTTCGATCTTTGAGAACCTTGACTTCAAGGTCCCGTAATGATTTTCCACATTCTCTCAGGGTGAAATTAGTCTTAAATCGTTGTTGACATTTATTGCAAAGACATGCAAATGCTGGCCTCTTAAAGGTCTTGTCGCATTTAAGACCTTTGTTAGCTTGTTCAACTAACAAAGGAATCAAAAAATTGTCATACTCCGGCTTCCAACGTTTGTTTGGAGTTCCTCTTCTGCTAGGTCCACTCCTAGAAGAACTACCCCCAGCATTCCCAGTCATGTCCATGTCCATCCTCCTTGATATTAATTCACATAAAAATCCACAGAGCATGAAACCACTTTTAAAATACCAAACAATGAAAAATCTAAGGTGCTAGCAATGCATGTAATAATCTCACAGAACTTTAAAAAAATAAAAGAGAACCAATATGTATAAAAGATACCAAACACTGAAAAAACCAAAATACCATTAAAATCTGGCCTCTTAAATACCACTATTGAAGAGATAAAAAACACAGTAATAGATTTTAGCAAATATTTATAAAAGCTATAATATAAAGAGCACCAAAAAATTACAGATGCTTTCAAAGAAAGTGAAATAATTTTACAAAACTTTCAAATCCCAAACACCAATCTGGCCTCTTAAATACCACTCTTGAAGGCATAAAAAACACAGTATATATTTTCAGCAAAGATTATAAAAGGTACAATACATAAGAGAACCAAATAATTTAAGATGCTAGCAAAGATTATAAAAGATTAACAATGAAAACCTAGACTGAAAACACTATTAATATGTAGTAAGTAATACTGAAATCCACTTAAAAAACACTGGACAAACCACAAAAAACAGTAATACTATACACTACAACAGAATACCAAACTGAAATCCACAAAACAACACTGTGCGTGATATTGTTAGTTAGGTAATTTTACAAGCATTAAGGGACTTGAATGCAAACTGATGCACAAAAACCATATTGGCAATTAATTACTAAATGCCATTATACTGGAACCACATGTCTTCTGCGATCTTATCCCTTAGCTCAACCCATTGCCTGTTTTCTTCCCTTTGCTCTCTTTGTGATCTTGCTTGGGATGTGCTAACGGCTTCAGTATGATGAGTTGTGTCTTCTTGGGTAATCAAATCATTAGGATCAACACCGGCTATGTAGTTGTGAATGACACAGCTGGCATGCACTAGTCTGACCTGTGTCCTATATGGGAAAAAAGGATGAGAGGTAAGTATTTTGAAATGATTCTTAAGGGTCCCAAATGCGCGCTCAACTTTAGATCGTAACATTGAATGCCTAAGGTTGAACAACTCTCTAGGGTCTGTCAAGGGACGCCCACTATGCTCCTTCAGATGATACCACACACCTCGGTACGGAGCGATGAAACCATTCATCGTTGTGTACCCAGCATCTACTAGATAATATTTACCTACAAAATAGGAAAAAACAAACTAGCAAATTCATGAAAAAATTTATTCATAACTTTTAACATTGTCGTTATTAAAGGTGGCCCGACCTTCTATGACCCTAAGGCCTTCTGGGTGGGGACGTGACAGTGCATCTCTTAAGATAGTAAAATCATTCGCTGACCCTTCCCAACCGGCCAACACATAGGTGAATTTCAAGTCAGAATTGATAACTGCAAGCACATTTTGTGTAGGGCCCTTTTGACCATGAAAACGTGCCATCTCATTTTGTGGTACAGGTGCAGCGATGTGAGTGCCATCTAAGAGTCCAATACAATCCTAAATAATGCATAGAAATGTCAACTTATTAACCTAAGATGCAATGCAAAGAGAAAAACATACATACGAAAGAAATGACAACTCACTTTGAAAAACGGGTTCCAATTGGGGTTACTTTCAATCTCGGGATGGCAGTTAGGGGTAGGGGGCTGCACAAAATCATCACGAAGCAGGCAAATGGCACGAAGCACACAATTAAAATATCTACTAATTGTTTCTCCGGACCGGAGAAACATGATGCGCATTGTCCTATTTTTTGTGTTATGGCCGACAATATGCAAGAAAATAGCTAATTGTTCTTCTATTGAAACATGCTTTGTGTCTTGGAGCAAGTGTCGATCACGCAAAATTGATGCTAGATGCATGAATGGGCCTACATCCATTCGTAGATAACTAACACAGTAATCACTCCCTCCCCTAAGAATGCGTCGCATATGTCTTCTCCTTGTTAGGTCTCGGAACATAGATGGATCGGCGTACCTTACTGCCCTTGTTCTGTTCCTTTCCCTTAAAAGACAAGCTATGATGACAACGACTGTAGTGAATGCTGCAGCAAAAGCCCTCGCCCTCTCGTTTGTTGTCCAATTATCCATCTACATAATGTTTGCATTGACTAATAAGGGGAACAAACTTTAATGTTTTAATCCATGTAAAAACTGCTCTTGCTAAACTTTTTAATATGACTGGCAATATTAAAATAAAAGATTTGGGAACAAGGCAGGGACCCTATATTATGCAGCACATGCTATTGGCCATCTTTTGAACACACAAGAACCAGAACTAGTTCAAATTGTATTTTGGAATAAAGCTAAACTCTATGTCATCAACAGAAAAAAAAAAAAAAAACAAAACAAAACAAAACAAAACAAAAAGAAGTCATCAACATTAACACAGATAATAGTATAAAGATTAGCAAAGGAGAAGTCATCAACCTTATAAAAGGTCCTATAATCATGCAAATGAAAAACCAAAAATAAGTCATCAACATTAACATAGATATTAGTATAAAGATTAGCAAAGGAGAAGTCATCAACATTATAAAAGATCCTATAATCGTGCAACAAAAAAAAAAAAAAAAGAAGTCATCAACATTAACACAAATATAGTATAAAGATTAGCAAAGGAGAAGTCATCAACCTTATAAAAGATATTATAATTATGCAACAGAAAAAAAAAAACAAAAAAAAACAAAAAAAAACAAAACAAAACAAAAAGAAGTCATCAACATTAACACAGATAGCATAAAGATTAACAAAGGAGAAGTCATCAACCTTATAAAAGATATTATAATCATGCAATAGAAAAATCAAAAAAAAAAAAAAAAGAAGTCATCAACATTAACACAGATATAGCATAAAGATTAACAAAGGAGAAAAGTAGCAACAAAGGAGAAGTCATCAACCTTATAAAAGATATTATAATCATGCAACAGAAAAAAAACAAAAAAAACAAAAAGAAGTCATCAACATTAACACAGATATAGCATAAAGATTAACAAAGGAGAAGTAGCAACAAAGGATAAGTCATCAAACTTATAAAAGATATTATAAATCATGCAACAGAAAAAAAAAAAAACACTAAAAGAAGTCATCAACATTAACACAGATATAGTATAAAGGTTAACAAAGAAGAAATAGCAACAAAGAAGAAGTCATCAACATTAACACAGATATAATATAAAAGATTAACAAAGAAGAAATCATCAACATCAAAGAGAAGTAGCAACAAAGGAGAAGTCATCAACATTAACACAGAATCACAGATATTATAATCATGCAACAGAAAAAAAAAATTCACTAATACCTCCACTGAAACCCTAAAAGACCCTAAAAATATATAATGGATTAACAACTAAAAATCCACAAAGACAAATGAATTGCAAATACAAATCCCAAACAATCACACCACTGAAACCCTAAAAGATTAACTTAATTTGAATAGAAAAATGAATTGCAAATACAAATCCCAAAAATTAACAATCAAATAAAAAAGAAACCCTATAAATATTCCAAAAAAGCTAAATTGTAGAAGAAAAAAAATCCCCTCAAAACAGAAGCCCTACAACATTGATAGCAAACAAATCACTAAAAATTAACAATCAAATCCCCAAACATTAATACATAAAACCCTAAAAACACAGCTTAATAGAAAAATGAATTGAAAGCAAAAAAACCCCCAAAACGATAATATAAACCCTAAAAAAAAATCCCCTCAAAACAGAGGCCCTAAAACATTGATAGCAAACAAATCACTAAAAATTAACAATCAAATCTCCAAACATTAATACATAAAACCCTAAAAACACAGCTTAATAGAAAAATGAATTGAAAACAAAAAAAAACCCCAAAAACGATAATATACAAACCCTAAAAATAATAAGAACAACCAAAGGGATGATCGTATAGAGATACTCACAAAGAACACCAGCGTCTTCCTGACCAAGAGCAAGGGAAGAGGAATTGAGAAACCTAAAAAAAAAAATCCAAAGATGATAAACTATTAGCCCTAAAAATTAACATCAAAAACACGAAAAATACATAGAATAATATGAAGATCTAAAGGGAAAGAAGAAAGAGGAGAGCAAGCGGAGACTCAACTGGAACACAACCGCCCCGTTCGGATTTGGAGAGATCCGCGACCGGGAATAAGGAGGGACGATGTCACCACGGGAAGCAGGAAAAGCCGGGAGAAAGAAGAGCAAGGGGAGAGGAGATCTCAGAGCAAAGGGAGAGGTCGAACTCTCATCGGAGCGAGAAGAGATCAGAGCTTCTGGAGACGACGAGAGGATCACGGGTGGGGTGGAGTGGGGGTGACTCCAACACCCCCACGTGATTGTTTCTCCAATTTCGAGACAGAAGTGGGACTTCGGGAGCTAGGCAAAAAGAACCCGAAGTCCCACTTCGTCTATTTTCAGACGGAAGTGGATTCACCGAAGTGGCCACTATTTGAACTGTGAGATCCGACTTCGAATAGTGAGTTCCGAAAACCAAATGCGCCGAAGTGACGGAAGTGAGCCCACTTCCATCACTTCTGTCCCCACCCCCAGCAACCAAACAGGCCCCTAACAAGACTTGTAGATTTTCCCTTTCTCAAATTCAATGGCAAAAAAAATAACATTTAAGAGACACTGCTTGTCACTGTCCATATGAAAGAAGTACATAAAATTAAACAGATAGCAGAAAACCAACACATTCAAAGTTAAATCAAAGTTCAGGAAAGCATCATCAATGCTCAAAAGGACACAAGCATACCTTGGATTTGTAAGGTTGGCACCTAGTAAAGATCAACTAAAACTAAAAATCACTTGAGCTAAAGTTTGTGGTGAGCTGTTGATGCTTGATACCATCAAACATTAACAAAGGTAAACGTTTAATATTTCCTGATTTATAAAATCTTTGTCTGCTCTCTATTTAATCATTGACTTTTGCGTTTAGCGTAATTAAGGGGTTGCCTGAAGCTACAAAGCTCCCGCTATGCGCGGGGTACGAGGAAAGGATAAACTACTTGAGTCTATTGTACGCAGTCTTACCCTATTACGCTATGCTCTCTATTTAATCATCGACGGAGCACAGGGAAGTGCCTAGCAATAATCGAGGAAGCTTGAACTAATATTATTTGCAATGATCATGTAATAAGAGATCCCATATAAAGCTTTATTAAACTAATAAATAAAACATGGTTTATCTATTTTTTTTCCCCCAAAAAAAAAGAGAAATGCAAAGCATTCCCAGGTCCTGTTGTTGAATTACTTACTTTTTATTTTTTAAAATAAGCAAACCAAAGTGGTTTGGATTCAGTTCGACAACAGTGTTGAATAAAATCAAGTTGAATCACTCTCCCTAACATGCAATATATTTTTTATTTTTTTTTTATTTTCTTATGTTTATAAACCCTCTTGATCAAAATAAAAACGAAAGAAAAAAAATCATAACATAATCATTCAAAAAAAATCTAACTTTCAGTTTTTAAGAAAATTAAATTTTCAACACTGGAGCATGGTAGATAACACCATATATCTTTAAAACTTTTTTTTATGCTCACACATTTTCAAAAAAGGACAAACATTAGACCATGGTTTTCAAGGTAGTTCTAAATTAAAGTTTATAAGAAAATCATTTTCTTTGAAAATTATTTAAAAAAAAATTATTGAATAAGGCTTTATTCATTCAAACAAATTAAACATCAAACTGTAAAGATAATTAACTCAAAAGCAAATGGCAATATTTATTTGACACAACCACACATGAGATTAATTTTAGGTAAAGCTTTATTTGACACAACCACATAAATTTTCAACACTTGGATTGAAGACCTTCCAAGTGTGGATCATCCCATTCCAATATATTCTACCATTCATTAGTATTTAAGATAATTCTAAATAAAAAAACATTAGAAAATTATTATTCAAGATAATTCTACATTGAAATTTTTAAGAAAATCATTTTCTTTGATAATTATTTTTTTTCAAAAAAAAAAATTATTGAACAAAACTTTATCCATATGTGTCTGAAAATTAAATATAATAAAATAAATAAACATACCTAGGTAAACATAAATGTTCTCAAAAGCAAGTAGGTAAACACACATGTTCTCAAAAGCAAATACAACATTTGACACAACCACACATATGATACAAAGTTCATAAAAGAGACTCTCATTCTAAATGTATTCCACGAAGGGTTGAAGAAGTTGTTTCAAGTGTGGATCATCCCATTCCAATGTATCCCACCATTCTTTAGTCCATTTGATCCCCTCAAGTGCAGGTGGGACTTTGTCTAGTGAGAAGGGAAGCTTCTTCAGATTGGGACAATTTAATCCTATGATCCTTCCCAAATAATCACAAATCAGTTTATCTGAACAAACACTTGTTAACTCTGGCAAATCATTCATTAGCAAACTCTCCAACTTTGGGAGGATTATTGTAGCTAAGCTAGTTTCACATGAAATTATCTCATTCATCAAGTTGCACCCCTCTACACTAATATATTCGAGATTTTGAAGGTTCTGCAACAAATCAATTGGTATAAGACACTTTAATTGATGACAACGAGAAATATCCAGCACCCTTAAGTTTTTAAAGGCTTCCTGCTGTGCTTTTTGTTTGCACAGGCCTTGAAAATTTGGCACACGCCATAATATAAGGCTTTCTAAGTTAGGAAAACCAATTTCTCCACCCTCTTCAATCCACTCCAATGCATCGCAATCATGAATGTATAAAGATGCCAACTGTCTTGAACTTGCCGAGGCAAAGACATTAGACAATAGGATAAAATAGCAATTTTTAATTTGCAGAGACTGGGTGATACTGGGTAGCAATGGCATAACCCCACTCACGTTTCTGAAATCACAGTCCTTCAAACACATGGCATGTTGACCACTGACACCACTTCCACCAATCCCAAAATTACTTTTCTTCAAGGGTTTCCATCTACCAGACTTGGCATAGCTATTGAAGCTCGTCACATCAGAAAATTCAGCTGATAACTCGGTCAAATTTTCTAAACTTATGATTTCTGCAACCGTGGCTTTATCTTTGTCATCTTCATTACTATATGGCCATCTCCACCCACTTTCTTTCATTAAAAGATGTTCACGGTTGGTGCATTTTGAGAGTGTCCCAGATGGAAAACTTCTCAATCCTTCTCCTTCAGAAATATCTAGATGTCTGAGTTTCACTAAGTTTTCCAACCCATGTGGTACTTCTTCAAGGGGTACACTGGAAAGATCCAGAACTCTTAGTTTATGAAGCTTAGCTAGTGAAGGCAAACACTTGAGATTTTGGCACAATCCCAAGAGAAGCGCATGGAGGTTTGTTAGATCAGAAAGTGCATCCGGAAGTGATTTTATCAATGTTTCAGAGAGATCCAGGACTCTGAGGTTGTGCATATGTTTGAAGAATGTCTCTGATATGTTATTTAATTTATTATTCCCCGGTAGAAACAAAGTCAACAACTGGGGACAATTTGGTTGTCCATGTAATGTTTCTATCTTATTATCCATCAATGAGACTCTCTCTAGACTTTCTGCCCATTCTTCCTCTTTAGGTGACTCTTTTAGCCGTAATCCAGCTTTTACCATGAAGCGAGGCTGTTCTCTTGTGATGATAATTGCTAGATCTCGGATCAAGTCATGCATCTTAACACGATATTCACCATCACCCTCTATCATGCATGCATCTTTGAGTTCCTTGAGTATAGCATGCCCCTTGTCTTTCTCATTCTCCCAAATCCCAACCTCAACTATCAAACCTTCTGCCATCCAATGCTTAATCAACTCATCAATATATATGACTGCATCTTCCGGATACAGAGCGCAATACAAGAAACATTCACGGAGCTTATCATTACTCAACCGGTTGTAACTGAACCTCAACCTCCGAAAGACCTCTTCTTCCATAGCTTCAATCTCATCAGTGCTTGATGACCTCAGTTCTTGCAGTGCACTCCTCCAAACCTCCAACTGATATGTTTTCCTCAAAGCACGCCCCACCGTGATCAGGGCTAGTGGCAGCCCCCCACATTCATGTGCTACCAGTCTTGCAATTGGCTCAATTTCAGGAGAAATGACATCCTCACCGCCGACTTTATCCTTGAACAAAGTCCACGCTTCCTTCTCAAGAAGGCCTTCAACTTTGATATTTCTTTGGCTCTCCATGCTATTACAAACTCTGATAGAGCGAGTGGTCCACACTATCTTAGAGCCATTTTCTCTATTGGGCTCGGGAATTCCCACCTCTTCGAGACAAATATTACGCCACATGTCATCAAAGAAGATTAGAAAATTCTTCCTCCTTCTAAAAGCTGCATATAACGTCTTTGCTCTACTAGTTTCAGAGAGGTTACAGCCCAACTCTTTTGCAATCATGTCTTGTAGCTTCTCCAAGATGAAAGAATTGGAAACAGTCACCCAAATCACAATATCAAATTATCGCATTTCTTTCAGCTGATTGTAAATGTTTGTCATGATGGTTGTCTTGCCAACACCGCCCATACCATACATTCCAATCTTACTCACCTCAGGATCCCTGATGCACAACAAAATCTCATCCCTCTTCCTTTTAGTCAGATGCTTCACTGTATACATTGCGGGCAAAGCCCCGATTCTCGTGCAATGAAGCGTAAAACAAACCATCGAAAATCGGTCATTCTCTAGCGGACCTTTAACATCACCGACGACTTCTCGATGCGCTTGCTTTGCTTCAACCGCGTGAGTAGCAATTGGGGCATAGTCCCTTAGGCACATACCATTTCCATATTCCTCAGATCCATGCTCTCTATATCCTTCACTAACTCATTGCGAGGTCTGCACCAAACTTTTACCTCTTCCTTCTGGATTCTTTCCATGATGTCACAAATTTCTATTCAGCTTCATCCTCGATGTCATTTCCTCGGCTTTGCGAAGTTTTAACTCCTTTTGCAAATTCTCTTTATGTTCTTTAAGTTTTTACGATATAGTTGTATGCTTGTTTGCGGGGTGAGCAGAGAATTGATGCACATGACAAGAGCCCAGAGAGAAACTCCATGGCAGCTTGCTTCGTTCTAATTAGCAAAAAAATAGATGAATAAACCACATCACCAGGGCATACTGATGCTGATTGAGTTCCCTGGCATAGAGAATCAAGCATGTAATTTAATCATGTAATTCTGAGAAGTACCATTGTTAATATGCAAATTTAAAGTGGTGCAAAACAATATGACAGATTTAACAATATGACGCTCAAAGGAGTACAATAGAGCAGTAAAGATTTGCATTGAAGAATGGCAAATCAAATAAGAGAAAGATAATGAATGTAAACCAGGAGCTTCACTACTCTCACATACCTGAGAGTTTGAATGTTGTTGTCAAATATGAAATGTAGAAATAGAGTCTCTTGGATGTTGGATCCTTGAAAATCAACTTATACCATGAGCATCCTCCATTTTCATTCCCAATTGCTGCAAGTAAAGGATTTGATTTCAAAATTTTACTTACTTGTAGAGACTTGGTTACATTATATCATTTTTATAATTATTATCAAGCAAATAAAAATCATGAAATATTTGGTGAGTTGTCTAAACTTTTTTGGAAGAAGAAAGAACAAAGAAAGCATGCCTGAGATGAAAGCAAGAACAAGAACAGGAAGACTGGAAATATTTGGTGAGATGTCGATTAATTCTAGGTGTAAGTTCCGTCGGGTTCGGTTGTCCTCCTGTCGTAACTTGTGTTACAACACAAATTGGAACTCACTGCTCACAGAATGTTGAGAAGAGAATAACAAGAACATTCACACATAAGCAAACAACCAAACACACATGAAAGAGGACACAGGAGTTGGTAACCCAGTTCGGCCAACAATGCCTACGTCTGAGGGGCCATGCCCGGAGATGAAAAATCCACTAAAAGAGGGTGAAACAAAATGTGTACAAACAAATTACACTCATACACACTCAACAAACATCAGACCTCTTTCCCCTCAAGATTATCATCTCTCTAACCTCTCTCCCCAAGGTTTTTCTCTCCGACTTCACACCGTCGATCTCCAAATGTGGTCTTGATAGATGCACGACCTTCCTAAGATGTCGCCTTCCTCTTTAGCATCGCTGTAATCTCCGCATTTACTAAATTGGACTCCTTCCACCGGTTTATTTGCAACTTTAGTTGTAACCCGAGTTCTGACATGGCCCTACCAAGCAGCGACAAAAGCTACGATCCGCTGCTCTTCGACCTCGACACACCTCCAACCCTCCGGTTGAGTTCCGAAGTCTACTATGCCGGATTCACCGTCCCCCACCACCGCGAACTAGCCGATCCACCTTCCATCACGCGTCTCCGCACTCAATGTCGCACCTCCATCGGGTACGAGATTGTCAACGTCTCCCAAAACCGGATTTCCTCAATCACGGTTTGTGACAATCCAAATATGCCTCATTAGTCACCACCATATTTGTTCCTCAATCATCCAAATATGGTCTCCAATTATCCCTTGATTTGGCTTCAAACCATCACCTCATCAATCACTGATATCTTGCCAAATCACTTCACCAATCAGCTCCTTTCATGCATGAAGAATCTCAATCTTGATTTGTAACATCCAAGCTTGAACATCTCCTTGTTGACCAAGTGGACGTGTGTCAAATATTGCCAATCAAACCCATTTGCACTAACAATCTCCCCCTTTGGCATTATTTGACACAATTACTTCTGCCAGAGACAAGACTGACATACTTACTCCTCCCCCTTTGTGGCACATAATGTCAAATCGAGCTGATCTTCACAGCATGGTTGCATAACAAGTTATAACTCCCCCTGAGTAACTAAAAATCAGATGTTGCAAGTTGTAACTCCCCCGCCGATAGCTTCAGTCATCACACCGCAGAAACGACATTTAGGCAATCAGATAATGATCGTTTGCGTGTCCTCCCCATAGGGATCAAACTTGGCACGGGCCTAATGCCCGCATGAATACTCAAATCACGGTAGAGTCAAGAGGCTTTGTAAAATGTCCGCTAGTTGCTCTTACATTGCAACATGATCCATGACAACAATCTTGTTCTCAACCAAATCTCGAATGAAATGATGTCGTAAATCAATATGCTTTGTTACGGAATGTTGCATGTGATTTTTGGTGATATCAATGGCACTTTTATTGTCACAAAATACGATCATCAGTCCTTGTGGCAACCTATAATCCTCAAGCATTTGCTTCATCCACAATGATTGTGTACAAACTACCGAAGATGTATTCAACCGGTGTAGAAAGTGAGATTGAACTCTGCTTCTTACTGTACCAGGTAACTAGATGTGTGCCAAGGTAGAAACATCCTCCAGAAGTACTCTTACGATCGTCTATGTTGCCTGCCCAGTCAGCATCACTATAACCTGCCAAGTGTGCATTAGAATCTCGTGAGTACCAGATGCCATATTCAGTAGTCCCTCCAACATAGCGAATGATTCTTTTGACAGCAGTTAAGTGTGATTGTTTTGGTGCGCAGACCGTAACGAAAGTACAAACCCCAACACTCAAAATGTATATCGTGTCGACTTGCGCAGAAGGTATAATAATAAGCCGCCAATCATGCTTCTATACAGGCTGGGATCCACATCTTTACCATGTTCATCCTTAGATAACTTGTCACCAATACCAATTGGTGTTCTAACATGTCTTGCATTTTCTAGCCCAAACTTCTTCACCAGATTCTTTACATATTTACTTTGAGAGATTTAAGATGCCATCGATTCTCTGCTTAATCAAAATCCTGAAAAGTAGCTCAATTCTCCTACCATGCTCATCTCATATTCCTGTTGCATAAGTAGTACACATTCATCCACTTGTTGCTGAGATGTTGATCCAAACACAATATCGTCTACATAGATTTGTGCAACCATGAGATTTCCATGTGTTCTTCTAATGAACAGTGTCGTGTCGACTCCCCCTCTTTGATATCCTTTCTCAAGTAAAAAACTGGTGGGTCGTTCATACCATGCACGGGGAGCTTGTTTCAGACCATAGAGGGCCTTCTTCAACTTGTAGACATGATTAGGATTCTGAGGATCTTCAAACCCTTTCGGTTGTTCCACATACACTTCTTCATTTAGAATCCCGTTGAGGAAAGCGCTTTTGACATCCATCTGATACAATTTGAAGCCCATGCAGCAAGCACAGCCAGTAATAGCCTGATGGACTCCAACCTGGCAACTGGTGCAAATGTCTCATCAAAGTCAATGCCTTCGACTTGAGTGTACCCTTGAGCAACCAGTCTTGCCTTGTTTCTAACAATATTGCCCTTGTCATCAGTTTTATTTTTGAAGATCCACTTTGTTCCAATGACATTTACATCTTTGGGTCTAGAAACCAAGGTCCACACTTCATTTCTGACAAACTGATTGAGCTCCTCTTCCATAGCTGTGATCCAATATTCATCATTCAGTGCTTCCTTCACATTCTTAGGCTCAATAAGTGAATTATAGCACATGTATCCAGCCAGTTCTCTGTAATCTACTCTTTTAGTGTTGCGGGTACGTCTTCCTTCGCTGACATTACCAATCACATCTTGTATTGGATGATACTTTCTTACTCTTGAGGACGACTCTGGAATGTTTTCTTCTTGGCTGTCTTCATCCTGCCTTTCTTCTGCATCAATCTACGATGCGGTGTAAACATTTGTAACTCGTCGTAACCCGATTCACGACTTCACTCGTCTGTCACATTAAAGATGTATCTGGTGTTACAGATGGTGTTGCAACCTGTTGTTCTTCTTGTACATCATCTTCATTGAGTCCACTGTTCTGGATATTCAGACTATTGGGCTCTTCTGTAGGACCGTGAGTCTCCTCCATACATGTCTGATTGACATAGTCATCCACAACAACATTTATGGATTCCATTACCTTTATGGTCCTTGAGTTATACACCCGGTAGGCTCGGCTGCTTGTGGAGTACCCCAGAAAAACTCCTTCATCACTCTTCTTTTCAAATTTTTCAAGTGATCTCTCATATTCGAGGATATAACACTTGCTTTCCAAGATGTGAAAGTAGCTAACACCGGGTCTTCTTCCTTTCCGATTTCATAGGGTGTCATATTTGTAGAAGGGCGAAGATACACTCTATTTATAATGTAGCAAGTATTGATTATACGCCTTGAGAATCTAGCGGGAAGTTTCTTGGAATTCAAAGATTACTCGCCATTTCTTGAAGTGTTCGATTCTTGCGTTACTACCCCATTCTGTTGAGGAGTTTTGGGAGCGGAGAATTCATGTTGAATTCCATGTTCTCTACTTGAATTAAGCTGTGCATTTTCAAATTCTCTCCCATGATCAATTCAATTCGGACAATCCTTTCGATAGAGCAATCCTTCTCATTTGAAGCCTTGCGCAGAGCTTCTTGAATCTTTGCAAAGGTCTACGATTTGTTTACGAGAAAATCTACCCATGTAAATCTAGAATAGTCATCAACACACACAAAGATATATCTCTTTCCTCGGACTTTCTGCTTGTGTAGGTCCAATTAGGTCCATGTCGCGGTAGTTCTAGTACTCTTGTTGTAGCGATGAATTCTGCAACACTTTGTGAGAAGTGCGTTTTGCTTTCCCAACCGTACATGCACTACGGACTCCATCTCTTTTCTCGGACAAGCTTTGGTAGTCCTCTTTGCCCCATCTCGTGATCTTCATTAAATCTCTCAAATTTAGATGCCTGAGTTTCGATGCCGATTTACGTCGCATCTAAGAGTTGTAATATACTTGTAATCTCCGCCAGAGCAATAACAATTGTCTGGATGATCTCAACCCGCTTAGAACACATTTATTTTTGTTATCATAGACTCGCATAACCGCCCTTGGTAAACTTGACAACCATATCTTGATCACATAGTTGACTAATGCTCACAAGATTTGCTTTCATGCCTTCCACATGCAAGACATTCTTCAATTGTGGTACACCTGACATCAACAACGTTCCTTTTCCAATCACTGGATTTTGTTGACCATCACCAAAAGTAACATGTCCGATCTCACATCTCTTGTAACTAGTGAGAAGATCTTTGTTTCCTGTCATGTGCCTTGAGCAACCAATCGCCAAAGTACCGATCATCTTTTGAAGCTTTTTGTCCGTAGTGTATGCCACTGGACCTTTCTTATCGCCTTTTGAACCCACGCGTTTTCTTTTTGAAAGCTTCTTCTCTTTGGATTCTGTTTTCTTATCCACAGTTGTCTGCGCACACAAGTCTTTCCTTTGATTCTCCTACTTCTGGTTGCCTGTTCATATCCAAGTACTCTTCCATTCTTTAGATCTTCGTTCAACTTTCTGCATCTTGGTCTCATGTGTCCACTCCCTCCACAGTAGTAACACACAGGGATTAATCTTTTTTGTTGTATCTTGGCTCTTCCTTCAGAAGTTGTACTTGATGTTGTAACTCCACTTGTAACACCGTTCCATCTGTTGAAACTATCTATTTTCTTAAACTGTGAAGAGAGTGCTACGTAGTTGCTGCTCAAATTATGTGCTCCCTGACCTTTCTTTGGCACACTGTCTCTTTGCTTAGTTTCTTCAACATCTTCAATGGGAGTAGGAACATTGTTCATTTTTCTTTTTATATTTCTACACCATCGTTGTAGATGTCCAGTTCTTCCACACCCCCAGCACTGAATATTGTTGTACTCCTCTCATCTTTCACTTGATTCTTGCACTTACTTCTCCAGGAGTAGCTTTTCTTGGACACAGTTTGTTTGAGCAGTTTCGTGATACCACGAAGTATGGACATCATATTTTCCTCTTCATGTTGTGTCACCTTCTTTGCCTCTACACTGGGAGTTATCTCTTTCCTTCTGTCAAGATTCAGGTTCATTTCAAAGGCTTGTAGTGATCCCATTAGTTCATCCAATCTCAGGGCATGGATGTCTCGAGCCTCTTCAATTGCAGTCACCTTAGCTTCAAATCTCCTGTGTAGTGACCGCAGGGTTTTTCGGACTAGCTCCTCATTAGAATATTTCTTCCCAAAGTGGAAACCCTGATTTGCAATGTCCATTAATTTGCCATTGAAGCTGCAGATGGTCTCCTCTTCCTCCATCCTGAAATGTTCAAATTTTGAGGTTAACATTTGTAGTTTTGAAGAGCGTGCAGTGCATCCCTTCATGTATTCTTTGGAGTGTGTCCCATGCTTCCTTGGCCGAGTCGCATGTTGCAATGTACTTGAACTGTGCTTCGTCGACTCCACCGAAAATTGCATTTAGGGCTTTTCCATTTGCGTTGGCATTGTTTAGTTCTTCTTGGGTCCAACTGCTTTTCTTCTTCTCGACTTTGTTGTTCTCAGCATCATGACACGTTGGGGGTATCCATCCATCTTCAATAATAGCCCAAACCCTTTCATCTATAGATTTGATGTATGTCTTCATGCGCACCTTCCAATATGCATAGTTTGCTTCATTTAAGAGCGGTGGATAGCAGTTGAATATTCCTTCCCTTCCGGCCATTGACAGAACTCCTTCCAGGACTTCACCGACCTTGAAACCAAGGTGTACTCCGGCGACTGGCTCTGATACCAATTGTAAGTTCCGTCGGGTTCGGTTGTCCTCTTGTCGTAATTTGTGTTACAACACGTATCAGAACTCACGCCACGAATGTTGAGAGAATAACAAGAACATTCACACATAAGCAAACAACCAAACACACATGAAGAGGACCAGGAGTTGGTAACCCAGTTCGCCAACAATGCCTACGCCCTCAAACCATGCCCGGAGATGAAAAATCAACTAAAAGAGGGTGAAACAAAATGTGTACAAACAAATTACACTCATACACACTCAACAAACATCAGCACCATTTCCCCTCAAGATTGCCGGCCTCTCTCTAACCTCTCCCCCAAGGTTTTTCTCCGACTTCACACCGTCAATCTCCAACAGGGTCTTCAGTAGATGCACGACCTTCCTAAGATGTCGCCTTCCTCTTTTAGCATCGCCAGAATCTCCGCAGCTACTAAATTGGACTCCTTCCAATTCTGGTTGTTGCAACTTTAGTTGTAACCCGAGTGCAACATGGCCCTACCAAGCGACAAAGCTACAGATCCGCTGCTTCGACCTCGACACACCTCCAACCCTCCCGCCAGCCTTCGGAGTCTACTATGTCGGATTCAACGCCCCCCATCACCGCAACTAGCCGATCCACTCTCTCCATCACGCGTTCAGCCCACTAATGTCGCACCTCTCCATTGAGTACGAGATTGTCAACGTCTCCCCAAAACCGGATTTCCTCAATCACGGTTTGTGATCCAAATATGCCTCATTAGTCAACACCATATTTGTTCCTCAATCATCCAAATATGGTCTCCAATTATCCCTTGATTTGGCTTCAAACCATCACCTCATCAATCACTGATATCTTGCCAAATCACTTCACCAATCAGCTCCTTTCATGCATGAAGAATCTCAATCTTGATTTGTAACATCCAAGCTTGAACATCTCCTTGTTGACCAAGTGAACGTGTGTCAAATATTGCCAATCAAACCCATTTACACTAACACTAGGATTTAACATTGTTACTATATAAATTTGATAGTTAATTCCGGAGATTTATCATTGTTACTGTATAAATTGCAACTGGCACATACAATAAGCAATTCAAAATCTAACTTATTTATATTAATTTTGCAGTGTAATTAAATTGCCTGGGAAGAATAAGTAATTATCAATAATCACCCTTAATATATCTTGTAAAACATATGTGAAATTGGACAAGATGATGATATGATATCTGGAATTAAATCTGTTTATCTTCAGAAACAAACACACACACACAGAGACAATGATAAGTGTACAACTCTTCTTACCATCTATCAGATTTTGCCTTGGAAGCTCACAGAACCATCACCGTTGATCATTTCAGTCCTGGAAAGAGGTTTATGGATTCCACTGTTTGAAGAGAATTAGATGTCCAAAATTAAAATACTACATGTGTGCTTGGATTTTCTTAAAGTAATCAAGGAAGAAGATAAGCAAAAATACAAAAAAAAAAAAAAAAAAAAAAAAAATGTAATAGAGACCTTAGATTACCAAAAACAAAATAATGAAAAGACTTAAACTTGCCTAGAACCAGAGATGAAAGCATGAATGCTGAAATGCCTGTCATTTTTGAAGGTTGTTGCCCAAAAAAGAGAAGATGAAGATCAAATGCCCTGCTGAATCATCTCACTGAGGAAACATCATTCCACCTCTTCTTCTCAGAAACTTCAAGTTTGGAGAGTCAACAGAATCAGGCCAGAAGACTTATGATAGGGTACCCCACAATGAGCTGTCTGCAATTATTTTTCCCTTAAAAAATATGTAGATATTTAATCAACTAAAGTTGACTAGCTCGAACCACATGGCGTTAGTTGACAGAATTAAAATGATTACCTGTTTTAGTATTTCATAATACTGCATTAATAACTTTGGATATGATATAACTTTTTCTTGATTGTTAGAACCTGGTTTTGCTGCTGAACTTAACTAAATTGTTAGATGGCAATAATTTTACTTTTCTTTCAAATAATTAATAATGAACACTATAATTCACTATGGCATATAATCTATATCACCATCCACATCATATATAACTCATTATGTTAAAAACAAATTCCATCTCATCCAGCCGTTTAATATTATTTTTTATTAAAATAATATGAGCTCTCTCGAAATAAAATAAAACAATATTTAATGCTATACAATTTTATGAGAAGAACGTGGATCCAGCTGGTTTGCTTATTTTAAAACCAAAGGTCAGATTCATTCCAACCACTGCACGTTTGAGAGAGATTAATCAATGCGCAAAATGCAAGTGATTACTCTTGATTAATATTATTAGATTTCTATTACTCTCCACGCTTCAAATCAATCAATGCACAAAATTATTTTTAAATATTATTTTTTATTTAATCAGTATTTAAATTTTGGATATTGATTAAATAACCTCAAAATTATTTTGACAAATAAAATGATTTTAAACTAAATAAAATAAAAGTTAAAAATATATATATTTATAAATCTCTCCCTTTTAAGTTTTTTTTTTTAAAAAAAAAAATTGGTGGGCATATAACTTTGGTCAAAACCCCTAATTAGTCCCTATGGTTTACTAGATTTGCCCCCTTGGCCCCTCTACTATTTTTTATCCTTATGAGGTCCCGCACCCTAACACGGGTCAGGTTTTCCCGATAGCTGATGTGATATTTTTTATTATTAAAAAATATTAAAATATTATGTGAAATTTTTAAACCCGTTTAAGATAACAAATAATGCAATTATAATAATTACATAATAATTAATTATTTTAAAAAATATAATTAACAACCCCTAACCCTCTTTTCCCGCCTCCCCCCCCAAGCATCAAAGGTAAACCCCAACTCACGGCCAACACAGAGATCTACTCCTCTCAAGCGAAGGTGCGACACACTTGGGAAAGACGAGAACGCCGTTACCGGTACTCTCACTTTAAGCGCAACCACGTAGTTTTGGTGGCTCCGACCTCTGGCCACCAGCGAACCATCGGCACCACACTGACATCCACACCGAGGACACCACCACCGATACTGGCAACGAATGTAGGAGGATAAAGGGATCCTGTTGGTGGGCTCTGCGCAACGGAGAACCCTTGGAACTCTACATCCTTGTCATCATCATCTGCTTCTTCTAGAATGAGAACGAAGCGGGAACCAACACCACCAACTCTTCCACCGGAGCTGGAAAGCAGCAAGGGCTCATCGTCGTCGTAAAGCTTGTTGGGTTTGGCGGCCTCCTTGTTTCTCCTACAATGGTCACCATTCCCATGTTTAGGATCCGGGCCTGAGGAATTCTGGTGAATCGAGGAGAGGAAAGAAGCTTGACGCCAGACAGCCGAGCAGACCAAGCACACAAGACAACCATGGTTGTGTATGTGCGTCAAGATGCATGGGAAATGGAAGGAATGAGAGCATTCAGCTGTGAAAACCGCAGTTCCTTGGCCTCTCTTCACGCTCTGCGCGCATATTATGCACCTATTCTGCATCGTTGTTCACCATTCAACCAATTGAATCAAGAACCAAAGATTTAAGATTTTCAACTCGGTTTCTTTTCCAAAAACAAGGAAAAAAGAAAAATGATGATGATACTATGATGATGAGTCAAAAATTTCTCAAATCTCATCATCGATTCAACCGACCAATCAATCAAATAGATGAACGAAATTGGAGGAGGCGGAGATCTGGTCCGACATCGGAGCGTCGGCGTCGAAGTTGCCGACTCGGATTGTTGCAACCTCGACGTTGACCGGCGAGGAGGAGCCGGCACCGTAGCGGCGGTGGGCGAGGAGGCGGGGAGAGAAGGGTTAGGGTTAGGGTTTGTTAATTATATTTTTGTAAAATAATTAATTATGGTTTTTTGTATTGTTTTAGATGTAATTATTATAATTGTATTATTTGTCTTAAAGGATTTAAATATTTAATGTAATATGTTAATATTTTTTAATAATAAAAAATGTCATATCAGCCACCGAGACGGAAAATCTGAGAGGGACCACTTTTTCACTAAACATATAGTAGAGGAACTTCATGAGAACAAAAAATATTAGAGGGGCCAAAGAGGCAAATCGAGCAAACCATAGGGACTAATTAGGGGTTTTGACCTATAACTTTCATTAAGCTCAAAACAAGTTACAGGTTTCAAGTTACAAGGTTGATGTTGTTGATAACAATATATATTCAGTTGATAGTACTTGGCCTGTATGTCCTTTCTATTTTTTTTGGGGCGTATAATGTGTTTTGCTGGATTACCTTAGTTGGCTCGCTCCTTTTATTAATAATTGCTTACTCCATGTTGCTTCTGACGGGCATTGTTGCCACTCCTCTATATCCTCTGTGATCTCTAAACTTCACTTTGCAATTTGCTCAATTGGCTTCAATTTGGGCTGTTTGGAATTATCTACTGCATCACACCATGAGAGTATGAGGATTCAGGAACCCTTCTAATTATTTTGAGATGCTAGCATTTCAAGCACCCTTAACTTAAATTGGGCCTAAGTAAAAGAAGAACCCAATACCAAACTTTGATTGGAAATGTGGATTTGGATAAATAGCCATTTAAACAAACACAATAAAAAAAATATATGATGGTAATAATTAGCGTTGGGCATTGTACTGTATTCTTTAATTTTCGTGTCTTTTGACTTCAATAACTATATATTGCCTTTTCTTTCCTAAATTTTTGTCTTGTGATGTTCTTTGGCGTCAATAATTATTGTCTTTTGTCTCCGTCTTCCCTAACTGTAGATTTAGCGTCCTCAGTGAATTGTAGATTTTATTTAACTAGGGATTGTTTTGCTTGTAATTTTGATTTCTTTGACAAATGTGCTGCATTAAACAAGAATAATAGAAAAAAAGTTAGTATTACCAATTATTTATAAGAAAATACATTATTATTTTAAAAACATTTTCTCACCATGGTAATCAAGAGCCGTGTTCTCCCCATTCAATTCCACTTTAATTATTTTAGACTCACTTTTAAAAGTTTTAAAATAAAATTTTAATATTTTTAACAAATCTAGATATTTATTTTTAATATGAGAACCTAATTTCTAAGTTTAAAAAAAATGAAGATGATAAAATTACTAATTAAAAAGAAACAACACATGAAGCCAGATTAATTATAGATTTTTTCTAAAATTAAATTATAAGATTGTGAAATTTTAACTATTAATTTTAGTATTTATGTTTTGATTTAAAATGATAGATTAATAAAACAAGCCTTGACTTGTCGCTCAAAGACTTTGTATATGTTCCAGCTGTTTTATATCAATTAGATATTAATGATCATGGTTATTACACTATTCTATTTTTAAAAAATAGAACAAGTGGACATAACTAAAGATTCATTTATTTTATATTAAATAATCATAATAATAATGAATTATTAGATATAGTTTTTACAGTTGGCATCTTCGTGAACACATCACATGGCATAGGCAGATCAGATGCAACATTGGAAGGCAGAGTTGGCATAAAATGTCCAGCTACTAGAAGAAAGTGTAACGGATTAAGCTCCACAATCAACTAAGCATATAAGAACAACAAATAATATTCTCTCAGATTTAAGAGGTCTCTCTCTCAAAATGTGGAGTCAAGAGCTAATGCAAGCAATAACAAGAGAAAATAGTAATACTAGATAACTACATCGATCGATTCTTTGGTTCACCCCAACCTCCAGAGAATGTTGTGTTAAGATGGTGCCTCGAAGTGGAAAACCGGGGTATCCACCGTATTCTTCTTGTTGTGCCTTTGTGATAATAACAACAATGAGATTCCTGCAGGTTCAGCACTTATGCCCTCTCAGATGTTAGTTCTATTTGCTGTTAAAGCCAAAATCTAATGGTGTTTGTAACTTCTTTGCAACCGAGTATAAGGTAAGTTTGACAAGGATTAGGTGGCAGCGATGGTGAGCAAAGAGATGGTACACATCCTTCTTACCAAAAAATAGTTTTACCAACCTTTTTCAGTTTTTAACAACCAAACCCCAAGTCTACATTTGTCCACGTACAAAAGTTTTTAACAACGATGATGGTCCCGGAGGCACCTCACCACTTCACACTAGTTGTGATATTGTCCCCTTGGGCCGAAACCCAAGTGGTTTTGTTTTCCGTTTTACCGAAAAGGCCTCACAACTATGAAGTGTTATCTTTTATATTTATGCCCCTTGATTTTTTGCTCAATCAGCCGATGTGGTACTAAATGAAGCTTTGTTTGCCCCCCCAACAAACGGGACGTATGTTTGTAACTGTTAGGAAAATCACTGAAAATCGCATGCAAAACACACAGAAATTCAACAGTGAAACGCAAGAAAACCTGCAAACACAAAGAGATTAAGTTAAGAGGATCTGGGCTGGGCTTGGCGTGCATGAGCACTGCCTTAACACAGAATTAGCCTCCCTCGTGCGAGATTATTGGCCTCACTCCTGTGTTAAGGTACTCAAACCCGGTAGCAAGATCAACTCCCCGCCTAGCACGTTCGGCGAAGAGTTTGTTCAAGTATCCCCAAGGTTAAGAGAAATAAATGCTAGCAAGGAGTGAGATTATGATGGCTCAAATTTGCTTGAAGCTAAAAACCAAAATGGTTGTAAGCTTTTGAGAATAAGAAGAGATGAAGTAGTTGGCGGCTGTCAAAAGAGATAAGAAAATGATATCAGCCCCTATTAGGGTTTTGAGAGGATTGAGGCTTTATAAAAGGGTTGGGCCTTTCTATATATATATTTTTTTTAAAGGAGGGCTTGGTTGTGAGGGTATAAAGGAATGAGTGGGCTGGGCCTTGGGCCCAGTCCCTCCATTTCCAACAGTCCCCCACTACACTCCCAATTAAGCATGACATCGATCAAAAAGTATATAATGTATGAACCACTTAGAATGAAATTATCTGGAAGATTTTGTATGTCTCAAAATGTAATATGGAAGAAATCAAATGAGTCATCAAACTCAGGATTTTGATTATGTCAAACAAAAGGATGAGATGCTTATTTGTTAAGTTCTTGGGCTTACACAGGATCATAAACTGAGGTGTTTTTCGGAACTTGAACCTTGGTTTTCTAGTAGAGTCTCTAACTAATGGAAGTGCAATGAACTAGGTCTTAAACTACATCCATAATCTGGACACCAAAAATGAACAATATAGGGATACCAATGGAGTTTGAAGAAATTTTTTTGACAACAAGTATGACTCACACACAAGAAAATATAAAGATTAAACAAGGAAATGGTAGTCAAAACACTGAGGAAACAAGGAGAACACAACCTTGGGTTTCATAAGATCAAGCTAAGGTGTCTTTAGAGACTTGAACCTTAGCCCTTCACTAGAGCTTCTAACTAATAGGGATAGTAGTGAACTAGGTCTTGAACTACAACCCTTTGAATCAGAATTCCACTCTAATGAGGATCATATGTGATACTTGAACAAAACGGGGTTGGCGCATTATTGGCCATGCGCTCAATACCATATTCATGGAGATTACTAGAGAGTTTGTCCTAATACTCTCATAGCTGCGGCCTGACAGCTATCTCCAGATAGGTGAGATCTCTAGAGATATCTGTAGTGTAATATCTCGCTAAACTTAGCCTTTGATCTCATTAAGAGCTATACTCAACCTCTAACCACTACATGAGAGCACGCGCCATAGGAATGGAGTAAAATAATGGTAATAATGCATGTATCTCTAATACATGTAAGGTGCTCTCCCAGTCAACCAATCAATAGCTTCCCTTTGAACTTCTATCATGGGATCTCCATTCAAAGAAGTAGGGTCACTATTGTTATTGACCTTTATGGACTAAGCTCCATTCCCCTCGACGCTTCGGCTATCATTTATCTCAATAGCCCTTTAGTCAGGCAATTCGCAAGATTTAGCTCTGACTTTAAATAATCAATGCTCACAACGTTGTGCATCAAGTATCTCCACATTGACTTGTCCAGGATCCGGAAGTGCCTATTCATCTTATCATTTGCACAATTCAATAGCAAATTTAGAGTCACAATAAATTTCGATGTGAAGGCATAGTATGAATTTGAAAATAAATTTCTAGTCCATTCACCAATCTTTTACCCTCTCATTACGTTATTGATTCTCCACATGTCAATGAAATATAATGGTAAAATAATATGAGAAAATCAAGATATCTGAAAATATCAAAATACATGAATGGACAAATTGTGCTCAATGTTTTAGTTCAGCTCATCAACTGAAAATATCGAGTTTCTAGTACACAGACTCTACTAGAAAATAAGTTGCATCTATAGCCTCAATAATTATATTGCATCTCTAACCATAATAATTATGTTGATGACAATTTCATTTCCCACTGAATTAGTCACCAAGAGTATGCTAATATTGTTGTCTAGGCATATCTCACAGATACAACATCAATTGTTTAGATCCAATTTTCTTAACCATTGGTTCGGGTACCTTAACTTTAGTTGGACACCCCCACACTTTGAAGTAATTCAAATGTAACACTCTTCTCTTCCAAAGTTCATAAGGTGTCATCTCACAATCTTTAAAAGGTACTCTATTTAGTATAAACTAGGCTAAGCATAAGGCCTCCCCTACAAGTTCTTGGGTACTCAAAACTTAATGACGTTTGCCATATTCATTAGTTTTCTAAAACTTACAAATTTTTTAAATTTATTTCCTCAACCACAAAGATCACATCTTCTATGCAATTGTCACATACTTTCCTAGTAGAAACATTTAAAGATTTCATTTTTTTAAAACATCCACAATGGCCCCCCTATATATATATATATGCATTTTCCAGATTTTAATACGACTACTTGTAATTTCTTAAGCCATCAAATCTCCAAAGTTAAAGCCTTGATTTTATCCATTTAAACTCTATTAAGGCACTGATTACATACTTCTGATTCCCACTGCAATCTGTTAAAATTTAATTTCAGAACCTGATTACGTCAAGCGGGTGCCATTCACATCTCTCAACTGATCTGCATCATGCTCCACTAAATTTCCATCACCTAGAATCAGTCAAATCTCATTTGAAATCAAAACTGGGATCCCAAGCATTTGAATCAAATCACACCAATCTATCGACATTGAATGTGGTTCCAAAAGATTCACTTTTCCTCTTCCCCATTCAAGATGCAAGTCAAAATGATCTATTTGTCATGGTTCAAACAATGAAGGCATGATTTCATAAAATCTCCTTTGAAGAATTCTACATGAAACTAAATTCTTTGATCTATAATTTAACATTCTTTTATACCACACTATCTTGTGTTGATCTCATTTTCCAGCTACCACACAAGCTATATATAGACTAGCATTATGTTTTTGTGCAGCAGTTTAATAAGCAATCTGAGTAAAATTTAGAACTAAATGTTTCGGGGTATGTTGTTGGAGTTCCAGCACAAAGTTAGTGAAATAGGAGCTACAATCATTTCAATTCATCTTTATATCCATTAAGATGAAGATGTAGAAATATAGGGAAAGACACAGTTCTCAGTCTCTTGATGTTTCACTTAATGCATAAAAGGAGAGAGAGAACTCAATTCTATTTGAAATCTTTATAGGCCCCAAAAAGAGTCCTTTTACTTATCCCTATATGACTACGGTAACATTGACTGGTTGCAGATGGTATATCATGTATATACCCATGTAATTCACTTAAGTTAAAGCGGCATCATATCTGATAATCAAACAGTTTGTTGAATTTTCATTGCTTGACCTAAATTTCACTTGCCATGGTATATATCAAGTTAGGTTACAATATACAATATATATTATCAGGCATCATATTTTAGTGGCAGTAATTGGTGCTGAGTTGAATTTTTCTAGATTTTTTGTCAACAGAAAATTGTTCCAGCAGTTTACTACCTTCCAAGTTTTACAGCGCCCAACACTAAAAAACATTTTTCCTCATGCATTACCTTCAGAGTTAGTATCACCTATTTAGTTTCCCTATTGATATTTTGGTGATTGCTTTGCAGGTTGGTTACAATTGAAACTTGTGGAGAAAGCAAATGAAGAGATGTCAAATACAAAATCCTTGTCTAATCCAAGTGAGAGAGGAGAAATTAGTACTAGTAGAGGGGTTGGTGCTGCTATAGAGAGGCTTGAGGCTAGTGCACAGAAGTAATACTGGTAATTTTTAAGTTTGGTTTCACCAACCAATTTGTTATAGGAGGAAATAATGAAGGAAACAAGGAGTAAAACAGACATGAAAGACTATGGGATCACTTGACTGGTGGATGATAGTCTGCATTCTTCCTGAGTAAGGGTGTACTTCAAAGTTTGAGCCCCATTAGGAGTACATTCAGCGGCTATTTTCCTGATATATGCAGTAATGCTATAGTGTTGTGCTAAACAATCATTGGAATACTACATTATGTTTTGATGTTTCTTACATTTTGTTCTGGAACTGAAATCATCTTCACATTTGAGTTAAGAGTTCTTGTTTGTTATTATCTACATCACATATTGTGCAGTTTTCTTCATTATGAGTCAATGAAATTTAAAATACTTCAATTATTTTATCTTTTATTCATTTGGCTTGTTTGAAGGTGCTAAAACTATAATGCTAATCGTTCTAGTTATCAGAATGATCCGGTTAAAAGAGATCATTCATTCCTGAAATCTCCAAGGTAGCCTTTGTGCTTTGCTGATATATACTTTTATTTCTTCTCTTCAATTGTATATAATTCCTGATATGATGTTTCAAGAAGGGCTAGGAACCTTTGATAATCCTCTCTTGATTAAGAATTTCATGCCCTGCTATAGTTCTGGCCGAGTCCTTCAATATTTTCTCTCTTTGAGCATTTGGCAAACAGGTGATATTATGCAAAGGACTGCCTAATTAAAGCAGACATGGGTGATTATATAGAGTCAAGTGTTTGTCATGACAGCATAAAGATTTTGCAAATCATAACTCCTATCACAAGGCAATCCAATACAAACACATTGAAAATATAAATTATTATTGCAACCAATTTATCAAAAGTTTCTTAGTGGTAAGTCCTCTCCAGAAACTAGAACTAATGAGTTTTTAGTGTCATAGGCATGCATATGCATAAGTGCAAACACAGACACAGGGTCTAATCACTGCACACAAGAAAGATATGCAGCACAAACGAAATGTTGGAAAACAGAGTCTAATCACTCTGTTTCACAGCAACAGTAACGAACATCAATTCACCAGGAATACAGTAGCAATACTAGGCAGATTTTGCAGGTATAAGAACACCAATTTAGAGAGTATTCAAGCACAATATGGCATGCTATTTGAGAGCTATAATTCTGTGTTAAATTGTTAGGAAAATCACTGAAAAATAGCATGCAAAACCACACAGAAATTCAACAGTGAAACGCAAGAAAACCTGCAAACACAAAGAGATTAAGTTAAGAGGATCTGGCCTGGGCTTGGCGTGCATGAGCACTGCCTTAACACAGAATTAGCCTCCCTCGTGCGAGATTATTGGCCTCACTCTTGTGCTAAGGTACTCAAACCCGGTAGCAAGATCAACTCCCCACCTAGCACGTTTGGCGAAGAGTTTGTTCAAGTATTCCCAAGGTTAAGATAAATAAATGCTAGCAAGGAGTGAGATTATGATGGCTGAAATTTGCTTGAAGCTAAAAACCAAAATGGTTGTAAGCTTTTGAGAATAAGAAGAGATGAAGTAGTTGGCGGCTGTCAAAAGAGATAAGAAAATGATATCAGCCCCTATTAGGGTTTTGAGAGGATTGAGGCTTTATAAAAGGGTTGGGCCTTTCTATATATATATTTTTTTTAAAGGAGGGCTTGGTTGTGAGGGTATAAAGGAACGAGTGGGCTGGGCCTTGGGCCCAGTCCCTCCATTTCCAACAGTAACTTCTTTGCAACCGAGTATAAGGTAAGTAACAACTCTTTTTAATCACTTCTCTTTGTTCTTTATATGTTGTTTATGCCTTGTTAGCATCTAAATAACTTTCCTACCCTCTCAAGTATGAAGTACAGGTAAAAAATGACGTACCAATTAACTCATTCTACATTACTCTGTGGGTTAAATAAATTGAAGTTATCTGTCATCTAATTGGACAGGATCTTTAAGCTAAAAATGGTTAGAGCACTCTTAGCATTTTGGTGGGATCTTTTCATTAAACTCCCAAATGCAAGAGAACGGTGGTGGTTCGAATCCACCAAGATCCTCTTTATTTTGTATATGGCTGATTCCTCTAATGGTCATTCATTCCTAATTGTCATTTTTAATTTTCCGAAGTTAGCAAAAATAAATTTCTTATTATCATGTAAATTTCTTTTGGATAAGAAAATTATCCGCAAAAAGTTATTTATGCTTGGAGTATTAAAGCAATCATTGAAGGTAGATATTAATTTCCATGGTTTGGAGAATGTAAGTTCCGTCGGGTTTGATTGTCACCGTGTTATATCTTGTGTTGTAATCTTCGCTCATAACTCGTCATTGTCTACTAGAATCTCGGATGTTGCAATCTTATTAGTTCCACCAAGAGTGATTGTGTGGCTTTAAGAATTACAACCTCTCAATGAATTGAACACATAAGTAATCTCACACTCTCTCACAAGCAAAGAAACATTCAACACATCAAGAGGAGAGACACAAACAAAGCAAACCACACACAAAGGAGACAAGCAAGTTGGTAACCCAGTTCGGCTAACCAAGCCTACATCTGGGGGGGCAAGCCCGGAGAAGACAATCCACTAAAGGTGTAGAGAAAACATGAGTACAAGAGTTCCTCACTCAATCTATCATAAGCACCTCCACTCCTTGATTGACAATGACCTCTATCACCCTTCTCCTAAGGGACTACTCTAGACAGCTCACCTCAATCCTCTGAGTCCTGATCTTATTTAGACATCTCCCTGTCTTTATGCCATTACAGCACCAGCCTCCACCTTCAGGATTCTCCGCGACTTGCCAAATTGGACTCCTTCCAATTCTGGTTGTTGCAACTTAGTTGTAACCTCGAAAGGTAACATGGCGATTGGCGAACTTGACCAAGGCTACAAAGCATCCATTGCACCTCTTCGACCTCGACACACCTCCAACCCTCCCGGTTGAGCTCCGAAGTCTACTACGCCGATCCACCGGATCCCACACGCAAATAGCCATCCACCTCCGCCAAGCTGCACTTCTCGGTCGCACCCCACCATGGCACGCACCTATCAATTAACCTTCATCTTCATGCAAGGTTGAGCTGTAAGATTGGCTCATCCAATCTCTTTCCAAGTTTGGTCACAACTTGGCCTATCATGCTCCATTTGTCTCCACCATATTTGTTCTTCAATCATCCAAATATGGTCTTCAAGTACCTCTTGATTTGGCTTCAATCAACCACTTGTATCATCTACCAATAGCTTGCCAAATCTAGTTTCCAATCAGCTCCCAATCATCTCCAAATCTCCATGCATGTTGAATCACAATCATATAGCCATTTGCATGAAACATCATAATCAACATGCATGCAATCTTGCATGGAATCTCCAATCAACATGCATGCATGTGCATGCAATCTTCAATCAATCAGACTTGCTTGCATTGAGTCTTCAACCACTCAGCCTTTAATGATGCTTCCTTCCGCATGTAGCCCGTATCAATCTCTAATACAATCTTCGGTTGCTTACTAACTTGGGACTGCACAATATTCTCCCTCCAAGTTGGATCTTGCTTTCATATTGGTTGTAATCACTTTCCCAACTTGGACTGCACCCGGATTGCCTCTTCAACTTGATGACAAGTGCACTCTTCAATCCTTGACCAACTTTGCCTATGTTGACTTTGACCTCATGCCTTTGCTTTGACTTGTCAACTGTCTTGTCTTGGTCAACTTGCCACCAGCATGACTATATTGACTTGATCGTGTTACTCCATGTCTTGGCCACGTCATACTTTAAGTTTGCCAGACTGATCTTTGGTTGTATCTCCTAGTTACAACATTCTTACAACACAAGACTGATCATAACTGGACCAACAAAACTGACTTGGGTATAAAACCCGTTACAACTCCCACAACTGATTATGACTCAAGACATAGCATAAATGTGTTCATAGACAAAAGACATAAATGTACTCACATACATATGAACCTCTTCAATGCTTGGACCTTGTGTCTTTGTTAACCATGTCTTGACATCATGTCTTTGACTTGTCAATCTCATGCCATGTCGCTTGTGCCACATCACCATGGTGTCAAGTAATCCCAACATTTATGCATTCGCACTAACAGAGAAAAATTAAAAAATATATAAAAGAATTAAACTTTTACTTTTGTCCTAACAATGACACAGGTTGACAGCAAGAAATCAGGCCCTCCTTCCCCGTAAACGTAGACTAATAATTTGCTTACTGCAAAAATAATATTATTTATTTTCAATTATTTATATAATAAAATTGATATACTGGCTTATTCTACTAACTTATTAAATAAAAAATATTTTTTAATTCAAATAGATGACGTTGTGGTATTCGGAGCTTGTATGACAGGCGACATCATACAAAATTACAATATATTAAGGAATCCAATATTTTGCCACTGCCACATGAGCATTTGAATAAAAGTGAACAAAATTTGAGATTAATTTTAAAATAAAAAGATGAAAATGAACAATGACATATTACTCCATGGGCTTTTTTGCCATTTCCTTTTCTTGGCTCCTCCAGGAGGATCCCCCAAACCCTCATCTACATCCCCTATCAACGACATGTGTTGATTAAAACAATTAATTATCAGAGGCCAAGCGACATTACCTCCGGACCTTGTAGCAGGGGCTTGTCCCCTACTAACTCCACCAACTCAATCCCCAACATCAACAATCCTCTTCCTTCCACTTGTCTTCGTGTTGCTCTATCGCTGTATTCCAAGTGTTCGGGTTTGTCTCATTTCTCTCCACCTCTTTCCCTTTCGGGCCAGGAGACTTTGCTTGGCTCCTAGCTGAACTAACCCCCATGGCTTATAACTCCAATACCTATAACATAATATATGTAATTTTTCGTGAAGAACAACAATGAAAATTTTACAACCCACTACACCTATCCATGCACCACGTTTCAATGGCTAAGTGAAATCTAACTCCACACAGGCCCTTGTGTATCTTGCTCTGTTCATGGACAGAGTCGTTTCATCAATATTAACCAACCTGCTAAATTAGGAGACGGTCGCTTCAAATCCCTCCACAAACCAGTATTCTATGGGAATATGGTGCAACTGCCGAGGAGAGCTTCTCAAGGGATGGCTTTTTTTTTTTTTTTTTTTTTTTTTTTGAAAATAGTGGATAAACCATTTTCGTTTATTGATTAAAAGAAATATGGTGGTAGAAATTGATCCCTGGATGGATCCGACGGTTACAAGCACTCCCTCGATGGCAGTGTGGAAAGTCCGTTCCAGGGGGCTTCTCGGCGTCGTTTCCCTTGTGAGGAAAAGGCTGTGGGAGATGAGGTTGCGCATAGGTTGGAGTTGAAGTTGCGTGGTAATGCGGCGTTACCGGCCGAGAGTAAAAAGCTGAAGTCACTTTGTCGAATCAGCCTTCCTGGGTGAAACACGATGTTTATCGCTGAAAATTTTTCCGCTCTTTCCGTCCAAAGGGTCCAGTGACAGCCAAAGCACTAATAGGTTCCAAATTTCAAGTGAGATCCCGTTCGAGTTGATTGGTGGTTTGTGTGGGGCCCCAGAGATCTTGTATCTTTGAGGGGTTAGTCCCAAGACCGGTGAGTTCGCCTTAGTGTGTCCATATCTCCGTCGAATATCGACAACGGAGAAGGAGGTGCTCAGTGGTTTCCTCTTCGCTGTGACATAGGTAGCATAGTATTCGGTTCCCCGTCCAGTTTCCCAAGGGATGGTTGAAAGTTCTCCCTCTATCGAATTAAGTGAAAAACCAACCCATTGATAGTACAAGGACCATTTGAGAGGAGGGCTTCCACCATTCTGACCGTCAAGCACTTAATCAAGTAAAAGCTATTTGGTATGTTTGCTATGGAGAAGTCCTATTGTTGTGCCACAACTCACTGAGACTCTCCTTAACATTTTCAAGGGAGGGAAGCTTACCAAACACCTTACCATAAAGTACCAGCTTCATAGGCTCAAGCGTCCTTCCCATCATCTCCTATTGTTCCATATGAGAATATTCAAAAAAATAGGAATCAAATAGTTAATTACATCAAAAACTAATAATTGACAACGTGTTTGAGTGATTATTTTGATAGTTATATTATTTATATTATCTTATATTTTAAAATTCTAAGAAAATTTTAATATCCTAATCTAATTCTCTGATTTTTTTTAATTTTTAAAATTAAAATTATCTAGTAGATAAATAGATATTTTCAAAATTAAAAAAAAATTAAACAGAATATATAGAAAGATAGATATTTTTTAATATTCAAAATTTCTAAAATTCTAACCTAATTTTTCTGATTTTTATGAATTTTTAAATTAAAATTAATCTCACTTTTATTTAATTATATATATAGATTTATCCAAATTTACCGATAATATATATATATTTAGTTTTTTATCATGAAGAAAGTTGGTATATGTTTATTTTCAAGAGAAAAATATAATAAATATTTTACTAGAAATAGAATATTGGTTTGATTTCGGATCAAACTCGTATCGGATTATCGGATGGAAGTCCAAAATCTCAAGATTCAACTATAAATTGCCCCCCAAACCCACCGATCTCTTATAATTCTTAGAGGGCTTCCTCTTCAGCTCTTCTTCCGATTCGATAGTGCAATCTCCCTTCTCTTTCAGCGATCTATCAAGGATGGAGATCGAGATGATGGCAAATCTCAAGGATTCTCAGGAAGTAGAAGCCCGCGAGGATGATTCGATCACTTTCCCAGTAAGGATGGAGATCAAGGCGATGGTTTGCGATTCCAGTTGGTGATTTATCTTCCTCTCGGGATCTGATTTAGAATGAAAGTTCTTGGATCTCAAGGATGGTTAAGAAGTAGAAGGTAAGGAGATGACATATATTATATTACGATTCTTTGATGGCGTGATTGAGTTATTTATGCATATTGGTTGGTTTCGTGATGTTTTACAGTCTTGCTGATCATCTTCTGTGTAAATATTCATTAATCTAAGATTGTTTAATAGTCCTTGGTTATTCATGCATATTGTTCGGTTTCTTGATGTTTTATAGTCTTGCTAATCATATTCTGTGTAAATATTCGTTAATCTCAAACTGTTTAATAGTCCTTGGTTATTCATGCATATTGGTTGGTTTCTTGATGTTTTATATAGTCTTGCTAATCATATTCTGTGTAAATATTCGTTAATCTCATATTGTTTAATCGTCCTTGGTTATTTATGCATATTGGTTGGTTTCGTGATGTTTTACAGTCTTGCTGATCATATTCTGTGTAAATATTAGTTAATCTCAGACTGTTTAATAGTCCTTGGTTATTCATGCATATTGGTTGGTTTCTTGATGTTTTATATAGTCTTGCTAATCATATTCTGTGTAAATATTCGTTAATCTCATATTGTTCAATCGTCCTTGGTTATTCATGCATATTGGTTGGTTTCTTGATGTTTTATAGTCTTGCTAATCATATTCTGTGTAAATATTCGTTAATCTCATATTGTTTAATCGTCCTTGGTTATTCATGCATATTGGTTGGTTTCTTGATGTTTTATAGTCTTGCTAATCATATTCTGTGTAAATATTCGTTAATCTCATATTGTTTAATCGTCCTTGGTTATTTATGCATATTGGTTGGTTTCTTGATGTTTTATAGTCTTGCTAATCATATTCTGTGTAAATATTCGTTAATCTCATATTGTTTAATCGTCCTTGGTTATTTATGCATATTGGTTGGTTTCTTGATGTTTTAATCTTGCTGATCATATTCTCTGTAAATATTTGTTAATCTCAGATTGTTTAATCGTTCTTGGTGATTCATCCAATGAGGAAACATCTGCAAGATGTGTATCACTTTCATCCAAGATCTGGAGAAATCAAAGAACAAGATTGATGCTTGTTTGGGATTAATTTCTTGATGCGTATGTAGGATCTGAAAAGGTGATGTATATTTCAACTCTTGTGATGTATTTTGTAATAGGACCTTTGCCATGATGGGTGCGCTCGCATGGCAGGTCACACAATCTTTAATAAAATATTCATTTTTGGCGGTTCCTGTGGGGGAGTTCGCACGGGATTTTTTGGTTACCCGGGTGCTCCCCCACTCTCTTGTGTGCGTTTGTGTTTCCCTTTTGATTTACCTTTTCCATGCTCATGCACACTTACTGGAAGGATACATTCCAATCCCGTGACAATCACAGCTAAAACATCCTATCTAATTACTGTTGACTTCAGGGTCTTTTTCATGCTTACTAAAACTTTGCACGCCAGAAGGCTACATTCCAATTTCATCCCAACCACAGGTAAAACATCCTATCTAATTATGTTTCCTTGCCTGGCATTGGATCTTTTCAGTTATGCTTTATTTGTGGAAATTTTTACAATTAACTGGGTTCAACATGTGATCCATTTTGGTTCTTTCCAATGCTTTATGTATTGTTGGCTTAGAAGCCAGGTCAATGCTCATTCCAAGAGCTGAATTTCATATTTGAAATTACTGTTGATTTCTGGGTCATTTTAGCTTTATGTTTGTTGTTTAAGATTATTTATGCTGAAAGCATTGTGGATGGGTGTTATATAACTGAGAAAGATTAAGGCAGATCAGAAGTAGCAATCGAGTCTGGCACTGGAGTAAAACAAAAAAAACTTTGTTGCAATTCAACTTGGCTTATGGCAGATCTGAAGTGTGTCCCTGAACTGTCTAATTGGATCCTGGTAGAAGGTCGTAGTTTTGTAGGCAATCATAGGTAGTTAAAAGGTGGTGTATATTTCAATTCCTGTGGTGTATATTGAACAATGAAGTTTGCCATGTTGGATGTGCTTGCATGGCAGCTCACTGGATTCATAACAAAATATTCTCTTTTTCTGTGGGGAGTTCTCGCGGGGATTGGTTTTTAGCTCCCTGTATACTCCCCCTGTGTGCTTGTTTGCGGTTTCTTTTTTTTGTTAGGCTTCATAGCTCTGATCCTTGTTTCTCTGTGCATGATAAACCTCATGTATTTGCCTTAATTTCAAATTAACATCAATGTGCCCATATTGAATTGTTGAATTTCATTTAACTTTTTATGATTTTGTCCGCACTCTATGATGACCCCAATTAGCGACTATTCAAATTTTCAGAACGAGCTAATTTAAAATTCTTTATTTTATGAAGGTCGAAGATGGGTTTATTTTTGGTTCCTCCTAGAAAGAGCCACAGTCAACAATCGACATCCTCAATGATAGTGAACAAGTAGAATGTAAGGTATTGATTTATATTGGATACCAGTTTGTGATGTTATGAGTATTTCATGCATTTTATTAGTTTCTTAGATCAAGGGTCATGATTGGTATGACCCTTATTGGTTGATTTCTTGATGTTTTTATTATCTTGCTAATCTTATTTTGTGTAAGTGTTCATAAATCCTCATTGTTAATTGGTTTTGATGATACACCCCATGAGGAAATAATTACAAGATTACGTGTATAAATTTCATGGAAGGTCTGGAAATGGCAAAGAACAAGATTGATCAAGGCTTGAGACGTATTTTTGGTTTGATTTCTTTCAAGCATGTCTAATAAATTCATGGTGTGTATTTAACTTGTTATGATGCACCCAATCTATAACATCCTTGTATTATGCCATGTATATGGTTTAATTCGTAGTTGGTTCCACACAGTGTATATGCACCTTAGTGGCATTGTTATATGATTTTTGTGATGATAATTATTGTAGTTTGGATTATAGTGATGCTTGGTGTCTTTTATGGGAAGATTATTAAGGGTATACATGTTGGAGGATCTAGGTCCTATTTTTTTTGAAAAATTAGCCGACAAGTGACCCCATGAGGGATTTAAACGATGGGCACAACTGCTTGAAGCAAACTCAATGTGCTGCGTGCGGAGCAAGCCAAATGCATGCACTGTGCCTTCACTCTACATAGAGGAGGATTCTATTACAAAGTAAGCTCAATGTGCCGAACACCTCTAAATAGGGAACTTGTTGTTACCTTGTGCGAGTGGAGGCTCGAACCCGAGACCACCCGTTTGACGCAAGGTAGTGGTACTATTGGGCCAAGAGGCCTTTGGTATTTAGGTCCCGTTTTGACAAGCTTACTTTTGGACTACAGGTGCTTTTCTATTAAGTTAAAACACTTTTTTCTTATCTAGACAAGCTTCTCACCGGAAAAAATGGTCTTTTTTTTCTTCTTCTTTTGTGATGCATATTTCTATGAAAAAAACACCCGTAAGATATTTTAAGTGACAACTTAATCATAGTTAAAACCTAACCAAAAAAGGCAACTAGATGCTACATAGTTAAAACCTAACTATAGGTAAAAAAACATTTAAACTATCCTTGATCTTTAATTATCACTTTCCTCTTTTATTTTTCACTTGCCTCAGTCTCTCCTCTTTCTCACCCTAACATCCTCGATGCCTTCAATATCACCAAGCCCCCCAACTTCTTGATTGTTATCCTAAAACAAGAGAGTATTATTTTTTTTTCTTTATTATGGCATTTTATGTTGTTCCTCTAGGTTGAATGTTCTAGGGCTGTCAAACGATCAAGTTGTTCGTGAGTAGCTCGAGATCAGCTCAGTAAAAGCTTGAGCTTGGCTTGGAATTTTGAGCTTTTGAGCCGAGCTCGTTCGAGTTTAGCTCGAAAGTTCGATTTTATTATAAATATCAATATATTATATGAATAAAATATTTAATATTTAGTATTACTATATAATATATAATATAAAAAAAATAATTTATAATTAAGTTTTTTATTTCAAGCTTAATTGAGATTTACAAATTATAATTAAGTTCTTAATTTCGAGCTAAATTTAGCCAAGCTCAAACTTTCGTAAATAAAATCAAGTCGAGCTTGAGCAAAGTTATTCGGGCTAATTTCGAGCTCGACTAGGCTATTTCGAGCTGGATTCGAGTTGGGCCTAGTCCGATCAAGCTTGGCGCGTTTGCAGCCCTAGAATGCTCATCCTTGAAGCATAGATTTTTGATTTGTATGTGTGTCTTTTTCTTCTTGTGTTTCTAGATGGGCCATAAAGAGACTTACCAGCTTTATCGTGGTTTGATTCTTTTATGTACACGAGTCTATTATTGTTTTTCCTCACATCTAAGAAATTTATATCTGTATGTTTATCTTTGATGGTCTTTAAAGATCTAAAAGTTTCTAGTACCTACCTTTATAGGGAAAGTTGGTAACTCATTCTCTCTTACAAGAAGAGGTTGGGGGTTCAAACCACAGCTACAACATGATTCTAGTGGTTTGTCCACATTTATAAAAAAAAAAAGTTTTTAGTTCTTTTCATGCAATTGAATGCTAATGTTTATTTATGTATACCGTTACCTGTGATGATACATCCATATTGTAGAGGTGTAGTTTGGTGCAAGTCCTTGATTTTCAGTAAGAACCTACTTGGCCACAAAATATATAATAGAAAATTAGAGGTGAATGGTAGCCCCTTTAAAAAGGGCAGTCTGGTGCTACAATACTCCTGCTATGCGTGGGGTCTGGGGAAGGGTCGGACCACTTGGGTCTATTGTATGCAACCTTTATTTTTTTGAATGGTAGCAATCCTATTTTAGTAATATTCTCACCTCATTCCATCTTTTAGTTTGACACTATCTAGAGTTGAGTAAACCATAGGGATATGTAAGGGAAAAAAATCTAAGATCAACTATTTTTACCTCTTTATTGGCTTCAAATAAGCTTGTACATGAAGTTTTATTGTTTGAAAAACTATTTTTTAAGAACAACTAGCACTAAGCAGGTCTAAACCCCTTGAATTGCAGGTATGAATAGTTAAAGGTTTATTATTATTGTTCAAAGATCCAAAGATTCTCTAGTCTAGTCTTCTATATCATACAGAGGAGGGTGTGTATATATATATAATCTGACTTTGTTTTTGTAAAAGCTGTTGTGGTCACCATTCATTATTATGTGAACATTTTGAAGCTACATCAGTTTCTAAATAGTCTATTTAGTAGACAAGGTTGTGACATATCTTTCAATATGTGCTTATGCAAGACACTATTTTTTGTTTATTTAACAAAATTGTCTAGGTACTTCTTTTGCCATTCATTTATTGAATGTTATTCTAAAGTTAGTATGTGCTTTTATATTAACTGTTGTGGTTTGCTATCTCCCTATTGTGTTGAGGTTTCTTCTTCCCTCTGCTTTTAAATCAAACTGTTTTTACAGATTATTGTATTGGTTGCATTTGCAGATGCTCATTGTTTAAGATCTTCATGGTTGACTTGACAACTATGAGGTATTAGTGGAAAATATCATTGTTGATTTGGCCTCAAAAGAGGCTTGTAAGAAATCCTCTAGGTCACCATGAAGTCAACAATATGAAGCTTTCATTTATTTTTATTTTTTTGCAACCTGGCAAATTTTAAGATATTTGAGGTTTGTTTGATCTTCCAACTATGAGCTTTAATGTGTATGTACCATGATAACCTGTGAAATATCTTTACTAGACCCACAGTCAACTGCCACCTCAGCCTCTATTTCTTGATGAATGGGAGCATAACCTTGTAATTCTTAGCTTGTAGTACCATTTTGGGCGCGCGAGTGGTATGTAGTGGTGAGTTTCTAAAACCCTGCAAGCCATACTATGTTCTTGAAACCTTGTAAATGAGTATGCATGATTACATAAACCTCATTAAGATTCAACGATAACCAGGTTTAGTCTATGCATAGAGTTGTATGTAGGATGGAGATATTCGTTGATGAAGTAGTCAGATTAATAAGGAAAAATAAGATGAGATGGGTTTATCATGCATCCTTTGGTTTACTCTATTTGTTACACCTTTTAGTTGTTGACAATGCTTTGATAGAAGTATTAGATACCATGGTAGATGTCATTGGTCAACCTATGAGGTGTTTTGGTGGCTGTTTGAGGTTGTTGTGCTTGTGTAGAAAGACCTAGAGAGAGAAAGCGGGGGGTTGCATGTCTTTGGATGATAACAAGTCCTGCAGGGTTTCAAGTGTATATGTATATTTATGGATACTATTTAGTTTGGATTATTTTGGATAACTTTGGTGAAGATGATATAGATGCTTGGGTTGTGTCCTCGAAGGAAATGATTTGTTGTGTTTATGTTAATGATTTGGTGACAGTGAATACTTAGATAGTATTTATAGGTCTTGTGGGTCTTTGATGATGTTTGATGGACCTCTTGGTTCTGTATGGAGGTAATAGAAGGTGGAGATAGAGAAAGTTGGGTGTTAGAGAGTAGGTGGACAATGGTGCCTCCTAACCTTGCTTGGTTTGTTCATGGAGATGGGTAGACAGTGGGATGGATTTAGACTTCCACTAGTTCATCTAGAGAGCAAGGATGGTTTATAGTGAAATACAGGTATATCTTGAGTTTGTGTTAATGTTACTTGGAGGCTTTGTGTTTAATTTAATGTTTAATAAGTGTGTGGTAATATTGAGGATGGTGAGTTGATGGCCAGGTAGGTACATGAGTAGCATGGAAAGGCCTGAAGATTATGTTCAGAGATGGACTTAATTTAATGAAAGGCTATGAGCAAACTAGACAGGGTCTTATGGGGTTTGATAATAGAGACATGAAATGATAAGGTTCCTGGGTTTTGGTTATAACTAGTGCAGGTAATGAGTTTTATTACGCTTTCATATCAGGTGAGTAGTTATGGTGAGTTGGTCAGGTTAGACTTGATTGGGTGGTTTGAGTTAGATTATTTTTATTATTTAATGGACCAAGTATTGTCAAGTAGACACGAATGGCTGTAGCTTGGCTGTCCTCTTCGAGGGAAAGTTGGGCAGCTTGTAGTTACCGATAGGGTCGTGTAAGATACTGTTGGAAAGATGAGGAAGAGATCTTTCCAACGAGCCTTGGATCAACTCAAACGGGTTCTTGGGTAAAAAGTTATGAGCTATTCTTTGGGACTGCGCAGTGGGTTCAGGAATTATACATTAATATTATTATTAATATTAATAAATTATAATGTGGATAGTGAGGATACTAAGTTAACTTGTGTTCATCAGGATTGACGTAGATGCAAAGGGAGTTGGTTCCTTGTGACACCAGACTTTGTGACTTTTGTAAGTGCATCTGCCTAGTACCCACCCAACTTTGGGTTTTTATTTTTATTTTTTAATTTTGTGCTTTTGTTTCTGCTTCATTGCTTGAGCGTTTACTGATCTTGATATTATTGAATATCCTTGAGCGAATGTTGCATTGTTTATTGACTTTGATATCACCATGATTGGTACTCTGTGGTTTGGATTTGCATACATGTATTCGCTTTCTTGCCTTATCGAGTTTCCATGTTAGTGTATGCATACTGATGTGTTAGTTTTGTTGGACATTCTTATGTACACTGGACAAGCCTTCCCGTTGATCGGCACATGGCCGTGGAAACACGTGAGCTGGTGCTTCGTCCTGGTTGGTGTTCCAGTTTTTTTTCTTGGTACTCTGGACGTCCTGTAGTCCTACCAGGAGGAGGAAACTCTGGATGTCCACCCAGGAGGAAGCTGACGTCGGTAGCGTGTATGTACATGTAGAGGCGCTACCGGACTCGATTGCGGATAATAAGATTTAAGATCGGTTTAGGTCGATGGCTGTCGGGGAGATGACAAGTTTGTTCTTCATGTTTAATTTGTCTTCATGCTTTGTGCCTGTGCTTAGTGATAATGATCCTCGTGTGTTTTGAGCTTAATCTTTCCTATGGTATTGCTTTATGTGGATCACTTTTACATGATTATTTTCATGACCTCTTCGCATTCCTTGCGGGGGTACTTACTGAGCTTTCCATTCGAAAGCTCATTCCACTTGTTTCCTTTCTTTTGTTCCAGGACTTAAGGTGTAGGTGACTCGAGATCAGGAGCTGTGCGAGGGATTGAGATATTCTAGTAGGGGTTCGAGAACCTCAAGTTTACTTGTGTGAGATCGTATTTCTTTTTGTAGGACCCTATAGGGCCATTACCTGTGTAGGGTGTTTAGTTTTGTTTTAAATTCTTCTGTATGACTCTGATTATTGAAATTAGTGGATTATGTTTTTGCATGCTTTGGACTAGTTAGGCCTTGTATCCGAGTAGGGCTCGTCTCCACTTGGGTACGTGCCATGCAGGTCGATCCGTCGGAGTGTGATTAATATGGTATCAGAGAAATAGCATGCAAATAATTATCTAAAGTTCTTAGATTAAAGTAGTTTCAAATTGATGACACCTTAGATGCTCTAGTAACTTAGAGAAGTCTGGTTATTCACGGATCGGACTGATAGAGTGTTGTTGTTTGGCAGAGAACCGATTATGTCCGACATGGAGTACCTGGAGGGCGTAGAGGAAGAAGTAGAGAGCTCAGAGGTGATAGAAGTAAGCGAGGAGGGTCTAGAAGATGTTGATAAAGATGTGGAAAGCATCGGAGAGAATGAGGTGGGGGAAATAGTAAAGGTGGAAAATTCGGAAAAAGAAGTAACCCGGGAGAAGGAACGTAAGGAGGAGCTATCACCGATTGAAGCGCCGCAAATATTTTGGCTGCCGCTTCATTCACACAGGGAGAAAGAATAAGGACGAGGTCAGGTACGACTATTATGGAGGATCTCCTCATGATGAAGACGAGCTTTGTGTGGCCAAGTGGTGTTGTCGCTGCGAAGGCTTAATTGCGGATTGTGGACACCCTCTTCTTAAGTGTCGTCACTGTGGTAACACGGACCACCACAAGAATAATTGTCCGAATATTCCTCCTTGGAAGAAGCATAACTTTATGATACAGTTTTGAGGGAGAGGACCACTATCTGTGTATTGCTAGTACTATTATTTCTATCTTGGAATAGGGTTAGGAGTTATGTTAGTTAGTTGGGGTCAGTTCTCCCCTAATAGAGGCCTTCTCCCAACTAACTAACATAACTCCTAACCCTATTCCAAGATGGAAATAATAATACTAGTACTACACAGATAGTGGTCCCCTCCCTCAAAACTGTATCACAAAGTTACGCTTCTTCCAAGGAGGAATATTCGGACAATTATTCTTGTGGTGGTCCGTGTTACCACAATAACGACACTTAGGAAGAGGATGTCCACAATCCGCAATTAGGCCTTCACAGCGACGACACCACTCAGCCACACAAAGCTCGTCTTCATCATGAGGGGATCCTCCACAATAGTCGCACCTGACCTCGTCCTTATTCTTTCTCCCTGTGTGAATGAAGCGGCAGCCAAAATATTTGCGGCGTTTCTGAACTGGTGGTGATAGCTCCTCCTTACGTTCCTTCTCCCGGGTTACTTCTTTTTCCGAGTTTTCCACCTTTACTATTTCCCCCACCTCATTCTCTCCGATGCTTTCCACATCTTTATCCACATCTTCTAGACGCTCATCGCTTACTTCTATCACCTCTGACCTCTCCACTTCTTCCTCTACATCCTCCAGGTACTCCACGTCGGACATAGTCGGTTCTCTGCCAGACAACAACACTCTATCAGTCTGATTCGTGAATAACCAGTCTTCTCTAAGTTACTAGGGCATCTAAGGTGTCATCTATTTGAAGCTACTTTAATCTAAGCACTTCAGATAATTATTTGCATGCTATTTCTCTGATACCATATTAATCACACGCCTGACCCTATCCCGGGACCTCTGCATGCCAAGACAGACTCATTGCATCCAAGTAGAGACGAGCCCCACTCGGATACAAGGCTTAAGTAGTCAAAAGCATGCAAAAACATAATCCATTAATTTCGATAATTAGAGTCATACAGAAGAATTTAAAACATAACTAAACACCCTACACGGGTAATGGCCCTATAGGGTCCTACAAAAAAAAATACAATCTCACACAAGTAAACATGAGGTCCTCGAACCCCTACTAGAATATCTCGATCCCTCGCACAGCTCCTGATCCAGAGTCACCTACACCTCAAGTCTTGGAACAAAAGAAGGGAAACAAGTGGAATGAGCTTTCGAATGGCGCAAGGAATGCGAAGAGGTCATGAAAACAATCATGTAAAAGTGATCCACACAAAGCAAAACCATAGGAAAGATTAAGCTCAAAACACACGAGGATCAGTATCACTAAGCACAGGCACAAAGCATGAAGACAAATTAAACATGAAGAACAAACTTGTCATCTCCCCCAATAGCCATCGACCTAAGCCGATCTTAAATCTTATCATCCAGACCCTTGAGTCTGGTAGCGCTCCTACATGTACATACACGGGTAGCGTATCGTCTCACTGACGGGTGGACATCCAGAGTTTCCTCCCCCTGGTAGGACTACAGGACGTCCAGAGTGTCCTCCCCATGTACGCCCGCAACATAATCTGCACTGAACGGGAGATTCTACAACACAAGAAAAAAACTGGAACACCAACTCGGATGGAGCACCGGCTCACGTGTTTCCACGGCCATGTGCCGATCAACGGGAAAGCTTTTCCAGTGTACATAAGAATGTCCAACAAAACTAACACATCTGTATGCATACACTAACATGGAAACTCGATAAGGCAAGAAAGCGAATACGTGTATGCAAATCCAAACCACAGAGTATCAATCATGGTGATATCAAGGTCAATAAACAATGCAACATTAGCTCAAGGATATTCAATAATATCAAGACTCAAGCAATGAAGCAGAAACAAAAGCACAAAAAAAAACCCAAAGTTGGATGGGTACTAGGCATGTGCACTTACAAAAGTCACAAAGTCTGGTGTCCCAAGAAACCAACTCTTTTCGCATTTACGTCAATCCTGATGAACACGGGTTAACTTAGTATCCTCACTATCCCCATTATAATTTATTAATATTGACAATAATATTAATGTATAATTCCTAAACCCACTGCGCAGTCCCAAAGAATAGCTCATAACTTTTTATACAACAACCCGTTTGAGTTGATCCAAGGCTCGTTGGAAAGATCTCTTCCTCATCTTTCCAACGGTATCTTACACGACCCTATCAATAACTACAGGCTGCCCAGCTGTCCCTCGAAGAGGATAGCCAGGCTGCAGCCATTCGTGTCTACTTGACAATACTTGGTCCATTAAATAATAAAAATAATCTAACTCAAACCACCCAATCAAGTCTAACCTGACCAACTCACCATAACTACTCACCTGATATGAAAGCCTAATAAAACTCATTACCTGCAGTAGTTATAACCAAAACCCAGAAACCTTATCATTTCATGTCTCCATCATCAAACCCCATAAGATCCTGTCTAGTTTGCTCATAGCCTTTCATTAAATTAAGTCCATCTCTGAACATAATCTTCATGCCTCTCCATGCCACTCATGTACTTACCTGGCCATCAACTCACCATCCTCAATATTACCACACCCTTATTAAACATTAAATTAAACACAAAGCCTCCAAGTAACATTAACACAAACTCAAGATATACCTGTATTTCACTATGAACCATCGTTGCTCTCTAGATGAACTAGTGGAAGTCTAAATCCATCCCACTGTCTACCCATCTCCATGAACAAACCAAGCAAGGTTAGGAGGCACCATTGTCCACCTACTCTGTAACACCCAACTTTCTCTATCTCCACCTTCTATTACCTCCATACAGAACCAAGAGGTCCATCAAACATCATCAAAGACCCACAATACCTATAAATACTATCTAAGTATTCACTGTCACCAAATCATTAACAGAGACACAACAAATCATTTCCTTCGAGGACCTCAAGTTTACTTGTGTGTGAGATCGTATTTCTTTTTGTAGGACCCTATAGGGCCATTACCCGTGTAGGGTGTTTAATTATGTTTTAAATTCTTCTGTATGACTCTGATTATTGAAATTAGTGGATTATGTTTTTGCATACTTTTGACTACGTAGGCCTTGTATTCGAGTGGGGCTCGTCTCCACTTGGGTACGGCCGGTCTGTGCGCATGCTCGAGGTCCCAGGATCTGGGTCGGAGCATGACATACCATGATGAACTGTGAAATATCTTTACTAGACCCACAGTCAACTGCCACCTCAGCCTTTATTTCTTGATGAATGGGTAGCCTAACCTTGTAATTCTTAGCTTGTAGTACCATTTTGCTGGCTATCACTCCTTTTGAAGTTTGAACAAAGGATTGGATTCTTATTTCTCCATGGGTGTGTTTGGTATCATTTGAAAGTCACTAGGGTAATAAAAAAGAGAAGTCTAAGTTCTATATAGATTATGCCCTTTATAGTGTTTAGTTGGACATTGAGGTGACCTTGAAGTTTGCACTTTCACGGAAGTGAAGTTACCATAGCAGAAATGAAATGGGAGTTCAGCCACATAAGCACATTGAACTTCCACCTTGGTTTTGTTTTTAGAAGTCAAAACAATGAAGTGAGGGTCATGGAAATCCAACTTTCCACTTCCAGCATTCATTTCCACGAATCAAACATACAAAATTCCGATCAAAGTTCTCTTTCTTCCTTTTTTATGCCCACATCATGTCATGCATTTTTAGATTTCTGTTTCATGATGTTCTGTTTTGTTGTACATTGTTTTATTTATTCTTTTATTTTTCGCCTTCTTCTTCATTTGGCTTAGGCCATATGGTGTTGGTTGTGATAGTAATTTGCTTCTTGACTTGGCATGCTATGTTGGTTGTTTCACCGTTTTGATTCCAGAGAATGTTTTGTTAAGATGGTGAGAAATGAGGCTTTTTGTTCTTCAACCCGAGTATCCACCATATTCTTCTTGTGCCTTTGTGATAATAACAACAATGAGATTCCTGCAGCTTCTGCACGTTTGCCCTCTCAAATGTTAGTTCTATTTGCTGTTAAAGCCAAACTCTGATGGTGCTTGTAACTTATTTGCAACCGAGTACAAGGTAAGAAACAACTCTTTTTTTCACTTCTCTTTGTTCATTATATGTTGCTTATGCCTTGTTAGTATCTAAATACTTTCCTACCCTCTGAAGTACAGGGAAGATCACACACCAACGAACTCATTCTAAATTACTCTGTGGGTTAAATAAATTGAAGTTATCTGTCATCCAATTGGATCTTTAAGCTCAAAATGGCTAGAGCACTCTAGCATTTTGGTGGGATCTTTTCATTGAACTCCCAAATGCAAGAGAGTGGTGGTGGTTCGAATCCACCAAGATCCTCTTTGTTATGTATAGGGCCGATTCCTCTAATGGTCATTCATTCCTCTAATGGTTTGGAGAATAATTAAAATCCCAAGTACTCCATCTGCGTCAATCCATCTCCTTGGCATTAACCGTGGTTGTGGATAACATGTCTAGGTGGTGGTTCAGGCAACGTTTTTTTTTATATTTTTTACTTTTTATAAACATAGACAAGTCACTTGAATTATGTTTATGTCATAGGTGTGATTTGAATTTTTTTTATTTTCTTGATAAAGATAGACAAGTCACTTGAATTTTGCCATAGGTGTGATTTGAATCCATCACCTTCCTTTTGTGAGAGGAGTAAGTTACCAACTTTTCTTGTGAAAGTCGGTGGTTGAGGCGACTTGTCATTGAGCTTTCTTCCTTCTCTCCCTACAAAGCAAAATAAATAAATAAATATTTTTTTAGGAAGTATATACATAAAATAAATATAGATTAAAAAATAGAACAAAACAAAAATATGTTTTAATGTATATATACACACTCACGTGTAGCCGTGTAAGGCTGTAAACCGGCCGAGCTTGATCGGGTTGGGCTTAGTTCAAATTCGGCTTGAAATAGCCTAGCTTAAGTTTGAGCTCGGTTCGAGCTCGAAATTAGCTCGAATAAGTTTGCTTGAGCTCGGCTCAGTTTTAATTTTGAAAGCTCGAGCTTGGTTCGATTTAGCTCAAAATTATGAATTTAATTAATTTGTAAATCTTGAGCTCGACTCGGCTCAATTAAGCTCTAAATTAAAAACTTATTTATAAATTAATTTTTTATATTATATGTTGTATATTAATACTAAATATTAAATATTTTATTCATATATTAATATATAATATTAATATCAATATTATATATTAATATATAAATATTAAATTTCGACCTTTCCAGCCAACCTCGAATCGACGCGAAATTAAATTCGAGCTCGAAATTTCAAGCTGAGCTCGATTTTTTACGGAGCTAATTTTGTTTAAACAGAGATGAATATGGATGTGCATTTTTTCGTATTTGTTGTAAACTAATTTTATTTGATATGTGGGATATGATTACCCCTATTGTCACTGTGTTAAATTATGTTTGTGTAAAATTTTTAAATATTTTAATTATTTAACTAAAAAATAATTAATTATTCTAATTATTTTACTTTAGTAATTAATAATATGTGTCAATGAAATGAATTATATCTTAATTATATTAATATATCTTAATTATGTTATATTTATAATATTTAATTAAAATTTTAAATTAAATAATTAAAATATATGAAAATAATTATATATATATATATACACACAATAGTAATAATAATTATTATTTAAAAAATAATGAACAATAAAAATAATACACCACCTAAATCCTATCTTTTAATCAACAGAATAAAAAGAAAACCTAATCAAATATAAAGTATATCAGAATTTAATCAAAAAACAACCAAAAAAAATCTAAAATTAAATCAAATCAGAGAAAAGAAGAGGAAGAGTTGACCTAATAACTACGGTGTTCAAAAGGCTATTAGAGTTGGAGAGACGGAGCAGGCAAAGGGGTTGTTAGGGCTATTGGGGTTGCCAAAGGGGTAGAGCCGGGGCAGTCAAGGTGGTTGTTGGAGTTGCCGGTGCTGTTGGAAGGGGATTGCCATAGCAAGTTGCAGGGGTTGTAGTCGGGTGAGCAAGGGCACGAGCAATGAGGTGACTATAATAAAATAAGAAACTGGTTGAAAGTAATTAAAAAGGAAGAGATTATACACTAGAGTGGATCATGAGCTTCTAGATGACCACATTCCATGTTTTTTATTGGATGTGGTCATCAAGTAATTTTAGTGATCACATCCTTATCCAAAGATGGGGAACGAAATAAATAAAAAAAACTTTTTTTTTGATGTACATATCCCCATCTTTGGATATAAGTGTCCATCTAGTTGAACAAACACTATCTCAGTGAATAGATCTAGATGAAAATAAAAACTACGAGATTAGTGGATAGGGATTTCGCTAAAGAAGAGAGTAGCATGTGTTTTTTTTTTGTCTATTTTTTAGATTGAAGCCTAACCCCTTACATCTATATAATATATATACCAAGTTTCAGGAACATCAGGACTTTTCTTTTATTATTATTTTAAAATTCATAAAAACAATCTTATTGAAAGATTATTTAAAGATAGGCAGAAGCTACAAAAACCACCCTGAGCTTTTTATAAAAATACACATATCCCCTGACGGTCATCATTGACTCAAAAATCACCTCCAATTTTTTAAAAACAGTGCAAACAAACCCTTATAATAGACAACGCTTACATGGCATTAAAAAAATGGGCTCATTGTGCAAAAGGAGGGAAAATACTGCCTAAAAACATCACATAGACATTAAAGACTAAATAAATGTTAAATAAAGTAACTTCTCTTTCTCTCTCTCTCTCTCTCTCTCTCTCTCTCTCTCTCTCTCTCAAAACTCTCAAATGTTAAAAACCCTAATCCTGCTATGACCAAATTAGGAAGTTGAAGTTGAAAAATAAAAATCGATAGTACAAATTCATGAAAGCATCATTCTCGTTATCATCATCTAAAACAAAAAGATAAATATCGTTTCAGAAGCTCCAATCTGCATGTGCTTAGACAATACGATACTATTTACTTCTTGGAGAGAAACTAATCCATAAAGGAAGTTTTATGGATGTTGATCTTATGTTGTAAGTCAATTTAATATTGTTATTATATTTAATTAATGAAAAAAATTTGGGTTTTGCCATTTGTTATAAGGGTCCGTTTGCACTATTTTTGAAAAGTTGGAGGTGATTTTTGAGCCAATGATGACCATCAAAAGAAATGTGTGCTTTTATAAAAAGCTTAAGGTGGTTTTTGTACCTTTTGCCTTAAAGATATGATTGTTTTGGATCAGGTACCGTGAAGCTGGCTTCAATACAAATAAATAAATAAATAAAAGCTGTGAAGTTAGCTTCATGAAAAAAATGGTTTAGCACAAACATAGAGGTGTTTGTTTTTCAATATAAATAAATAAATAAATAAAAGCTGTGAAGTTATCTTCATGAAAAAAAATTGTTTAGCGGTAACATAGAGATGTTTGTTTCAAGAAGACAATAGTCTAGAACAGCCATGCAATTATCAGATCACTGTGTAGGCATAACAAATTAGGTCCTTTGTCTCTCCATGCAAAACAACTGGAGGTATTATGCTTTTCTCATACATCTCATACTAAGTAGTTATAATTAGGACAATAACCTTTTGAATTCTTCACTGTTTATTTCACATTAATGTCTGGTAGTAATCTAAATAATTTTCACTCTACCGAGTGCCTTGTGTTATTTAGGGTGTGTTTGGATTGGCTTTTGAAAAAAGTTTTTTTTTTTTTTAAGTTTGCTAGGACTTTTGAAAAAAGGTCTTTTGAGAATAAGTTAAATGCTTTTATTATTTTTATGTTTGAATATGTTAATCTAGAAGTGCTTTTATAATAATAATAAATAATAAAATAGTAATAATGGTATTTTGGTAATTGACTCTTTTCAAAATAGGTTTAAAAATATTTAAGAAGGGTGTTTTGATAATTAACACTTTCTAAAACAACTACAAAACGGCTTTTTTCATAAACACCAAACCACTAGTTTATAAAAAAAAGCACTTCTAAGGTTTTTCTTAGTGCTTCTCCTTTTTTAAAAAAATTCATCCAAACACATTTCTTTTCCCCAAAAGTGCTTAACTTACTCGAGAAGCACTTATGTGGCAAAAAAAAAGCCTATCCAAACACCCCCTTAGAGTTGTGGCTTGGTGTATAGCATGTGGTATGTTATATACTGTTATTTTGTATTTATGGAGAAGAATGCATCATTTAACAATGTAATATCCTTATTAATAATATTTGTTTTATTCTATAATCATTTACCCTCTCTATATTCTTTTTTTTTTTTTTGAAAGAGTGGATAAATCAAGTTTATTGATTATATCTTGTTCTCTTTTAACTTGTAAATGTTAAATCTTTCTAGGCTGAACCCTGCTAAGGCAGCCAGAACCACTATTGGGCTAGTTCAAATCTCCACATTAGTGTGATATTGCCCACTTTGGGAATGAATCCGCACGATTTTGTTCTTGAGCATAACCCAAAATGCCTCACACTAATGGAGATGTATCCATCACACCACATCAGTTGCTCCATCAAGTCTTTTCTCGAAAGCCAACTTCCATCCATGTCTACTACCTGGCTGCAAATTTTATTCTTGTCTACTGCTATGCTCTGATACCATGTTAAATCTTTCTAGGCTAGACCCTGCTGGGTTAGCCCAAACCACTATTGGGTTAGTCCAAATCTCCACATTAGTGTGATATTGTTCGCTTTGGGCATGAGCCCGCATGGTTTTGTTCTTGAGCTTAACCCAAAAGGCCTCGCACTAATGGAAATGTATCCATCACTTATAAGCCTCTGCACTTTTTCTTCAATAGTCGATATGGGACTATTGTTTGATTTCTAACATCCCCTTGTTAAGATATTTAACAATTGGATAGGGTTTGGTTATTTTATTTTATTATTTTCAGTTTTCTTTATTTAGTCTATATATAGTTCTTTTGTGTTTAGGGTTTCATCAGTTTCAGATTGCATTATGCTACTTGAATAAATCTTAGCCTTCTCTTCTCTTTTGTTCTTCTTCTCTCCGATTCTCTTATATTATGTTTGAGCTCTTCCTAACTAAAGTATTATCTAGAATTACCCTATTGGTCCATGTTCGAACAAATATAAACCCAAGAAGAGTATGTATGAAAAAATCATAGTACATATGTAATCTGAATCAAGCTCATCTCTCCACCCTTTTGAAAACCATGCCATGAAAATATTGTAAAATCCAAGATTTTAGTAGTAAAATAAAGGATTTAAATTTTCCCTAAGTTATTGGTTATTTAATTAAAATTTTGCAAAAGGGCATTTTAGGGATAGTTAAAAAGTTACAAGGGCAGTAAAGTTGGGCATGAGTAAATTATTTCATAATTTACTTGGTGATTGATTTAAATAAATTTGGTAGTTATCAATTTATTTAAATATGGGAATCATCTAAATAATCATGATTGGGGCATAGATGGAAGAAGGAGAATAGATTGAATAAATTTATAAGGAAAGGTCCTAAGTTGGTGTGATGGAATTTAATCAATAAGGAAATAATAAATCGGTTTAAATTTTAATAAATTTAAATTGTTAACTTTGAAAAATTCGCTGCCAAGGACTAAAAGGCAATATTTGTAAAGAGCAAGGACTACAAGGAAAAGATGGCTGTGTCTGGTGGAGGATCTATGTATGATATGGGAAAGTAGAAGGACTTAAAGTAAATATTCTCCCTCTCACAGTCCAAGGACTTCGATGTAAATATAGGAAGTTGGAGGGCTTTCCATAAAAGGTCATGGGCTATGAATAGGGATGGGCCGGGGCTTGGATTGGATAATCCATGAAGAGCCAATCTCGAGGAATCGATCCGGTCGTTCATTCCTTTGGCAAAGATTGATGAGCAGCGACTCCACCCATAGGGGTCAAATCTACGGTAGATGCGATCCAACGACTTGGGACCATCTCGTGAGGGAACCGATCCGCGAGGCAATCTTGCATTCATCATCTGCACGCCGAGCGCCACCACCAATCTCGTCGGCCAGATATGGGAACCTGTCAAAAAAAAAAGAAAAAAAAAAGAAAGGAAAGGAGAGGAGAATCGAGGCTCGCTTGATCGCGCTGGGATACTCCTCGGGCCTTATAAATGTACAGGCCGTGGAGGGGGAGTGACACCAAACCACTCCTCCAGGATTCATAGCCTTTCGACACCACCTTATGGCCCGACACGACCATGGTGGGAAGCGTGGCGGCTACCTTCGAGGGAGAAGGGTCACCGAACCACGAGGGAAAACGCCTTGAAGACGTGAAGCCCTGCGGTCCACCTCGTTGAGAGTTGATGGTGCTATGAGTAGCCTCCCGAAGTCGGCCAGCGCCACCCTCTCAGGTGAGCACCCTATTCCTTGTTTTGGTTTCGGTCATGCATGTAGACACCGGAGAGGAAGAGAGAGAGGAGAGGGGGATGATCCGGCCGAGAACGGAGCTGCACAGGAGCCACCGTCCGAGAGGAGAAAACCGACTCACAGTTCAGCAGGATGGGTAGGGACTTCGCATGGCGAAAGCACGGCTTTAGCCAACCGACAGGGCCGCACGCAGCGTGGCATGGGACATCAGATCTTCCGTGAGTGCTCGGTCTAAAAAAGAGAGAGAGTTAATAGAGAAAGGGAGATTGTTAGGATAATTAAATAAACTAATTAACTGTTAAGTATAATGCTTGATTACTTAATTGTTAGTTAAGTATTAATCAATTTGATTAATTTGTAGCTAAATAATTAGTAAGTTAATTAGAGATTAATTAACTTGGATAATTATTTAGATGATTAATTGGTTGAATAACTGGATGCATAAATAGTTATTAACTAATTAATTCGATTAATTGATGTTAACTTAGCAATTAGTTCTCACTAATTAGAATACGAATTAGTTAATAAGTTAACTAATTGACAGTTAGCTAGTAGGGACAAGTGATTAGTTGACTAAGGAGTAGTTGTTGCTCAAAGTTGGAAAGTTAATCAAAGGATTGATTAACTAAATTAATTAACTAAAGTTTGGGTTTTGATTAATCAACTAAAGATATTATAGTTGATCAACCAGTTATTTTGAAATATTTTGTCAATTTGGATGATATGATTTGGGGTGATAGTGTTATGATAATAATAATAATAATAACCTATGGACCATAGTTAAGATGGTGATAATTTATTTGTTACTTGGTGGGGATAAATAAGAAAGGAGTTAGGCCCAACTGGGTTGGGTTTGGGCCAAGCCCAAGTAGGGAAAATGGGTTAATTTCCTCAAGTGGTTGGCCTGATTTGGGACAATCAACATAGCAAGTTGGAATTGTTGGATTTCATTATCGAATAAAAAATAATGTATGGAACAAATTAGTTAGATTTCAATTAACTGAATAAATTTTATTATTCCTTGATGGTTAAAGAAATGGTTTGAATTAAATAAACATTTTCTTTGGGTAATGGGATTAGATAATTAATGAGATTAACTAATAACTACCTAGTTGGACAACTTATGTGAAAATAATTATTTATTTAGATAATTAATTTATAAGTTGGTTGAGCCAACAAGTTAAAGTAGGTGGAGTCCAACCAAATCTAAGGTTGGGTGGAGATTAGTTAATTAGTTAATTTGTTAACTAATTAATGGACCAGTTTAATAATTAATTAATAGACTAATTAACTTTGTTAGTTAATTAATTGGCTAATTAAGTTAGTCAAGTAGATGAATTGATTCGATTAGTCAATTTTTTTTTTCGAGATGGATAAGAAGATGAGCTCGAGGTTGGGTCGGATCATTTCCCAAGGGATTGAATCAAGGTGGAATGACAAGGAAACGCGAGGGAGGGCCCACAAGTCGGACTTGGGCCCATTAGAGCATGCATTGTAGATGCTATATTCATAGACAAGTACCTTATTGAAATAAGATTTGTCTTTATCAGATTTTGACTTGGATGCGCCGAGAAGTCCCGTGGAGCACGAGGCTTTGTGACTTTAGGTAAGTATTTCTGCCTTGTACCTCCCAGTCATTTGTTGATTGGTTTCTTGGCTTTTGATTGCATGTTGATCATGCCTTGTTCCTCCCTTCTGGGATTTTATTTATATGTCTTTGTTGTGACATATTGTTTTCATACATGCTTCCATGAATTTTGTTGAAATCCATATATAGCATGTTTGATTGTTTTGGGGATGTTGGGATCCCTACTTGTATGCTTATTCTTCGTCCGGTTGATTGGGCGGTGAACTCAGATTTTGAGCATTGGGGCCGGGGACACTCACGACGTTCAGCACTCCTAGCCGGAGGAGAGTGTTACGTTGTCCTTGCTAGTCGACTGGTCCGGTGGGGTGAGTTGCAAAGCGGTAATGCGACATGAGAGGCGGTGGCTTCTGAGCGACCGACGGGCGCTTTTCTCGCCAGGGTTCGGTGATGAGTGTGTAGGGGGAGGCGTTTGTGGAAGCTTAGTTAGAACTCTTAGCTAGGAGTCATTATCTTGTTTATTTTGTGATAGACTCCTGCGACTTGCTTTGAGGGCGTGCCAGGGAGTTTGATATTCATTTTGTTGATATCATATTTCTTGAACCTTGAGGTACTTACTGAAAGCTTTCCATTCGAAAGCTCATGCGCTTGTTTTCTTCCCTGTTTTACAGGATCAGGGGCATAGGACACTAGTACGCAGGGGAGTCGGTAGATCGTGGGGGTGATTTATGCAGGTCCGAGGACCTTGTATACATCTTTCTCGTTTTGAGTGAGATATTATGTTTGTAGGTCCCCTTAGGGCACAGTATTTATAGGGTACTTGAACCCTTGTTATTTATTTTCCTACCTGAACTCAAGTTTATTTTGAATAAATTAATTTGCATTATCACAGCACACACTTAGGCCTTGTATGCAGGTGGGGCCCGTCTCTACTACACGGCCGGTCAAGACATCGCGATAGCTGCGGGTCCGGGATCGGGTCGGGGCGTTACAAATAATTTTCAAAATAGAAACACACAAGGAAGAGGAGATAATCTATACCTCAATTGCCAATATGGGATATATCTTCAAGCTCATCTCTCCACCTTTTTGAAAATCAAAATACGTATATAATATGAATCAAGCTCATCTCTCCACCCTTTTGAAAACCATGCCATGAAAATAATTTTCAAAATAGAAACCCACAAGGAAGAGGGGATAATCTATACCTCAATTGCCAATATTTTTAACAAAAGGAATTTGTTAAAAATATAAATTCTATTTCTGCAAAGTTAAGTTTATCTCTATCACTTGGTAATTTACCCTATTGGTCTCTCAATACATTCATTCATCATTGTTTCAAATCGTTTTGTTGACCTTTGGATCTTTGAGCTCAAAATGGTTAGAGCACTCTAGCATTTTTGTTGAGCCTTTCATTTTAGTCTCAAATGCACGCTTGAGAGGATGGTGGGGTTTGAGTCCATCAAGATCCACTTTATGATTTTATAAAGTTTCTGTTTGTATCAGAGCTTTTCCATTTACACTAAAACCTTTATTTGTCATTGGTTTTTGCTCCTTGGCCATATCTATTATTTTTCATCAATAAAATGTTCCACAAAATTGGCCTAAATTTTTTTATAGGATTTATTGACCTAAAAAATGTATATTCCTTTTTGGAGCTATCATTTATTTCTTTTTTTTGTAATATATTGATTAATTTTTTTACAAAATTCGGTTTAAATCTTTTTTTTTTTTCTTTCATTTCATTTTTGGATGCCTTCCTTCTCTAATTGCCAAAGTTGTAGAAAATTCGTAGTTTTTTACTATTGTTTGGTTATTGTTGTTGGTGAGGATAGTACATTGTAAAATATTACTAGTTGTTCATAGGATTATGAACAACTAGTAAATGATTGGATATTTGCAAGTTGCTCTCTGTAAGCTCTCAACGGCTAGTTCATTGTTTTGAGCAACTTGAGGTAAGCCAAGAAAGGTTTCCAACATGTGTTAAATTCTTAAGGTTGAAGGGGACCTTCCGATAAATTATGAGAAACTTGATATGAATTGTTACCTGTTGTTGATTCATATATAGATATCCTGCATTTGAGCTCCAGCATTGAGAAACAGAATGTCACTATAGTTGTTCTAAAGTAGAGGGGAGAGACTCGGTCCTAATTTCAGAGGTACGCTCTCACTGTCATTTGGAAAGGATGCATCGTATCTTGTTGATACAATTAACTGATTCTTGTTTTTGTTAGAAGAGGGTTCACACAAGAGTTTGAAGATTGATCCTTCTTTTCCCCTCTTCCAATTCCAAATCTTTGTGATTGCTTAAGTTGATCATTAGCAACTTCTGAGGGTGTTGTGTGTGATTTCAAGGTATATAAACACTCAATGGGACATGCAATCACACACACAAACAAACAATGCAAAATATGAAGAGAGAAGACACAAAGATTGGTAACCCAATTTAGCTTTCAAGCCTATGTTTGGGGGGCCAAGCCCGGAGACGACAGTCCACTAAAAGAGAGGTAGAAACATGAGTACAACACACTTGTCACTCACCCTCACGCACATACAAGCACTCTCTCAAGATTAACCAATGACCACTCCGACCCTCACACTAGAGTCTCTCTCCGTTGGCTCATCCTAAATCCTCAAATGTGGGTCTTGTATATATGCTCCACAAGCCTAAGAATATCGCCTTCCTTTTTTAGGACCATCAAAATCTCCGCGGCAACTAATTTGGATACCTTCCAAAAATAGCCCTTGTAAGTCCCATCGTAACTGACCTTGCAACATAGCCCTGATTACTGAACTGACTAAGGCTGCAGCTTCCATTGCACCACAACCTCAAGACGCCTCCAACTCTCCCGGTTGTAACTGAGTCAAATTCCATTGGATCCTCCCGATCTCGACCACCGGCAACTAGCTGAACTCCTCTCCATCACATTAGCAGTCCTCTTCAAGGTTGCACCTCACCATGGTGCACAATCAACCTTCAAAGCTCTCCATCTAAATCTGATCTTCATTCATCCAGATTTTGATCTTCAGAATCTTCCCAATTTTGATCTCAGCATATTTAACCTCCAATCTAAACATGACCTTCAATCAATTCTTTAATCAAGATTTAAATCACTCCTTTCCATATGTGGTCTGCACCTATATCAAATCACAATCAAATCTCCTTTCTAAAGATTGTTCCTGTGGAATCTTCAAAGCCTTCCAAAGATAGTGCCCAGAATATCTACATTCACATGTTTAATTCTTCCATGCTTTGACCTTGTCAACCAAGCTTTGTCAATCATGTCGCCATGCCATTACGGTGTCAAGTAACGACAACTTATGTGTATTTGCACTAATAATTTCCAACATGTGTTAAATTCTTAAGGTTGAAGGAGACCTTCCGATAAATTATGAGAAACTTGATATGAATTGTTACCTGTTGTTGATTCATAGATATCCTACATTTGAGCTCTGGCATTAGAAACGGAATATCACTATAGTTGTTCCGAAATGAAGGGATCAGACTTGGTCCTAAGTCCAATGGTTCGCTCTTACCATCATTTGGAAAAAGATCGTTCTTTTTCCCTCTTCCAATTCCAAATCTTTGTGATTGCTTAAGTTGATCATTAGCAACTTTTGTGTAAGCTTCTTTTCAATATCTGGAGAACGTCCATTGTGATTTGCAAGAATTTTTCGGTATTCTTTTTCCCTCTCCCAATTCCAAATCTTTGTGATTGATTATAAGTTGATCATTCAACAAATTCTGCATAAGTTTCTTTTCAATATCCGGAGAAACATTGGGATTCTCAAGAAATTTTGGTATTATATCTAGATTTTTTTGCTCCGTAGACTCGCTTGGAGGCAGAGACACTTCTTCGAGGAAATAAAGTTTGTGTTCTTGATGTTGTCTTATGTGGCGTTGGCAGCTTTCCCTGAATGCTACTCTCTCCACACATTTCCAAAGTTTCTGCATCGAATATAAGCTATGAACATCTATGAATAACATTATGTACCAAAAAATTTTAAAAAATCAATGTAGTGTATCAGAGCTTGATCCTCTCAAGTAAATTGGGTCAATTTTTCCCCCAAGATGAGCGAAAAGCCTCTAAGGAAGACAAGGGAATGCACAAAATCCTCAGCGAAGAAAGTGGGGGTGGCACACACGTGGCCGCTGGGACCACCCGCACAACCACTGCTCCTGCTCCCTGAAATGTGCCCTCCCCCGTGAATCAAACTCTCAACACTGGCGAAGAGTTCTTTACCTGGATACCAATAAACCACTTGGTTGTTGGTATAAATTGGGTCAATTGGGTGACCCATCTTTTGGGTGTGTAGTGTGAGTTGATTACCCCAGTCTTCTGCAATTTTAAATTCTTGAGGTTAAAGGGGGCATTCTTATATGAAATGTTTGCATAGATATCCTACATATTTTTGCTTTCTTAATTTTACATTTTGAAAACTTATGCATTAGTTTCTATTGAATCTCCAGAGATGGAGACATTAGCCTTGAAGAACCTTTGGCCTCCGTAGGATTTTTTGGTATTAAATCAAGACTTTGTGCCCTATAGACTCGTTTGGAGGTGGAGACAATTCTTTGTGGAAATAAAGTTTGTGTGGGTCCTCATGTTGTCTGTTACTGTGCTTCCAACTTTCCCCAATCATTGCTCTCTTTACATGTTTCTAATATTTCTCCATTCAAACATAAGCTATGGACATTCTGTAACCCAAAAAAAACAAAAAAAAAACAAAAATCATGTATAGTTTCTCTCAATTATGAATCGATGCCTTATAAACTAATAATTTTTTTCAGATATTAGTAATCCTACACATCTTATAATCTAGCCGGTATCAAATTTTCTCAAAAATTTAATTATCAATGTACCAAGCAAAGATCAACCAATGTTTCGAAGGAAGTACTCAATGTTGCATAAAACACAATACAAGGCAATCATGGAACATTATGGGCAACTTCTCACACGTCTGATTCGCCCCAACAGGAATACAATATCTATGAGGTGAGACAGCGATCTCCAGACTAGTGGAGAAGGAGATTCATCCGGGTTGGGAGCTACTAACCATGGCAATCACCTGGAGTATCTAGTTGGAAAGGAACAAAAGATGTTTCGACAACAAACATCGTGTTTTCAAGGAACTGATCTTCCAATAAAATTTTCTTTTCCTATCAAGGTATGAGGCGACACACGCCACCAAGAAGATACAGTTACAGGAGATACATGCCACCATGATGCAGAGTCTCAACCTCGCCAAAGCGGAGCCAGTGCTGCCGAAACGGACTTTGAAGAGGAAACAAAAACGACTCCCCTGTATTTGACACACGCAACCATTCCTATTATAATGCAAGGTCCGGAAACGGACCTGCAAGCCATCACATGACAAATCATATGTAAATCTAGCTCAACTAGGAGCAAAATCTTAATAAATTGTGGTTTATCCACATTTTCAAAAAAAAAAGATATAGATGAATTAATGAAGCACAAGTAAATGCTAGCACACCAGGTGACTTGTGACATGCTTTATGTTCAAGCTATCAACATACATCATGTCTACTATGTTTATTGGAACAACATCTATTCCCAATAGAACAGAATTAGGTAGTAGAAAAAAATATTTTAATTAGAATTCAAAAAGATAAAGAATTGATTTTCTTTTCAGTTAAATATTGATTTGCCTTACTATCTCCCAGTAGTGTGACAATCAGAAACCTCTTATGGAGGTCATTATCCTAAAGCATGAAGGTTTTCTTTAGTTAGTTTTGCTCTTCCTCATTGACCACCGATGACAGTCTTTCTCTTTCTCTACTGTGGGAGGATCTTTCTTTGTCTTTCCCTTGACTTTCTTCTTCTACACATTGTCATATGGTTTCAAGGATTGCTTCATCAAATGGAAAAAAGCTCCTTGGGTAAGAGCTTGGGATATGATTCCCCAGTGAGCATCTGAGCACATTATGGAAGAGGAGTTTTCAATTAAGCAAAAAAAAAAAATGTATATTGTAATAAATAGGTATACTTTTCAATACTAAGCTTTCAACTCACCGAATCTTGAAATCAGACTTGACATGTGAGATTAGCTTCCAAGCCTATAAGATCCAACATGTTTCTAATTTTTTTTTTATTTTATTCTGAGCCGTGTAGTATAATAGATGGGGATGAACTAAATAGTACCACATCGAACAAAGTGGAGAAAGATTCTATAGGACAAAACAGTGAGGCCCGACATAGAACATGCCAAATGGTATCAGAGCTTGCTCTCCTATAGTAGATTGGGACAGTTTGGTGACCTATCTTCTAGGTGTATTGTGTGACCTATGGAATTTATATGTATGACTTGAACCTGAACATGTGAGATGTTTTTTATAGTAAAATAACTTACCATTCTGGGTTATATTAAAGTGATTTAATATAACAAACTATTGTTTAGAGAAGGATCACATAAACCATCATTCTACAAACAACATTATGGAAAGTTCATTCTGTGTGCTGGTATGACCATTGAGAAGCACCATTAACACATAAAACTATCAACAAATCTCGTTAAAGCTAAATACCAGCACAAGAGAAGTGATCTCATGGGCTCGGTTCCATGGGATCATCCATGGAACCGAGCCCATGGATGATCTCAGCCACTAATGGCCCTCAGGATGTGTGCACGCCACACATCCCGGGGCGCCCACACATTCCGAGGAGTTTGAGTGGTTGAGATTACCCATGGGCTCGGTTCCATCGATGATCCCATGGAACCGAGCCCATGGGATCAAAAAAACAGTGCTTACAAAGAAGAGCATAAGCATTAGATATAAAGACATATATAATTCCTCAATTACAAGCCCCATTATTTGACCTAAAAACTAGATTTAAAAATGTAGCGAAAGGTCTAATTCCTCGGTCCCGTCATCAGTCTCGGTCTCGGTCTCGGTCTCGTCAGGACTGGTTGCCCTTCTTGCCCAAGAAGCATAAGTTGGTTTGTAGATTTTAGGCACGGGATTACCATAGTGCGGCAGCAAAGGCTGTGGAGGCGCCTGAGGCTGCCACGGCTCCCTGGCGCGTGCTCATTCATTGTATTGTAACACTGTTGTATTGTGTGACCTATTGAGTAGTACTATAATACGGTTTGTTGTGAAGATAATTATTGTAGCTCGGATTATAGTGATTTTCACATTCTTTTATGTATATTGTTTTGTACACATGATTTCTAGATGTTGGAGTACTATTTTGCCTTACTCCAATAGATATCAAGATAATGCAATATGTTGCAATAAATTATCATCCATGTTTCGGGAGGATGTTTTTAATAGATTTTGCACAGCTTTATTATCTGATCATTGCTATGTCCAGCAAAGTCAAATGAAAGTTGAGGGATCTGTGCTACAATCTTCTCGATTGTACGGTAATTGCTTATGGGTATAAGCTTACATTGCTAACTTTTTAGGTCAAGTCAAAAACATTTACCTCTTTGTGGGGGGCTTCAAATAAGATTGTAAAACAAGTTTTATTGTATGAACAACTATTTTTTAAGAACAACATGCATGAAGAGGGTTTAAACATCTTGAATAGTAGTATGAATCAAAAGTCAATTACAAATTTGTAAAAAAAAAAAAATTGTGTGAATCTGACTTATATTAATCTCGAGCTCTTACAAATTTAAGTATTAGTTGGAATTTGTTCAAAATATTAATTTTATTTTTGCGGAGTTAAGCTTATCTGACCCTTAGTAATTACCCTATTGCTCTACTGAGGCCTTCATTCATTGTTGTTTGAGGTCTTTTTTGTCCTTTGGATCTTTAAGCTCAAAATGGTTCGAGCCTTCTCGAATTTTGGTTGAGCTTTTCATTTTACTCCCAAATGCTTGAGAGGATGGCGGTTCGAATCCATCAAGATCCTCTTTATTATGTTATATAGTTTGTGTCCTTATCAAATATTTTCCCTTTACCTCATGACCTCTGTTTGTTGCTTATTTATTATCTTTGGCTATATGTTATAATTTTTTTTTGGTAAAAAGACAGAGCTTCATTGAAACTAAAACAAAACCTTACATAGTTTTTATATGACTAATTAGATCAGTACAGAATCCTCTAACCACTTCAGGCATCCCAAACAAGTCCTTATACATTTCCCAATTTCCTGATCCTCTAGCCAGTTTAGCTGAGCCATCAGCTGCCAAGTTGAATTCTCTATCAACATGTTGTATTACCCAACTTCTGAATATTGACAAAAGTGCTTTGCATCGTTCTCTGGTATCCCTTGTTATCCAGCATTGGTTAGGCTCTTCATCCTTTATTATTCTCATCACTTGAAGGTTATCCGTATAGCAACTGATTTCCTCAAGTCCTCCTTGCACAGCCTGCTCCAATCCTTCATGAAGTGCCTTCAGTTCTGCTTCAAATGGTGAGGCTGCTTGGCATGTCTTCATACCTGCCATACAGAACAAACCTTTGTTAGTCACAATCATAAATGCAAGACCAGCCATTGTATTCTCATCCAACCATGAAGCATCAGTAATCATATATGTTATAATTTTTCATCAATGACCACATATTCCATAAAATTGGCCTAAATTTTGTTTATAGATTTTATTGGCCTAAAAACTCTACATACCTTGTTTGGAACTATTGGTTATTTTCTTTCACTTTTCTTTTTTTTAACATTCTAACTATTTTTTAAAAAAAAAGTCAGTTTAAAACAGTCTTCCTTCTCTAACCACAAAAGTTGTAGAAACAACCAAAAAGTTTCATGATTAGTTTTTTTTTCCTTTTTAAATATGGTTTCTTCAATGATGTTGTAAAGATATTACATTGTAAGAACATGCATTTTTACAAGACTAACAGTAAAGAAAACATTATGACATCTATATAAATAACAATGTTGATCAACTTAGTCAATATCACCTACAGGAAGGGTGATCAGTGTTATATCATGAGAAGACCCATGGGGATTCACATGAATTTTCCGTATTATACCAAGATTTTGTGCCCTGTAAACTCATTTGGAGGTGGAGACAATTCATAGCAGAAATAAAGTTTTAGTGTGTCCTGATGTTGTCTCATGCGGTGCTCGGCAATTTTCCCTAAACATTGCTCTCTCCACAAATTTCCGATGTTTATGCATCAAATATAAGCTATGAACATTCTATGCTAAAAAAGAAAAATTCATTTCATGTTTCTCTCAATGCCATATAAACTAATAATTTTTCCATATATTAGTAATTTTACACATCTTATAATCTAGTTGGTATCAAATTTTCTCAAAAATTTAATTGTCAATGTATCATGCAAATATCAACAGAAGTTTCAAGGGAAGTACTTAATGTTGCACCACAATACAAGATATAGATAAATTAATGAAACACAAGTAAATGTTAGCACAATTGGAGGTGACTTGCGACATGCTTTATGTTCAGGTCATCAACATTCATCATGTCTATTATTTTTCGAGGAACAACATTGTGCCCAATAGGACATAATTAGGGGTAGAAAAAAAACATTTTAATTCAAATTCAAGAAGATAAATAACTTTTTTTTCAGTTAACTATTGATCAGCGTTACCATCTCCTAGTAGTGTGAAGGCAATCAGAAACCTCTGATGGAGGTCATTATCTCAAAGCATGAGGGTTTTCTTTGGTTAGTTTTTCCCTTGTCATCACCATCAATGGCATTCTTTCTCTTTTGTGGAGGGGGATCCTTCCTGGTCTTTCCCTTCTTCTTCCGCACATATTGTCATATGGTTTCAAAGGTTGCATAAGTCAATGGCTTCGTTAAATGGAAAGAAACTCCTTGGCTAAGAGCTTGTTACATGATTCCCGGGTCAACATGTGAGCATATTGCTACACATTGTGAAAAAGGAATTTTCAATTAAGGAGAAAAAATATATACTTTTCAATACTATTCTTACAAATCACAAGAAGCTTGAAGTCAAACTTGGCACGTGAGATCAGTTCCAAGCCTATATGACCCGAGCCTATTTCTATTTTTTTATTATTATTATGAGTTGTGTAGTGTGATAGATGGGGATTAACTAAATAATGTCACATCGAATAAAGTAAAAAAAAGATCCTAGGTTAACTTCACCTGAACATGTGAGATGTCTTTTATACAACAAAATCATGAGTCTAATATAGGACAGGCTAAATGGTATCAGAGCTTGATCCTTTTATTCGCTTATATGTATGACTTAAAAGCTAAATATGTAAAATATTTTTTATATGACAAATGTAAGATCCAAGATTTTATTATGTCTTAAACTTTAGTCTTTAGGAATTTCTGTTTTCTTTCTAGGCTTTAAGTAGTTATCTTATTTTTAGTAAATAAGGGAAGAATCTCCCAAGGTTGGATTTGTCTGAACTTTTATTGGAATAAAATTTAATTAATTAGTTGATGAAAGAAATCTCCACAAACTTAGATTTAATGGGATATATATATATATATATTTGGTGGTTAAGAATAAGAGTCTGGTTTGAAATTGAATTGATAGGGATATGCTTCCGATGAGGTGTTGTAATTTGAATTCAAAAGAAAATAAAATAAAATAAAAAGAGAAAATAACTGAGACTATATATATGTACATATAGATATATATATTTGAATATATATATATATATATAGTATAAATAAATAAATATATGTATTATGGGTGGTTTGACTGCAGTTACAATAAAAGTGAGATTTGATAAAATAAAAAAAAATAAATTAATAAATATTATAAGTATATATATATTTATATTCAAATGTGTGTATATATATATATATATATAACATATAATAGGTAAATAACTATTCATCCCTCAGTAGTAAACTTATTCCCTATAGGTCCCTCAATAGTAACTATTCATCCCCCTAGGGTCCTTGGGTAGGGGTTTAGTGTAAATAGGATTTTGAGTGAGTGGGTTCAAAAGGTAAATAGTATATGAATAGTGTAGGGACTTATAGGGAATTTGCTCTAAACATAAACATGGGGTTCAGATAACATATTATATATGAATTTGAGTATTAAAATAAATAAAATGGAATGATGTAATGGAAGTAATTTAATGATAAGGCAAACATATGCCTGAAAGTGATTTGGGTTATCACATGAATTGGGTGTAATCAAATATATATATAGGCTGTGGGTAAATTTTTTGGTAGGTCACCCAACTATGGGCTTATTTCATTTTGGGGTCCAAACTTCAATTTGAAGCAAAATGGTACCCAAACTTTAATTTTGTTGCACCGGACGGTCACCCAATGTTTTCCGGCTCAAATGTGCTGATGTGGACGCCGGAGAGACATGTCAGCAGTCCACGTCACTTAAAGTTGATTTTTTTTTTGGGTCCTGATCTTTTCCCTCCCTCAACTTGTCACCATCACCGGTCACCATCATTACCTTTTTGCTTCTTCTCTGACTATCTTTCTTCATTCCATTCCACTGAGTGAAAAGGGAGAAGCTCCACCGCCGCGCCATTCCACTGAGCGAGAGAGCGAGAAGGAGAGAGGGCTCACCTGTGGGCCACCGTCGTTCCGAGGGGAGGTTGACGCCTTTCGTTCGCCGGCGAGAGCAAGAAGAAGAGAAGGCTCACCTGAGATCATAGCTGAGATCGTAGCTGAGATGGTCACTAGCAAGAGAGAAAGAACCAGGTCGTCACATGAGGACTTACATTAGCGAGAAAGAATTATCTGCACCCTCAAAGCTTTCTTTTAATTTTTTTTTGGGTAAATTTGTTGTGTTTTTTTCTTGTAGGTGATGTGTAAGTCATGATTCACATTTCAGTATAATTGTTGTAATCAACTGTGGTCTTCCAATTGTAATCGTAATTTTTATCTCAATTTTCTGAGTATGATTCGTGTAATCATCTGTGGTTATATTCCAATTGTAATCTCATTTTTTCTATTGTATTATCAATTTGAATTATAATTTCAATTGTAATCTCAATTTTGATGTTGTGTTCTCCATTTGAATTCTAATTTTCATTGTAATCTCAATTGTCCTGTTGTGTTCCCAATTTCAATTATAATCTCAACTGTGTTTTTTTTCTCTTTCATTTCTGTTGTGTTCTCAATTATAATCTCAAGTTTTCTCAATTTTTCTGTTGTGTTCTCAATGTCAATTATATGATCAATTGAAACTAGTACTGTAATTGAATAATATAAGATGCACAACTGAAAACATTGTATTGAAAATGCAACTTTACAAAATGTTTGAACCTGCAACTTTTCAAAAAGAAAATTCTGTTTCATAGGTACTTGGGTTTTGCTTTTGTTCATTGTACTGAAAACATTACAAAAGTACACAAAATGGCTCACAAGCTCTCTCTGATCATGGTGGTACCCATACTTTCCTTCTATTGTCACTACCTCCTGCTTTGCTCCTTTCTTTAACAGCATTGTATTTCCCTTGTTTTGCAGCTTCTGTTTCATTGGTATTTGGGTTTTTTCCCCCTCTTGTGTTTAAATGTTGCCTGCCCAACTGAGTTCCTCCTGGAAGAGTTGCTTTATGGAATGATTGTATAGGAACATCAATTGTAACTGCCTATAATGGTTAAAAAAAATTAAATCAGTAATCATGAACAATGAATCCTTGATGCATGTTAAAAAAAAATAATTGTAATTGACTGCAACACTCACAGAGACTCTTAACCTAATCTTTTATTCTCTTTGATCAAACAGAAACTCTTATTCCTTAAACCATAATGTCTTCTATGAACACTTTGAATTTTTAATACCTAGACAAAAATTTTATGTATATCATGCTTTATGGATATTAAACTCTAAAATCAATCATTTCTGCTCTTGGATCACATAGAAACCATAATTTGTTACCCCTCAACTTTGTCTATAAATCATCTCCTTTCTTCGTGATCAAAGAGATAACTGAATGATTTAGAAACCCAAAATAAATCCTAGATTGCTCATTTTCTCTCCTTATCAATACAAACTATATTTTCTTCTATAAATTATATCAATTGTCAAATGAGTCCACAATTAAATTTATATATATGAAGCAATGATCACAGTGATCACAGTGAAATCACAGTGAAATCATCTACACAATTTAATTGCAACCCACTGGTGTGAATAATAATAGAATGCTAAAAAGTAATCCAACAAAGAGATTTCACACACTAATTGTCTGAACCTCATCATTATATTTGAATCTTGCTAAAATACTAAAAAAATTGGTAGAGAAGAAAAGCTACTCTTAAATCATAAGCACATATTATTTTTAGCTCCATGTGAATAATGCTAATCTTGAACTTTAAGAATTCCTATGCTATTATTCAAAAACTCTTTACCTCTAAAACCAAACATACTAAAATCACTAAGAAGTAATGAGGGGTGAGAAGCTAATGTCCCTAAAATCAAAGACATAGAATCCTTAATATGCCTGTGAATACTCAAATTTAAAAACCTTAAAACCAGCATTCCAAAGAAATTAATTATGGTCAATTAATTCAACATCATGAACAATAATACACTCACATGTGGCATAGGGTCCACTGGGGCATGTTTCTCAACTGATTCAGATCCTGTTTCATTTGTTTTTGCTTTTTTCCCCCTTCTTGTATCCAATCTTATCTTCCTCACATGAGATCTGGTTGCAAGATTTGTTACAGGGACTGTTTGGGCAGGTTCTGCAATTACCTGCAGTGGCAGAAAATAATACAATTAGTAAGTATGAATGATCCAGTTTTAATTTGTAATACACAACACTCACCTGTTGTATGGGATCCTGTGGGGGTTGTTGCTGCTGTCCTCTTTGAGTTGCTTGTCCATGTAGCTGTTCACTTGAACTTGCATTATTTCCCTAACAACTTATGCATATTAATTTAAGGTAACAAGGAATAAGTGTGTTACATATACAGTTATTTAACAACACTGAAAAATAAATTCACAACACTAACCTGGTTTCCATGGTATCTTTTGTTATGTCCTGTTGCACCACACAAGCTGCAAGTCATTCCCACCCCATTCTTGCTGACTTTCCCTTTTGTGAAGCCAATTTTTTCACCCTCCTCCTTTCTCCTCAGCATAGTCTTCCTGCCCCTCCTATTGTTCAATGGCTCAGGTGGAATGATAGGGCCTTGGTCACTCTTAGGCCATGAATCTTTGTCATGTGTTGGATTTAATATGTGCCTATAAGTTTCCATAAAGGTGCTGACTTTATAACATGTATCAATGTAATTTTCAGGTTTTTCTTTGTTGTAGTACAATGCTGAAATTGCATGGCTACATGGCACACCACTCAACTGCCATCTCCTACAAGAACAATTACATTCTTTTTTATCAACCACAAACTGCCCATCAGGCCCTAAAACTTGGTATTTATCTCCCCCTGACCATGTTGTGTTATATAACCAACTTGATTGCTTGTACTTCTCAAGTTTTTTTACAATTCTAGGGCAGTGTAATGTTGTTACTTTCCTCATAGCATCCCTTTTTTTTAAATTCTCCTCATCAATTGTGTCCTAATCATCTCATTCATGGTAATAATACCCTTGATCCTAGCTTCTAGGATGTGGCTGTTAAAACATTCACACAAATTATTTAAAAGAATATCACACTTGAATTGAGATTGGAAGTGTGACCTACTCCAGTGTTGGGGTTCAATTTTTTTCATATAATCATATGCTCCTTCAGACATTCCCTTCAATTTTTCCATTTCTTTCTCATAGGCGGCAGGGTATGTAGCTGTAGCACATGCCCAAATTTGGTCCTTAAGTGCCTTGCCCTTAAAGTTTTTTCTAAAATTAGTGTGAATGTGTCTCACACAATATCTATGCTCACTGTGAGGAAATAACTCATGAATTGCTGGCATTAAACCCTAAGTTTTTTAATTGTTGGATACATTATCACCCACAGCCAGAACAAGAAAAATGAAAAAAAGCATAAGAAGAAAAAATCAGTAAACAATAGAAGAAAGCAAGCTCAATGAATAAAAAAGGAGTTACTGGACACTGACCTTTTGTCTATCTGTCATGAAAACCCAATATTTGCTATTAGTAATCCTAAGATCCTCAGACAACACCTCCAGAAACCACTTCCAGTTTTCCTTGTTCTCCTTGCTCACCACAGCCCAAGCAACAGGATAGATGCAGTCATTTGCATCTATCCCAACAGCACACAGCAGCTGCCCTCCATATAATCCCTTCAAGAAGCATCCATCTAATGAAATCAGCTTCCTACAACCTGCTAAAAAACCTGCTCTCAATGGAGCCAGGCAGACATACATGGCCTTGAAGATCATATCATCACTACAACTCAAAATTATGGTTGAACCAGGGTGTGTCTTCAACAACTCTAGCCTGTAGTCATGTAGCTTGGCCATCTGTGACTCCTCATCACCATCTATGAGCCTATGTTATATCCCAGACATGAACACAGAAAAAAATAACCCATCTATCACACAGGAATCCCAATGAAAGAACTACAAATTCAAAAAATAACAATAAGAACAAGTTACCTTTGTGCAATGCACTTGGCCCTGTAAGCTTTCACCCTGCTTATGTCAAACTCTTCACAGCTTGAATAATCCCAGCAAGTTTCCATGTAGGATCTGCCCTAAATTGTTCTAGATAATTCATTGCTATCCACTTTGCATTCACATGTCTATTGTTATGGTCTCTTGCACACTCATGTTCCAAAATTCCTGTCTTGATCTGTACTGTGTTCCTATCTTTCACCATGGGTGAAGCCCATAGATAGAAAGGGCAACCTTTCTGACAGAATGCTTTACATTTCTTCTTGTTATTAGGCTTAAAATTCATTACATATCGATTCTTGATCCCATAATTTCTCACAGCCTCCTTAAACTGATTGAAGCTCCTAAATTTCATTCCAATCTTGAATTGGGGGTTCTTCATATCAACCTTATCATTAAATTCAGCATATCTAGGCCTAGTAGGATATAATGCCTCCTCATCTGTTGAAGAGCATGACTGTAACTCTTCAGATCTTGCATAATCAGACTCCATTTCAGACTCACTTCCTATTCCAACAGCTTCTCCTTCTGTTTCTACCTCAGCTCTAGCACTTGCAACATTGGCCACATCATCTTCGTCTGATTCCCCATTAAAAGTATAGTCTGAATCATGAAAGTCATTGTCCTGACCAGATTGTTTTCCCTCACTATGTCTCCCAAGTAAAACATCTTCCAAATCAACATGCTCTTCAACTTCCTCTTCAGATAATTCTTCTACACCTTGTAATAAATGAACCATACTTGGAACAACACCCTCATCATTGCAACCACTAGGTTCAGCTCCATGTGCACTAGTATTATTTGAAAGTCTAACATACACATACAATTCCCTACTAGGCCCCACAGACATTGCCATTGACAGGGCATCAAAATCATCTTTAATTTCTTTTAAACCCTTTTGCTCATTGGTGTCATCTAACCACAACAAAGTACAACCTTCTACATCAAACTTAAATTCTTTGGCCATGCATATGAGTTCAAGTTTGGACATTTGATCTGCACAACAGAAATCTACATGTCCTGCCATTCCTTCAATTCCACCCATGATATAATGCAATCGTATTGTGAATAATTCAGCATCTGGTACTAGTAATAAGAAACATAATCTAAATCAGCAGGACACAACATTTGAAATCTAAATCACCAAAATTTTTATTCTAAAAATTCAGCAAAATTTTTATTTTGCAAAAACAGTCAAAACAGGAAACCCCTGACAATCAAGGAACATAAGTTCTCACTACTTTGTTATGTTGTTGTTGGTTTCTACTATTTAAAAATATAAAAAACAAACCTTGTCCTGCAAGTTTATTTACTACAAGAATTAAAATGACAGTGAAATACAAATGAGATGAGAACAATGGCCATTTGATATTATCTAATTCAAAATTTATCATAAGTGAAATAGCTTGCTTAAGATTAACTGACATAAGTGAAATAACTTAGGTAGAATAATACATCTTCCAATGCTAATCTATTTGCAAACAATTGTCTATGAACATCATCCATAATATACAAGCTCCACAATATTAGCTACAGATATATCCATTTTTTTTCCTCAAAGATGAATTAATTACTTACTTCCCATATGATTGCTAAATGACATAAAGATACTACAAATTCTAAAACTGGTCTTTCAAAGTAAGAAGTGAGAAAAAAAAAAACCTACCATTATACAAAAGTACTACAAATTGAAGAAAAATTTCAAGTTAAATAACTCAAATGATTGGGCATTGAGTAGTATGTATTTTATTCAAAATTAAAGTTTCGACCCCAAAATGAAATAACTCCATAGTTTGGACCCCAAAATGAAAGAACTCCATAGTTGGGTGACCTACCAAAACATTTACCCCCTCCCAATATGTATTTTTACTTTAAATGAATTAGTATGAGATCATTGAGAGAACTAATTATATATGTGTGCATAATAGGAGGATAAAATTCTTCTATATATTCATAGGTTTACATGGCTCACAGAGCAGGATGTACAGATTAAGTTAGGAATGGATAAAAGAAGATAAAGAGTGGATAAACACAACATAAAATTTGTTAGGAAACCCTAAACACCTAATAAAATCCTTCTAAAACTAAAATCTAAAACTAAAATCTTCCTCTTGTCAACAATATCACTAATTATATAACCATCCTCACTTTAAAAAAATAAAACAGAAGAAGGAGCAGGATGTACAGAATGGGAGAATAAAGCTCTTCTATATATTCATAGGTTTACATGGCTCACAAAGCAAGATGTACGGAATAAGTTAGGAGTGGATAAAAGAAGATAAAGAGTGGATAAACACAACATAAAATTTGTTAGGAAACCCTAAACACCTAATAAAATCCCTCTAAAACTAAAATCTAAAACTAAAATCTTCCTCTTGTCAATAATATCACTAATTATATAACCATCCTCACTTAAAAAAATTAAAACAAAAGAAGGCCACTTAATTTTGAACAATATGTGCTAAAGGGCACTTACAGTAAGCCGGGGCTTCCTCCCCCTCGTGCCGTATCTCCCAGTTAACTGACATGCCTCTACGATCTCAGCTATGATCTCAGGTGAGCCTTCTCTTCTTCTTGCTCTCGCCGGCGAACGAAAGGCGTCAACCTCCCCTCGGAACGACGGTGGCCCACAGGTGAGCCCTCTCTCCTTCTCGCTCTCTCGCTCAGTGGAATGGCGCGGCGGTGGAGCTTCTCCCTTTTCACTCAGTGGAATGGAAAGAAGAAAGATAGTCAGAGAAGAAGCAAAAAGGTAATGATGGTGACAAGTCAGAGGGAGGGAAAAGATCAGGACCCAAAAAAAAATCAACTTTAAGTGACGTGGACTGCTGACATGTCTCTCCGGCGTCCACATCAGCACATTTGAGCCGGAAAACATTGGGTGACCGTCCGGTGCAACAAAATTAAAGTTTGGGTACCATTTTGCTTCAAATTGAAGCTTGGACCCCAAAATGAAATAAGCCCATAGTTGGGTGACCTACCAAAAAATTTACCCTATAGGCTGTGGAAATATGATAAAATATTTATTTGTTTAATATATATATATATATATATATATATATATATATATATAAAAGAGATGACAGATGACAGGATTTGATGGATTGATTAACTATATTATATTTACATATAAAATTAGTTTTGGGTAAAGTAAGAGATGCGTTGATCTCGTGATTGAGTGGATGAATGTGTATTTAAATAATATTTCTAGATTTAATAAATATAACTTACAAATTTCAAACACGTGCATGGTTTGAATTGAAGAAAACGCGTGATGATATAAAGGGATACGGGTTTCTCGTGTCACTTGTGTTCGTTTCACTACTACATGGGAGTGGAAATCCGACCATCCATCTCAGCACGGATTAATCTCAAGGAAATATCGTTTCTTCTTGACAACAAATGCAAGCTCGTCGCCACCATGTCGAAGCTTATTAGCTCCACCGAACAACTGTAAAAAAGATGTTAAGTTAGAATATAAATATCAGATAATCGAGCATACCTTATCGAACTCCTCCTGAGAGCCTCTATATATATATGTATGTGCTACCGTCTTCTCTCGAAACCTAACACCGCTGCCGAGTGATTGGGCTGCCGAGGAGAGGAGGAACGCCGCCGCACACCGCCATCTTCTGACCTTCATCTCGTCTAAGAAGAGGAACCGAAACCAGGTTAGAAGCCTTACTGTGATCTTTGCATGCATAGCTATACAAGGGCATTAGAAGGACTGGTGGTTGTGTGTGTGTGTGTGTATGGGTTCAGTTCATGAACTGGAGACCTAGATAATTAAGTTCTTATTGAGTTGCATGGGTCTCAGGTGTTGGAGTTAATGTGATGTTCTGCTTAAATGGCTGCAGTATCGGCTGAAGTTACATCGATATCTGATGGAGTTCAAGTGATATGAAATAGAGTTACAATGACAAGTGTTAAAGTTCAAGACTTCAAGTGATGTATGTTAGAGTTACAGTGAAGTGTGTTAGAGTTAAAGTATTCTGAATGTATGTTAGTCCGATAGTTAGAAGGGTAGTTTGGTAATTTAGTCATGAGTTGTTGTTACTTAATGTAATAGATGTAATGGGTCTGTGAGCTGAACTGAAAGTAAGAAAAGAAGAGTAAGAAAGAGTAAAGCTATTGGAGAAAAAAAGAGAGTAGTGTGCCAAGAAATTTCATGTTTTTCTCTTGTTTAATCCTCATAAAAACCAACATCAGGTCGTGTGAGGATTGGTTGTAGATTCTCATAGAGTTAGTAGTAGCCAATAAGAGTTTTGGATACTAGATGGGATTTGTTTGGACCTGATCTTCAAAGGAGGCTTTTTGATCAAAGGTTTAGTTTAGAAAGGGAGGTTGTTTTAATTATCTTGATGGTGTTTAGTTGTGTGGTTTTAAGGGTGGTTTTTCCTTTGTGTTCGAGTGTGGCCAGGGGTGTGTGCATGTGTGAGAACAGGTGGGGTGTGCGCATTGAATGCTCTCAGATTGTGTGAGTGGCTCTCTAGTTTACTTCCTACTTCCATTAATATTTGTTGGTGTGATTAATGAGAACTTTTTGCGGGACTTGGTTTCATAGAGTATAATAGAAATATAAGCTTAGTTTTGAGTTTTTTTTTTTGGCGATAAGAGCTAGGTGGTCAGCACCACTTCGCTAAGATTGCCCTGGGCATGCTTAGTTGCGGGATCGAATCCCAGAGCACGGGTATTTTGGTTTCTATACCCACCACGTGCCTAGGAAATTCGCCACACAATTAGCCCTCAGCGTGACTCGAACCCAGGCAGGTGTCGAGGCACACGACCAGTGTTGCCGCTAGGCTGAGATGTCTTTGGCAGGCTTATTTTTGAGTTAGTGTGCTGGAGTCTTGGAGAAGTATGGGCTAATGGACTCCTAGTAGGTGTTTGGTGGCTTGTGATGTTCTGTCGGGCACTTGTGGACAGCCGTATTCAGAGGTTTAGGAGTGCGTGATTGGATATGGTTCCATGATAGTGTTCTCTGAGTTTTGTTCATGGTTACAGGTTTGGTTTATATAAGTTGTTAGCTAACAGGGCTGGTAGTAATGTGAACACGGGTCAGTTTCAATGTTTTACTAATTAATCGCTTGTTGATTATGTGGTATATTAAGTGTGCAAAGGTTGTTACCCTAATAGTGATACCTGGTAAACATTGAGAAATTGGAATTGATTTTGCTTGGGTTCTTGGAGGTCCAGCGTGGGCTCATAAGGTCTTGTTTGTTATTTTAACCTTGTTGGGCTTAGTCAAGCCAAGTTAGATGAGGTTTATCAACTTAAAGGGGTTAATGGGCCCTCGGCCAAATAGAGATAGTAATAAGATAATAAACTATTTGATATTTAAACAGATGCTAAGACACAATTATTATATTTACCAGATATTGACTTATGACAAGATTGAACTTCAGTCATAACAAGATTGAACACAACATTATTCCCTTGTAAATTAGATGGAGCTTCATTTGAGCCATTGCATAAAGTCATTGTAATTAAAAATGTGTTGTTCTACCAACGTCCCTTGGGTCGTGTGGTATTCGGGTTTTGCAGCCTTGCGCCCCACGTGGGTTCGAAGCCTTGCGGGGGGAGTCTTGTGGCGATCCTGTGCCCCTGGGTGAGCTAGCTCTCCCCATGTGCGTGCCGGGATTCGATCCCTCTTCGCCCCGTCCCCTTTGGTTCTTATCTGCTGAGTGGCTAGCCACTTGGCTTATACGTCCAAAAAAAAATGTGTTGTTCTTTTTTATTGTGTGATAGAGTAATTCATGCATATTAGTTGTTTCTCAGAACAACATGATTGATTTGACCCTGATTAGTTGATTTCTTGATCTTTTATCATCTTGTTGTTCATAGTCTATGAAAATTTGTAAACCTGTTAATGATACATCCCATGAGGAAATATTTTCAAGAGTATGTCTATCAATTTCATGGAAGGTCTAGAAAAATGAAAGAACAAGATTGATTAAGACGGGAGACTTAGTTTTGGTTGGATTTAAAGCATCATAGTGTGTATACAATTCAGTTTTCTTTCCATCAAGACAACCAATTCAAGGATCTGAAAAGGTGACGTAATTTTAGTACTTGTGTTGTATCTATTATTATTATTTTTTTTTTTTTTTTGAGCAGCTAAGAAATCAAGGACTTGCACAAGCCTCGGCAGAGCAGACATGAGGGCTGGGCTCGTGCACACGTGGGCGCTGGGACCACCCGCCACAACCACTGCTCACACTCCCAGAAATGTGCCCTCACCCGTGAATCGAATCTGAGACCTCTTTGTCATAAAAATTCTTGCGGGGACCGAGATACCAATAGACCACTTGGTCGTTGGTTACTTGTGTTGTATCTTGTAATATGACCTTTACCAGCATTCACATGACAGGTCTACAAATTCTTCATAAAAATAACTCTTCCTTTTGTGGGTGTTCATGAGGGGATTGGTTTTTAGATCCTCGCATGCTCCCCTTGTGTGTGTGTGTCCGCGTAGGTTTTTTAATTTTTTTTCATTTGGCTTAATGGTATTAATTCATGTTTTCCTTACTTGATAAAGACATTTAGGTTGATCCATCCAACTATTCTCAAATCTGAAGAGCCTTACTCGGTGTATTCCTAAGTATAACAGTTAAGGACTAGGGTGTTATGATTTGAATGACACAGGAAGGGATTTAACTGACAACGCGTTTGTTCTGCCATTATTTGGGGGGTCGTTTTCTTATTGTTAGCTTGGTTTGATGCAGCGATTGCCACCAAAAAACTAAAACTAGCGCATGTGGAATCTATCATCCAAAAAACCTTGGCCTTCAATTATGGGGGACCACCACAAATATTAATGAACAGAGTAACGACTTGGAAGATGTGTCGACGGGACAAATCTCACAGAAATAGTTCGATAGGACACCCGAGGTCCCCTCAGAGGGATCCATATGAGCAACTATGTATCAACCTTTTATTTTGTATTCCTTATTAATCAATAAAGGAATATGATTTATCCACTTTATTGATAAAAAAAAAAAGAAAAAAGACTTATGAACAGTTCTAGAAATTGAGTTTTCATAGCATAACCACAACATTGCCATGCCCTGTGTTTTCTTTCTGTCACTGATAACATTGAATCCATCCATGTTGATAAGCAGCAAAATGGCATTAAAATAAAAGTGCCAAGTTCTAACATAATCTACACTGGAGATGCACAAGTTTTGGTTTGCTGACAGAACATAAGCTAGTCGCTATAAAACATTGCAGGTGACTTTGAAGCTAGAGAACATTCCACGGATCCGAGAAGTCACAGGTGATGTTCTGTTGAAAGTCTGAGGCACTACCAGTTGCCTTCTCTGTCGACTTGCCCACATTGATCATCATCTGATTGTTCTCTTTGGTTTGCCGTTGCTGCTGATTCAGATTGGTAATAGCATCAGATAGATACTCCTGCATCGAATTGTTTTCTCCCAGTGGACCTTCGTTGGTTATTGGATTAGTCTGGAAAATAGCATCAGGGATCGCTGACTCACTGATGGAAGTGTTTGCGCTCTGTGACTGTGAGCTCTCGCTGGCTAATGCATTGGTTTGAGAAACTTCGGGTACGCCAAGAAAGGTTTCCAGCATGTCAGGGACTTCTGCAATGTTAAATTCTTGAGGTTGAAAGAGGCTTTCTGATAAGTTATGAAAAACTTGGTATGAACTGTTACCTGTTGTTGATCCATAAATATTCTGCATTTGAGCTCCATCATTGAGAAACGGAATGTCACTGCAGTTGTTCCGAAATGAAGGGGAGAGACTCGGTCCCCACTCTAGCGGTCCGCTCTCACTGTCATTTGGAAAGGATGCATCTTGTTGGTACAGTTGATTGATTCCTGAGTTTGAAGGTTGATCTTTCTTTTTCCCTCTTCCAATTCCATATCTTTGTGATTGCTTAAATTGATCATTTAGCAACTTCTGCATAAGCTTCTTTTCAATATCCGTAGAAGAACCATTAGGATTTGCAGGAATTTTCGGTATTACATCAAGATTGTGTGCTCTGTAGACTCGTTTGGAGGTTGAGGCGGTTCTTCGTGGAAATAAGGTTTCTGCTCCTGATGTCTCATGCGGTGCTTGGCAACTTTCACTGAACGCTGCTTTCTGTACACGTTTCCGATGTTTCTGCATCAAATATAAGCTATGAACATTTTGTACAAAAAAAACAACATTCATGTAGTGTTTCTCTCACTTATGAATCTAGGTCTTATAAACTAATAGTTTTTTCATATATCAATAATCTAAGACGTCTTATAATACAACGGGTATCAACTTTTCTCGAAAATTTAATTGTCAATGTATCATGCAAAAGATCAACATAAGTTTTGGAGGAAGTACCCAATATTGCATAAAACACAAGGATGAATTAATGAAACACAAGTAAATGCTAGCATACCTGGAGGTGACTTGCCACATGCTTTATCTCCAGGCCATCAACATTCATCATGTCTAGTATTTTTCGAGGAACAGCATCTGTGCCCAATAGAACAGAATTAGGGAGTAGAAAAAACATTTTAATTCAAATTCAAGAAGATAAAGAACTTATTTTCCTTTCAGTTAATTATTGATCAGCCTTACTATCTCCCAGTAGTGTGACAGCAATTAGAAACCTCTGATGGAGGTCATTATCCCAAAGCATGCGGGCTTTCTTCGGTTCGTTTTGCTCTTCCTCGTTGCCATCACCATCAGTGGCATCCTTTCTCTTCTGTGGAGGAGGATCCTTCCTGGTCTTTCCCTTGACTTTCTTCTTCCACGCATATTGCCATATGGTTTCAAGGCTTGCATCAGTCAATGGCTTCGTTAAATGGAATGAAGCTCCTTGGCTAAGAGCTTGGGACATGATTCCCGGGTCAACATGTGAGCACATTGCTACACATTGTGAAAGAGGAATTTTCAATTAAGGAGAAAAATATATATACTGTAATAAATTGATATACTCAATACTACGCTTACAAATAACAGGAAGCTTAAAGTCAGACTTGGCACGTGAGATCAGCTCCAAACCACTCAAGCCAGACAGGTGAACTTCAGTAATAACAAGATCGAACACACCATAATTCTCTTGTAAAGTAGATAGAGCTTCATTTGAGCCATTGCATAAACTGACTGCAATTAAGAATTTAGCAATAAGTAACTACCAAAGTAATTAGAACAAGAACTACAATTCAAATTCACTTCAAACTTGTTTAACAGTCTTCTAGCAGGTACACAGGAACCCCTCATGTTCAAATAACAGTGGTCAAGAGTTCATAGTGTGCTTAGAAGGCATCCCATCTGCTGCATATATGAGCATAGATGGTGGAGACTAACACTACAAAGGAAAAAACAATGAAGAGGACCACAAACTCTTCCAACCCCCACATATATTAGTTGAGATAAGTATTGCATAAACTAAAAGTGTTTTTCATTTCGAAAAGAGTTTCGAGTTATTTGTTAAGTCAAATAATAAAATACTAAAGAAGTAAACAAGGCATTATCCAAAGTAGTACCAGAAAAACAATGGAAAACGAACATTTCAAGCAGTCTATGAAGTTAAAACTTTCAATTTCTGATTTGTTCAAGGCAGATATAATATAAAGAAGCATCATTTTGCAATATTTAGGATTCTACTTTACAATAAGGTCATGTTTGGCATGATGGAATGGGTGGGAATGGGAATGAGAATACGAGTGGGATTGGGTAGGAATGGTATTTAGTGAAATGAAGATGAAAATGACAATTTTTATTCCCATGTTCGGGTGCAAGCATAAAATGGAGTTAAGTTTTAAATGAACTAATAAAAAAATGTTTTTAAAAGAATTATCTCATTCCCATTGTAAGTGAGAATGGGCATTCCTCCCGATTTTCAATCGAATGTCAATTCTCACTTTGAGAATGAGCCATTCCCAGGAATGATCATTCTCACCTCTAAAATAAACCAAACATAGGAATAAGAATGCATAGGAATCTTAACTTAAATATTCCCCACAATTTCTTCTTTTTTTTATAAAATATTCCCCACAATTTCATTCCCTCCTCTCTCATTCCACCATACTGAAGTTGACCTAAAGCCTTTCAAAAGGCAAGAAGAAAGGAAGACAGACACATCAAAGTGCACAAAGAGACCCCCAGCCATAAATAGGAAAGAAATATGAAAAGATGCCACTTTTAACCAAGGAGATCTAGACTAATGGCAACTCCGAAAAATAGGAAAAGATGCTTTTGCTCCACAGCAAATCCGACATTACCTCAACTTCCTTGATCAAGATCACAAAAGCTTCTATTTTAGATTATCACGCAAACTAGCACGTGGTTGGAAAAAAGACATTGTACAGCAAACGACAAGAACTCTAATTCGAAACCTTATAAAATTAATAGTGAGAATCTTTAAAAGGATCATGAAAAGTGAAAACAGAGAAACACAAGACAGAATTGAAAGGGAGTCAAGGGGGTAAAGAGTCTTGAGGGGATTCCCCCAAATCTAAACCAGAACCTGGAAATGAAGCAAAATTGGAAACATGAACTGAATGTTTTCTTCCATCAAACCCATAGTAAAGAAAATTAATCAGAATAACCTAGAGTTCGATGCAGAGGCCGCACCGGGCAACAAGGAAGGAAGATGATGAAGCCTTTGAGGACAGCCCCCCATGAAAGAGGATAGAGGGAACTAAAGAAGGGAAGCACAAATCCTCCATGGAAACATGTCATATACAACTGGGAGCATCCACAACAAACTTTTTTTTTTCCTACACTGATTGTAAGGGCATGTAACCTACTATCCAAATTCTAAATAAAATGTGGTTTATCCACTTTTTTTCTAAAAAAAAAGGAAGAACAAATAGAATAAAAACTCAATTTATTCAAAGAAGACGGAAGGAATCAGAAAGATTGCAAACATTCAATGCATCTGAGTGATTTCACCAATGCCACTAGCACCAGCAACTTACTTCTTATGAAACTATTTACCTTTATAACCACGTTGCAGAAGCATCCTCTCTATGGCCTTTAGGCTTGCTAGGTCGTCATCTACAACCACAACTGCAAAACCGGTTGGGAGACCATGGCATCCCACCGCACCATCCATGGGAAGACTGGAGGAAGGAAAGGATAGAAAACCAAGATGTCCTGCACAACTGAGTGAGGTGGCACTTTATGGAGAAGAGCGGAGTAAAGACAAGCGAGAAGGTGAGCAAGGATAGAATTATCACAAATGCCACAAGACACTTACCTCCTCATTTATTGTCTTTCTATTTCTGACTCCTTACTCATTTAATTGCAATTTGAGGATTGGACGCACATACATCTTAAACTTATTGATAGAATCATGTCCGCTAACAAGTTTATATTCATATATTCACAAATAAATATGCACATATTCACATTTCGGGTTTCTTCATTTCCTTTTGCATCGATTACTAAACCTTTTTTGTGAAAAAATGACCAATGAAGCTAAATCCTAAATTAGAAAGTTCTAAACCACACTAACTGACAAGTTTAAGAGAAGGGAGGATTTCAGGATGTCAAAAAGATGCATTGCTAGTAATAAAACTTTCAAATTGATGAAATCCTATTGCTAAGTGAAAGTACATTATACAGATTAATGCAGTGTCTTATTAGTTGACAAGTGCCTATCAAATGGAAGCGAAGAATATCAAAATGGTAGTGCAATGTTGTTACTTTTTGGGAATGGACCAGAGATGATGACAAAAATGTGGAACCAGTGCTTTTCCCAAGCACTGTTTTGCTTATTTGATTTTGGCTTTGCTTTACTTAGTTTCTGGAAGTCGATAAGGTGATATTCAAGTCTAAACCTTAGATATTTACCACTTCCTAGATAAAAATCAGAACACATGATCCCAAAGGGAACAGGAAAGAACTAGAATTTAGGTCCACCTTAAAAAGATTTGGTGATTTATGCATCACGTCATTCAACAGATAAATTTCTTCCAAGGAACTCAGTTAATGTCTGAGTAGCTGTTCTGAGCATAAGATCAAAAGGAAACGGAAAAAACTGGAATGTTACATTTCCCATCAAATGAAATAACAGGAAGCATGTTAACAATAAGCTATATATTGATGGTTTAGCAGTGTATCGCATCCATAGGGAATAAGAAATGGAACCCTAAGGACTGCCTCTTATACATCATTTCATTCAGCAGAAAAATTGCTTTCAACGAACTCAAGTTAGTATGAGTAGCTGTTCTATTCTTCGGATCTAAAGGAAACTTAGAGGAATCAAGATAAAAGAGGCTTCCCACTGATGGTTTAGCTTTTAGATGTGTATATCTTGCATTCACTATCCATAGGAAATAAGAAGGAAATATAATTTAGGGTATACCTTTGAACGATCTGATGATTATCACATCATGCCATTCAACAGAACAAATTCTTTAGAAATCAGTTAATGCATGAGTAGATGTTCTATTCATTGGATCAAAAGGAAAAATAAAAGATTTACCGGTTCTATCAGTGAAATATCCATAAAAAAAGTTGTCTATATCTTGAACTCAGTATCAAGGAAAAAACAACAAAGAGCAACATGACCTTAATTAGAAGCATCCATTGAAATGGAATAACAGAGATGGAAAAGAGGGCGTTCTAAACCTAAATGGGCATAGAAATACAGAAATTAACTTCATGGATAAAGGAAAACTGCAAACAAAAGAAGAAAAATCCAAACAAACCAAGGGAAGAACATTTACGATGCATTACCCTCACTGCCATGCAAAATCCTGTGGAGACTGAACCCATAACCGGATTCATCGGAACTTCCTGCTTGTTCACTTCACACCAGAGTGAAGAAAATGGCACCATTCTATCCCTACAAAATGCAGCTGCCATCCTGAAACAGAAAAGATTTATAGATCATAAAAGGCAAAATTTTGATCTATTTTGCACCATAATTCCTTAAAAGTGGCATCAAATTGGAGAACTTGCCAAGAGAAACTGTTTGCAGAGACCTCGCTCTACCTCCAATTCCTCTCTTCTCAAAAGAGTGATGAAACCCTTGGTCCTCTCTCTCTCTCTCTCTCACATTTGTACATGTAGGGTATTTAGAAAAACAATTCTCCATTTGTTTATAAATTATAACGAAAACTTGATGATTTCACTGAATTAAAAATTAGCATGAAGAAAAAAAAATGAAGTAAAATAGAAAATTACCAAGAAAAATTTCCTACGGTAAAAAAAATTTAGAATTTTTACCCAAACTAGAAAAAAAAAATCAAATCTTGTTAGAGTGATCCAGAACAACGTAAAAATCAACACTACAGACTAAAGCCAATCAAGCTGTTAACCGTTGAATGATTTTATAGTATTTCTAACACTCATCTCTCTGTCTTTCTCCAGAGTCCCTATCATAGACTTCGCTCATCAATTGATAAACATTTTAATGATTGAATGTTCACACGTTATTTTGGAGTTAACCAATCAAGACCAAGAAAACAGAAAAAAAAAAAACTCTCTTTATCTCCATTGAATTGACTCATCATTGACTTCATGTGGATAACTCAGATTGATGCAAAAAAGAAATCCAACTTGAGATCTTTCTATGATGATAAATAAACATCTACTCATAAGATTTCATATACAAGGAAAGGAGCACATGTATAGTTTCATCAAACTCACAAACTCCACAACAATAACTGTGACAAAGATCAAACACCCTTGATAGGAGCCACAACAAGAAATATTACATTTACACATGTAAGTACAGGTCAAAAAAAATTATAAATGGAAAAATCCTTACACCAGTGCTAAAAATGCTATTAGTAAAAAGGTGCCACAGTATAGCCATATTATGAACAGAAAATCCATAACAATGGATGTATGTTTAGGTTTTCCTCACACTGTTATTATCTATGAGTCAAAACAGAGTTTTTTTTTTTTTTACATTTTTCTCACGCATATTATGCCAAGTAGATCTACAACATAAGCCTTTTTCTTTTGTTAATTTCTTTTTGTTAAAGGAGCTTGATGGAGATCTACAGAGAGAGAAGAAGAAAGATTTCTATATGGTTTTCATTGACCTAGAAAAAACATCCTTTGGTGGGTATGAGAGAAAAAAGACATTCATGTTAAATATATAAATGTTATTAACGATATGTACGAAGGAACAATTACGAGTGTGAGAACAGTGGGAGGAGATACAAAGGAGTTTCTTATAACAGTGGGTCTAATAATAGATGAGTTGATTAGTTGTATCCAAGATGACATCTCATGGTGTATGTTGTTCGCAGATGATATTGTCCTAGTTGACAAAACTAGAGATGGAGTTAATAAAAAATTAGAACTATGGAGAAACACTTTGAAAGTAGAGGCTTTAGGCTAAGTAGAGACTTTAGGCTAAGTAGGTGTAAGACATAATATATGCACTACAATTTTAGTCTAAGTAGGAGAGATGGAGAGGAAGTGAAACTATGTGAGGTGGTAGTGCCTGAGTATAACCATTTTAAGAATTTAGGTTCTATTTTTCAGGATGATGGGATGATAGATGAAGATGTAACCCATAGAATCAAAACAGGATGGTTGAAATGGAGAAGTGCCACAGGTGTGTTATGTGATAAGAAAATACCTAAAAAAGTGAAGAGAAAATTCTATAGAATGACAGTTAGACCAACCATGCTATACGGGAGCGAGTGTGGGCCAATTAAAGTTCAACATATTTATAAGATGAATATAACATAAATGAGGATGTTAAGGTAGATGAGTGGTCATATAAGATTGGATAAATTAGAAATGAACACATCCGACAAAAAGTGCACGTTACACCAATTGAAGATAAAATAAAAGAAGGGCATTTAAGATGGTTTCAACATATGTGCCGTTGATCCCCAGGTGTGCCGGTTCGAAAATATGATAATTTAGTAATAGAAGATAAGATAAATGGTAGAGGTATGCCTAGGATTATGTCCAAAGATATAGTGTTTAAAGACCTACGTATATTAGATAGATTAAGGCTTAGTTGTTATTGTTGTTGTTGTTACATTTTATTCACGATTATTATGTGTGAGCAAGAGCAAGAATTATTACTTTCCTTTTGTCCACATATATTATGTGTAAAAGCAGGAATTATTACTTTCCTTTTACTCAAGGAAATTATACCTGACTAAAAACAAAGATTATTATTTTTTGCTTTACTTTTTAGGATTAAAGCCATTTTTAGTTCGTGTATTTTGACATAATGTTCATTTCCATCCATGTACAACAAAATTGTTCATTACAGTCCTTGTACATTGAATTTTTTGTTCACATTTATTTTGTTTCTAACGTGGCAGCCAGCTAGCATACGACTTGAAATATGGTTAATTTTTTATTCAATTTTATTTTTGTGTGGTGGTGTTGGCAAATGTGACAACACACGTGGCATGCTGATTTGGACTAATATGCACATCAGCATAATCTTTTTGGAGAAAATTTTTTGTAGCGGCATGGTGACACACATGGCATGCTTCTGGAAGTTCAAGCAAGGATTTATGAATCTGGTCAATATACTCCTATGAGATGACCACTTGAGGAAGGTCTGGCTAAGCAAAGTATCTATAATCAGCAAGCCCTTCCTGTTCCACATTGTAACTATTTCTAGATGATGAGTAAATTAAAAAAATGAAATCAAAAGCTTTGAAGCTCGCTAGAGGTAACATACGTGAAAAAGGAATAAGGATAGAAATTCCTCAATTTGAATGGGAAAAACACTAGCATGATATTAACCTGAAGTCCTTCCTCCCAAACATGTATTTCTTGTACAATTTGATCACTTTGATCTTGATTGTGGAGAAGCACCTGCAAGGAAATTTCAAAGTATATAGCTCTCTTCAATTCAGAAAATGAATTTATATTCTTTATTTCAACCTGCCAAGAAATCAAAAAATTAACAATATGATATCCAATGTTTAACATAGTATTAGTTGATATGCATCAAGTATTCACTACCAAACTAACAAATTTCTGTTACTTACACACATGAACCTTTCCTCAATCCCTAAAATAATAACAATACATCAAATAGGATATAACAAGCTTCATTTCTTCAATGGAGACAAAGATTCCAACTTTGCTATCAAGATTATTATCGTAACTTCCTTAGTCCCAAAACCCCAACATTAAACATGCTAAGCTCTAGTATTAGACATGACACATGGTATATACCCACTACACACAATTACAAATAAAACAACACATCACATAGGCTATAAGAACATCCATTTCGTCATGGGTGGCAACTTTTCTATCGAGATTGTTTCAATAACTTTTTGGTCCCAAAACGTGGACATGCTCTAGTATATATTAAAAATAAACACTATGTTATATACTCGCTGCACATAATTACACATAAAACAACACATTAAATAGAATATAACCAGGTCCATTTCTTCATGGAAAAGACAAAAATGGCAACATTGTTATCAAGATTGTTTCAATAACTTCCTGAGTCCCAATACTCCAACATTAAACATGCAAGTTCTCTACTACTAAACATAACACTATGCTAAGCACTCACCACTACTGACCTCCAGAGGCAGAAACACAAACACTTTACATTCACATCACATCAGAGAGCACCCTCCTGCATATTCCCATTGCTGACCAACCTTTGAATCCCCTCAATCCCACTCCTCATATCAGCCTCAGTGACAATCTCCAACAATGGAGACCCAGATCTATTCAAATCCACCTACAGAACCACAACACACCAACATCAACAAAATACCAAATCACAATCAAAGAACCAAAGAAGCAAAACATCAAATACCTGGGAGATCGTGGAGCCTCTACTTGTATGGGACATCAAATACTGATTGAGTCCTGGGGCGGATCCAAGGGGGTGGGGGGCGAGGGGGGGCTTCAGCCCCCCTTGCCCTTGGGGTCAGGCCGCCGACGAGCGGCCTCGCCGGAGGAAGTTTCCCTTGGCTTCAGCCCCCCTTCAAATGAGCCGGCCAGCGCCTCGTCGCCACCGACCTTCTCCTCCTCTCCGCAGTCTTCTTGCGCGTTTGAGCTTCCGGCTTGAAGAGCTTCATCATTGAGATTAATGGTAACTCAAGTTTTCCTTTCTTTCCTTTTTTTTCTTTTTTTTTCTTTTTTATAAAGTTTTCATTTTCTTTTAATACAAATAAAGCACTTTTTATTTGGAATTTGTGTGCTTCTCTTCACCTCTCATTTTCATTTTAAGGAAGAATTTTCATTTTCAGTGAGAATATATCAGCCAACTTTGCACGTAAAAGTTGATTCAACATTAAAAAATATATATAAAAAACCATTGAACATTATATTTGTTATAGGGAAAAAATATCTAAGGACATATGACATAATCACAGACCCCCTAGATAAAATAAGAGATCAACTGTAATCATAATCATCTAGTCATCCGAGAATAGATTCCAAAAGGTCCTACATGCTAAAAGTTGGAACTAGCTACCCCTAGGTTGGCACCCAACTGTCTTCAAGTTGACCAACGATCTCCAGGTTGTTATCTAATTGTCTACGATAGGGATGGCAATGGGGCCGGGCAGGGACTACCTAAATCACCACCACCTCGCCTAATTCATCCCTTGCCTCGTGCCCTGCCCCAGTGCTATTTTGAATACCACAACCACTACTATGATTTTTCCCTGCCCCACCACGCCATTTTTTTTAACTTTTAATGCAACTCGAATGCCTCAAAGGATATCCATAAATAAAAAGATAAACTAGGGCTTCCACTAGATTCTTGAGAACGAAACCTTTCGTGAATCCGAGATCAAAGAAGAGATCTCCCTTATCGACTTGAAGCTCCGCCCGGTGTATCAATGGAGAGAGAGAGAAGGCTATTTGCGTAATTTTCTTAGTGGGGGGCGGGGCAAGGCGGATTTAAAATAGATGTTTACCAAAACCACCCTGCCCCGGCTCTCTAAAAGCATGGGCCCTGATCGAAGTGGATCGGGTTAGAAACCTCGGGGAAAGTCGGGGTTTGCCATCCCTAGTCTCCGGGCTATATAAAGAGGTCCTCAGCTCATGAAAAAGGTATACATTATTCTATTTCATTCTATCTAGTATATGGTACACTATCTTCTGATTCCATTAAGACTGATCACCAAGTTAAGCATCTCTCTCTCTCGGAATCCTCTATGCTCTATGTCCATACTTTTTTACTCTTTTTCTAGTTCTCCTTTCCATCTTAAGTCTCTGACTTGAGCAACAGAGGCTACTCTGTGCCACTAGTACTTGGACCTCATCTTTCCCGACGAAGCGCGATCCCTAAAGGCCCAATCTATAGGAAGACACTAATTCTATGAGTACAAAGGAGTCAAGTCATCTATCACAGCTGATCTCCAACCTTTCTCACCAGCTGATTTAGATTTATTCTAATCCCTGAAAGCAAAGCCGTAGATCTTAGCATCAACAATACTTATATTTTATGTTATAAATAAATAAATCAACTAATTAATTCTATGGTGGCTACTATTCAAGTGATCAAAGTGTGAATTTGGAATTAAGATAAAATTCATTCAGATAAAAAAAAAATAGTTTTCTTTCTTGTTTTAGTTTTATCAAATCCATTAAAAAAAGCATGAAGAAAAAAATGAATATAAAATTACCAAAACATTTTAGAATTTTTATCCAAAAGATCAAGAACAACATAAAAGTCAACACTATACCAAGCCTAAACACAATGAAATTGCTAACTATTGAATGATTTGATGGTATTTCTAACACTCACCTCTCTTTCTTTCTCCAAAGTCTCTATCATAGACTTCTTCATTTAATAGACAATTAATTTAAACCACCATTGATTGAACACTCCTGCCTTATTTTTGGAGCTTCCACTCAAGACCAAGGGAAAAAAAGAAGAAGAAAAAACTCTCTTTTCCTGTTCCCCCATTGAATTGACTAACCATTGACTTCATGTAGATAACTTATATTAATTAAAAAAAATTGTTATATATTCCTTAAAAATTTTATAATTATATATTTATCCTCAAAAAAATTATAATTATTTATATAACTCTAAAAATAAGTTGAATTACAAGTATATCCCTATTATTAGGGTGTGTTAACAGAAATTAACCAAATAATCTTAACCATGGTTATAACTTAGGTTAATGGTTGAGAACTATCCAAAATATCCCTCTTTATATATTTTAACTATTTTAAATTTCAAATTTTTAAAGGGATATTTTTAAATGTACAGTCAAACAAACTTTTTCGGGGTGTATATATAAAAGATATAATGGTTATTTTGTATGTTTGTTATTTGTTAACTGACAGTTTTCCATCATATTTTAACTCCAGAAGTATATAAATAATTATATCTATTATTTAGAGGTATGTATGTAATTATATTTTTTCATAGATAAATACATAATTTTAAAATTATTCAAAGATACACCTAAAAAAAACCCCAATAAACAAACAAAATGATAAACAAACATCCACTCCAAGATTTCATATACAAGGAAAGGAACACAAATATATTTACAGTTAATCAAACTGACAAACTCCACAACAGTAAGTGCATATATGAAAGATCAAACACACTAGTAGCTAGGAGCCACAAGGTTATTGTAAATATGGATCATCATCCTTCTCTCAAAGTCATTGCAATTCTTACTAATCTTCAGAGCCTGAGGAATACTTGCTCTTCTATCATCGTTGTTGCCACCTTTCTTCATGGCTGACATCAATGGTGTTTTCTGTTTCTCACCAGCTAAAACCAGCATCACATTAACATAAGCATCCCTTAGCTTGAGAAGAAGCTTCACCGGTGAGGGAATCCTTAATCTCACCCGAAAGACCGGCCTTAGCGCCGGCTTCACTTTCCAAGACCGGCGGCTTCCTCCGCCGAGCCGAACCTCCGGCTGCTTCTTCTTCTTCGATGAGAATGAAGAGTTTCCGATTCTCCGATAGGTTCTCCGGCCCCAGTATGACTGTAGACCAGTGAACAGTTGAGTACTCGAGGCATTCATTGTCACTTGATCTCTTGAAGGTTTAGGAGAGGTGAAGAGATGAGGGATTGAGAATTTGAGAGGGAGCTCAGTATAGCAGTGGTCTTATAATGCTAGCTTGCAGGTTGTGTTTGTTGACCAGGAATGTTGAATCTGGTCAAATGGTTGACTTTTTGACCAAGTCTTGGTATTTGCTGCCACTACTTGCACTGCACTACACTGCACGTCATCCTCAAATGTCTTATTCTTGAGAATTCTGTTTCCTCTCATCTAGAGCAATAGATTTGAACTTATGGGCAGCTCGGTGCTACAAAGTTCTATTCGTGGGGTCTCAAGAAGGATCAGACCATTTAGGTATATTATATGCAATATTACTCTATATATTTATAAGAGATTGTTAATTTCTATGACTCGAATGATCTTTAGATCAAACGATGATAATTTTACCGTTGCACCAAATTAAGCTCCGCTTCCAAAAAGATTTGAATTTATATTGAAAAAATTAGATTAAAGATTTTTTTTCCTTTGTATTATATTATATTATTTATTTCTATTCCCTTATTTTATAGAAATTTATTTATTTTTATCCTTTGTTATTATCCAATCTTAGTTGTTATCATGGATAATAAGAGTGAATCTTATAAAGATTGTCATGGAACATATATAAGTCTATGAAAATTAATGCATTTTTTCTTAATATATTGTTTTTTATTATATATATATATATATATATATATATATATATATATATATATATATATAGGGTTTAGGGTTTTTTAACTTGTAAATTAAGTTATATGATTGAATTGACTTACATTCATGTGCATATAAAGACAACATCAGTATCATAGTGACATGGATAGTGACATTGAAACGTTTGGAATGAGATTGAATTGAATTGGTCAATGAATCCCGGGATAACTTTTTAGTGATGTGTTGAAGAAAAGAAAAATGTTTTGTTGCGTGTATAAGTGGGATTTGTGTCAAAATTTCTAATTGTATTTAATTGTCAATATACCTCCAAACTCCTCATTTAATTGTGTGTTTTATGTCGTTGATATCTGTGAATAGTTATCAACTCAAATATTTTTACTATAGTTTTTTGTTTGATATAGGAGATAAATCCCTTCATAGAAGGACGTCAAGGGACATGACCTTAGGTAACGAACACCAAAACTTTGTGTTCAACATTGTTCTTCTTATTTATGTGGCGAAAACTCAAACTTGAGAGCATATTCAATCAAGTGAATTATCCAATACACGGGACCTAAGATACTATGCTCTTTTGCCCCTTATTTGATTAGAGGTTTTTGAAGAAATGAGGAGGGGTTTGAGGTTTTTCTTGTGTTTGGTTGGGGTTGTGAGGACTCAGGAGGGGTGAGGGGGGTGACAAACCCCTCCTCACCCCTCATTTTCCACCCCCCAAATCGGGGTTTTTTGGAGGGGTGGAAAATGTATATTTTTTAAAACTAAAAAAATCACTTGAAAATCCAATGCTTCCACATTTTTGAAAATTTCATTTATGTCCTAGCTTTTATATAATTGTTTAATTAGTTTAACTTTATTTTTTATACTAATATAATTAATATTGATAAAATTTATATTTGTTTAATAATTAATATTAATTATACTTAAATTAATATAATTAATAATAATTAGTTTAATACTAGCTTTTATACTAATATAATTAATTGTAATAAAATTTGTATTGATTTAATAATTAATATTAATTATACTTAAATTAATATAATTAATATATTTAATATAATTGATATTAATTAGCTTAATACTAGCTTTTATACTAATATAATTAATTGTAATAAAATTTGTATTGATTTAATAATTAATGTTAATTAAAATTAAATTAAACTAATTAATATTAATTAGTTTAATATTAGCTTTTATACTAATATAATTAATAGTAATACAATTTATATTGGTTTAATAATTAATATTAATTATACTTAAATTAATATAATTAATATTAAATAGTATTAAATTAATAGTAATAATACACATTACACTTTCCTCCCTCTTCAATTTTCATAATCAAACATTATCGTTATCTATTTTAAACTAAAGGGTGAATTAGTCTAATACACATTACACTTTTTCTCACTCCAAGTCACCACCAAACAAAAAAAAGATTCCCTCTCCTCATTCTCCCTCCCTCCCTCCCTCCCTCCCTCCCCTCCAAACTCCTCTTTTGAACCAAGCAAGGGCTTGTATATTTTAACTATAGTTAAATATGAACTATGGACCAAAAAAAAATACATCTACCATTAAGAGACATTTCAATTATTTTAAATTTTATATTTTTTAATATATATTTATTAAATTATAGTCAAATAAATGTTTTATGGGTATATTTACAAAATGTATAATAGGTTTTTTCACAGGTTACATTAATGTTAACAGACAGCTAATGCCTAATATTAACTCTAGAAGTACATATGCAACTAAACAAGAAACATGGGAGTAAACTCACAATTATGATTTTTCTAAGGGTATATAAGCAATATTGACATCTTTTTTAGGGGCATACATGTAAAAAAACCGACCTTTTTTTTAAAAGTTGGTGAAGTTTCTTTCCAAACAAATCATTGAAACAATAGATAGAAAAGCCTACTGATCAATCAGGTCCATTGAGAGACTGACCAACATATTTCCAAAATTATGTAATAGATAGCTAGACTTGTTCAAGCTCTTATTCTACCAAAAAAAAAAAACATATTTCCAAAATTGAGCTTTCAAGTTGGAATTTTGGAACAAATAGACTTGATTGGTTAAGAGTTGAATGAGAATGGATAAAAAGAAAAGAAAAAGGGAAGGAATATATTTTTTCTTTCTTTCCAATGTTTTGTTGAATGTAGACCAGACTAGGATGAATAAAATAAGTGAAACATAAATTTATATAAAAAAAAGTTTATTTTCTTTTTATCAAGTTTGAACCTTATTTATTGCATTAATCCATCAATTAAAAATGTCCAATTTTTGAGATCAATAAGTTAATTTTTATCAATATGGTTGTGCAACTTGTAACTAAGAACAACGTGTTTTTATTGAAATTATTTAGGAGATAGACTTTCCAATGTTATCTTGATTTAAAACAAAAGTTGATATCAATGGAGGCCATAGTCAAATGAAGCCTTGCCCAAAGCTTCAACAAGGAGAAAGACCTAAGATCAAGGGGGGGAGGATGACTTCAGCGACACAGATCCAGGGTCCAAAGATATTTCAGGGCATAAGGAATGAGATATCACACTATATACATGAGGGATTATACTTGGATCTAGGGAGAACAAACTATGTAATACCTATGTCTACAATAGCTATCATGTACTCCTATTTTTCTAAATAAAATAAATGTGATTTATCCATTTTTTTTAAAAAAAAACTTGTAACCAAAATATGTTTCTTTTTATAATTCATGCATTTAAATTGAAATAGCTTGTGTTGTATTGACCTAGAAGCAATGAATTTGCCAACTTGGTATGATTATGTAATTAAAGGCTTACTAAAAACTTTTTAACATTTGACATTTAAAAGAAGATTATCGGTCTAATTGCTTCTTTTCAATAATTAATTAACCCTTCATTCCTAGGAATTATCTCCTTATTGTGCACTTCTTGACTGAATCAGCTTGTCTAGATGTTAGAATTATTGGGTCTAGTTGCTGTTTTTTATAAACAGTTTGACTCAATAATCTAAATCTTAATCCATATGTGGGTTTCATCAAAGTTTTCACATAATTAATTCATTTGACATTATATATATAATATAATGACTACAATCTTTGATTGCTTCTGTTTAATCTTAAGAGAATTGTGACTAATTTCATGTTTTAAATAAGAAAGTCAAATCATGAAGGTCAGCCATGGCATGAATACAATATATGAAGTTGTGAAGGTTAACCATTTACTTGTTCAAGTGTACATCAGACAAAGTCTAAACATTGCATATTTGAAACATAACAGACATTACTTCTAATGTGAGCTCATTAGTAATAATAATTCTAATAATCCTATATATATATAGAGGTGTTAGGATGAGTCCGGCCAGACATCCCGCCGCTGATCCTAACACCTATATTATATCTTTTATATATATATATATATATATATATATATATATATATATATATATATATATATATTTTTTATAATATTTTTTGATATATTTTGATATATTTATAAATTTTAAACAGAATATAGATATGTATATATACTTTTTAAATTATCTTATCTTCAGAATACATGTGCATATAATTTTTAAAAAATATATATACATATCTATATACTATTTTAAATTTATAGATAAATCAAAATATATCTAAAAACATTATAAAAAAATATATATATATATATATATATATATATATATATATATATATATATATATATATATATGTTACAATCAGCTGGTAGGACATCCGGCCGGCCTGATTGTAACATTTTTCTCTCTCTATATATATATGGTAAGCTTTTAGATAGTTTGTGTTGGGAGTCCCACATCGGATAATCGGAGAAGAGTGAAGAGACATATATATGGTTGAGAATATTCTATAACAATAAGGTTTTTTGAGTTAAGCCCAATAATAAAATCATGTGATTTTAGACTCAAAACGGATAATATTGTTGCTAATGTGGTATGTTCCCGGTCCTAATAGTTTACAAACACTTCATTTGAATACCTTTATGATATTTTGAATGAGAGGTGGTGGGAGGCAATTTTTTTTGGTTCCTAGGTGTAGTATTATAGATCGGGATAAACTTAAATAGTGTTACATTGAAAAAGATCTTATGCTTATATGTATTATAAAACCATGAGATTTGATATGGGACCGGCCAAAATAGACAAGGCCTTATATAATTAATCTTCACTAAAAAAAATCCATTCAAAGATGATCAACTTATATAATAATTAATCTTCCATTCCACATATGATTAACATCTTGAGAGTAATTCATCAACATGTTGAGAGTAATTCACGAAATCAACTTATATAATTAATCTTCCATTCCAAATTAAGATGATCAAAGAATCAAATCCATTCACGGAATCAACTTATATAATAATTAATCTTCTCATTCCGAAGATTAACAAACTACACAGCTTTGAAAATCAAAACATGTAAGAATTATCAGCGTCATCCAAGTCTATTGGTATTTAGGTCCTTTGTTAAAGTGCGAAGTTCTCATATAGAAGAACCCGAGATCGAATCCTCACTCTTGTAAGGTGAGGATTAGGTCCACAGGATCAAGCTGACACGCGGGTGATGTTCTCTTATGAACTAACACAGGATCGAGTTGCCTCACTTGTACACATTCTTTTGACTTCCCACGTGGATCGGGGAGTTTTCACATAATTCATTTGACATTTTATATATATAATGACTACAATCTTTGATTGCTTCTGTTTAATCTTAAGAGAATTGTGACTAATTTCATGTTTTAAATAAGAAAGTCAAATCATGAAGGTCAGCCATGCCATGAATACGACATATATATATATATATATATATATATATATATATATATATATATATGAAGTTGTTTGTGAAGGTTAACCATTTACTTGTTCAAGTGTACATCAGACAAAGTCTAAACATCGCATATTTGAACATAACAGACATTACTTCTAATGTGAGAATATCAGAAATAATAATTCTAATAATCCTATATATTTATATATGCCAAGCTTTCAAATAGTTTTCAAACATTTCATTTGGATCCTTTATGATATTTTGAATGAGAACCAAAGGACCATTCGTCTAGCGGTATCTTGAGTCCCGTGCGTTTGATAATTCGTTTAATTGAGCATACTCTTAGGTTCGAGTCCTCACTCTGTAAATGGAGGAACAGTTTGGGTAATTCACTTGGTGGCTCTCCTCGATTCCCCACATCTCAGACAGCCATGAGGATTAAGGGCTGCCATCACCTAAGCATCATACATCTCGCAAGACGCCTCCTAGGTCTTTATGACCTATGTCAAAAAAAAAGAAGAATATATTTTGAATGAGAGGTGGTGGATGACAAAATATTTTGTGGATGTATGAACATTTTTTTTTTTTAATCATGATGTGTAGTGTCATAGATGAGGATAAACTTAAATAGTGTTACATTGAAAGAGATATATCATACGCTTATATATATTAGTTAATTCACTATTGGTCCATGAAATAGTGCCCTAATTGCTTTGGGGTTCTTGAGGGTGTTTGTTTATTATTTAGTATTGTGTGTGTGTTTGACTTTAAGATTCCTGAAAATAGTATCAGGGACCTATAGATAATTTTTCCTTTGATTTTCAAAGTTGTGTAGCTTGTTGATCTTCGGAATGAGAAGATTAATAATTATATAAGTTGCTTCCGTGAATGGATTTGTTTCATTGATCATCTTTGGAATGGAAGCTTAATTATATAAGTTGAATTACTATCAAGATGTTGATGGATTCCAATGAGAAATTATCTAGTTCAACCTTATATATATAGGGGAAATTATATAATTAAGCTTGATAGTAATTCAACTTATATAATTAAGCTTCCATTCCAAAGATGATCAAAGAAACAAATCCATTCACAGAATCAACTTATATGATTATTAATCTTCTCATTCCGAAGATCAACAAGCTACACAACTTTGAAAATCAAAACATGTAAGAATTTACAAAACCATGCATATGCATGGCCTTATTTGCCTTCCCTAAAACACAAGAACAAAATGATACAATGAAGAACTCTTCTAGTTCCCCTAGAGATCTCTCACACTCACAGAAGAGTTCTCAAACTCTCTAGGAGCCACAAGACTATTATATATATGGATCATCATCCTCTTCTCAAAGTCCCCTCTCACTGAACCATTCCTTAGAGCCTTAGGAATGGCTTGTCCTAGCTCTCCATTCCTCTTCTTCTTCTTCTCCACCGATGCCGGTAACCTCTTCTTCTCTCCGGCGAAAGCCATCAAGCTATTCACATAAGCATCTCTCAGTTTTGTGAACAACCTCGCCGGAGTGAAGATCCTAACTTGTATCCTGAACACCATTTTCACCGTCTTTATTTTCCGGTAGCCTCGCCGTTCTTTGCCTCCTTCGCCGAGCCTGATTTCTCTCTTCTTCTTCTCCGACGAGTCTTCAATCCTCTTGTAGGTTCTATGGCGCCAGTATGACTCCAAGCTCTTGTAAACTTGGGTGGTGATGGCTCCCATACTTGTTCTCTTGTTTCTCTAGCTCTTATCTTTGAGAGGAAGGCAATGAGAGAGTTTTGTGTGTTTGTAGTGTTTGTGTGTACATGTATATATACATGAAGGCAGTAGACTAGAATGGTTCTTCTTTGAAGGCATATATGCAAAGTTTAATTAAGAGAGTTGTTCTCATTTTGGCTTGGTCTCCAATGGCTGCATGCAACTCACACCTCTATTAATTATTTTAACCTAACAATCACTCTCATCCTTGCAGTTTGATGCTTTTATTTATGGATGACAGTGCCACATGCATGAATTAAAGATAGGTTATTTCATGTGTGTGTCTATATACGTTGACACTGAGATTGATTTTGCCTCGAGATCTAGTGCAATCTCACATCAATTGTTGAATTTGTTTGAACTGGGACCAAGCTCGACCGAAAACCAAATGGAAATCAAACACAAGCGAACACGACGATTAACGTGGAAAACCCTCCAAATCGGGAAAAAACCATGGGCCTCTCCAACGAGAGTGAGTCACACTATGAACTCATGGTTGTTACAAGGAGAAATGTGAGGAAGATAAATACAAAAGAGGGATAGTGGGTTGATGGTGAGGCAAGGCTTCACTGCTTCCAATCTGCCCTTTCTTGATGGGGCTGCTTCTCCCTTATATAGACGAGGGAAACTTGACGCCCAAGTCTGCCAAATCAACCCTGCCAACTCATCCTGGAGGGAGTCTTGATGCCCAAGCTTGCCAGCTCAGCCCTTGGGGAAGTTTGATGCCCAAGATGGCCAGCTCAGCCCTAGTAAAGACTTGGCGCCCAAGGCTGTATGCTGCTCCTCTTTCCTTATGTTTCTGAGTGGATCTCTTGAGGTCCTCCTGCTTTCCACGACTGGGTCTGATGTGGTGACTTCCAAATGAGACCGCCTAAACCGAATTCTGGACAGGGGAGGCTGTGCGCAACTTTCTGAATGGAATCATTCGGACAGACTTCCAAAAAGAATTAGGTAGGAGACTCCTGCACGGGTTTGAGCAAGATATGTTGGGCGCGGACGAAGCTGTCCCGGCCAGGGTCCGAAGGGGGTCGTTTTTGGGCCTGAGCAGGATGACCCCGTGAGTGGGTCCGAGAGGAATTGCCCTCGGCTCAGTCTGAATATGGACCCGAGCGGGATTGTTTTATGTTAGACCCGAGTGGTGCTGCCCACTAGTTGGATGTCCGCCTCGTGGGTGGTTGGATGTCCGCCACGTGCCCTCCTACTTTCATCCCTATCAATATATATTGTTTTTTTTTTGTGAATTTAAATTTTTAACAACGCGTGGGGAGAAAGAAATCGACAGTGTTTCCAAGATAAACAACGAATTTTATGGTAACTTATCCGTGATACTAACTTTCTCATGTTCTCTTGGTTTGATGCAGTCCACCCGTCGAAGAAGCCGCTGATACATGATGCACAGAGCCTGATTAAAAAGAACCTGTATTTTTCGCTGGACACTCCCCAAGGATCCAATGGCGACGAGGCCTAGGAAGGAGGAGTACAGCAGATAGAGGGAAACACAGTTCATGCTGCAATGAGTCCAAGCCATATTTACTTTAAGTTTTTTTTGTAAGAGTGTCTTTTGTGTTTCCTCTATTATATATAAATAAAAATTGTGATTTACCACCTTTCTCAAAAAAAAAGAAAAGAAATTAACTTGAAGAAAACCTTATTTTTTAATTAAAGTGAAAATATATGTTAAGCTAAAACTATAGTTAAAAATAATAATTGACTTTTGATGGTAGGTTTATTTAACCTAACAATCACTCTCATCCTTTGCAATTTGATAGTTTTATTTATTGATGACAGTGCCACATGCATTAATTAAAGATAGGTTATTTCATGTGTGTGTCTATATATATATAGTTAGTTTTTTTGTGAATTTGAAACATAAAATACCTTAGCTCAGGAAAGTAGTATTAAGATCAAACTAAGTAGATTTAGATAAATTTGAAGTTTATGCTTTTCATGAAAAGATAGGTATAGTGGATCATGTGTTGTTTGATTTATTTTATATAATTTAAAATTTAAAAATATGTCAAATTTTAGTTTTTATTTTAATTAATTTTTTAAAGTTTATTGTTTATGGTAAATTAATATTTGTTTTTAATTAAAATGATCTTGTTAAATATTTACAAAAATGGAATATTTTAAAGTAAGTGAGTGGGGGAAGTGGAGAAGTGACAAACTTCCGCCACTACAAGTGTTCTTTTAGGCCGAAGTCTCACTTGAAATCCCACTTCAACCACTTCCGTTGAAGTGGGACTTTTACTAAAAAATAATTATATCCACTTCAGTCGATTTTGAACCAAAGTGGGCGAAGTGACCTTGGTATAAAAAGGTCACTTCAATCCCACTTTAGTCCCATTTCAGCCCACTTTCACCAAAAAGAACGTTCGAAGGGAAAAGATGAACACTTCCGATAGTCATCACTTAAACTCAAAAGAGCACGTACGGTCACTTTGGTCATTTTAGAAAACTGACACTTCTAGTCCATTTCCCTAAAGTGTCACTTTCGGATAAGTTAACAACCCCTAAAGACTAAACAAGTTGATAAATTCTTTTTTATATAATTTAAAAATTAAAAATGTTGGCATATACATCACACAAGTCTGTCATAAAGACTGAGGTTATTTAATTCCAATCCCATTTGTAGACATACTTAAGTGGTTGCTTAATTTGAGCCTAGAAGCGCTTAACTTATAAAAAAGCGCTTCTAGCTTTAAAAAAAGCCAATCCAAACAGGCCCATAATTTCAATATTTATATTATTTTATAATTTAAATTTTTGAGAGAAGTTTAAAATCCTAATATAATTTTATATTTTATTAAATATCCTATATCATATCCTTTTCACACTTTATCAGATAGATAAATTTCTTTATACTCTCCTGATTTAATGGAGCTCACAGAGTAAAGAAGTTAAAATTGTTGGTAATGAAATCCATCATAAAAAGAGTTTGGAGTTTACCCAAGACGAGTATTAGCAATTATAAGTTTTGAAGATGAGACACTACTAGAATAAGGCCAAGAGAGCAGGCCAACAGAGATTGTTGTCAATCAGGGCGACAAACTCGGCTCTCACTCAACCTTCTCAAATCATACTTTGTAAAATGTACCTGATCAGACTTGGGTCAGGACCTTTATTTATTAAAAAAGATAGATAGATATAGATAGATAGATGTGATTATTTATTAAAAATAAAAAAATTTATTACGTAAACAGATTCATAAATGATAAGATTTTTAAATATATTTAATTGAATATAAATTTGCAACAAACTCAGATCTTTATCAGATATTCTTCTCCTCAAAAACAGGAATTAACTGTTGCATCACTCTACTCCTTCAACTCTAAGATTAGATTTAGAGAGAAACAAATCCAGATCAATGTCTTCCACATTTCATGAAATTGTTGAAGAAGATTTGAGGAGAGCAGAAGAAATCACCCCCTCTTACTCTCCTCCTCCCCATGCCTCCCTTTGTACCCCTGACATCATTCTCTTTGTTCAGAAGGTAATAGTTTTTTGTTTTTTACTGTTTATATATATATATATATATATATATATATATATATATATATATATATTTTTTTTTTTTTTTTGATAAAGACGACAAGCACCTCTGTGTGGAAGTCATCGTGGGGTTTCAATCCTGAGTTCTTTCCAACCATCTATACCCTATATAAGAGACCCGGTACCAATAGATCAAAGACCGTTGGTTATTTTTTACTGTTTATTAATGTCTGTAACGTGTTTTTAGTGGCTTATACACATCTATATTTTTTTATATATATAATTTTGTTCGAGTTGTGAGATCAGATGGTGGCAGAAGCGATAGGAACTTTTTTTATAATTTTTGCTGGATGTGGAGCTGTGGCAGTGAACAAGATTGATGGATCCATCACATTCCCAGGAGTTTGCATCACCTGGGGATTGATTGTCATGGTCATGATTTACACTTTGGGGCATGTTTCTGGTGGCCATTTCAACCCTGCAGTCACTATTACTTTCACCCTCCTCAAGAGATTCCCTTACAAAGAGGTATTGTATTAATTAATCAGTCTATGCATTTGATTTCAATCCAATTTTCAACTCCTAATTCATCTAATCAATTATATGTATGTATACATGCAGTTGCCTTTCTATGTTTTTTCTCAATTGATAGGTTCAATCTTGGCCAGTGGGGTGTTGTTCTTGTTACTGAATCCAAAACCTGCTCATTATTTTGGAACTATTCCTTCTGATTCACCAATCCAATCTCTTTTCATGGAGATCATAATCACTTTCCTCTTGATGTTCACTGTCTCCAGTGTTGGCACTGATAACAGAGCAGTCAGTTATCAAACTTCAAACTATTAATTTTATTTTTCTGTTGTCCATTGTTTGAAATTGAATCTGCAATTCTGATTTCATCTGCAGATTGGGGAATTGGGTGGAATTGTTGTTGGATCAACAATATTGTTGAATGTCTTCATTGGAGGGTGAGTTTGAATTGAATGTTTTCAGTAATAATTGGATCAGGAATTTCCTTTGAATTTGGAATGTTTGTTTGATTGATGGTCAGGCCAATATCAGGAGCTTCAATGAATCCTGCAAGGAGTCTTGGACCAGCTCTTGTTATGCATAATTATAAGGACATTTGGGTGTATATTGTTGGGCCAGTGATTGGAGCAGTGGCTGGAGGACTTGCTTATAATCTTCTAAGGCTTACTGAGGAACCTCCAACAAAACCAACAAAAGAGAGTACATTAAAGAATGATTCTTTTCTCAATACTACTTCCAGGGATGATAATGTGTAGAGTCAGATCAGAGAGATAATCAAATTAGGTGAATAAAATAGATGTATTTTTATTTATTTATTGTTTTATTTGTATGAAGGGGAGCCTTGGCATAAAGGTAAAGTTGTTGTCATGTATGAGGGAGGTATATGTTGAGTCGTGAAGCAACTCCCCAAAAAGCAATGTAAGACTCTATACAATAGACCCAAGTGTGGTCTGATTCCGGACCCCGCACGCATGAGGGAGCTTTGTTGCACCGGGCTGCCCTTTATTGTTTTATTTGTATCAAAAAGTAACATTCTTTCTTCATTCTTAATAAAGATTAAAAGAGAGTTTTTTTTTAAAGTCAAGTAACAAATATCTGAATTTCTATAATAATATATAATAATCTTGTTACCAATGGCCACAAAGACTTATTAGTACCATGGTTCCTTATTAAGGGATGTGTAGTAAACCTGTGAAAGATTCGGATTGGAACCCCCTCCTTTACAAGATGAAGGTCAGATGAACTGATCTCTACCAAATCTCTGATCACCTTAGTTAAAAAAAAACTAATAATAATAATAATAATAATAATAATCTTGTTTTACATTCGGAGTAATTGGGTGGGTGGGGCTACATTGCTCAAACTTATATCTTCACATGTGCTCTCACTATGGTGACGGTTGTCGTTATCTAGTCAAACGGGAGGCTGTGAGATGAGAATTCATTTTTATTTTATTTTTATGAGCAGGAGGGTGTAAGGTGAGAATTAATTTTTAACATATATATTTTTTTTATTTATAAAAGTGGATACACAATGTTGCATTTAAAATTAAAATTCATAGGTAATACATACATGCATAAATTAAAGTTACATTTATAGTCTTATGGCCTGAAATTTTCGGAGGCTCTTGCATTTGGGTTTGTGAATGCTTTGGTAGGACTCATCATCTTCTACTGTTATGGCCCTAGCTTCAGGTTGCAAATTCAAACTATGTCAATGGCTTGTCCACATTTATCCAAAAAAAAAAAAGAATGCTTGTCCTTTTAGGAGATTTGCTTTGGCCATGCTAATTGGGATTAAGCTTTTTGTGACCATTTGTCTAAGCAAGGGCCAAAGGTTTAGCGAAGCTTGTTTGTTAATCCAATTATCATACTGCCCGTTTAGGATGGTGTTGTCCTTTAACAAAAATTTAATTAAATTTAAATATTTCTATTTAATTGAAAATTTATTATATGGATACATTAATTCATTATTAATAAGTGTTAATAGATGATAAAGGTTCTTAAGTCCAATAAATTCAACTAATTTATAAATTAGTTGAATCATTTGTGTCTATTGTACACGACTTTATTTTGTTTTTTATAAGGTGACATGACAACAACTTTAACATTATGTCAAAACTCCCATTCTTACGAGACTGTCGAGACGTGATAGTGGATTGATTTAATTATAATAAATTGATAATTTGGAAATATTTTCCATTCCGCATTAGGGAAATTAATTATAGGTCTTTGACACTGTTTATTTTTTCCCTATAGGTCCCTGGGGTAAGTGTGTTGGGGGTGTAGCAAATAGTGAGAGGGGGTCCTTAGATACTGTTTCTAGAGACCTATAATTCATTTGCCCTTTCGCATTTTAGTAATTAGATTTATTTTTTTTGGTTTTATCATTAATAATATAGGTTAAATAGACCCAATTAAATGTTTTTTTTTCTAAACTAATAATTTAAATATGAGTAGAGGGGCTTGTATATAATTAAGTTAGCTTTTAGGGGTTTCACGTGAATATGTCTTTTAGTTTGACCAAACGTTGACTACACGTCGTTAGATTCGGCTGAAATAATACAAATCTCGAGTTCTCCACCGCGGAGTCCTCTCTTCCCTCTCTCTTCTCTCACTCCACACTGTACGAATCCAAAGTTCAGAACTTTGATTTTGTTCCAGTTATTTGAAGCGCGGGAGTGGTTTCTCAGCTGAGATCAAGCGGTACTCTATCGAATGAGCTCTCTATCTTTGGATTTCGTCCAGTATTGGTGCATTTATCCTTCATCCTGGTACCATGCGTTTGAGATAAGGTGACAAATTTGTTCAAATTCTTGCCTTTTTCTCACATCTCCATCATAGTAGTGTTTGATTTCGTACTCGAAGAGAGCTGTTTATTTGTAACTATTGGTTTGCTGGATGTGAAGTTATTGATGGCAAACTACTAAATTTGGTTTTTTTTCAGTTAGTGGATTTGAAAAGGTTTGATTTTTAGTGTGATTTTGTGGTAATGTGTTTGGTTGTGGTGTGTTGCAGTGTGGTATTGTGAGATTTGGGAAACGTCTGCTCGCGATTAGATAGTTATATATGTGAATCCATGGCTGGGGAGATTGAAGATTGCTTGGGGATTCAGGTTCCTTTTCCTACTTGTTTATTATATACTCGATCTATATTCTTGTTTATATAGAAAAATCAGTAGGATCTCACTGTTAGTTGTGAAAATATGAGATGTTTGAATAAGTAATAAAAGAAAGATGTTTTCTTGTCATATTACACATATTGGGAGAGAACCCGCAACACTTCTCCTTCCACGGAAAATGTCAATGGGAGTAGTGTGTAGGTTCGTCGTCTGTTTAACTTTATTTTAATCAACTGTGAATGGATATTTAGGAGTGTTTGAGTGATGGAAAGGAGCGGCACCAAGGTGCGATGGTGCATTGGAGTGAATAGACAATTTCTGACCTTGAGTAGATGTGTAAATTATTTGTTTGAGATGATGTTGCACGCATTTGCGGGTAGGTTGTTTTGTGGTTTCTGATATGTTTAAATTATCGTCAGGCTGGAAGTTTGCATAGTGGTTCCATATCATTTGGACGATTCGAGTCTGAATCATTATCTTGGGAAAGGAAGTCGTCATTCTCCCACAACAGATACCTTGAGGAGGTTGAAAAGTGTTCTACTCCTGGTTCTGTTAATCAGAAGAAAGCATATTTTGAAGCCCACTTCAAGAAGAAACCTCTTCAGGATCAGCTTTTAGTAGAGAGTAAAGATGGGGCTCAATGCCCGAGTGGTGAGAGCATCTGTGAAGAACATGAAATCCACCGAGAAGAACTTCAAGATCCTGGGGAAGCAGTACAAGTTCAGTTCACTTCTAGTACTGAAAGATCTTGTATCTCAGATGACCATGAAGATGGAGTGAGGAAGAATGGACATGAAGAAATTTCACCTTCTGGAGTTCCAGTACATTGCACACCCTATGTGGATGATAGTGTTCAAGATCCTGGGGAAGCTGTACAACTTCAGTTCACTTCTAGTACTGAAAGATCTGGTATCTCAGATGACCTTGAAGATGGAGTTATGAAGAATGGACATGAAGAAATTTCTTTTTCTGGAGTTCCAGTACATTGCACACCCTATGTAGAGGACAGCATTCAAGATGCCACCATTGAACCAGTGGATCATGCTGATGTACATCAAGCTCAGACTGGACAAGATGCAATTCTTTCACATGAGAAAGACTCAGCTGTAGTGGTTAAACAGAAAAATGGAAAAGAGCATGGGGTTATGGAAGGATTTCCTGAAGTGGATGGTTTATCCCAGAGATCTGTATCCGAAAAAAATAGTTATCCTAGTTCGAGGAAAATGAAAGAAATTTCAAAAATTTCAAAGGTAATACCTGACTCATCATTCATTCATTTAATTCAGCTTTTCCTCTTCAGGGACCAGACAGGTTGATGCAGGTTTCTGTTTCTGGTGTCTATTTTCTTTATGGATTTCATATTTGCATTAGGATTCCTTTGGGTCGTGTAATTGCGTATAGCTTGTTAGATTGACTGCAGATAATTGTAGTTCCTATGTGGACTGATCAGTTTCCATTCTTCTTGAATGAAGCATCAGGAAAAGTGTATCTTTTCCTAATGCTACAGATCCTGAAGATCAAGTAGTGACTAATGTTGTTAAATGATCTCCAAGTGTCCTGCATAACAACCAATTTTCAGAAGGAAAGTTAGCTAGCTCATTTCCTCTCACAGAGAGAGCTTCAAAGAGAGCTTTAGGGTTCAAATCATGCCAGTGGCGTGTTTTTAGTGGCTTGTCCACATTTATAAAAAAGGCTACCCAGTGCTACAAAGCTCCCGCTATTATACGCAACCTTATCATGCTTTTTTGCAAGAGACTGTTTTCACATTTATCAAAAAAAAAGTGTCCTGCATAACATGTATATTTTAATGCTTTGCTTTAAATGCACAGGCATGGATAGATGTCTATAGTCAGGTACGTCATTTTTTAATCATTGCTTGATGGTTTTCGTGGTTCAGCAGAACTTGAACTCATAAAATATCCTCTTTGGTTGATCTCTGCTTTACAGTGGCTCAGATGAATTGTGAATGTTTTTCCTGATTGTAATTTGTATGAGCTTCAACACTACTGTAGTCCTTCCACAAATCAAGCTGAATGGATATTACACCAACCTTTTCTTGCTGAGAAATTTTGGCCTGGATAACATTTCATTTCAGATTGGCAAATTGTCAAAATATCATGGTTATTTATTATCAAATCCTTCTTGTCAGAAGTTTGAATTCCTTAAACAGTCTATATTTTTGGGATAAAATGTAAATGAAATCTGTATTTGCGACATGCAAACATGAATTTCCTATATTTGGATGGATTACATATCTTTGCTAGTGTCATACCATTTCTGATCCCGTATTATACTGTAAAATTTTATTTCTAGGTAAAAGCAACTGATCAACAGAAAGCTGCCCAAACAAAAGTGAAGGCCCAACTACCTCCTAATCCAATGCCAAGCAAAAACTCAACCGAAAAGAATCAACCTCATTCTGGCAAGGAATTCATCAAAACTTTGAGGAAAATGAGGGATGAACTAAGAACAAAATCAGAGGAGCAACCACCTATGAGTGTTCTACCGGCTACAGTTTCTGGCTCCAAAACTCCAAAATCTGAGGTAACAACCTTGCCAATATAAGACACTGTTTATTTCTTATAATCCTTCTTTACTGGGAAATTTTTCTTTGATAAACATATAAAACAACTACAACAACTAAGCCTTAATCCCATACCTTTGATAGACATATCACATATAAATATTTATTAATAAGTTAACCAGATGAGATCCTATTGTTTTAATTATTTTTGTCATCTTCATATCATCTGAATTAGAAAGTCATCCATGGTCACCTGTTTTTGTTCACTTGAACTTGGCTGAAGTGAATTGCTTAAATAATGAATTCTCTAACCTGCTTGCTCTCAAGAAATAAGATATTGAAATGATTTGCCTTTATCTGTGGTTGAATCCTTACAGGACTCGGGATCTCTAAAAGGTGAAGCACGGCAAGAGAATAGAAGGTACTTTATGCTTCTCTGGGAGTTGGCATAATAATTCAACATGTTTGTCTATAATGCTGCACCTTTAATTTTATAATCTAAAATGTATATTCTTCTCGGCGGAAATGGTCAAAGAGAAAAAAAGTCCCTCATTCCACATCCATAAAGCACAGAACTGTTTTACCCAATTTCCAAACAAGCTGTTCATCTGGAAATCCTATTGATTGATTAAAACTTCTTAATATTCTTCTTTGTAGGTCGAAACAGGACACTGGTCCAGCCAAAACCGAAAATAAGCAGCGTACTGCTGCATTCAGTTTCAGAAGCAATGAAAGGGCTGAAAAACGAAAAGAGGTATACCTTCATCTGCTTTTGAACATTTGCTACTTAGCCACAACATGGGTTATAACTGATTGGAAAAAATTATGATGATTCAGTTTTCCATGAAAATGGAAGAAAAATTTCGAGCGAAAGAGGCCGAGACAATTGAAATATTAGCTAGGACACAGGTTTGTGAAAACCTTTTACAATTTTCTGTTTTAGTAGTATTCAGTATTCTGTTGCAATGCTCAACCAGTTTTCTTTATTTGCAGGAAAAGACAGAAGCTGAGATAAAGCAGCTTCGTAGAAGCCTCAATTTCAAAGCAACACCAATGCCTTCTTTCTATCATGGAACGCATCCAACAAGAGCCTCTGATGGGAAAAAGGTCTATTTTTGCCTTCTATACTTTGGAAGTTGCTGCATTTCTCTGTTTTCTCACCTTTTTTCTGCACAGAATAATGTTTGTTACTGCAATAATCATATAAGAGGTAATGCACAGTTCATTCAACGATAAGTGCTAGGTTTCTTCTTTGCAGATGATCACACAACCAAATGCATCTACCAAGTTGCAGAGCCAGTATAAGAACAAGACAAAGAATGACAGCGGGCTGGCCCAGGCTCGAGCTTAGTACTGCCCCAGTCCTACTTGTTATCTAATCCAGGTTCTACGCCCTGTCAGCATCCTCTTTATTATACATGCCTGAAGCTGAATCAACAGGTCGAAGTATGAACTGAAAAGAAATCAGCACTTTTCAAGACTTCATCCCTGCCAAGCTGATAGTCCCATTCCCAGAGTTCAATTGTATCATAAACTATCAACATTTGCAGGAAATCAAAACAGAGTCAAAGCTGAAAAGAGCAAAGCGTATTAGACTAGTGTACAGTAACAGCCAGTCAAGTGAAGATGCCCATGATTATATATATATATATATATAGATACTCTTATGTATGAACTTTTTAGTTTAATATTAAACATGAAAAATAAAAAGAGAACTTGATAAACATATTTGTTCTGTTTCCAGTTCTGTTTCTCCCTTAACTCTGTATTCTTAATTGCATTGAATGCATCTAATAAAATGGAATGATAATTTGTGCAATTGGATTATCCAATTAAGGAATGCTTTTATTTCTGCATTGAATGCAATTGAATGCATCCAATTAAGAATTTATGGTTGACAAAAATGCCTCCTAATCAATTGATTCCATATTTAAGGAAGGCTGTGTAACTAAGAAATTCACAGAATTCAACAGAAATCTGCAGCCATGGCACCAACCATCCTCCATGCTTTCCTTGCTTCCCTCCTTTTGTTTTCAATCAAAACTGCATGTAATTGATCCTACTTCATGCTTTCTCTCTGTTTTCTCTGTGAAAATGACTTGTTTATTGGTGTATTTCAGGTGGAAAATGTGCACCTAAGGACATCTTTATAGGCCAGACAACATGGAAAGACTCTCTAGGCCGGCAGATATACACTGTGGTGATTGCTAATGTTGGTCTAGTTCCAGTCACTGATGTTCATGTATCTTGTAATGGCTTCGACCCAAAAGAATTGATCATGAAACGGCCTGGTATTTTCAGGGTAGAACGCAGAGGTGATTGTCTTGTCAATGAGGCAGGCAAACTGGATGTTGGAGATTCAGTTACTTTTGATTATGTCAATGATTTCCAGTTTGAGTTGTATCCCATTGATGTTCAGTGTTGAATCTTAAAAATATTATATGAATAAAGAGATTCAGTTTCTCTGCTCTATCTTGCTTTTATCCTCTTCAAGTATGAGGCTAGCCTGCAAGCAGAATTGATGGCAATTGGAGCTGCAGTGGAACATTGTGAAGCCTGGAATCTGAAGCCTGTCAAGATAGTATCTGATTGTATTGAAGCCTTGAAGCTGCTGGATAAAGACATTGCAATTGATTTCTCAACAGTAACCTGGAGGTTTCAGAATGATATCCAAAGAGTGAAGAATCTACTACGACTGCACACTGAGATGGAGCTGGAAATTGAATACTGTCCAAGGGAGTTGAACAACATTGCAGACCTACTGGCCAATCATGGTAGAAGAAATCCACAACTATCCCTATTCCATCAAGGGAACGACAAGCCAAGATGGCTCGAAGAGGCACTGTCAGCAGCTGGGCTGCACTTTTGAACTTCTACTTGTTAAATTTTAGTCATTCAAGTTTTTATTTTGTTTTTCAGCTTGCCTAGCAGGCTCTTTATTAGTCAAAAAAAAAAGTATGTTTCTCAAACTCAAAGCTCTGCAATATTCAGTGATTGAAACAAGCAGTCAGTTTGTTCATGAAGTCATGAAGTTCATAGTTGAAATCAAGAACAATGCAGACAATGAAGTTTGTGAAATTCATTTCAGATGTGAAGATTTCAATTCTACTCACCATCTCTCATTCTCTTATGTCAAACACTTGCAAATCATCTTGAAATGATAGAGAGACAAATTATCAAACAAGCATATCATAATGTTCATCATACATATAGTTACATAACAACCTCCATACATGTAAAACATTTAAACTATATCAGAAAGAACATAAGATCACTGCTAGCAATGTCCCTAAAAGGAGTAGAACACTTGCTTTCGTTGGAGAAGAAGCCGAAAAAGACACTGGCGGAGGCGATAAGTGGTACCAAGAGTATGAAGTGTAGGGAGTGTTGCATTGTGTGAAAGGAACGCTATGTGGTTGTCACTTGTCATTGAGTAAATGTTTCTTTTCTCAAAAATATTCTTATTCTCTCTTTGTTAATTTGAGCTTTAAGACAACAAGGACTATAAACTAATCATGAATGATGAATTCATATATACATCTCTAGTCCTTGGATATACATTAGAAATGTCATTGTCTTTGTTTACTTCAAAGGCATAAAACTTTGATAAAACTAATACATGAACAGCACTTCAGCAGAATGAAAAGACCAACATTGTGATTGATCAACATGAATTGATATAACAGTTGATGAAGAACACTGAAGGAACATAAAGTAGAATGTTTTCTAAGCAAATGGGAGTCTCAACAGCCAACAAAAGACTAATAACAGAAAACTCAGAGTGTTGTAACTCCGGCGACCACTCGAATGATATTGAGGATCGATCGGATATAAGCTCCCCGGAGGATTCAAGACATAGTAAGGTGGCGGTGGTGGCGGCGGTACATAGAAAGGTGGTGGTGGACAGTAAGAAGATGAAGGGGAGTCAGGTGGTGGTGGTGATGGTGGTGGCGGTGACGGTGAAGGTGGCGGCGGAGGTGGTGGGCTTGAATAGCTGCAAGGATTGCCACATGGTGAGCATGAACACTTCTCTGATTCTGATAGTACTCCATCCTCCATTACAGAGAAGCTCACAAATAGCAAAAACAACAACAAATGCATGTTATGATTGAGAGGATGAGGAGTTGGAAATCAAAGAGATGTATGTTTGTATATATATATATATATATATATATATATATTGAATGTGAAGAGTGAGTTATAGTTTTGTGTTTAGTTATAAAACATATTTAATTTGCACTAGATCCAAAGATATAAGACCTGCTTCATGAATACTCAAAGTGCGTTTGTGCCAATGGTAATCAAATCAGAGACTAGTTATATATGAGAGAGTACAAAGAGAAATACATACGTGCAAGGAAAAGCAAAGAATATGATAGAGACACAACACCAAACTTTGTTGGTTAGTGTTATTGGCAAAATATCTGAAAACATGCAAAGTGACCCCATGGTCATCTAATGGTGGTGGAGGATGAATTCCAGAAGGCCTTGGAAGCTGATAGATAATGATCTCTATGCTATAACCAACGACATAAGGGGCTTATATTGGAACCGGGAACTCAGGCGCATTGAGTATGATCTTTAAGCTATAAAAGAGGTCTTTGGCTTACGAAGAAGAGGCAGTATCCTAAATTCGAATGCGTTCTCTCTCTAAATCCTCTCTAAGTTTTCTCTTTTTCTTTCCTCTTCCTCTTTTCAAGTTTTTGATTTGAGCATCGAAGGCTCTCTTTTTCTCTTCTTCTCCCTACGAGGTTCATTTCCTGGAAACCAATCTTTAAAAAAAGGCATTGTTTCTCTTAGTGCAAAGGCACTTTATTTGGCATTATTTGACACAGTAATGATGTGTCGGATTGACCAATGCAAGACAGTTGACAAGTCAAAACATGGAGGACACTATATGGAAGTATATCTATCTTTGGAGGCTAAATGGAGAGGATCTGCTAGATACATACTTGGCAAGAAGCTTGGAATGGGAGGTATGATTGAAGTCTTGATTGGTGTTGATTGGATTGCAAGCTTTGTTTGGAAAGTGGTTGCATGCTCAACGGTTTTGATTGAGAGCTGATTGGAGATTCCATGCAGAACACATATGGAGAAAACTGATTGAAACCATGATTGAAGAGCGTGATAAAAGAGTTGATTTGATTGAGATCAAAACAGGGAAGATACTGAAGAATCAAATCAGGATGAATGGAGATCTGATTTGATCAAGAGGCTTTGAAGATGGATTATGCACCATGGTGAGGTGCAACTTTGAAGGAGAACTGCAGACGTGAGGAAGAGGGGTTTAGCCGTTTGCCTTGGTCGTGATCGGGAGGATCCAATAGAGTTCGACTCAGATACAACCGAGAGGGTTGGAGGGTCTTGAGATCGTGGTGCAACGCAACACTGCAGCCTTAATCAGTTCAAGAGTCGGGCCACATTGCAAGTTTGGTTGCAACAAGAGTTGTAATAGCTAAATTTGGAAGAAGTCCAAATTATTAGCCGTGGAGATTTCAGAGATCCTAAAAGAAGCAGATGCTATTTCAGCGACATGGCGGCGTCAATATAATGCCCAGCTCTGAGGATTTACGATGAGTTACCGGAGAGTTCCCTTGTGTGTAGGGTGACAATGGTCGTCGGGCAATCTTGAGTGGGTGTGTATATTGTTAGAGAGAGGGTGAGCGAAACTCTTATATTCCTTTCCCTATTGGTCTTTTAGTGGATTGTCTTCTCCGAGCTTGGCCCCCAGACGTAGGCTTGGAAGCCGAACTAGGCTACCAACTCATGTGTCTCTCTTTTCATATTTGCATTGTTTTAAATTGTGTGTGTGCGAGCTTGTGTGTTCCTTTGAGAGAGAGAGAGAGAGAGTTACAACTAGACCACACAACAACCCCGGCGGAGCTAACAGTTCTTACAGAACTGAAGAAACGAAGTAGAAAAGTCATTGTTCACAACCAATCTCTCTCAAAATCATCTAAAGTACTCCAACTTTTACCAACTGCTTTGATATGTTGATCAAGATCTGCGTCAACAGTTAGGATTTGGAATGAGAACTCTGTCCAAGTCCCAAAAACAAGAGAAAGAAGTAGAAAGTACTTAGAAATGAATACACAAAGTGAAGTAGAAAAGAGAAGGTTGGAGACACTCACTTTGATTCTTCAGAATGACACTAGGAATTAGATTCAAAGCCATTTATATTCTATCTATAGCCGTAGAATGCCAACTCTTTTCTAAGATGAAAAGATGGTAGTGGTGCTAATATCTTTACATTTGATTCCCTTCACTAACATAATCTTAAAAGCAAAGAAGAACAAGGGGATGTGTGAGTTTTCAGGAGAGGGGAGGAAATGGGATGCTGTTCTTCAGTCCCATTTGGGAGGTGCAAAGGTATTTGATTGTATTCCTTCATAATCATATTGAATTATACATCCAATTGCTCCATTAATGTTTGATTTCTAATCATATAGGCAAGAGGAGAATGGAGGTTGGAATGGCTGCATCTTCACCTCTGCATATCATTCACAAAACTCACGAGGTACGCTTCGACAAAGCAGTGCGCAAGTCGGTGAGTTTCAGCGATAAACCGATCATCGTGCCACCACCGGAACAAACTCAAGAACCACCGCCGAGCCACCACCACCACTTGGAATCTCAGAACACCGATACCATCTTCGAGTCCGAAGGAAGTCATGTTCATCAAGGTAATGGCATGAACCTATATGTAGCATCACCATTGCCAGTGTGGGATGAGAAGGAGAGAAGGAGAGAGTACTTCAGCAGAGAGTACCATTACTATCCAACACCTATACGTGAAGGAATCTACAGCATTGCTACTGATGCCAATCACCTGACTACCATGTTCAGTGAAGAGAATCCTAATGCTTGCAGTATTGTATGAGTTGAAGTGCAAATAGAAACATAGAGAAATAGGAAAGGAAATAAGTTCTCGTGTTTGATCAATCTTAGCAAATGTTCATTGATTATAATTCAGGTGATTTACATGTATAATAAAAAAATATGATTTATCGTTTCTTCGCTTGTTAGTTATCTTTCAGCAGTTATAAAGAGCATGTTGGTGCAACAACCATCATCTGGTTTGCTATTCCTTTCCATCCTAAATCTTCTTTCTTGCTGGTGTGGCTGCCACAATCATGTTCCTCTGCATTACAAACAAGAGCTCGAGGAAGAGGAAAGGCGAGCAAACGATCCTGTCAAATATCAGCAGCAAAGTTTTGGTTGTGGTAAAGATGGTGATGTGGAAGAAGGGTGAGATGGAAGATGGGGCTGTCTGGAGGAAGAAGATCCTCAGGGGTGATAAGTGCCGCCCGTTGGAGTTCTCCGGCCAGATATTATATGATTCCGAAGGGAACCAGATGCCGAAGACTCCGGTGAGATCGCGTGAATGTGGTGATGCTGAAGTCACAGGTTCTTAAGGCAACAGGTACAGTTATTACAGGGTACAACAAAACTCTTCTATTGAAATAAAAGCTACAGATGGATAGCAGTTGTGATAGTTTCATTTTATTGACAAAGAAACAACTGGTATGAAATTTAAAAACATCGGAGACGAAATTAAATTACAGGAAATCACCTATGCTGATGACTCCGAGTTGCTGCTCTTATTCTGGATTGTGTGCTGAGACTCGGGGTTATTGTTCCATTTCCATCTCTGCACGGCTTCCGCTAGAATCTTAGCCCGCGCTTGAGTTCGTTGTGCTTCTTCCTCCACCCATGACCTGCAGGCCAGTTGCAAGAGATGTCGTTTTAGAAGTATAGGAGTAGTTATGGTATTGAGACGATGAATTGTAATACCGAAACTGATGAAATCAAGATAGTGATCAATTCTAGTAGCGGATACAACAAAGCTTTCTAATGTTCGCAATAGATTATAGCCATGATAAAAAAAACTGAGTTAATGTTGGCATACCTTAGAATTTGAATAGCTTCCTTCTCAGCTTCCAATACCGATTTTCTTTCACAGATGGCCTCCAGCTTTTCATGCAAATCTGTGGACAGTTTCGCTAAACTCTCTTTCTCTAACATATAGCTAGCTTTTTCAGTGGAAAGCTTATCACGCATTTCATCGACCTCTTCCCTCAGTCTGAGTAGCAATTGATATTGAGAATCAAGGGCCGCTTTCTCCTTCATGTAATCAGCAAGATCTTCATCCAAAACCATTTTCTCATTCTCTAAATCACAGAAGGCCACATGGAAATCCTTCTCAGCCTCAAGAACGCGCTCCTTCTCATTGTTCAGTTTCTCCTCCCAAAACCTGGGTATTTCTCCTCTTTCAATGAATTCAGCCCTAATTTCTTCCATCTCAGCTAACCTCGATATGTTTTCTGCTTCAAGCCTTGACAGTTCAGTAGGAATTACTTCTGCCATCCTGCCACTAGCCAGTGCCACTGCAGCCTGTGCTTTTGTTGCAGGTTTATGTGGCTGAAGACGTCTAGTGTTCCCTGTGTAATAGGGCAGGCCAATATTGATAAAGTTGATTGCTCCGAATTATCTAGGCAAAAGGTTAAATAAATATGAGAAAAATATTACCAAAAGTTTTTCTAGTTATGCTGTTGTCACCCGCCATGAGGTCCTTCAACAGTTGTGGTGATGATTCTAGACTAATCACACTCAAATCCAAAAACCCAACTTTTGTCCTTAACATCTGGACTGTAGACAAGTCAGACTTTTAACACTAGATGAGGGAATGAACAATATCAAATTGAAAAGGGAGAACTGCATCTAAACCTATTAAAACTAAAGGTTCTAAATCTTAAGTACCTTTTCTTGCATTTCAAACTGTAAGGGGTACTCCAAAAGAACTTTCCAATTCACCAGATCAAATCGAGATATAAAGCTGCATTAGTTAGATAGATATCAACATGGCTAGTATACTACCGCTGCTGAAGAAAAAAATGAGGCATGCCAATTTATACAGAAAACATGGCTCAATAGTACCTTTCTGGAGAAAAATTAAATCTTCCTTGGGTATCAGAACTGGTATTAATATCTGGTTTAGTGGAATCCACAGCCGCAAGCTTGCTAAGAACAATGCCAACTTCTCCAAGGGCTTGTCATGAAATTTTTTATCAGAATTAGATCATAATGTACTGAAACGAAAACAGAAGTGGGAACTTCTTACCTTGAATACACCAAAAGTCTGGGTCATTAGCACTCACATCATCAAATGCAGTTACCAAGAAACCAGTAGATGTAATAGGCATTAAAGGAACTATTTTGTGCTTTGGACGCCTGTACACATTACAGAATTAATGTTTGACTTGTTTGCTACCATGAGAAATGCTTATAGGGCAATCCTCAATGTGATATCTAGGATTGATTCTGCAATTACCTTTCAAGAAGGGAGTTTGCTTTAACCAACCATCTTGCATACTGCCTTCTGGTGCATAATTCATCAGGATTGACATCATCTTCAATTATCTGAAAATGCTAACGAAACAGGATGAATACTTTGTATACATATGTCTACAGCATCTTAGTGCTAGAAAATCAAACTTTAACCAGAAAATGCTAATGGTGAGCAATGTCTTCCAATTCTTAGTGGAGGTCATATGTTTCAAGTTATGCACGAGGCACACCAAGCAACTTGACAAATAGGAATTGAAGCAATTTGGGGAACCCAACTTCATCACATCTTGTAAGAGATAAAAGTAGACATAACCATTTCTGGTATTTCTAATAACCATCCGGTCATGTTGTCCTCAGCATCAATATGAAGAACTTACATTAGTATTTACTGTTTAGTCATCTTGTATGACTCAGATGATACAGGGAGATGAGTAGAAACAATATGAAAAGGAGAAAGAAAAAAAGGTCAAGAAAAAGAACTATTCTTTTCTCCCATTTGTTAATTTGAATACAACGAATTGCTATATTTATTTATCTGACAGATCTAAGGGGTTAAATGAAACCTACTAACTGAATAAATCAAGAAGACATAACCATTCTTTTAATTTGTATACCACCAAATTGCTAAACCTCTTTATCTGACAAATCAAAGGGGGTTAAAATGAAATACACTAGTCAATTACAACAATATTTCCTGTAACAAAGAATAGGACGCCACTTGATAGAGATTGGAAGCAATATAGGAAAATGAATAAAGGAACTGCCCTTCGACACCAAAGAATTAAACATGACACATTAAAATCTTAAAGAACTGATTTCCAATCTAACAATTATTTATAAAGCACTAGCAAAATTATTTATGACCTTCCAATTTGTGTACTGCTACAGGAACAGTGTCCTGCGTTGTGGTTGGGCACACAAGCATGTATGTACATATATCTATATACTCAAAAGGAGGTTGTGAAAACGAACCTTTAGCTTCTTTAGTACAACTAAGGCTTCTTGCTGGGTTGGATCAGCAGCAACAGGAATAATTTTGATTTTCCTATCTTGCAGATCTGTAGCATTCACAAAAGGACAAATGCAAAGAAGAATACTTTTACATAAGATCAGGAGCTATGGTATGATACATACATCATCATTGCACCAAAAATGCAAAAGTTCAACTTTGATAGTATTTTTTAGATCATACAATACAACTAACATTATGCACTTGTTCCAACTCTTTATAAAAACGATCTTGTTAGGTCTACAAGAAATTCAATCAACCAAAGACTATTATATTTGGTCAATACCGCCATGAAGTACTTTTTGAATCATACAAATATTGGTAAAACATGAGAAATGATGCATCTAAATTGAACAAGAATATTGTGTACTATAATAATATACACATTCACTTGGTATTTCTTTGGCCTAGATTCAATGCAGATGCTAGAAACCTAGAAGTCATTGGCATCACTGTCAAGTTTGGGTTGAGCTATTTAGAGCTTATATCTGCTCCGTTAGTGCAATTTGCCAGTACTAATCACCACATTTACTTCATTGAGGAATGCTAATTCAAATGAACATCACCTTACAATCCAAGTCTCAAAAGAGTTAATGATCTGGCCATGATTTACTATTGCCAAATTGTCTAAACAATAGATACAAGAAAAGAAACTGCCCTGACACATCATGTTCATGAAATATTCATAAAAAATTGAAAGTCATTGAAACCTGATCAACAAACCTGAATTAGTATTCTCATCCAGTCCAGATGTATCAGACACCACAGGTTTATCATCAAGCTTCGACTCCGAAACCTGATCAACTCTGGATGCAGTACACTCAGTGTTTTTCGATTCACTTAAACTAAACCTCCCAAGAGCAGCATGAAATGGTACATCAATATGAAACTGGAAACCTACAAAGCAAGTTTATTGCTCACAAGTATCAAATAACTATACCAGAAATAACTACACTGATCAAAACTCATCACTTTTCACTCAGAAAGAAAACATAAAAGCAACAAACCTTTTCTAGATACTGATCGATACGTGAGCGAGGCCAAGAGAATCGCCACTGAAGTTCCAACACCAGCAAGCACGAACTTTAGATAATCTGCAAAAGATTTTTTTTTTTTTTAAAAAAAAAATCAGCATTTCTCAGGAAATTTAGATTAATTTGATACAATATAAGCACAACCTTTGCGATCATCCACTTGGGGCTTGCGAACAGCCCACCCACCATATCCATCACCGGCATTCCCCTCTCCCGGAATCCAAGACGCCTCAAGGCTCCTTTCGGGAGACACAGCGGCTATTGAAAAGCAATCCTTCCGAATTGGTATCAGAGAACGGGAGAACGAACTCCGTAGTCCGATGGATAAGACGCCACCATGGTGGAGATGTTTGGCGAGTGGGCATGGGGGGGCGGTGGACGAGAGGGAGAAGTTCATCGCTCCTCGAGGATTAGGGCTCCATGTTCGACATCTCAAGAGAGAATGCCGAAGGGTTTCAGATTCAAATAGGATAAATGAACGGCGATAAAGACGCAGATCACATCACGAGGCATGATGAACAGTTAAGATTCATTATAAACCTTAAATAAGAGGAGCAGCTTCTTGCCCTCGACTCGTGAATCGGAAACTATGAAATCTCATCGTAAGCGTTTGATCGACTCGGCGGCGGCGACGTCACCGGAGACACCGAAGCGCCGGAGATTCCCAAGCTACCTTGAGTCCCCTGATCTCTCTCCGAAGACGCGTCTCCTCTGCGAGATCCTCGCCACGACACCCATCTCTTCGATCGAGCGCGCCCTCGATGACTCCGGCGTGCGCGCGCTGTCTCCCGCCGACGTCGAGTCCGTCCTCAAGCTCTCCTACGCTCACACAGGCCCCGCCGTCGCCTTCTTCCGCTGGGCCGGCCCTCTCCTCCCCCGCCCTCACCACCACTCCCCCTACTCGTGGAACCTCGTCGTCGACCTCCTCGGCAAGTCCCTCCGCTTCGACACCATGTGGGACACCGTCAGCGCCATGCACAACAGCCGCCTCCTCTCCCTCGCCACCTTCGCCTCAATCTTCTCCTCCTACGCCGCCGCCGACCGCCCCCTCGACGCCCTTGACGCGTTCTATGCCATGCCCCGCTACGACCTCCCCCACGACCCCCCGGCTCTCAACTCCCTCCTCTCCGCCCTCTGCCGCGAGCGCCTTTTCACCTTCGCTCACGACTTCCTCTCCCGACTCCGATCCCAGATCCGCCCCGACGCTGACTCCTACGCCATTCTCCTCGAAGGATGCGAGTACGAGCACAACCTCTCGTCTGCTCGCCAGGTGTTCGACGAAATGATCACTGAGCTCGGATGGGATCCGGCGAACATCCCCGCCTATGATTCCTTTCTATCGATCCTCGTTCGCGGGCCTAGCGGCCTGAATGAATCTCTAAGGTTCCTGACGATCATGAACGAGAACCGATGCTGCCCGGGGATCAAGTTCTTCAGGAACGCGCTCAATGAGTTTGTCAAGCAGCGGGATGCGCGCGGCGCGTTAGCATTGTGGCAGACTCTTGCAGGACGGAACGGCTGCCACCCAGACACACCAATGTACAACTCCATGATCTCATTGCAGTGTTATCTCAACCAGATGGACATCGCCCAGCAGCTGTTAGATGAGATGGTGATCTTCGGGGCATTCCCGGACTGGCAGACTTACAATATGCTGTTCCAGTTCTTGCTTAAGAGCAGGAAGCTCAGAGATGCCTCTGTGATATTCAATGAGATGATGAAGAACGAGTGCTGCCCGACAGCCGAGAATTGCCGGATGGGAATTAGGATATTCTTGGACAAGGGTGATTGGGAGATGGGGGTGAAGGTGTGGAAATGCATGGTTGCGAATGATCTGAGGCCATTTGAGGAGAGTGCCAATATGTTGATTGGGAAGTTGCGTGAGCTTGATAAGCTTCCTGAGGCTTGCAAGTATGCAGAGGATATTATTGATAGAGGTGTAAAGTTGAATTCTTCCACATTCTCAAAGCTGAAGAGTAGCCTCTTGAAAGTCGACAAAGGTGGTATTCATGATCATCTCGTAAGGAAATGGAAAGCCCTCTAGGAAGTAAGACCTTGTAACTATCCCTCGTAAAGCTTCAGTTTTTGTGACTTTTAGTTGTGATATCTTCAATTTAATTGCATTGCTTACCCACTTTACTCCCTCTTGTTGGATTGATATTTCTTTCTGTGATCCATTTGCGACTATATGTTTTCATATGCATTTGTGTGCTGTGTGCTTATTATGTGATTAACATAGGGGAACTAGGAAATGAGGCCTTGTAACTATTACTCATATAGCTTCACTTTTTGTGACTTCTAGCTGTGAGAACTTAAAATTTAGTTGCATCACTTATTACTCTTTTTATTCCCTGCTGTTGGATTGTAGTTATTTCTGTGATCCATTTGGAATATATGAAACACATATTAGTATACATTTGCAAATGCTTTTATGATGGGCACGTGCTAAGTGTCTACAAGAGAACTCATTACAAGACCCAACAGTTGGATCCCAAGGATTGCAGGGAATAATCTAATTATAGGAAGATATTAAGGCATGGAATAATCTAGTTATAGTAGGACATTATGGTGGATATTATGGCCTAATTATATAAGTTTTGCACACCTTATTGCAGCCTAATTGCAAGGAATTTGCATCCGCCTGCTGCATTATAAAAGAAAGGTAGTCATATGTAGTGGAGAGTAAGGAAGTGGTCTTCTAGCTATTGTAGTTTCATATTTCCAAAGCGCAATAATGGACCAGGATTTTCAGCTGATCTTGATAAGGGAGTTCCAACAGATTGTACTCTGTTGCTAATTTTGTGGTTGTCATAGAGTAACTTCACTTCGACTTCATAAGCTTTTCTTCAGATGATCTTACTTTGATCTGGTCCTTCCTGCATTTGGCTTCAATTGATTGTTAGGAATTTAATTTTTTTTGTTTTGTTTCACAACTTCTTCTGTGCTCACTTTTGACATGTATTCACATGTTATGAAACCCCCCATTGGCCGATTTCCTGCTTGAAAAAAAAAATTAAAAAAAAAATCCAATAATTCTTGCTTGTGTTTGATAGGGGAATATCCTACTTGGGATTAGGAATAACTTTTGAAAAGTTTTGAATTTTTTGGGGGGAAATTTTAAAGTAAAGATATTAATGATAAGATAGTGATGTGTCGACTATACATTGGTGAGTTTTATGTTTAAATCTTAATTAATAATTTTGGCGGGAAAATTTTTTTCATGGGGAATTGTGTTGGGGTTATCCCTTGGGGATAACCCCCAATCAAACATGAGCAATGTGCAGCTACTAGATAATGTCAGTGGTGATACTAGTGGAGCTTTTGTCATGGCAACATCTTATCACTAGAAGTTTAGGCACGAGGAGATGATGAATGTGACTGAAAACAATCTATATGAGGGCTTATGCAATTTTTCATCCAACTTGGGAGATTGACTCTAACTTATAATTATATTTTATGAAGATGAACTAGCAAACTTCATACTATCACTTGTCATTTCCATTTAGCTTGCTGATGATTGCAGTTGGTATCTGGCATTATGTGACTGAAAACAATCTATATGAGGGCTTATGCAAATTGTTGTCCAACTGGGGAGATTGACTCAACTTATAATTATATTTTATGAAGATGAATTAGCAAACTTCATACTATCGCTTGTCATTTCCTTTTTCCTTGCTGTTGATTGCAGTTGGTATCTGGCATTATGTGGTTAGCCTCTATCATGTTAGTGGTTATCTGTATTCCAGAATATTCAGATGTCTTTCTTTTACATCATTTCTCAGCTTACCACTGTGAAGTTTGCAAGCATCATTGATGCATGAGAGTATACGCAAAGCTCTTCTATTTTCGTTTTGTTTAGGCTAACCTTTACGTCAAATTTTGCAATTATTATGGATTTTGTTTATTTCTCTTCATTTTGTCCTTTATAAAGATGAGTTTGTATCAGGTGTTCGGCTATTTATATGGCCATCACTGTGGCATACTGTGCTTCTTTCTAAACACAAGCCAGACTGTGAAAGCCTGGAAGTACGAGTCAGCATTGTAGTTGAGTTGCATTAGTATCTCCAACTGCATGCATCTACAATTTCGTTAAATTCATGGTAAGATGTGGTTGACTTTATTCTAGACATATCAGTTTGCATAATTTCTCCCACTTATCTCTTTGTTTCTTCTCTTCCATATTACTAATACAAATCATCGTTCACCTCTTCAGGTGAAGTATGTACTTCATGAATAACCTGACAAAGGATTGAAGAAAATGGTTCGGTTTGCATGGGAAATCCTCGGAAAATTACAATGCAGGAATTATGATACCATGCTTAAACTTGCATGTTGAGAAGATGCAGGCATCTCTCCTCCCTTCCTCGGCTTGTTGAAAGTTAAAATGGATAAACTAATTAGAGTTTCAATGGTTCAAGTTTCTTTCTAATTTTCTTAGTTGTTCATCTCCTTGTATTGGTTACATTTCTCATTTTCTTGTTTTCATCTGCTTTATGTATTTGTAGTAATTTTCAAGAACGATTAGTTTGCGATAGGGTAAATTATCTTGTGAAACGTGTACTAATTTTAATTTTTGCTAATTGAACTCTTGACATTCTATTTCATGGCATTTGAAGAATTTCCTCCTTTTGTTTTTTCAAGTTGGCAAGCCGCATTGTAACAATGTGTCTCTCTCTGTGTATATATATATATATAATATGAGTAGTGATACAATCAGGCTGTGGGGTCGCCTGATTGTAATATTGTATCACTATTTATATATTTTAATATATATAATTATATATATTTTATATTTTATATATAGTATATCCATCTATCTATATTACTAAGCAAAAGTGAGTGTAATTTTAATTTTTATAAAATTTTAAAAAAAGATTTATGTTAGGATTTTAAAATTTTGTCAGAATTTTAGATTTTAAAAATTTTAAAAATCTTTTTATATTACTAAACAAGAATATTTTTAATTTTAAAAAATATCTATCTATATATTTATGGGAGTCTTTCATAATTTTAATTTTAAAAAATTCAAAAAAATTAGATTAGGATTTTAAAATTTATCAAATTTTTTTATTTTTTAATTTTAAAAGTCTATCTATATTCTAAGTAGGAGTATTTTTAATTTTAAAAAATATATATAAAAGATTTTATATATATATATATATATATATATATTAAAATATATATGAGTGATACAATCTGAGGGTCGGCCTGATTATATCACTACTCTCTCTCTCTCTATATATTAGTTAGTTAGGGCTATAAACGGGCCAAGCTTGATTTGATTTGGCCCAGCTCAAACTTAGCTTGAAGTTGCCCAGTTCGAGCTCGACTCGATTTTAATTTTGAAAATTTGAGCTTGGCTTGATTTAGCTCGAAACTAAAAGCTTGATTATAATGTTGAAAGCTTGAGTTCGGTTTAATTTAACTAAAATTAAAAACTTATTTATATATTAATATTTATTAATATTTATATTATATATTAATATATTAATATTAGATTTCTAGTTTTTGAGTCGAGTTTGACTTACTTGAGCTCGAGTCGAAATTGAAGTTCGAGCTTAACTTGAAAGCGTGAAATTATGAGCCGAGTTCAAGCTTTTATCGATGTTCATGAACAACTTGATTATTTGACTGTCCTGTGTAGAGTACATGTTTGTTTTTGGGTAAGGATGTCAAAGTGGTGTTGCTAGAAGTCCGAAGAAAATAAAAAATAATAAAATGAAAAAAAGAACCGACTTGGGATTTCCGCTCAAATTTAATATTAACATTTAATAAAAAAGAAAAGTTAATACAAATTTGATATTATAATTTTAATATTAGAATTAGGTGTAAATATAGTAAAAAAAATCCATTGGAATTAAACCCAATAAAAAGGAAATAAAAAAAAAACATAAATTGTTTTATGAGCGCTAAAATTGAAACACAACCTAATGCTTCTCCCGCCAACGCAAACATTACAGTGACCTTTTTTATAATATATATATTTTTAAATATTTATTATTTATATCGAGACACATCCATCAACATCGACAGATGAAGAGGAGGACCTCAAAGATCAAAGCGAAAGGGCAGCGAAGGGGCTCTCCGGCGACGTCGATGGCGGCGGAGGGGTCCTCCTCAGCTCGGAATCTTGGTCTCCAGCTAAAGCAAGTGACATTGCTACCATTCGAGCCCCCCTCTCGCTCTCAGAAGCCAATTGAAGCGCCGGAGCTGCCCTTGAACCTTGATGTCGAGGAGGGCGATTGCATCCTCAGCCAAGATTTCTTCTGGTGAGCCTCAGACCTTGAGATCTTGCTATCATTCTCCTTTTTTTTCCTGGAGATTTGTGATTTTGGTTGTTTCTCTTTAGCACGCCGGATTATATAACGCCGGATGGGCAGCAGATTTGGAACGATTTCGAGCTAAATAAGGTAAAAGGTGCCTTCTTGAGATCTCCGATTTTGCTATTTCTTTTTGAAAATATTAGTAAAAGCTAAGTCTATTTAATCTGATTCAGGAGTATTTGGCCTGTCCTAAATCGCCTGAGAAATCGATCAGGACTAAAAGGCACAGGAAAGGTATGCTTAATCTTTATATATATATATATATATATATATATATATATATATATATATATATATATGCATTAATGGTGGCCTCCTATCTTTCATTTGGTGTTCATGGGAGAGGCCATATTTGGATGAACCTTGGCAACTTATAATTAGATTTTCCTGTTCTGCAATGTATGTAAAAGAGCCAATTTTTTTTTTTTTGGTTGTTTAAAGCTAATATGCCCTTTGTCAAGTTTATGTTTGTAGTGTTGCCATGCCAAATTCAATTTTGTAGTTCTCCTTTCACCTTCACACCAATGGTTAGAGAAAAGAATCACATATTGCCAGTTAAAGCAAGATAATGCTGAAAAAGTGAAAAATGAGTATGGTTTTTGGAATTTCTTGTGTCAATCTTTTCTGTAGGAACATTCATATGTTTTCCATGTTCCTTTACTAAATATACTTCAAACAAGCTTCAACTTTTTTCTATGGCAGAGAATTCCCCTTGCAATCCTCTGGGTCCTGGGTTGTTGTGCCCACAACAGACTATGGAAGTTCAAAATGGTCTTCCTGATTCTGAAGCTAAAGGGGAAGGTGATTCATCGAGATTTGAAAAACAAAAGAAACCGAATTATGTTTCTCAATCTGCAGTTGCTTTGCGCTGTCGGGTTATGCCTCCTCCATGCGTGAAAAACCCTTATCTGAATGCTACTTCATCAAATGACCTTGATCTTTTTGGAGACAGAAGATCAAAAGTGGCAGGTAAAAGATTTCCTCCATTGTGCATGCCACAAATTATGCAATTGATCTTGTGTTTTATATTCTTCCTTTAAGATTCATACATGGAAGTATAAATTGTGAGTTTGATAATAATTTGTTTTTTTTTCTTCTGCTTTTCTCTCTTTAAATTGGATGCTTAGGTTCTCATGTTATTGCAATTTTTCAAGCTTTAGGTACTGATGTTTTCCTTTGACATAGTCAGGAGAAAATAAATCTCCGTAGCCATGTATTTGGAGGTTATTTTTTAAAATGAAGAGCTAGCTTAGCCATATTTCTACCAGGAAATCATAATTAGTTGTTCAAATTACTTGGTACCTTGATGTGTCATAGAAGTTTTATTTTTGACAGAATTTTCTTTGGTTTTACTGGAAATAACCTACTAGGAAATAACCAACTAGTATTACAATCCTAAATTGGATGTTTGGCACTTCTCATTTATTTTCCAATGTGAAGTAAAGAAATGTTATGCAGGGTTTTCTCCAACAATTGGTGGAGATGGACTTTCACGGTATCGGACTGATTTCCATGAAATTGAGGTATCATCATCCAAGTAACGAATCATTGACTACATGATGTGTTTTTAATAAATAAATTGATACATCCCTTTTCACAGCAAATTGGATTAGGAAACTTCAGCCGTGTGTTCAAAGTTTTGAAGAGAATAGATGGCTGTTTGTATGCTGTAAAACGTAACATACAACCTTTTCACAATGACATGGAAAGGTAATTCCCTTGTAGCTTATAGCTAATTGTGACATATTCATTTAAATATACACCCATCTTCTCAGGATGCGTGCATTAATGGAGGTTCAAGCTTTAGCAGCATTAGGTACTTTTTCCACCATCATTTGTATCTCTTTTCTTTTATGTTTCCCACTACTAAAATTAAAATTTCAACTTGTAGGTTCTCATGAAAATATAGTTGGATATTACACTTCTTGGTTTGAAAATGATCAACTTTACATTCAAATGGAACTTTGTGATCAGAGCTTAACCATCAATGGAGGTTATACACCCAGAGGTGGAGATGTCCTTGAAGCCTTATATCAGGTCTCATCACCATCATCTCTGCTCACATTAATGCTTTGTCTTGCTTAAATTAATTTATGGATGCCCACATTTTCTTTCAACCACATTTTGTTTTTGTAGATAATCACATACAGATTAATTATTTAGATAGGAACTAACCATCCACTGAGTGAATACTCCAAAGCACTATGAATATCCAAACAAACTTCTTAATTGAGTTGGTTCCATATTGTACATAACAGTTTTAAATGGAAACAAAAAATGTCTGTTTCCACTTCTCATATTGCAAACTATTAGTCCAGCACCTTGGCACCTGCTCCTCCACCGTGCATCCTATTAACATATGCCTACAGATTTTGCCTCAACCATAAAGAAATTTTGGTTAAGAGAGTGTTCATTATTTACTGAGTAGTAAATCATGAACAGGCAATGAAGTTTGGTATATCATGATTCATTATGTACCCAGATGACAAGAGATCATGTGATAATTTTTATATATGATGTTCTAATTCTACCTTCCAAGTATGAATTCTGATTACTTCATAAGTTGACAGATAGCTAAAGCACTGCAATTTATGCATGAACACGGCATTGCTCACATGGATGTGAAGCCTGAGAATATTTACATCAAGAATGGCATATACAAACTCGGTGATTTTGGTTGCGCTACACTTACGGATAGGACTTTGCGTATTGAAGAAGGTGATTCAAGGTACATGCCCCTTGAGATGCTCAATGACAAATATGAGCACCTTGACAAAGTTGATATCTTCTCCTTGGGAGCAACCATCTATGAGCTCGTGAAAGGTTCCCCACTGCCAGACTCCGGTCCTCAGTTCTCTCATCTCCGGGAGGGCAAAATCTCATTGCTTCCCGGATACTCGATGCAGTTTCAGAGCTTATTAAAGGTATTACTCTGAGCTCATGTTTTAAATTTCTTTGATTTAAATTGTGCTAACTATATTAGTTCTTTATATAATTGCATCCTAACATAGGGTGATGTCTTTCAGGCTATGATGGATCCAGACCCAAAAAAACGACCGTCGGGGAAGGAGATCATTGGACATTCCATATTTGAGAAAACATGCAGAAACACAAACCACACACTTCATTCAAGCAGAGTATTACAAGTTAACAGAGATGGTGTTCAAATCTAAGGGAACCTATGGCTTATAAGACTCTCCAAGTGCATTCTTGAATCCATTTGTATTATATTCTCAGGATTCTCTAGTGCCCAATTTTGTAAAGGCTAATACCCACGCAGGCTTGTGTGAACTATAAACATGACAATATCAAACTTTCTTATGGTTTTGTCTCACCTTAATCTGAATGAATGGCTCTAGGTTACTACTATACAGAGGTGTTTGCCTTAATGTCTTGTTTGTAATGTTCAAAAGGAAATTAAAAGCTATTCATGAAAATAAGATTTTTTTTTTACTGATGGTGTGTTTTTAGTTTTTGAACTTTTTATTCCCTTTTCCTACAAGTATTACATATGAGAAATGAGAAATTGTCCATTTTGGCTTTTCTAATGGTAGGTCTTATGATTTTGTTTTGTTAATAAAATACATAGGCTCAGGAAGGGATCCACATGCGTATCAGCTAGTCATGCTGGCATCCGTGAGTAGCCAGTGCACATGTGGATCCCATCCTAAGGAAGGTGATCCAACACTTAACCAATGTGGTTGAGAGGCTGTGGTTGTGGGCATTTATGAACACATCTCATGATCAGTTCCCAGCCGATGTGGGACTAAACATGAGATGTACAATGATTCTTGTATCATGTCATTCCAAGAGGCTGACCTCTCTAGATTGACTGTGCATGTCCTCATCATTAATTCTAGTGACTTTTATATTCTAACCAAATTAAGCTTTAATTCCTAAAAAGAAGATATTACTGTCCTAGATTCTTAATTACTGCATGCTGTATTGGAAATTCCTAATTAGCTTTTGTAGTATGTCTTTTCTGTGTTGCCCTAAGTAAAGATTTCCTTTTTGAAAGCTCCCCTACTCCAATTCTAGCTCACTTGCTACCCTTTTTAAGTCAGATTTCTGCCCATCCCTCATTGTTAATGATTGTACGATGAGATATGACCATCCATGTAGTCAGTCTATTTGGTTTTGCTAATATTTCTCTGCTTGTTCTCATTGTTGGGATCTCTCTCACATGAGGAGTTCGTTCTCAGTTGATTTTTCTTTTTTTCGCTTTTTTTTGATAAATAATACAAACCAAGCAGAAGACGCATTTACGTATAAGTGTGATTTCAACCTTAACCTCTCAAGTTTACTAACCTTCAGGTAGTGCGGCGGTTAGTCTATCAAGCTCTCGATATTTTGTCTCGACAATACCAACACACAAAAGATCCCTCCTATGGCCAGTTGGCCCAACCAAGACCTATAACAGACCAAACAGTGCAACACCAGACAGGTAAGCAAAAAAAAGGGGGAAGAAAATAAGCTATTCTTTCCACTCCCATCACTAATTTGATTGTTTGAGGTAGAAGTAGACACGAGGCCCACTCACCAACTCCCCTTCTCCGCGGAAGGTAAGTCCTGCAACGGGCCGGAAAGGTGTTCATGCCTCGCCTCCTGTTCCGCACGACGGAATATGACATCCGCCAGACCTCGTAAGATTATCATCACCCGCACTCAAAATATAAATCTCAACAAATAATTTGGGACGGAATCAATCTCAAAAAGAACCATATTTCCACTCCCAACATAATGGTATTTTTTAAATATATTGTTTCTTAAATCCTTCCAACCAAACATTAAACTTTTGAAAACCCCGAGCAATTTCACTATACATATAACCCCAAATCCTCCCAACCAAACACTAGCTTTGTTGGTGGTTCTTTGAAATCAGGTGAGTTCTTAACTCTTTTATCTCCATTGTTTTGACCAATTTTAAGGCTTGGATTTTTTTTTTTTCTTAGATTGGTCTTTTTGATTGGTTTGACTTCTTGAGTGAATCTTTTCTATAGGAACATTCATATGTTGTAAGATCCATGATTTTAGGAAAAAAAAAAATTTTTTCTTTATTATTTGGTTAATAAGTGAAAAATCCCCCAAGGTTGGATATGATTGAAATAAAGATTTTTTTTCAATTTCTTTGATTAATCAAATAGTTAGAAAAGTCCTCGCATTTGGAGTTTATTGGATTTTATGAAAATAGAGTGGCTTAGATATAGAGTGGCATAATTAAAAGCACCCATGAATTACAAAAATTGGAAATTTAAATAAAAGAAATGATTTTAAGCAAAATGAATCTCTTGAGTATATATATATGTATATATATACAATATTATATATATATGTTATATAAATATATAATAGTGTAACTGGCGGATGAGTTGAGAATTCATTAATTATTGATTTGATAAATATTATAAAATAATGAGTTGTTGACAACCAGATAAGATGATTATGTGATGAAAATATGATAAATATATGATTAAAGATATGATTATTTGGAATTTATGGTATATATATATATATATATATATATATATATATATATATATATATATATATGGATATAAATATCAATATAATTAAGATAAACATTCTATCACATGAAAATTTGATTTGGCTGAGTTTCTTTAAAAGTGGGATTAGAATGATGGTTATATATATATATATATATATATATATATATATATATATATATAAGGATATGATTCGGATAAGGAATGGTTTGAAATTCAAAATAATTTTAAAAAAAAGGATTAATTACACTTTTCGTCCCTAAAATTAATTGCCATACTCATTTTATCCTCAGATTTTAAAAATGCTCAATACGTCCCTGTGTATTGTGAATTTTGTTCTTTTCGTTCGAATGAATTTGTTTCACTTTTATCCTCAGATTTTTAAAATCTGCCAATACGCCCAGTCGTACATGTATTCGCTCTATTTCGGCCCTAACATCAGATGTGCATACACAGCTTATCAACATTTTAAAATAATGAGCGATAAAAGTCAACAATATTTAACTACGAAGTGTAATAATCCTAAAAAAAAAAAGCATCACGTGCATGGTTGGAATTAAAATTAGTTGATTCAAACAGAAGGAGGTAATGGAAGGATTATAACCTTATCTCAATCCTTATATATATTATAATATATATATTGTTTGAATATAATATATATAAGTTGTGAAAGATTATAATACATAGCTGTAATGCAAGCAATAAAGGACATGCATGCTGCTGCGGGATGGATTGCTTTTTAAATTTGAAACACATGAAGATAAGGAAAGACAGAACGGCGCCCAGCTCCTCTTCCGATAATCATGCGCCGGTCCACCATGAAGGGGATTGAATCTCGCTTGATATCGGCCATCAACGGGATCGTGGACATTAAAATCCCATCACGAGCCCGTTTAAAGAAAACCCTTCGTCAAACCCCAGGGACTACCGTCCTTGGAGAGGAAGAGAGACATAGAGAGAGGTTGAAGGAGAATGGAAGCGCCCGGGAGCGGTGACCAGCAACCGTGCAGACGAGCACACCGGAGTTGCTTCACGTCCACTGTAAGTCCCCTATTCTCTGATTTTGGAGTTCAGCCCTACATGCATGGGTTTTGGAGTGATTAAGTAGGGAACTAATTAAGGGAGTTATTCTTCTGGAAGGAGGGAGTTGTTTAGATGTGCTAATGCCTTGAGTGGATGTGTTGGTAAGATGAAGTGATTAGAGAGCATGATTGTGAGGGTTAGTATGTGTTCTCAGGTGGTTGCATGAATCTGGTTTTTAAGAGAAGGATTCATCTAAAGGAATCATGGTCCTTTGGTATGGGTTGCATGCATGCATGGTTTCATTTTAGTGGGTAAATTAACATGCATGGTGGATAGAGAGAGATGGGTCTCTGTTGAGGTTTTGATGAATCCTTGTTGAGGTTGTATATATATACTTGGTTCTAGATGATGATGATGCATAGATGATACCCCTACTTGCATGCTTGAGGGATGGGGTGGTCACTAGATGGAACCCGTTGGGGTGCTTGTGTGGTTGTCTGATAAAGAAGTGGATGTTGATCATCAGAAGTTAGAAAATATTATCTAATGGTTTTAATGGAAGAAGATAGAGTAGTTCAATGAGGGTTTGCAGGAGCTCAAGTGCCTTGGAGGTTTCTATAGGTATTGTGAGAATAGTGCCTGTGTTTGACTTCAAGATATTATGAGAAAGAGAGGTAGATACACACATGCTCAGTGGATGGTCAATCTATGTGTGCACATGTACGTGTGCAGGCAGGGCTCAATAGAAAAGTTTGAAAAGTTGAGGATGGACAATGAGTTGGCTTCAAGCAAAGTAGGTTCCTTGATAATTATACTTAGTTGTTGGGGTTTATCTATTGTGGCTGTGAGGTAAATAGATGAATCTCTTATAAGTGAGTAGGGGGTTTATGATTTTGTGCAATTGTAATGAAAGTTTGGGCAAGTTTACTTGGTTGGAAAAGGTGGTTTGGATTTGGTGTTGATTAGCTAGAGTATAGAGGGAGTTCTATGATTTTATGTGAGTGTTTGTCATGAGCAACCTGTGTGGATGATGGTTATTGGTTGGTTAGAGTTGGTGTGATGACTAGGCTCAGTTTATGGATAGTTTGAGAAAAATAAAACATATTTGTGAGTTATGGCCAAGTTGTTAAATAGTGAAAATATGGGGAATAAGTTCAATGAACTTTAATGGCCAGATCTAGTAGTTGGGTCAAGTTTTATTATTAGAGACAAGTGGTACATTTAGACACATGTAGGTCAACCACTTAGTAAAAGTGTTATCTAGCATGTACTTGAATAAATACTAAGACGTGAATGTTGTCGTCAGATATTGACGTAGAGTGTGGACTGGAGACTCATCAAGAGGGGGTTCCGTGGGACTCTTGGCTTCGCGAATAGAGGTAAGTGTCTATCCTGACTATTTGGACTGTGCTCATCTGACTTCTCTGCAGGACACTTACTGAGCTTTCCTTTCGAAAGATCACTTCACTTTTTTCTTCCTTCCAGGTTAAGAGGCACAGGTGGCTCAAGATATGGAGTTGCGCGTGGGACAGGGATAGGTTGGAGAGGTCCGAGGACCTCAGTTGTGTGAGTGAGAGTTTCATCTTTAGGACCCTTATAGGGCTCGAAGTTTGTATAGACCGCTGCATAGGTATTTTGAACCCCGATTTTTGTTACATTTGTGATAACTCCGATTATGTATATGATTTAATTGAGATATTTTATTGATGTATTGTTATATGCTATTACATATTTAGGCCAGGATTCGAAAGTGGGGCTCGTCTCCACTTGGGTACGACCGTTCATATGTCGCGGAGTCAGGTCCCGGATCCGGTCATATGTTTTCCATGTTCATTTACTAAATGTACTTCACTACTTCAAACAAGCTTCAATTTTTGTTTTTTTTTTCTTCTCTGGCTTGTTGTGGCCACAACAGACTATGGAAGTTCAAAATGGTCGTCCTGATTCTGAAGCTAACGGGGAAGGTTCAAGCTTTAGCAGCATTAGGTACTTTTTCCACCATCATTTGTATCTCTTTTCTTTTATGTTTCGCACTACTAAAATTAAAATTTTAACTTGTAGGTTTTCATGAAAATATAGTTGGATATTACACTTCTTGGTTTGAAAATGATAAACTTTACATTCAAATGGAACTTTGTGATCAGAGCTTAACTATCAATGGAGGTTATACACCCAGAGGTGGAGATGTCCTTGAAGCCTTATATCAGGTCTCATCACCATCATCTCTGCTCACATTAATGCTTTGTCTTGCTTAAATTAATTTATGGATGCCCACATTTTCCTTCAACCACATTTTGTTTTTGTAGATAATCATATACAGATTAATAATTTAGATTGGAACTCAGAAACTACTCCAAAACACTATGAATATCCAAACAAACTTCTTAATTGAGTTGGTTCCATATTGTACATAACAGTTTTAAATGGAAACAAAAAAGTCTGTTTGCACTTCTCATATTGCAACCTATTAGTCCACACCTTGACACCTGCTCCTCCACCGTGCATCATATTGTACATAACAGTTTTAAATGGAAACAAAAAAGTCTGTTTGCACTTCTCATATTGCAACCTATTAGTCCACACCTTGACACCTGCTCCTCCACCGTGCATCATATTAACATATGCCTACAGATTTTGCCTCAACCATAGAGAAATCACCATTCCTATTACATTGGTTAAGAGAGTGTTCATGATTTACTGAGTAGTAAATCATGAACAGGCAATGAAGTTTGGTATATCATGATTCATAATGTACCCAGATGGCAGGAGATCATGTCATAATTTTTATATATGATGTTCTAATTCTACCTTCCAAGTATGAATTCGGATTACTTCATAAGTTGACAGATAGCTAAAGCACTGCAATTAATTATGCATGAACACGGCATTGCTCACATGGATGTGAAGCCTGAGAATATTTACATCAAGAATGGCATATACAAACTCGGTGATTTTGGTTGCGCTACACTTATGGATAGGACTTTGCGTATTGAAGAAGGCGATTCAAGGTACATGCCCCTTGAGATGCTCAATGACAAATATGAGCACCTTGACAAAGTTGATATCTTCTCCTTGGGAGCAACCATCTATGAGCTCGTGAAAGGTTCCCCACTGCCAGACTCCGGTCCTCAGTTCTCTCATCTCCGGGAGGGCAAGATCTCATTGCTTCCCGGATACTCTATGCAGTTTCAGAGCTTATTAAAAGTATTACTCTGAGCTCATGTTTTAAATTTCTTTGATTTAAATTGTGCTAACTATGCTAGTTCTTTATATAATTGCATCCTAACATAGGGTGATGTCTTTCAGGCTATGATGGATCCAGACCCAAAAAAACGACCGTCGGGGAAGGAGATCATTGGACATTCCATATTTGAGAAAACATGCAGGAACACAACCCACACACTTCATTCAAGCAGAGTATTACAAGTTAACAGAGATGGTGTTCAAATCTAAGGGAACCTATGGCTTACAAGACTCTCCAAGTGCATTCTTGAATCCATTTGTATTATATTCTCAGGATTCTCTAGTGCCCAATTTTGTAAAGGCTAATACCCACGCAGGCTTGTGTGAACTATAAACATGACAATATCAAACTTTCTTATGGTTTTGTCTCACCTTAATCCGAATGAATGAATGGCTCTAAGTTACTACTACACAGAGGTGTTTGCCTAAATGTCTCGTTTGTAATGTTCAAAAGGAAATTAAAAGCTATTCATGAAAATAAGTTTTTTACTGATGATGTGTTATTAGTTTTTAAACTTTTTATTCCCTTTTCCTACAAGTATTACATATGAGAAATGAGAGATCGTCCATTTTGGCTTTTCTTATGGTAGGTCTTATGATTTTGTTTTGTTAATAAAAACGTAGTCCTCAGGAAGGGATCCACATGCGCATCAGCTAGTCATGCTGGCATCCGTGAGTAGCCAGTGCACATGTGGATCCCATCCTAAGGAAGGTGATCCAACAACTAACCAATGTGGTTGACTGGCTGTGGTTGTGGGCATATATGAACACATCTCATGATCAGTTCCCAGCCGATGTGGGACTAAACATGAGATGTACAATGATTCTTGTATCATGTCATTCCAAGAGGCTGACCTCTCTAGATTGACTGTGCATGTCCTCATCATTAATTCTAGTGACTTTTATATTCTAACCAAATTAAGCTTTAATTCCTCAAAAGGAGATATTACTGTCCTAGATTCTTAATTACTGCATGCTGCATTGGAAATTCCTAATTAGCTCTTGTAGTATGTCTTTTCTATGTTGCCCTAAGTAAAGATTTTTGAAAGCTCCCTACTCCAATTCTTAGCTCACTTGCTACCCTTTTTTAAGTCAGATTTCTGCCAATCCCTCATTGTTAATGATTGCATGATGAGATATGACCATCCATGTAGTCATGTACTTGGTTTGCTAATATTTCTATGCTTGTTCTCATTGTTGGGATCCCTGAACATGAGGGGAGTTCTCAAGCTCGGTATTTCTTTCTTTTTTTTTTCTTTCGTTTTTTGATAAATGTAGACAAGCAGTAGAAGCACGCATGATTTGAACCCTTAACCTCTCAAGTTACCAACCTTCTTTGTGAAGGTTGGTATCAAGCTCGATAATTTGTCTCTCGATTAATACCAACACACAAAGATCCTCCTTATGAGCAAGGCCCATCGAAGACCTATAAAAGACCAAGAAGTGCAACACCAGATGGGTAAGCAAAAAAAGGGGAAGAAAATAAGCTATTCTTTCCACTCCCATCAGCTAATTTGATTGTTGGAGGTAAATCCGGGTACAAGGCCCACTCCGACAGCCTCCCCTTCTCCGTGCAGGTATCCCGACGGCTGGAAAGGTGTTCATGCCCTGCTCCGGTGTTCCGACGACGAGAACAGACATCCGCGCTCTTCTCTAATTATCATTAGCGTCTGCACCAAAATATAAATCTCAACCTTTAATATGGGATTGATTCGAATCTCAAAGAATAACCATTTCCAGCCCTAACATAAGGTATTTTTAAATATATTGTTTTGAAATCCTTCCAACCAAACATTAGCTTTTGAAAACACGGTAATTTCAATTACATATAACCCCAAATCCTCCCAACCAAACACTATTGTTGGTGGTTCTTTGAAATCAGGTGAGTTTCTAACTCTTTTATCTCCATTGTTTTGACCAATTTTAAGGCTTGGATTTTTTTTTTCTTAGATTGGTCTTTTTGATTGGTTTGACTTCTTGAGTGAATCTTTTCTATAGGAACATTCGTATGTTTTCCATGTTCATTTACTAAATGTACTTCACTACTTCAAACAAGCTTCAATTTTTTTTTTCTTCTCTGGCTTGTTGTGGCCACAACAGACTATGGAAGTTCAAAAAGGTCGTCCTGATTCTGAAGCTAAAGGGGAAGGTTCAAGCTTTAGCAGCATTAGGTACTTTTTCCACCATCATTTGTATCTCTTTTCTTTTATGTTTCCCGCTACTAAAATTAAAATTTCAACTTGTAGGTTCTCATGAAAATATAGTTGGATATTACACTTCTTGGTTTGAAAATGATCAACTTTACATTCAAATGGAACTTTGTGATCAGAGCTTAACTGTCAATGGAGGTTATATACCCAGAGGTGGAGATGTCCTTGAAGCCTTATATCAGGTCTCATCACCATCATCTCTGCTCACATTATTGCTTTGTCTTGCTTAAATTAATTTATGGATGCCCACATTTTCTTTCAACCACATTTTGTTTTTATAGATAATGACATACAGATTAATTATTTAGATAGGAACTAACCAAGCACTGAGTGAATACTCCAAAGCACTATGAATATCCAAAGCTCCATATTGTACATAACAGTTTTAAATGGAAACAAAAAAGTCTGTTTGCACTTCTCATATTGCAACCTATTAGTCCAGCACCTTGGCACCTGCTCCTCCACTGTGCATCCTATTAACATATGCCTACAGATTTTGCCTCAACCATAGAGAAATTTTGGTTAAGAGAGTGTTCATGATTTACTGAACAGGCAATGAAGTTCAGTATATCATGATTCATAATGTACCCAGATGGCAGGAGATTATGTCATAATTTTTACATATGATGTTCTAATTCTACCTTCCAAGTATGAATTCTGATTACTTCATAAGTTGACAGATAGCTAAAGCACTGCAATTTATGCATGAACACGGCATTGCTCACATGGATGTGAAGCCTGAGAATATTTACATCAAGAATGGCATATACAAACTCGGTGATTTTTGTTGCGCTACACTTACGGATAGGACTTTGCGTATTGAAGAAGGAGATTCAAGGTACATGCCCCTTGAGATGCTCAATGACAAATATGAGCACCTTGACAAAGTTGATATCTTCTCCTTGGGAGCAACCATCTATGAGCTCGTGAAAGGTTCCCCACTGCGAGACTCTGGTCCTCAGTTCTCTCATCTCCGGGAGGGCAAGATCTCATTGCTTCCCGGATACTCTATGCAGTTTCAGAGCTTATTAAAGGTATTACTCTGAGCTCATGTTTTAAATTTCTTTGATTTAAATTGTGCTAACTATATTAGTTCTTTATATAATTGCATCCTAACATAGGGTGATGTCTTTCAGGCTATGATGGATCCAGACCCAAAAAAGCGACCTTCGGGGAAGGAGATCATTGGACATTCCATATTTGAGAAAACATGCAGAAACACAAACCACACACTTCATTCAAGCAGAGTATTACAAGTTAACAGAGATGGTGTTCAAATCTAAGGGAACCTATGGCTTATAAGACTCTCCAAGTGCATTCTTGAATCCATTTGTATTATATTCTCAGGATTCTCTAGTGCCCAATTTTGTAAAGGCTAATACCCACGCAGGCTTGTGTGAACTATAAACATGACAATATCAAACTTTCTTATGGTTTTGTCTCACCTTAATCTGAATGAATGGCTCTAGGTTACTACTATACACTATACAGAGGTGTTTGCCTTTAATGTCTTGTTTGTAATGTTCAAAAGGAAATTAAAAGCTATTCATGAAAATAAGTTTTTTACTGATGATGTGTTCTTAGTTTTTAAACTTTTTATTCCCTTTTCCTACAAGTATTACATATGAGAAATGAGAAATTGTCCATTTTGGCTTTTCTAATGGTAGGTCTTATGATTTTGTTTTGTTAATAAAAAACAAAGGACTCAGGAAGGGATCCACATGCGCACCAGCTAGTCATGCTGGCATCCGTGAGTAGCCAGTGCACACGTGGATCCCATCCTAAGGAAGGTGATCCAACAACTAACCAATGTGGTTGACTGGCTGTGGTTGTGGGCATATATGAACGCATCTCATGATCAGTTCCTAGCCGATGTGGGACTAAACATGAGATGTACAATGATTCTTGTATCATGTCATTCCAAGAGGCTGACCTCTCTAGATTGACTGTGCATGTCCTCATCATTAATTCTAGTGACTTTTATATTCTAACCAAATTAAGCTTTAATTCCTAAAAAGAAGATATTACTGTCCTAGATTCTTAATTACTGCATGCTGTATTGGAAATTCCTAATTAGCTTTTGTAGTATGTCTTTTCTGTATTGCCCTAAGTAAAGATTTTTGAAAGCTCCCTACTCCAATTCTTAGCTCACTTGCTACTCTTTTTTAAGTCAGATTTCTGCCCATCCCTCATTGTTAATGATTGCATGATGAGATATGACCATCCATGTAGTCATGTATTTGGTTTGCTAATATTTCTACGCTTGTTCTCATTGTTGGGATCCCTGAACATGAGGGGAGTTCTCAAGCTCGGTATTTCTTTCTTTTATTTTTTCTTTCGTTTTTTGATAAATGTAGACAAACCAGTAGAAGCAAGCTATGTAAGTGTGATTTGAACCCTTAACCTCTCAAGTTACCAACCTTCCTTGTGAAGGTTGGTATCAAGCTCGGTATTTTGTCTCTCGATTAATACCAACACACAAAGATACTCTATGCAGTTTCAGAGCTCATTAAAAGTATTACTCTGAGCTCTAATTTCCTTGATTTAAATTGGGTTAACCATATTAGTTCTTTATCCTAACATAGGGTGACGCCTTTCAGGCTATGATTGATCCAGACCCGAAAAAGCGACCGTCGGCGAAGGAGATCATCGGGCATTCCATATTCGAGAAAACATGCAGGAACACAACCCACACACTTCATTCAAGCAGAGTACTACAAGTTAACAGAGATGGTGTTCAAATCTAAGGGAACCTATGGCTCATAAGACTCTCCAAGTGCATTCTTGAATCCATTTGTATTATATTCTCAGGATTCTCTAGTGCCCAATTTTGTAAAGGCTAATACCCACGCAGGCTTGTGTGAACTATAAACATGACAATATCAAACTTTCTTATGGTTTTGTCTCACCTTAATCTGAATGAATGGCTCTAGGTTACTACTATACACTATACAGAGGTGTTTGCCTTTAATGTCTTGTTTGTAATGTTCAAAAGGAAATTAAAAGCTATTCATGAAAATAAGTTTTTTACTGATGGGTGTTCTTAGTTTTTAAACTTTTTATTCCCTTTTCCTGCAAGTATTACATATGAGAAATGAGAAATTGTCCATTTTGGCTTTTCTAATGGTAGGTCTTATGATTTTCTTTTGTTTTTTGATAAAAATGTGGACAAACCAGTAGAAGCACGTTATGTAAGTGTGATTTGAACCCTTAACCTCTCAAGTTACCAACCTTCCTTTTGAAGGTTGGTATCAAGCTCGGTATTTTGTCTCTCGATTAATACCAACCACAAAGATCCTCCTTATGAGCAGGGCCCAACCAAGACCTATAAAAGACCAAAAAGTGCAACACCAGACGGGTAAGCAAAAAAAGGGGGGAAGAAAATAAACTATTCTTTCCACTCCCATCAGCTAATTTGATTGTCGGAGGTAAATCCGGGCACGAGGCCCACTCCGACCAACTCCCCTTCTCCGTGAAGGTATCCCAACGGCTGGAAAGGTGTTCATGCCCTGCTCCAGTGTTCCGACGACGGGAACAGACATCCGCGCTCTCCTCAGATTATCATCAGCGTCAGCACCAAAATATAAATCTCAACAGTTAATTTGGGATTGAATCGAATCTCAAAAAAGAACCATTTCCAGCCCCAACATAAGGTATTTTTAAATATATTATTTTGAAATCCTTCCAACCAAACATTAGCTTTTGAAAACCCGATAATTTCAATTACATATAACCCCAAATCCTCCGAACCAAACACTACCTTTGTTGGTGGTTCTTTGAAATCAGGTGAGTTCTTAACTCTTTTATCTCCATTGTTTTGACCAATTTTTAGGCTTGGATTTTTTTTTTTCTTAGATTGGTCTTTTTGATTGGTTTGACTTCTTGAGTGAATCTTTTCTATAGGAACATTCATATGTTGTAAGATCCATGATTTTAGGAAATTTTTTTTTTCTTTATTATTTGGTTAATAAGTGAAAAATCCCCCAAGGTTGGATATGATTGAAATAAAGATTTTTTTTAATTTCTTTGATTAATCAAATAGTTAGAAAAGTCCTCGCATTTGGAGTTTATTGGATTTTATGAAAATAGAGTGGCTTAGATATACAGTGGCATAATTAAAAGCACCCATGAATTACAAAAATTGGAAATTTAAATAAAAGAAATGATTTTAAGCAAAATGAATCTCTTGAGTATATATATATACTAGTATAATGCACGTGCGTTGCACGAGGGCACGTTGAATTGTTTGGTTAGGTTTTTTTAAATTATAATTGATATTTTATAACTTTTTTTATTAATATTGACTTAAAATAAATGTCAGCATTCATTGTCTTTAAAACTAAGATATGGACAAATTGAAAAAATAAATCTTAAATCTAAATTACTATAGGAAAACAGTATTAAGTAAGCACAACCAAAAAACATAAGTTCACATTGAAGCCTAAATCCTAAATCCTAAATCAAATTTATTATAGATAAAGTGGCTATGCACATACAACCTATGAAAATGAATTAGTAGGAAAATTGTAAATCATAAATCATAAATCCGAAATCCTAAATCCTAAATTGAAAAAATAAATACTAATTCAAAATTATTATAGGAAAATGAATTATCTAAGATCATCTTACAAGTTCTCGTTGAAGCTTTGTTTTCTTCTTACACACACACATACATACTTAATACATACACACTTCCAAATTCAATGCTTGATCTTTAATTGGAAATGGTTGCTAATTGCTATTCCCAACCTTTTCATTCATTTCTCAAAATCAAAGATAAATTTCTCAAATTCCATAACTAACTTTTTTTTAAAAAAAACTTAATCTGGTTGGGCATCTCTTTCCCAATGAGAACTTTAAAACCATGCATTGTTTGTCAAATAAAAGTCATATCTTGATTCGTGAACCAAAATAAAAGTCATACATACAACTTAGGAAGCCTTCTACTGGCATGTTTGCCAAGAATTCCTAAATACTCATCTAGAGATTGCTATGACTAAATATGTATTCCTAAGTACTTGGCGTAGGAATGAAAATGAATTATCTAAGATCATCTTACTTCTCGTTGAATCTTTGTTTGCTTTTGTGCGCGTGCACACACACATACTTAATAAATACATACTTACAAATTTGATACTTGATTGACAAAAAAAAAAGTGATTGGAATGGAGGGACGGAGATCTCAAAGAAGGAACATGTTTGGAACGCACTTTTGTTGCCTATAATAGTAGTTGAAGTTAATTGTGTTCCTTATGTATTGACTTTTTTTTCTACAACTTATAGCAAAAATGAACTTCGAAGAACTTGCAACATAATCTTGTTAACTGAAATGGACATCTAGCACAATTCTAAAAAAGGCACACCCTATGGGATTCACGAATCACCCACAAAATTCAAATACTAAAGGAATAGAACCATTACTGTCTAGAAATTCAAGAATACACAAGACAAAGAAAGTAAATCATGCAGAAGGTTTTGTAGCTAATATAGTTGCAAGTTGTTTGCTTTTATATATGGATGTCGTATTACTTCAGTACTTCTAAATTGATAACAAGACATCATGTAAACAATTTTTCACAAAATTTAGTTTTAAGATATAAAAATTCAAAGAATCTTGTTTAACTTGATAATAAACAAAAATAATTCAAGAACCCCTCGCTCAATGCACGCATAAAGATAACACTCTAGATAACATCATATTAATCTTATTGATGCTTCAGTAAAAACAATTTACTGCTAAATGTACCTAAGATATAATTTTCTGATTCTATCAACATAATAGATGGTAATGATCATGAAAAATTAGGGTGTCTTCTTGAAAACACAATTAAAATGTTAAGGACAAAAAGGCATGCTCTAAGAATCACAAATTAATAGACATATATAATTTTGAATCAATATTCTTTGGTAAATAATACATACCTTATTCTTTCATCCAAACAAATGCTCTTGAAGGTTTAATGAACAAGGAACACACCCCTTGAAGAAGCAAACAACAAATGACCTTTATGATCTTAGAATAACTGCAATATTCGAGACCACAACATCATAAATAAAAGGGAAAACAAAGAAACTTTCATCTTAAAAATCACAAATGTTGGTATCATTGGAAGGTGAAGGAGAAAGAAATAAAGCATGTCCACATGTAATCATCCATAATTGTTTGCTAAATTGGAGAGTCCTCAAGTCAACTTTAGTTAAACAAGCATGACATTCTGCCTTCTCAGAATGCAAGCTTTCAAGAAGAAGTGGATGAAATAGTCTTTGAATATAAATAATCCAAAACAATGTGCTAGATCTTATAGTCTGCTCTGCAGTTAATAATTGTCAATAATGTATAAATAATAAATAATAGATCAAATATGGGAATCTGAACTTATTAATAATCCCCTCCACTAAAAAAAATGCAAAAGATTAGAAGTACAATGTAATCATCACTGAAAATAAATTTAAAAGATTAAAGTACAAACTTATAGAATTAGATGAAGATAATACTTGCTTCTCTTCTCAATAATGAAAAGTGAACATCATTTAAGTGTAAGATCCATAGGATTAGCCAATGACAAAATGAATTAACATTAATGAATAGGAAATGGAGCAGAACCCACGAACATCTCTAATGAGGGAAACCAGACAACAAACCATGATTAAGGGTAACAATAAAATATGTTCGCAATGAAAATTACATGATTAAACATACAAAAGCCACTACTTTGAAGTGCAAATATTTGAGAGAATAAGTCATATAGTTTAGATGACAAACCAATCAGATAATCTTCAATGTCAAGACCAAATTCCGAATCACCCACTGCACAGTCAATTGACAAAAAGAGGTTAATGCACAAAACAAAGTCCTTCATATTCACATTAACCTATCTCCAATCTTCAAAAGATTCAAGAGGTAGAAAACAAGAATGTAACAACATGTTTACAAGATAATTTATCACAAAAACAAAAAACTAATGTGCAAGCCTTTTCTTTTCCTTCATTTTGTTAAAATATTTCAAGAATTTAAAAGTAAAGGCATTCTTATAACTGAAACTATCAAGAAAGAAAGAAAAAAAACAATCAAAAACTGCACAGTCAATTGACAAAAAGAGGTTAATGCACAAAACAATGTCCTTCATATTCACATTAACCTATCTCCAATCTTCAAAAGATTCAAGAGGCAGAAAACAAGAATGTAACATGTTTACAAGATAATTTATCACCAAAACAAAAAAACTAATGTGCAAGCCTTTTCTTTTCCTTCATTTTGTTAAAATATTTCAAGAATTTAAAAGTAAAGGCATTCTTATAACTGAAACTATCAAGAAAGAAAGAAAATAATAATTAAAAAAGTATTCAATAAACAAAACAACGCTCTAAATAACACTCTAGATAGCATCATATTAATCTTATTGATGCTTCAGTAAAAATAATTTACTGCTAAATGTACCCAAGATATAATTTTTCTGATTCTATCAAAATAATAGATGGTAATGATCATTCTAAATTAGGGTGTCTTCAAGAAAACACAATTAAAATGTGCAAGGACAAGAAGGCATGCTCTAAGAATCACAAATTAATAGACATATATAATTTTGAATCAACAATTTTTTTGTAAATAATACATACCTTATTCTTTCAATCCAAACAAATATATCTCTTGAAAGTTGAATGAACCAGGAACACACCTCTTGAAGAAGCAAACAACAAATGACCTTTAGGTTGAATGTTAGTATAGGTCTGTTGAGGTCCTCCATCAACTGTAAAATGGGAGAAGAAAAGATTTACCATTTAATGGCAATGAATTGCATTGATTTAGGTTGAAGGGTGGAGTATCCCATCAACAGTAAAATAGGAGACGAAAAGATAGAAATATGGAAGGGAAAGGTGATAAATAAAAATAAATTGCGATTTATTAGACTTACCGGTGGAGCTTGGTACTGGCCGGCATCGAGGGTGATGTCGGAGATGGGGGATGGGGCGGGCTGTAGTGCGAGGGTGAGAAAGCAACGGAAACAATTAAAATTGAGTATATAAGTTAAATATAAATTAGAATATTTTGTACAAATTTGGATAAATATATTATAAATTTATAATACTATCTTCTAAATATTTTAAACGATTGAGGATTATAAGTTAAATATAAATTAGAATATTATTTATTTTTATTAATGGTAAATAAATAGATAATGGCAGCATAGATTGTGGTAAATAATATATCATAATATTATCTTATTAATAATTTAGAAGATAACATAAATATATTTGAAATTTGAAATAAGACTAATTAAATTGAAGTAATTGTTGTCTTTTAATAGAAATTAATATATTCAACTGAAAATGATTAAAAACAAATAAATTTATATTAATGGTAAATTTCCACTATTAAAATGTAAATCATATATTAAATTAAATGGTAAATTGAAGTAATTGTTGTATTTTAATAGAAATTAATATATTCATCTGAAAATGATTAAAAACATATAAATTTATATTAATAAATAGAAATGATAAATTTCCACTATTAAAATGTAAATCATATGTTAAATTAAATGGTAGATTGAAGTAATTGTTGTATTTTAATATAAATTAATATATTTAACTGAAAATGATTAAAAACATATAACGTTATATTAATAAATAGATAATTTTAAATATTGTGGTAAATAAATAGATAATTTTAAATCTTATGAGAATTAATGAAATTTAAATAAGGTTATATGATAAAGAACATAAAAATAAATATAAATTAGAATATTATTTATTTTTATTAATGGTAAATAAATAGATAATTTTAAAGATTGTGGTAAATAATATATCATGATATTATCTTCTTAATAATTTAGAAGATAACATAAATATATTTGAAATTTGAAATAAGAATAATTTAATTGAAGTAATTGTGGTATTTTAATAGAAATTAAGATATTCAACTGAAAATGATTAAAAACAGATAAATTTATATTAATGGTAAATTTCCACTATTAAAATGTAAATCATATATTAAATTAAATGGTAAATTGAAGTAATTGTTGTATTTTAATAGAAACTAATATATTCAAGAATTATTGATTAAAAACATATAAATTTATATTAATAAATAGAAATGGTAAATTTCCACTATTAAAATGTAAATCATATATTAAATTAAATGGTAAATTGAAGTAATTGTTGTATTTTAATATAAATTAATATATTTAACTGAAAATGATTAAAACATATAAAGTTATATTAATAAATAGATAATTTTAACTATTGTGGTAAATAAATAGATAATTTTAAATCTTATGAGAATTAATGAAATTTAAATAAAGTTTTATGATAAAACATAAATTAAATGATAACATAAATATATTAAATTTAATAGGACATTTAAGATACATTTAAAAGGCTTGGGATATTAATAGAATTATGAAAACTAAGTGAGGGTAATTTGGTCCATACACTTTGAAATAGACTACCAACAAATCAACAATTGGCATATAGGAGTAGAATAGATATGTATATATATACAATATTATATATATACGTTATATAAACATATAATAGTGTAACTGGCGGATGAGTTGAGAATTCATTAATTATTGATTTGATAAATATTATAAAATAATGAGTTGTTGACAACCAGATAAGATGATTATGTGATGAAAATATGATAAATATATGATTAAAGATATGATTATTTGGAATTTATGGTATATATATATATATGGATATAAATATCAATATAATTAAGATAAACATTCTATCACATGAAAATTTGATTTGGCTGAGTTTCTTTAAAAGTGGGATTAGAATGATGGTTTTATATATATATATATATATAAGGATATGATTCGGATAAGGAATGGTTTGAAATTCAAAATAATGTAAAAAAAAAAAAAAGGAAGGCATCACGTGCATGGTTGGAATTAAAATTAGTTGATTCAAACCGAAGGAGTGTGGGTGTGATTATAACCTTATCTCAATCCTTATATATATTATAATATATATATTGTTTGAATATAATATATATAAGTTGTGAAAGATTATAATACATAGATGTAATGCAAGCAATAAAGGACATGCATGCTGCTGCGGGATGGATTGCTTTTTAAATTTGACGTAGAGTGTGGAGACTCAAAAGGAGGTCCGTGGAACTCTTGGCTTCGCGAATAGAGGTAAGTGTCTTTGCCTAACTCCCACCCAGAGATGGGTTTCTTTGGCCCTCTTATTGCCTAGTTTGGTACATTCTTGATTGTTATCACGATTGTGCTTGTGGTTATGATCTGGATATCTGTTGTTGATTCTCGGTATACATGTTTTGTTTGATGTTTTCCACATCTGTGATTGGTTGTTTGAACAAGTTGTCTTTTTGGATGCTTTCGGCTGAGCATGCCACCGTGGACCGGGACATTACTGTGGGACTCGTGGTGCTTGTGTTTAGGTTGGGTCGGTATGTGTCTTGATGGGTATGCGTACCCATGGAGCATAGCCACCTGTCGTCCGGCACTTGACCACTGAGGCATGCGGCACTTGTGCTGACCGTGGAGGTATGATTGGATGAGTTTAGGGGGCCCCGTTTGTTTGGTTTCTTGTGCTGTTCCGATTGTTTTCCCGATATGATCCATGTCTTGACTGTTTGTCTTGATTTGTCTATCCTGACTATTTGGATTGTGCTCATCTGACTTCTCTGCAGGGCACTTACTGAGCTTTCCTTTCGAAAGCTCACTTCACTTTTTTCTTCCTTCCAGGTTAAGAGGCACAGGTGGCTCAAGATATGGAGTTGCGCGTGGGACAGGGATAGGTTGGAGAGGTCCGAGGACCTCAGTTGTGTGAGTGAGAGTTTCATCTTTAGGACCCTTATAGGGCCTGAGTTTGTATAGACTGTTGCATAGGGTATTTTGAACCCTGATTTTTGTTACCGCTGTGATAACTCTGATTATGTATATGATTTAATTGAGATATTTTATTGATGTATTGTTATATGCTATTACATATTTAGGCCTTGTATTCGAGTGGGGCTCGTCTCCACTTGGGTACGACCGGTCTGTTGTCGTGCCCGAGGTCCCGGGATCCGGGTCGGGGCGTTACATATGTTTTCCATGTTCATTTACTAAATGTACTTCACTACTTCAAACAAGCTTCAATTTTTGTTTTTTTTTTCTTCTCTGGCTTGTTGTGGCCACAACAGACTATGGAAGTTCAAAATGGTCGTCCTGATTCTGAAGCTAAAGGGGAAGGTTCAAGCTTTAGCAGCATTGGGTACTTTTTCCACCATCATTTGTATCTCTTTTCTTTTATGTTTCGCACTACTAAAATTAAAATTTTAACTTGTAGGTTTTCATGAAAATACAGTTGGATATTACACTTCTTGGTTTGAAAATGATAAACTTTACATTCAAATGGAACTTTTTGATCAGAGGTTAACTATCAACGGAGGTTATACACCCAGAGGTGGAGATGTCCTTGAAGCCTTATATCAGGTCTCGCGGATCCAAGGAGGGGCAAGGGGGGGCTTCAGCCCCCCCTGCCCCGGTGAACGCCGAAGTTCGCCACTGACCGCGACTTTGTTTGTTGGCTTCAGCCCCCCCTCAAATGAGTGTCTAATCTCTTCTTTAGCCCCCCCCTTTGCTCTTCAGCGGCTCAGCCTGTCAGGTCGCCAACAAGCAACTTCACCGGAGTTCGCCGGAGTCATCCCCAGGTGGTCATGATTCCCCATCCATGGCCATGGTCCATGGCCCCATCTCAAGAGAACGACGAAGGCAGACAGGCAGTGAAGGTGACAATCAGCTTTTCAATCAGTGAAGGTGAAGCCATGGTCCATGGTCAATGCTTTTCAAATTTATATTATTTTATATTATTAGACTTGACCACTTGGTCAAGGCTTTTCAATGTTTAGTATTTTAATAAAATTTATATTTTAACTTTTAAGGAATCTGACTCTTTATACTTTACTGTTTATCACTTCCTCTCCTCTTATCTCGTGACTCTCTGTCTCTCTCTGGATTCATTTTCACAAAATCAGAGAGTTCTTCTTTTCTCCAAACAAATTAACCAAACCCTTCCCACGAATCCCACCGGCGGGCGGCGGCCACCGATCTGAGATCTCCAGAAAGATTGTCATCGCTCCGTGCCTCCGTGCCTTAGTGTCTGGACACTCCAATCGAAAGTCGAAACCCTATTCTTGAGTTGCGATCTACTCTCCGAGTCTCCGTAGGATCTTGCTTAGAGAATCGACTTGAGATTCCGAGAACGACGAGATCTGTGACTGTGAGGTGATTGCTCAGACTCAGAGAATTCAAATTTGTTTATGAAGCAATTTGTTTACATTTCTATATTTTTCTGTTTTCACTTTTATATTGATCATGATTCATGATTCATGAATCATGTTTAAAGTTAGACACAAAAGTTAATGTTTGTATTTTAATAAGTGAACTATGGTTCCTTCTTGTCATTTTCTAACATATTATCACTGTTCAACTGACAAATTTTCCTTTCTTTTACTTGAATTTGAAATATGGTTTATTCAAATTATGTGCTACAAATTTCGCTACACCAAATTGTGAAGCTGAAGATTCAATTGCTGAGGATCTGAATCAGTAAATTTTAGGAAAAAAAAATATACATCTATAACACACTGTTAATCTGTTATACTGGAAAATTTGTTGGTAACTAAAGGAGGTAATGCAATATCATTGTTGTTATTTATATATATGGAATTACATAATTACATCTCAAGTTTTTGTTATAACTTGTAAGACTTGTATGTTGTTTTTATTAGCTGTTGTCTGTTGATAACTAGCAATGTTGTGTTTATGCTTCAGAATTGTATGTTAATCAATGGAACTTGTTTGGACATTTAATTGGTTATGATATTTTATGTGGCTTCCTTTATTATAGAACATTCAATGAGAGAACATTGAAGGTTGTAAATGTGCGTTGAAGATTTTATGGCACCTAATTTCTAACCAAAGAATGAGTTTCCATTTCTAAGCAAAGAACTGTGGTGAGTCTGGTGACTCTTTAGATGCATGCTTTTACACTTTTACCCTATCTTAAATAAATTAAATTGTTTGGTTTTTGAGATTATTTGAGTTCCTTTAACAAGGGAGATTTGCAGGATGGATAAATTTTTAATTAAACGACCACGGCGTGAAGAGTCGTCTAATGCTTGTAAAGCACCATCAGACTTTGAATCAAGTGAGAAAAACACTCATGATGCAGATTTTGATTCAAGTGACATTATTAGTGATCCAGGACTACGAAAGCCTATTGAAGATTTTGATATTGGGATTAGAGATCAAGTTAGAAGGGAATATTTAACTAGAGGCCCCTGTCAACCAATTGGGCATAATTTCCCACAAAAAGAGTATGGCACACAAAGAAGGAGTTTTCGGGATACTTGGTTTAAACAACATCCGTGGTTGGAGTATAGCATGACCAAAGATGCGGCGTTTTGCTTTTGGTGTTATCTTTTTAAGCCAAGCAGAGCAAGTCGAACTGGAGAAGATGCATTTACAAAAATAGGGTTCAATAATTGGAAAAAAGCATTAGAAAAATTTGTAGAACATATTGGTGCTGTGAACAGCGCACATAATGATGCGAGAGTGCAGTTTCAGAGCTTCCAAAATCAAAGGCAAAGTGTGTCACACCAGTTAGCTGCACATTCACAAGAGATGGAGGTTGCATATCGCATTCGTTTAACAGCGGTTTTGGATGTGACACGTTTTCTATTGAAGCAAGGTTTGGCTTTTCGTGGACATGATGAGTCCTCAAGCTCATTGAACAAGGGTAATTTTCTTGAGTTACTCGAGTGGTATAGCCTACGAAATGAAGAAGTTTGGAGTGCAGTTAATCAAAATGCTCCTGGAAACAATCAAATGACTTCCCCAAAGGTTCAGAAGGAGTTAGCAAATGCTTGTGCATTCGAAATTACACGTGTCATTATTGATGATATTGGGGATAATTATTTTTGCCTTATGATTGATGAAGCCCGAGATGTCTCAGTGAAAGAGCAAATGGGAGTTGTTCTTCGATATGTGAATAAGGATGGATATGTGATAGAGAGATTCCTTGCCATAGTTCATGTACCTGACACCTACGCCATTTCTTTGAAGAATGCTATTGATTGCCTATTTTCCAAACATGGGCTATCTCTTTCAAAGTTAAGAGGGCAAGGATATGATGGGGCCTCAAATATGCGAGGCGAGTTCAATGGTTTGAAGACACTTATCTTAAAAGAAAACCCATATGCAAGATATGTCCACTGTTTTGCTCACCAACTTCAATTAGTGATTGTTGCTGTTGCTAAAGACAATCGAATTGTGGCTGATTTTTTCCAATATGTTACTATGGTTGTTAATGCCACCGGAGCATCGTGCAAAAGGAGAGACCAACTTCGGCAACATCATCATGATAGATTGGTCGAGCAGCTAGAAAAAGGAGAGATAGTTAGTGGAAGAGGAAAAAACCAAGAATCCAATTTAGTACGACCAGGGGATACTCGTTGGGGATCACATTATACTACCATTCTCAGGCTAATCTCTATGTGGGCTTCAGTGTTAGAGGTACTCCAAAATGTGCATGATGATGGTGCTTCTAATGATAATAGAGGTATAGCGGCAAGTTTGATCGAAAAAATGGAAAATTATCAATTTGTATTTGTAATGTTCTTGATGAGGCGTTTGTTGGGGATGACAAATGAATTATCACTTGCCTTGCAACAAAAAGACCAAAATATTGTTCAAGCCATGCGTTTGATTGAAGTTGTGAGAGCTCGGCTTCAAGACTTTAGAGAGACAGGATGGGACGGGTTTATGGAGGAGGTTTGCTCTTTTTGTGAGAAAAACTCTATCCCAGTACCTAATATGGAGGATAATATGAGAATCCGTGGACGTTCTAGGCGAGAGGGGCAAGTCATTACTCATTTTCACCATTATCGTGTTGAGATTTTCTACGAGGTTAGTATTTTTATATTTATTATTATTTTTAAATCCTAATGATTTAATATTTTGATAATATTTGTGATTTTGTTATCATTGCAATATTAGGTTATTGATTTGATCGCACAAGAAATACAAAATCGTTTTCCAGAAGCTAGCACGGAGTTACTTCTTCTCATGTCATGCCTTGATCCAAGGGACTCGTTCTCCAAATTCAACATTCACAAACTAATTCGTCTTGCAGAGCTTTATCCCGAAGATTTTTCAGTGACTGAACGCATGATGCTTGAGGACCAACTTGCCACTTTCATTTATGATGTAAGGCGTGATGAAGATTTTGCAAATATCGGGGACTTAGGAGGTTTTGCTAGGAAATTGGTTGAAACAGGCAAACGTGTCATTTTTTCACTAGTTTATCGTCTTATTGAATTGGCATTGGTTTTGCCAGTTGCAACAGCTAGCGTTGAAAGGGTGTTTTCGGCAATGAATTTTGTAAAAACTGACTTGCGCAACAAAATGGGAGACGAGTGGATGAACGATAGCCTGGTTGTCTATTTTGAGCGGGAGGTTTTTGCAACTATTGACAATGAAGTGATTTTACAGCGTTTTCAGAAAATGCAAACTCGTCGAATACAGTTACCTCCTCTTAGTCGCATGCCTCGCATGCCCTGCACCGGTGTTGGTTCTAGTTCAAATGCGCGTTGATAGTCGTTTTATGTTTTTTTCCCAGTAAATGTATTCAAATTGTAGTTGTTTTAATTAAAAGCTATATTATCGCGCACTGTTTTACATTTGAAAAAAAGAATTTGTTAAGTGAATTTTTTTTTATACATTTTACCTAAGCCCCCCCTGCCCATTAATCCTGGTTCCGCCACTGCTCATCACCATCATCTCTGCTCACATTAATGCTTTGTCTTGCTTAAATTAATTTATGGATGCCCACATTTTCCTTCAACCACATTTTGTTTTTGTAGATAATCACATACAGATTAATAATTTAGATTGGAACTAAGAAACTACTCCAAAGCACTATGAATATCCAAACAAACTTCTTAATTGAGTTGGTTCCATATTGTACATAACAGTTTTAAGTGGAAACAAAAAAGTCTGTTTGCACTTCTCATATTGCAATCTATTAGTGACACCTGCTCCTCCACCGTGCATCCTATTAACATATGCCTACAGATTTTGCCTCAACCATAAAGAAATTTTGGTTAAGAGAGTGTTCATTATTTACTGAGTAGTAAATCATGAACAGGCAATGAAGTTTGGTATATCATGATTCATTATGTACCCAGATGGCAGGAGATCATGTGATAATTTTTATATATGATGTTCTAATTCTACCTTCCAAGTATGAATTCTGATTACTTCATAAGTTGACAGATAGCTAAAGCACTGCAATTTATGCATGAACACGGCATTGCTCACATGGATGTGAAGCCTGAGAATATTTACATCAAGAATGGCATATACAAACTCGGTGATTTTGGTTGCGCTACACTTACGGATAGGACTTTGCGTATTGAAGAAGGCGATTCAAGGTACATGCCCCTTGAGATGCTCAATGACAAATATGAGCACCTTGACAAAGTTGATATCTTCTCCTTGGGAGCAACCATCTATGAGCTCATGAAAGGTTCCCCACTGCCAGACTCTGGTCCTCAGTTCTCTCATCTCCGGGAGGGCAAGATCTCATTGCTTCCCGGATACTCTATGCAGTTTCAGAGCTTATTAAAAGTATTACTCTGAGCTCATGTTTTAAATTTCCTTGATTTAAATTGTGTTAACTATATTAGTTCTTTATATAGTTGCATCCTAACAAAGGGTGATGCCTTTCAGGCTATGATGGATCCAGACCCAAAAAAGCGACCGGCGGCGAAGGAGATCATTGGGCATTCCATATTCGAGAAAACATGCAGGAACACAACCCACACACTTCATTCAAGCAGAGTACTACAAGTTAACAGAGATGATGTTCAAATCTAAGGGAACCTATGGCTCATAAGACTCTAAGTGCATTCTTGAATCCATTTGTATTATATTCTCAGGATTCTCTAGTGCCCAATTTTGTAAAGGCTAATACCCACGCAGGCTTGTGTGAACTATAAACATTACAATATCAAACTTTCTTATGGTTTTGTCTCACCTAAATCTGAATGAATGGCTCTAAGTTACTACTATACAGACGTGTTTGCCTTAATGTCTTGTTTGTAATGTTCAAAAGGAAATTAAAAGCTATTCATGAAAATAAGTTTTTTTACTGATGATGTGTTTTTAGTTTTAAACTTTTTACTCCATTTTGGACAAGTATTACTCACATAACCGGGGAAAAGGACCCAGCCAATCAAGTGAGAAATTGTCCGTTTTGACCTTTCTTATATTAGGTCTTGCTATTTTGTTATGTAAATAATGTCTTGGTATGATCGCAAGCACCCGGATAAGGGATTAGCTGTCATCCTAATAGCTTGTTTATGCGATGGTGGAGAATAACTTTCTAAAGGCCCTAGAAGATGCTAAAAATGGCAATTGCTTCCAAACTAACACCCAACTGTCTTCGTGCTTGCAGCCAATTTTCTTCTAGTTGGCCAACAGTCTCAGGGTTATATAAAGAGGTCTTTGGCTCACAACGAAGGTAATTTGGCAACTCACAAACTCAACAAACCTGAAAACTATACTGAGATTGAGCTTGTGCATCATTCACATTGGAAATCCTCTCTACTCTCTTCCATTTCTCTCTCTCATTCTCCTCCTTGCTCTCCCCTTCATTTGAAGTCTCTGACTTAAGCGTTTAAGGCTACCATGGGGCATGAGTAGCTGGACCTCTTCTCTTTGTAGATCTTTCTCCCAGTGAGGTTCGATCCCGAAAGGTTCGATCTCTGGAGAAGACGTTGATCTTGTGAATTCATCCGAAATGTTGTCTACTATAGCTGATCTCTCTATCAAAATCAACTGAAGCACTATAATTGTTTTTTGATCCCCAAAAAGAGCATATCTCAGCATCAACAATAATAATACCTATTTATATTTTCATTTTTTTTGTGAAAATAAGTGGTTATTGATGATGTGTTTCACTTGAGCTCATGATCTTAAATTTTTTTTTTTCCCACTCCCTCTTCTTACAAAAGGGCCAAAAAGGGTCAAGATAAAAAAATATCAATCTTTTCAAGGGGGTAACAGGTAATGTTCTCTCATAGAGGTTTTGTTGCAATACAAATCATTGAAGATTTATTTATTTGTTCTCATTATTTTGTGAAAATGAGCTAATGGATAATTTTTTTCTACTCCCTCTTCTTACTAGTATTATCTACAAACCCTTTGAAGGGAGAAAAGGGGGGTAAATTTTTCAGATGGGTACCTTATTATGGCCAAATCTCACTCTGAGCATCAAACTTCAATTTGTATCTTTTCGGGTATCCTAATTCGATTTTGTTTCACCGGAAGGGTACCCGAGGATTTCCGGCAATTAGATGCTGACGTGTATGCCGGAATTGCCACATAATTGCTGACGTGGCATATTAGTCGCTTACATGGAAGCTGACTATGCGCTGATGTGATAAGTTTTTTTAAAAAATAATAACATAAGAAATTTATTATATTATGTAAGGAAACCTTTTTTGGATTTTTTTTAAAAGCCATGTAAGCATAAGAGATGGTGATGTTGAAGCTGATTAGGTGCTGATGTGACAAATTTTTTTCAATAATAATATAAGAAATTAATTATATTATGTAGGGAAACCTTTTTTTTGGATTTTAATAAAAAAAACCACGTCAGAGATGGTGATGTGGAAGCTGACTAGGCATTGATGTGGCAATTCAGGCATACACTTCAGCATCTACTTGCTGGAAACCCTCTGGTACCCGCTCGGTGAAACCAAATCGATTCAGGATACCCAAAAAGATACAAATTGAAGTTTGATGCTCGAAATGAGAGTTGACCATAGTAAGGTACCTATCTGAAAAATTTACCCAAGAAAAGAGACTCATAGATAATATAAATCTTTGGAACATTTGCCATTTTTTATATAAATTTTCTTATTTTTGTAGACCTAGGATTATTTTATTTGTCAAATGACATTGGGGTTGTCTAGTCACCATCCAAGATACTAATTGGATGATACTAAGATTAAAAATAATATTTAAATATTTTTTAGGTTTCAATGAAAAACATAATATTTTATAATTTTTCTCTCCTATTTTTTGAACACCCTAGAGCTAAACGGCCTTCGAAAAACCATTTAACACCAAAGATGAGGTTTGTTGAGCCAAAAGGCCTTTGAAGGTCGTTTAGCTCTAGAGAGTGTACTGAGAGCTAAATGACATTTGGTTAGTGGAGCTAAACAACCATTTTTCTCTCTACTATCTTCCACTCTTTTACCTACTCTCCTCCTAGCTCTCATTTTCATTTGGAGTCTATAACTTGAGCATCGGAGGCTTCCCAAGTACGATGCTCGCACCTTCTTCCTTTGCAGTTCCTTCTCTCGGTGAGGTGCAATCCTGAAAATTGGTCTTTGGATAAAGCATTGATCCTATAAAGCACGAAAAGAGTCTGCCCAAGAAATCATCAATCACAGTCGATCTCTCCTTTAAAATCAAACAAGCAATGCAATCTTCACTGACCTCTTTCATCCATTGATTTAGATTTTTTTTTTTTAATCTCCAAGAGGAGCAGATCTTAATATCAACAATTTATGTTTGGCTAATGGAGCTAAACGATCTTTCAAATGCTGTTTAGCTCCAATAATGTATGATTTTTGAATGACTATTTATCTCCAAAAAGTGTTGTGTTGCTCTCTTAAGTCTTAAGTTAAATGACTTTTGAAATATCATTTAACTCAAATAGGGTGTATTGTATTGTTTTTCTTTTAGGGCTTTTTGCAGGTGTACCCCTTAATAATTTTGAAATTGCGTATTTACCCTTGAATAAAAACATAATTGCATATATACCCCTAAATAATAGGTATAATTGCGTATATACCCCTGGGGTTAAAATCAAATGAAAAACCGTCAAGTTAACAAACGGTAGACATGCAAAATGACCATCATACCCTTTACATATATGCCCCTAAAAAATTTGTTTGACTATACATTTAAAAATACCTCTTTAAAAATCTAAAATTTAAAATAGTTAAAAAAATATATAAAAAATGGTATTTTGGACATTTTCCAACCCTTAACCTAAGTTGTAACCATGGTTAAGATTACTTGGCTAACTTCTGTCAACGGATCCTAACAGTTGGGGTATATCCGCAATTCAACCTGTTTTTCAGGGATATACAAGCAATTATGATTTTTTCGGGGGTAAATATGTAATTATGAAACTTTTGAGGGGTATATAACCAATTTCCCCTTTTTTATATATAGTTAAACTGCTTTTAAAATACCATTTTTTATTTAATCCCCTTAAAAGAATTATTTTTCATTTAAGCTTTTCCAAAAATTTATATTTATAAGCCTGATTAGGATTCAACCAATAGCCTAAGCAGGCCCAGCCGCCCAGGGTCATTTTGATAAAATGACCCCGACAAATCACTCTAAATCTTTTCAAGGGGGATAAAAGCAAATTCCCAAACATTTTGAGTTTGATTTTTTTTTGATGAATTCTAAGATACCTTGGGTAAATTCCCAATGTATTATACCTTGGTGTACCTTTTGTGTGACATGGCACACAAGTTTGTATAGCTTCACACACAAAATGCTACAGTAGCACCACCATTTCTACCTGCCACGGCACACAATTTGTATACCTTCGCACGCTGAGGTAACCCAAGGCAACACTGTTGCAAGGTATCATAGAAGGCAATTTTTTTGTGTGCTACAGTACCATGAAGGCATGATACCTTGGGTGTGAGCTGTATATAAATCGGGCGCCATCGCATCCACAAATGACAGCTGCACGGTAGCTCATACCCAGCCTTGTTTGGTTGGGGTTTAACCCCAACATAGTTTCCAATGAAAAAAATTTTCCCGCCAAAATCTTTAATTAAGATTTAAAAATATAACCCATTAATATATAGTCAACACATCACTATCCTATCATTAATACCTTTACTTTAAAATTTCCCATAAAATTTTTTTAAAATTTTTTAAAACTTATTCCTAATTTCAAATGGGGATAACTCCCAACCAAGCGCAACCAAATACTAACTACAAATGGGTGCTATGGCAATGGCACCCAAAGTATGCTACCGTGGAACAGTACCCACGGTAGCGCAGCATTTACCTTTTCTTCTCCGCTCCTCGTCTCGTCTGTACAATGGACTCGCGAAGTCAGAAAGAGAGAAAGAGAGAAAGAGAGAAAAATGGGCGCCAACTCTATCGTCGATGGCGTTCGTCGCTTGTTCCAACACCGCCGCAACCCCAGTTTGACGCTGTCCAATCCGCGTGCTCCGTAAAAAAAACACTTTTTTTCCCCTCAAATTGAGGAGTAATTTATGTATTTTGCTCATTTTTTTCAACAACTTTTGGGTGGTTCTCATCTTTAGTTGGTGGTTCTTTGAAATGAGGTGAGTCTCTAACTCTTTTATCTCCATTGTTTTGACCAATTTTAATGCTTGGATTTTCTTTTTTCTTAGATCGGTCTTTTTGATTGGTTTGATTTTTTGAGTGTCTTTTTGACTGGTTTGACTTCTTGAGTGAATGTTTTCTATGTACCTTTACTAAATGTACTTCACTACTTCAAACAAGCTTCAATTTTTTGTTTTTTTCTCTGGCAGAGAATTCCCCTTGCAATCCTCTGGGTCCTGGCTTGTTGTGGCCACAACAGACTATGGAAGTTCAGAATGGTCGTCCTGATTCTGAAGCTAAAGGGGAAGGTGATTCATTGGTTATGCCTCCTCCATGTGTGAAAAACCCCTATCTGAATGCTACTTCATCAAATTACCTTGATCTTTTTGGAGACAGAAGATCAAAACTGGCAGGTAAAAGATTTACTCTATTTTTCATGCCACAAATTATGTGTAGGGAAAAAAAAAACAAAAAAAACCAGCACACACCAAGAAGCGCACACACACAATAGTATTAGTATTCAAATATCCAACCAAATAAATCAATCACCAATAGGCAACAAAATAACTAATCACCATCACCACCAAGCTAATGCACCAAAGTAGCAATCACCACGCTCACAAACCATAAGACAAGGGGAGTTCAGCGATGTGCCTATGTCTCCACGAGGGCGCGGAACAGAGGAATCCACTACACAAAGTTCACCGATGACTTGAACAATCCTTAAGCTCGTCTTCAGCCCGTCTCCAAGAAGGATCAATCCAATGAATACCACTCAAGAGAATGACAAATACCTCACTCTCTCAAGTAGTTAGTTAGTTACCAACACAACAAACTAGTTTGAGATTTGACTTCACCAAATATCAACATTATGCAATTGATCTTGTGTTTTCTATTCTTCCTCTAAGATTCATACATGGAAGTATAAATTGTGAGTTTGATAATAAGTTCCTTTTTTTTCTGCTTTCATCTCTTTCAATTGGATGCTTAGGTTCTCATATTACTGCAATTTTTCAAGCTTTAGGTATTGATTTTTTTCCTTTGACATTGTCAGGAGAAAATAAATCTCCATAGCCATGTATTTGGAGGTTATTTTTTAAAATAAAGAGCTACCTTAGACACACTACCAGGAAGTCATAATTAGTTGTTCGAAATTATTTGGTACCTTTTCTAAAGAATTTGGGTCGTTCAAGGACATTTGGGTTGCACTGGAGCTCTTCATAACAAGCTCATGGTTTGAAGCATTGTTTTTTATTTCACTCATCCGATATATAGATTTACATTTTACAAGTTTGGCGATATTACAATCTCATTCGAATAGCAAACTGAATCAATCACGGAGAATTGATATCTCTCATTGTATAGAAACATATATAACTGTATTGGCGTCCGAATCACAAAGTGATGATTTTGAATTATCTGATATCGCTCAAACCTTGATGTATCATAGAAGTTTAATTTTTGACAGAATTTTCCTTTGGTTTTACTGGAAATAACCAACTAGTATTACAATCCTAAATTGAAGTAAAGAAATGTTATGCAGGGTTTTCTCCGACAATTGGTGGAGATGGACTTTCGCGGTATCGGACTGATTTCTATGAAATTGAGGTATCATCATCCAAGTAATGAATCATTGACTACATGATTTGTTTTTAATAAATAAATTGATACATCTCTTTTCACAGCAAATTGGATTAGGACACTTCGGCCGTGTCTTCAAAGTTTTGAAGAGAATAGATGGCTGTTTGTATGCTGTGAAATGTAACATACAACCATTTCGCAATGACATGGAAAGGTAATTAATTCCCTTGGAGCTTACTTATAGCCAATTGTGACATGCTCATTTAAATATACACCTATCTTCTCAGGATGCGTGGTTTAATGGAGGTTCAAGCTTTAGCAGCATTAGGTACTTTTTCCACCATCATTTGTATCTCTTTTCTTTTATGTTTCCCACTACTAAAATTAAAATTTTAACTTGTAGGTTCTCATGAAAATATAGTTGGATATTACACTTCTTGGTTTGAAAATGATCAACTTTACATTCAAATGGAACTTTGTGATCAGAGCTTAACTGTCAATGGAGGTTATACGCCCAGAGGTGGAGATGTCCTGGAAGCCTTTATCAGGTCTCATCACCATCATCTCTGCTCACATTAATGCTTTGTACGTCTTGCTTAAATTAATTTATGGATGCCCACATTTTCTTTGAACCACATTTTGTTTTGTAGATAATCACATACAGATTAATTATTTAGATTGGAACTAAGCAACTACTCCAAAGCACTATGAATATCCAAACAAACTTCTTAATTGAGTTGGTTCCATATTGTACATAACAGTTTTAAATGGAAACAAAAAAGTCTGTTTGCACTTCTCATATTGCAACCTATTAGTCCACACCTTGACACCTGATCCTCCACCGTGCATCCTATTAACATATGCCTACAGATTTTGCCTCAACCATAGAGAAATCACCATTCCTATTACATTGGTTAAGAGAGTGTTCATGATTTACTGAGTAGCATGAATGGGCAATGAAGTTTGGTATATCATGATTCATAATGTACCCAGATGGCAGGTGATCATGTCATAATTTTTATATATGATGTTCTAATTCTAGCTTCCAAGTATGAATTCTGATAACTTCATAAGTTGACAGATAGCTAAAGCACTGCAATTTATGCATGAACATGGCATTGCTCACATGGATGTGAAGCCTGAGAATATTTACATCAAGAATGACATATACAAACTTGGTGATTTTGGTTGCGCTACACTTACGGATAGGACTTTGCTTGTTGAAGAAGGTGATAAAAGGTACATGCCCCTTGAGATGCTCAATGACAAATGTGAGCACCCTGACAAAGTTGATATCTTCTCCTTGGGAGCAACCATCTACGAGCTCGTGAAAGGTTCCCCACTGCCACGCTCCGGTCCTCAGTTCTCTCATCTCCGGGAGGGCAAGATCTCATTGCTTCCAGGATACTCTGTGCAGTTTCAGAGCTTATTAAAGGTATTCCTATCAGCCCATGTTTTAAATTTCCGTGATTTAATTGTGTTAACCATATTAGTTCTTTATATAGTTGCATCGATCCTAACATAGGGTGACGCCTTTCAGGCTATGATTGATCCAGACCCGAAAAAGCGACCGTCGGCGAAGGAGATCATCGGGCATTCCATATTCGAGAAAACAAGCAGGAACACAACCCACACACTTCATATAAACAGAGTCCTACAAGTTAACAGAGATGGTGTTCAAATCGAAGTGGATTTGAGAAACTATGGATCATAAGTGCATTCTTGAATCCATTTGTATTATATTCTCAGAATTCTCTAGTGCCCAATTTTTTAAAGGCTAATACCCACGCAGGCTTGTGTGAACTATAAACATGACAATATCAAACTTTCTTATGGTTTTGTCTCACCTTAATCTGAATGAATGGCTCTAGGTTACTACTATACACTATACAGAGGTGTTTGCCTTAATGTCTTGTTTGTAATGTTCAAAAGGAAATTAAAAGCTATTCATGAAAATAAGTTTTTTACTGATGATGTGTTCTTAGTTTTTAAACTTTTTATTCCCTTTTCCTACAAGTATTACATATGAGAAATGAGAAATTGTCCATTTTGGCTTTTCTAATGGTAGGTCTTATGATTTTGTTTTGTTAATAAAAAACATAGGCCTCAGGAAGGGATCCACATGCGCACCAGCTAGTCATGCTGGCATCCGTGAGTAGCCAGTGCACATGTGGATCCCATCCTAAAGAAGGTGATCCAACAACTAACCAATGTGGTTGAGTAGCAGTGGTTGTGGGCATATATGAACACATCTCATGCGCAGTTCCCAGCCGATGTGGGACTAAACATGAGATGTACAATGATTCTTGTATCATGTCATTCCAAGAGGCTGACCTCTCTAGATTGACTGTGCATGTCCTCATCATTAATTCTAGTGACTTTTACATTCTAACCAAATTAAGCTTTAATTCCTCAAAAGAAGATATTACTGTCCTAGATTCTTAATTACTGCATGCTGCATTGGAAATTCCTAATTAGCTCTTGTAGTATGTCTTTTCTATGTTGCCCTAAGTAAAGATTTTTTAAAGCTCCCTACTCCAATCTTAGCTCACTTGCTACCCTTTTTTAAGTCAGATTTCTGCCCATCCCTCATTGTTAATGATTGCATGATGAGATATGACCATCCATGTAGTCATGTATTTGGTTTGCTAATATTTCTCTGCTTGTTCTCATTGTTGGGATCTCTGAACATGAGGGGAGTTCTCAAGCTCGGTATTTTTTCTTTTTTTTTTTTCCTTTCGTTTTTTGATAAATGTAAGATGGCTCCAGGTAGAAATAGCGTGATTTGAGCAAGTCCTTAACCTCTCAAGTTACCAACCTTCCTTGTGAAGGTTGGTATCAAGCTCGTTATTTTGTCTCTCGATTAATACCAACACACAAAGATCCTCCTTATGAGCAGGGCCCAACCAAGACCTATAAAAGACCAAAAAGTGCAACACTAGACAGGTAAGCAAAAAAAATGGGGAAGAAAATAAGCTATTCTTTCCACTCCCATCAACTAATTTGATTGTCGGAGGTAAATCCGGGCACGAGGCCCACTCCGACCAACTCCCCTTCTCCGTGAAGGTATCCCAACGGCTAGAAAGGTGTTCATGCCACACTTTCCGTGTTAAACTGACGAAGAGCAGGACATCCGCTCTCCTCAGTTATCATCGTCGCGCACGAAATATAAATCTCAACAGTTAATTTGGGATTGAATCGAATCTCAAAAAAGAACCATTTCCAGCCCCAACATAAGGTATTTTTAAATATATTGTTTTGAAATCCTTCCAACCAAACATTAGCTTTTGAAAACCCGATAATTTCAATTACATATAACCCCAAATCCTCCCAACCAAACACTACCTTTGTTGGTGGTTCTTTGAAATCAGGTGAGTTCTTAACTCTTTTATCTCCATTGTTTTGACCAATTTTAAGGCTTGGATTTTTTTTTCTTAGATTGGTCTTTTTGATTGGTTTGACTTCTTGAGTGAATCTTTTCTATAGGAACATTCATATGTTGTAAGATCCATGATTTTAGGATTTTTTTTTTATTTGGTTAATAAGTGAAAAATCCCCCAAGGTTGGATATGATTGAAATAAAGATTTTTTTTTAATTTCTTTGATTAATCAAATAGTTAGAAAAGTCCTCGCATTTGGAGTTTATTGGATTTTATGAAAATAGAGTGGCTTAGATATAGAGTGGCATAATTAAAAGCACCCATGAATTACAAAAATTGGAAATTTAAATAAAAGAAATGATTTTAAGCAAAATGAATCTCTTGAGTATATATATATGTATATATATACAATATTATATATATATGTTATATAAATATATAATAGTGTAACTGGCGGATGAGTTGAGAATTCATTAATTATTGATTTGATAAATATTATAAAATAATGAGTTGTTGACAACCAGATAAGATGATTATGTGATGAAAATATGATAAATATATGATTAAAGATATGATTATAACGAGTGTAGGGTGCCCCTGGATCCTAACAAGTGGCACCAAAGACAGCTCTCCAGTTATATGGGTGGGTGGATCCCGGTAGGTTGGATCCCCGGTAGGTACTGTTGGATCACAACACTAAATCTTTTCAAAATCACCCTAAATCTTTTCAAGGGGGATAAAAGCAAAATTCCCAAACATTGGGAGTTTTCTTCTCTGCTCTCGCCGTCTTGTCTGAACGCTGGACTCGCGAAGTCAGAGAGAGAAGATGGCATGCCGTGTGGAGAGGAGCTAAGATGCAGGCAATGCCGCATCTCTCCCTGATTTATGGGCGCCAACTCCATCGTCGATGGCGTTCGTCGCTTGTTCCAACGCCGCCGCAACCCCACCTCTTGCCCTGATCGAAATGTAGAGAAGGACGAGCAGGATCTCAACGGGCTCAGACCCCTCAAGGTGCCTAGGCGAATCTCCATGGCCTTTGTCGATCCTCACAAGAAGGTCAGCTCCCCCTTTCCCCCAGTGATTCGATTTCTTTTCTTTCTTTGTGATGTTTCGTACAAAGCTCTTATCTTGTACGTCAGTTTGACGCTGTCCAATCCGCGTGCTCATTAAAAACATGTTTTTTCCCCTCAAATTTAGGAGTAATTTATGTATTTTGTTCAGTTTTTTTTATCAACTAGTTCTCAGATTGGTATCTTAGTTGGTGGTTCTGTGAAATGAGGTGAGTTTGTCTCTTTTATCTCCATTATTTTGACCAATTTTAAGGCTTGGATTTTTTTTTCTTAGATTGGTAACTGACTTTTGGGTGTATCAAGAGGTGGTCTGTTTGATTGTTTTGAGCCTTTTTTTTTCAGCAGAAATGTTTGTTTGGTTCTTATATAACTTCTTGATTTAGTATCAATCATGTGAGCTTCTTTTGGCTTTAGATTTCAAGTTAGATTCCTTCTTCTCATATCTCTTTGCTGGATTTCATTTATCTTAGTTTGGGTTCTTTAACTGGTTTTGAAGTTTGGATTTGATATTAAAGAGAGGTAGAATTGATCAATTGCACCCTTTTTTGTTGGTTGTTGCCTATTTGAATTTGATCTTGTATGTGTCTTACAGCTTATCAATTCAATTGAGATTTTCTTTTCAACTACCTTTGGATTTGTCCTATATTCGTTTAACTTGAGTATTTGATTATTTTTGCAAACACTATTGTCATTTGTTCCTCTAGAATTTAATTATTCTTGTGTCCTATCATCATATCAGACAAGTCTGTATGATTACAGAATTTTCCATTAAAATGATTTTATCTTTCCCAACTCTATAAGTATAAAAGAGAGTTGCGCATTATTTCTTCATTTGATCTTGTTAAAAGTTAAAACTTTTGATGTTTGAATGCTCCTTCCAGTACCCATCCATTTTTCTTTATGCTGAAAGTCTCCATTTGCTTACTTTACTTCTTTCTTTTCAAACCATGCAGAGCATGCTTGACAAGGATTTCTTCACCGAGTATGGTGAAGCAAGTCAATACCAAATACAAGAGGTGATTGGCAAGGGAAGTTATGGGGTAGTTGGGGCAGCAATTGATATGCATACAGGGGAGAGGGTGGCGATCAAGAAGATCAATGATGTATTTGAGCATGTTTCCGATGCCACACGCATTCTAAGAGAGATCAAGCTTCTTAGGCTTCTCCGCCATCCTGATATTGTGGAGATAAAGCATATAATGCTTCCTCCATCAAGGAGGGAATTTAAAGATATCTATGTTGTTTTTGAGCTGATGGAATCAGATCTTCACCAAGTAATAAAAGCAAATGATGATCTCACACCAGAGCACCACCAGTTTTTCCTATACCAGCTACTTCGAGCTCTAAAATATATTCATACAGGTAAAATATTTTTCTCTTAATTACTTGGAAATGTTAATGCATTTAGATTATCTTACTGATTCCGATGATATATTATTAACATGTAGCAAATGTATTTCACCGAGACCTGAAGCCGAAAAACATCCTTGCAAATGCCGATTGCAAATTAAAAATTTGTGACTTTGGGCTTGCCCGTGCATCATTTAATGATGCACCATCAGCGATTTTTTGGACTGTAAGTAAATGCTCACCTTTCTGTAATGTTAGAATTATTGTGTCTTTGGTATAATTTAGTTAGAATATTTACCTTTTTGTATTTCTAGCTTAGTCACATTATCAACTGTCAAATCATGCTATTTCTTTGTTATTGTAGGATTATGTAGCAACAAGATGGTATCGTGCACCTGAACTATGTGGATCCTTTTTCTCTAAGGTGAGCAAGTGTGGCATCTGGCTTTAAGTTTCAAGTTTCAACAGATGTACTAAATGGTCGTCTTACTTGCATTCCTGTAAATATGACACATTCTGATCTCATTGAACATTGTTTTCTATTTTCCCATAGCTGTATGTAAATTTTCCTTCTTGTGCAATGGAAAAAGCTAGATTTCAATACTCATTATCTCATTATCTCATTATCTTATATTTCCATTTAGGACTGGAAAAGGCAAAATTTCTTACCTTTTCACCTGAAATATGTAATGTGATTCAATTCATGCTTCTTTGACCATTATGTATTTTTTATGCTGACAATACTAATTATCTCATTTTCCAGTATACACCTGCAATTGATATATGGAGCATAGGATGCATTTTCGCAGAAATGCTAACTGGGAAGCCATTATTTCCTGGGAAAAATGTGGTGCATCAGTTGGATCTCATGACTGATCTGCTTGGCACTCCTTCAGCTGAATCCATAGCAAGGGTTGCCTTACTCTCTCACTCAAGTCTCTCTGTTTCTATGCATTCAGCATGACTAAAATATGTTGAAAGTTTTTTTTCTTATTTCTGTGGTTCTTATCATTTGCAGATTCGAAATGAAAAGGCTAAGAGATACCTAACTAACATGAGGAAAAAAACACCAGTTCCTCTCTCGCATAAGTTTCCTCACACAGACCCATTGGCACTTCGTTTACTTGAACGCCTACTTGCTTTTGACCACAAAGATCGACCTACTGCAGAAGAGGTAAGATTCAGGAACCAGGAGCTTATCCTTCAGCTGGAGTTTCAAGTTTTTATTTATACTATACTTAATGCACTAATTCCTTATTTGCATTTTTATCTTGCAAATGCTTTCAGGCGCTAGCTGATCCATACTTTCACGGATTGGCAAATGTAGAACGTGAACCATCTACACAACCCATCTCAAAACTTGAGTTTGAATTTGAAAGGAGGAAATTGACAAAAGATGATGTCAGGGAGTTGATATATCGAGAGGTATACATCCACATTAGTATCTCTTGGAGCCATATTGCCTCCTCTCATATCAATTGCATATTTCACTTAGAATATAATTCTTTTAAAGTAAACAGATACTAGAGTATCATCCTCAGATGCTGCATGAGTATCTTCAAGGAAATGAGCACATTAGCTTCGTGTACCCAAGGTGTGTACCCAAGGTTTGCTCCTTCAGAACCGATTTATACCATAAATTTTTTTATATATTCTTAGTTTATATCTCTTAAGCTGTCAGTATTGAATCAAAGATTTATGTCCTCTTATTAGCTTGTACTTCCCCACCAAATGTTTTCTTTAATTTTTTTATTTGAGTTTGAACATCAAATAATCAATTAACTGTGATTGGAGATCATTGATTTTGCTCTTCAAGGAACATGGATGAATCTGTTTTATATTCCAACTGGTTTAACTAATTGACAATTTACTGTCAATATATATATATATAATATTATATATATATATTCTGTGTTGAATTCCCATGATTAAAGCAAGTCTTCGATTTCAGCGGAGTTGATCTTTTTAAGAGGCGATTTGCTCAGCTTGAGGAGCACTACAACAAAGGTGAAAGAAGCAGTCCACTTCAGCGGCAGCATGCCTCTCTACCTAGGTAAATGAGCAATATTAATTACAGGTCTTCAAGTCCTCTGTAACATACACAATTTCTTATGTTCTCTTGGATAAACCGAAGGTTTGCAGCCATTGTATCCAAAAAAACATTTTTCGCCTTGTTATGGTGATTGGAAATTTATTCCTGTTTTATGCTTGTTTTACTTCCTCTACTTTTCCAGGGAGAGGGTATGTGCCTCTAAAGATCATGATATTGAGGAGCAAAGTGCAGCTTTGGTGGTTCGCGCCAGCCTCGAAAGCCCTCCAAGGCGACAACAAGGTGAGGTACCTGAGCATAACGGGGCAATGACAAATGGCCCAAATATGTCGAACTCCAGCGGCCGTAGTTTGCTCAAGAGTGCTAGCATCAGTGGTTCCAAATGTGTAGCTGTCAATCAAAGAAAACAAATGGAAGTAAGTTGAAATTTGGCTTTTATTCTTGGAGTTGAGAATACATTTGATACTTTCTTAGAATTCCTGTTCTGTCTGTTTGACTTTGACCTGTTTATACAAGGTGCAAAATTTACTTTTCACATAGGAAAATGTGTGTATAAAAGAGCTTCACATTCACATCCATTTCTTCTATTTTACAGCAACATGTGAACTACACCTATATGTTATAATGCAAACATATATAGAAGGAAATATATCTGAAATTTTTCGTCTATATGCATCACAGGATGAAGTGATTGTTGAGCAGACGGACGAAGACGCATGCTAATGGTTCCTCTCATAACATAACCGATGACTGCTTATCGATTATCATTAAGCCTCATTTCTTTCAACTAATTGCTGATCATTGAAGTGTTGTCATTTAGAACCATCAATTTTCTTTTTCTTATTTTGATTATGCGTGTTGGTTTGTTTATCACTACTTCACACCATGTATCACTCAAGCTTCATCCTGGTCATTGATGTAAACATTACAAAGGTTTATCGATATCACAGGTTGGCATTCTTTGTATTGCCAAACTTTATATTTGATAAAGGTTCACAGGAAAATATATAGTGAAGCTCTACTTTTACAGATTGCTTTATTTTATATTAATTTATAAATAATAGGTAAGATTAGCTGATTAACACGTAATTTTCATCAAACATTATTGGATAATTTGATAAAATTATAAGAGAGCTGATCTCGAGGCAATCCCACGGCGCACCTCCTCTTGAAACGGATCCACTGTCTCGCGAGGCAACCAGAGCAACGCAACCAAACCCTCCACCCCATCCTCCTCCCTCTTATACCCCAACAAGGTCACATCCACAACTCCTCCCCTCGCTAGTCCACCGTACAAACCCGGGCCCCACCCGAAATCCACATCAGCAAACCTCAACTTGCTAACGTCCGTCACAAACAACGTCCCTTCACCGCGAAACCAGAACCGTCTCTCCATCTCAATGAAGTCCACCGTCGAAGCCCGGTACTCCTTATCGGATCCAAGAGATTTCAACTCCGATATAAGCCCCGCCGCAAAGCTTATCGGGCGAGAAACAAGTTCCTTAGCGGGCCTGACGGCGCAAAAGACGACGACAGCCACGCCGTAGTAGCCAACAGGAAGGAGAGGTCGGTGGTGCCCACGTGTGTCGATGGGGAAGAGGAGGCGGGTTTCGGATCTTAAGCCCAGGGAACGGGTCCACGCCCGCCAGAGCAAAGCAGTTATAGCAACGAAGGTTGGAGTTTTTGGACCGTTGATTTGGGATTTGAGGGCGGAGATTTCCGATCGTGTGAAAAAAATAGAGATCATTTGGGTTTGGTCCCCTATTTCATATCCTGATGTCATGTTCGGATCCGGATCATATTCACGGTGGGGGAATGAAGGGCGTGGAGGAGAACGAGGGGTGAGGAGTTCACGAGCCCAAACCGGTGGTTGGGTTAGGTCGGACCGGTTCGGTTCTCGAGCCAACTCGGACACAGCCGTGATGAACTGAAATACACCGTAAGCGTCACATATACAGTGGTTTACTATGTATGCAAGCACGAAACCCCCACATTTGAGTCTCGTTACCTGAAATTCATATAATTTTAGTCATTATATTATTATTATTATTATTATTATTATTTATTTTGTAATTAGACATACGTACTTGCATGCGGAGCAACGGAGAGTCAGTCACGAAGACAGAACCCCAAATATCATCAAGGAGGAACTTGCTTAGAAACGGAGACGGTGGCCGGAGTCCGCCTGTGGCGGCCAACTTCAGGCGGTCTAACGTGACATCAGCATCGGCTTCTCGAAACACAACACCTTCAGCACAACAATCGACGACGAGCTTTCCTTTCTCGCCGTGCCTCAGTCTGCCGGCGAGCGGGTAGTAGTGCACCAAAGCCTTAGACAAAGCTCTCCGGATCACCGTCACCGGATCATGCCGTTCTCCGGCTCGGCGTGGATTGTAGTAATGAATGAAGGGCATGTGATGCCGAAAGCCAGGCTGGTCGTCGAGGTTGGATAAGTACTTGCATTCCGCCGGAGTTGGAGATTCCGGCAATATGAGCTCCGGTTCTCCGATCACCATTGAGAAGCTTAGCTTGGCCATTATTGAGAGAGTACTAGGAACTACTCATATATATATATATATATATATATAGAGAGAGAGAGAGAGAGAGAGAGAGGGATATTATATATTAATTTTGCATGACATGATGATGGGATGATATTGTTAAGAATGTGTGTCAAAGCTGAAAGGTCAAAACTGGTGAGCTATATTTATTTATTAAACTGGTGAGCTTTATATATAATCATGGACGGCTTTTCTAAAGAAAAAATTGCTTGCATACCCCTCCAAAATCATATATTTGCTTAAATATCCTTACAAAAATACAATTTGCTTGCATACTCTTCTAAAATTAATTTTTTTTGCTTATATACCCCCGCCGTTAGTTACCGTTAGTCACAGTTAGTTTTTTCAAAGTTAACTATAGTTTAAAGTTAACCATGGTTGAAAAATTACACAATTACCCTCATTTTTGATAATTTTGACTTCCAACCCTACTTTCTCATCTATAAAATAAATAATATCTATAAAATTTTTAAAAAAAATTAGAAGGGTATATAAGCAAACCCAATTTAGTAATTTGCCCCCATTCCATCCATTGATTTAACACCGTCAAGGGGCAACTTAACCATAGGGGCATATAAGCAAAAATAGTTGATTTACAGGGGTATGCAAGCAAATAGCATTTTTATGAGGTATTTAAACAATTTTTAAGTTTTATAGGGGTATGCAAGCAAAAACCCCTTTTCTAAACTAGTCATGGTATTCACGCGAGAGACCTCTTAATTAAGATTAGTCAATCATTCTTGTAACACCATCTTCATGCACGTTCTTCTGCACTGACTTTGCAAGTCTCTTCTTCTCGAGTTGGCGAATCTTATTGTCACGTTGAGCCAACCCCACCTCGGCTTTCTTTGAGTCAACTTCTACCTTTTTCAAGTTGGTCTCGCGTAAGACCTTGAAATTTCGAAACCCTCCACTTAGAGTCTTAATATAATTATGTATTCTTACAAACGTTTTTATGCAAATTGACATTATAATATTATTTAAATAGATTTAAAACCCTAGCCGTCTCAGTTCTTTTTGTTTTTATCCAGTGGTGACTGAGGTCAAGAGAGAAAAGATGGGGAGCATCTTTTGCATCCCCATTAGAGTTTTCCTCATATTTAAGTTTATAAGTAGATCCAAGTTTATCTTTACATGTACTAATTGATTTTATTTTATTATAGATATAGATTATTATAGGTATGGATCTAGGATTCTTAGGGTTCCATTCAATATTTGTTGAGATTAGAAGTTTAGGTGTGGGGGGTGGGGGCACATATAAATCTCTGTAAGTATTTCACATATAACTTATGACGTATATATATTTTGCATACAAATTGTAAATATCTGACATAATTCATTGTGAAATTTTAGAAGTGATCTATTTTCTATATAACTAGAACCATACAGTTATTTTAGATTCGAATCTGTATGCTTGTGTTTTTGATGTTAAGCACTTTTGGAAACTTGGAATTATATTTTTAGTCTTGCTTCCATTTGATATTTGAATATATTGTATTGTTATTTTGAAGCTATAATTGGCTACATTTACTATGTTTGTAATTGTATTTGAGTTTCATAAACTTGATTTGGTTTTCTGTTAAGTCTCCAAATGTGTTTATGTTCTGACCTACGGTAAGTTTTCCATATACAAATCTCTGAAAGTATTTCACATATAACTTATGATGTATATTTTACATACAAATTGTAAACATATTTCATATTTCATTGTGAAATTTTAGAAGTGATTTATTTTCTATACAATTGGAACCATGCATGCAGTTATTTAGATTCGAATCTGTATGGCTGTGTTTTGAATTTTAAGCACTTTTTGGAAACTTGGAATTATATTTTTAATCTTGCTTCTATATGATATTTGAATATATTGTATCTGTTATTTTGAAGCTATAATTGGCTATATATATTTACTATGTTTGTAATTGTATTTGAGTTTCATAAATTTGATTTGGTTTTCTGTTAAGCCTCCAAATATGTCTGTGTTCTGACTTTTGTTAATGGTGGTTAAACATTGACTGTGTCAACACACTTCTAATATCGAGTAGTTCAACCCATGCTCTCGGTGATAATAATAATCTTGTTGATACAAAAATCAGGGATAACCCTCGATTTAGCTCAACAATTGAATTTATAGATTGATTGGGGAGTGGATTTGGATGAGATTGAGATAGATCGAAAGAGGAAAACTCAAAAGAGAAAAAGAGAAAGCCAAGATTTACGTGGAAACCCCAAATCGGGGTGAAAAACCACGGTGGATCTTCATGATCAGAGATGAAATCACTACCAAATCAATGAGATTACAAGATTATTGGTGGAATTTGAGTTTCTAGAGAGGCAGGGCTTCGTCGATCATTCAGAGATTGAAGATGACTTGGTGAGCTCCTCTATTTATAGGTTCCAAGGAGGGGGAGCTGCTTGGGGAGCAAGCCACACTCAATAGACCATGTGGAGGCTAGTGAGCTAGCCCCTAATATGCCACGTGTGTGCCAGCTGGAGTTAGTTAGGTTGACAGCTCATCTTCCTTCTAGATGTTTCTAGATTGCTAGGTTAGCATTCGGTTAGATCTCAACGGCTTTTTCTTCTAGATGCTTCTAGACTGCCAGGTTGGCATTTAGTTAGATCTCAACGGTCTCAACGGTAATTCCTTCTAGAAGGGTTTAAGGCCTTTGGCTTCCATCGCAGCCTGTGAGCTTGGGGTCAGTTGTGCCTTCTTCGGGCCAAGGGTATAAAGCCTCTAGAATCCGGAGAGGTGAGCCTTCAATACTCGAGGAGGTCTGCTCTGACGGAACCGAGGCAGTTGCCCTTTTCTATTTCCCGAAGGGGATGATTTTGGGCATGAACCCGAGGAAGTCACTGTTTTGTATGGAAGGACGAGATCGATCCACGTGTCAGGTGGTTGGCTCCTCAGTTTTTACCCGCATCAAATCTTTTGATTTTACCGTGTTGTCGATGATAATAATAGTCTTCTGATTCTGCTTGAGGCCACCACGGTAAAATAAATGTGATCGTTAGGGCCAAAGTCTAAAAGATTAAGTAGCACATGCAGACAAACATTCAACTACACATGAAGAAGAAAGCCACTCTACCCATTACTGAAAAAAGATTCACACTTTTGAGGATAGGGATGGAGATGAGGAAAAAAATTCCTTGAAGATGGAGTGAGCCCTACGAAAACACCGGGGAAGAAGAAGATAGGCACGGACACGCCTCAGAAATTATTTAAAAAGAAGGGCAAACAATGTACCCTCTTTGAACGATGGTGGTTACAATCCGACGGATAAAATTGTCCTTTGCATTGGCGTCTTTCAAATGAGCGACACGTGGGCCACAACCTTTGCGGCTTTTCAAATAAGCAGCATTGGGGATAGTTCTCATGATGGCGTACGTCCACCGAATTCCATGAAAAGGGAATGCACTTCTAAAGGCGTGGTACATCTAAACGGTCACAGGTTCGACAACCTAGGAATATACAAAATATTAATGACAACAACTAGGATCCGTCTCGAAAAGAAAGTCGTGATTAAAGAACAAGAGGATAAGCTCTCAAATCAGATTACTTTGCTAGCCGACGACTTGACTCGCCTCGTCACAACCAACTCACACTGAAGTCAAAAAGCACTCTCAGTTGAAGACTTGGGATAACTCGACAATTCAAGTTTGACCAGTAAGCGATGTGCTAATAGGTAGGAGGGGTACGTCCTTGAGTCGGATCAAGCCACCGATTGCCAGATTGCCTTTTTAAGTCATCTTAAGCTGAAGACTTGCTGACCTTACAAATATGTGGGTAGGTATATGTTATGAGGAAAATCTCACCATACACGTGGAGTGATCCTAGAGACTGAGGTATCATCAACAACCCTTGTTGAATAACGGTTAACAGACCTTCCAGAAGTTATCAAAAGACTCCGGGCAAGTTTCTCTAAGGCACTAAAAGGCTCCATAAAATCTCACTAGTTGATCTGGATCAACTCCGATCCTAAAGAGGAGCTGATTGCATGCATCAACAGTTAACGCTGTTTGTGGGAAATTCGATCAAAAAGTTGTGTTGATAATGGTGATGGCGAGAGGTAAGAAGAACTCGATTCCCCTCCGACCGAGGAAGAGATCAATCACCAGACTAGACGCAATCCATGATTAAAGTAAGTCTTCAATTTTAGTGGAGTTGACCTCTTTAATAGACGATTTGCTCGGCTTGAGGAGCACTACAACAAAGGTGAAAGAAGCGGTCCATTTCAGCAGCAACATGCCTCTCTACCTAGGTAAATGAGCAATATTAAGTACATGTCTTCAAGTTCTTTGTTACATGCACAATTTCTTATGTTCTCTTGGATAAATCGAAGGTTTGCAGGCATTGTATTCAAATTAACATTTTTTGCCTTGTTATGGTGATTGGAAATTTATTCCAGTTTCATGCTTGTTTTACTTCATCTACTTTTCCAGGGAGAAGGTATATGTGACTTTAAAGATCATGATATTGAGGAACAAAGTGCAGCTTTGTCGCTCACCCCAGCCTCGAAAGCCCTCCAGGGCCACAACAAGGTGAGGTACCTGGGCATACCAGGGCAATGACAAATTAAATGGCCCAAATAAAGAGTGCTAGCATCAGTGCTTCCAAGTGTGCACGTAGCTGTCAATCAAAGAAAAAAAATGGAAGTAAGTTGACTTCCATTTGTTTTATATTAATTTATAAATAATAGATATTCTAATACCTGGACTATCTTTTTTATAAAAATTTAGTCTAGAAAATAAAATTCTACCAAAACTTTTGATTTCGAGATCTGCTTCTTCTGGGATCAGAATAGATCCAAATTAATCAACGGATAATAGAGGTTGGTGACTATTACGAAGCTTCAATGATTTTGAGAGAAAGAACAGTTGTGGTGAATGATTATTCTGATGAACTTCTTCATGCTCACAGGATCATCATTTTCTCCAGAGATTGGATCTTCAAAGATCATACCCCGGGGTATCCTCTGACGATCAAGTCAAAGAGTCTCCAAATTTAAATGGAGGGGAGAGTAAGGAGGAGAATGAGATAGAATGGAAAAGAGTGGAAAGGCGGTTCCAAGTGAAAGTGATATACAAGTAGACGATCAATCTTAGTGGAGCTCTAAGTAGCGTACCATGTGAGATAAGATGCCCTTTGGTGAGTTAAGGTCCTCCTTATATCATCCTGAGATCGTTGCCCAACTAAGAAACAATTGATTGTCAGTTCGAAGACAGCAGGACGCTAGCTCGGATACAGCTAGGCGTTGTTGGAAGCCCATTTGGGCCTTGCTTTGTGTTTGGGCCTTCCTTTGTTTGTTTCAAAACATTCATATTCTATAGAGAAAGTTTAGTACCACATTGCCTATTCACAAAGCATGCATCCACTTTTTATATGCTTTACTCTAGTAGCATGTTAGACTTATTTAGTGGGTATGCTCTCTTACGCGCGCCTGCGCAGGGGGGGTGCAAATCCGGGTTCCAGCTAGCTTTGAAATCCGGGTTTCATCTTAAACTGATGCTTCTTTTGGAATGAACTGTTGCTTCAAGGAGATGTGTCTCTCTGCATTCTACTCTATAAAAGGGAACTCTGGCCTCCCATTCTAAGAATAATTCTTACCAGTTTTCTTACTCTGTCTTTCTTCTTCCTCATCACATTCCAAAACTTCTGTCGGAGCAAATCAGGAGCACTCATTTCCTCACTTCGGGTGCACGACTTTGAGGAACCAGACTGTTGAATCCTGGGAGAACAACGCCACATAAATCCTGTTGCACCAAGAGAGGAGGCGAAATTGTTCTTAAGGACAGTGCAATTTGCACGCCTCAGTCACATCAATTTCGAACAACATTCAACCTGTCCACAGTAACATCTACATCAAATAATCTTCAACAGGCGTCAGACTAGTGGCAGTTAGTTGCTAGCCTTTAGAACCTTCTCAGGCCTTTTGAAAAGTTATTTTTCACCGTCGGATGATAAGACGTTTAGGCTATCATGAATTGACTCTTCATATGAACGTTTGTGATAATGCTACGTGTCATGTGATATTTTCAACCCATAACACGAAGTATCTTTTATAAATTATATAAAACCACCTACTTAATAATAATAATAATAATAATAATAATAATAATAATAATAATAATAATTAGGAATTTTCTATAATAAATCTCTGCAGATGTTATTTTAAATGATTAACACGTAATTTTACATGCAGATGCTTAGTTAGTTTCATGAAAATCTGAATTCGATAATTTGATAAAATTAGAGGAGAGCGGATCTCAAGGCAATCCCACGGCGCACCTTCTCTTGAAAAGCATCCACTGCCTCGCGAGGCAACGAGAGCAACGCAACCAAACCCTCCTCCCCATCCTCCTTCCTCTTATACCCTGACAATGATGTCACCACCAACCCGGTCACATCCCCAACTCCTCCCCTCGCTAGTCCACCGTACAAACCCTGGCCCCACCCAAAGTCCACGTCAACAAACCTTAACTTGCTAACGTCCGTCACAAGCAACGTCCCTTCACCGCGAAACCAAGGCCGTCTCGTCATCTCAATGAAGTCCACCACCGAAGCCCGGTACTCCTTATCGAATGCGCGGGATTTCAACTCTGATATAAGCCCCGCCGCAAAGCTTATCGGGCGAGAAACAAGTTCCTTAGCGGGCGCGACGGCGCAAGAGATGACGACAGCCACGCCGTAGTAGCCAACAAGGAGGAGAGGTTGGTGGTGCCTACGAGTGTTTATGGGGACGATGAGGCGGGTTTCGGATCTTAAGCCCAGGGAACGGGTCCACGCCCGCCATAGCAACAAGGTTATAGCAACGAAGGTCGAAGTTTTGGGACCATTGATCTGGGATTTGAGGGCGGAGATTTCCGATTGTGTGAAAAAAATAGAGATTTGGGTTTTGTCTCGTATTTCGGATCCTGATGATGCGGGTTCCGTGTTCGGATTCGGGTCATATTCACGGTGGGGGAATGAAGGGCGTGGAGGAGAACGAGGGGTGAGGAGTTCACGAGCCCAAACCGGTGGTCGGGTTAGGTCGGACCGGTTTGGTTCTCGAGCCAACTCGGAGACGGCTGCGATGAACTGAAATACACCGTAAGCGTCACATATACAATGGCTTATTGTGTATGCGAGCACGAAACCCCTGCATTTGAGTCTCGTTACCTGAAATTCAAATAATTATTATTATTATTATTATTATTATTATTTATTTGTAATTAGACATACTTACTTGCATGCGGAGCAACGGAGAGTCAGTCACGAAGACAGAACCCCAAAGATCATCAAGGAGGAACTTGCTCAGAAATGGAGACGGTGGTCGGAGACCTCCGACGGCGGCCATCTTCAGTTGGTCCAACGTGACATCAGCATCGGCTTCTCGAAAAACAACACCTTCAGCACAACAATCGACGACGAGCTTTCCTTTCTCGCCATGCCTCAGCCGGCCGGCGAGCGGGTAGTAGTGCACCAAAGCCTTAGACAAAGCTCGCCGGATCACCGTCGCCGGATCACGCCGTTCTCCGGCTCGGCGTGGATTGTAGTAATGAATGAAGGGCATGTGATTCCGATAGCTAGGCTGGTCGTCGAGGTTGGATAAGTACTTGGATTCCACCGGAGTTGGAGACTCCGGCGATATAAGCTCCGGTTCTCCGATCACCACTGAGAAGCTTAGCTCAGCCATTATTGAGAGAGTAGTAGTAGTGTGTAGTAGTACTCTTGTTCATATAGACTTGCCTTCAAGGAAATACTCATATATATATAGAGAGAGAGAGATAGATATATAGATATATAGATAGATATTAATTGTGAGTGATGAGTTCAGAGTGGATGATATATGGGAAGATAATTTTAAGGAAGTGTTGAATCAAACTTGTCCGAGGATTGGGACTATGTTGAGTGACAGTTGAAAGGTGGTGAGCCACATTTTTATATTTATTTAATTATTTTGGGGTTGTTTTAAAAATTTAAGGATGGCTTGTCAATAAATTAGCCATGTGCGACTCACACTTGGATGGCTTGTCTATGGCAGATCTCCCTTTTCGGCTTTTCCTATGTCTAAACACATGGTCCTGACATAGTACAAGAGGCCGAGGGGAAAAGTTTTTTATTTTTTATTTTTTCTTTTTGATGGAGGGAGATAACAGGTCTGAAGTTTGTTTTTGACAGACCTGAACAAGTCCATCTAATTACGAGCGATAATAATGGTCCTCCTCCTTAAGTGACAGTAATGGATATATACAAACATTGGAGTCTAGAAGACTCTCGAGTGAATGAAGTTTGTCGTTCCAAACGATCCTCAAGCTATATGTTCCATGAGCTAGATGAGGTTTTTTTGCGGATGTGCAACGTGTATCGTATATTGAACATGGTGAATATGATCGTTAAGGATAGGGGTGTGATAGAGGCCCGATCAGAGTCATCCCAAGCCTCGTAATCAAAGCTACATTTTTATTTGCCTTTTTTGAGATTTTGTATGTTCTTTGTTTCAAACAACTATATGTTGTTTGTTTTAGAATGGAAGCATGCTCTATATACATTTACCCATGAGTATTGGGGTGTTTATTTGTTGTTTTCCTATCCGAGTGTATTATTTAGAGTTTCAAGTTATTTTATAAGGTTCCTGTTTGTTTTTCAAAGTTTTTATTTATTTTTTAGAGTTTATGTTTAATAAATAACTTAAATATTTATTTTTTTTTGGAGTTTCTAGTTATTAAATGGCTCAAATTTATCTATACTTTATTTATTTATTTTGGGGTTATTTTTAAACATTTATTAAGGATGATTGGTTAATAAATTAGTTATGTGGGCTGCACATTTGGATTACTAATCTATATATCACACGTCTAAATGCCGGCGGTCCTAAGTTAGTACAACCTAGACTAAAGAGATGAGAACGAGAGGCCAACCTACCGGGTTGCATTGCTATGTAGACAGTAACGTAGTTCTTTGGGTTTTGTTCTTACTTATTTTATTTTAATTTTTTTTGATCAATGTGACAAGCGTCATTCAGGAGGATAAATCGAAGATGGGGCCGGGACGTGGCATTTCTACCGTGATAAACTGAAAGCCTCTCAAGTCCACGTGGAGGAACCCTTCACGTGTGTGTAGGCCACCGCGACTGCGTGTCTTCTGTACAACCACATCTTTTCAACTTTGTCACAATGAGAGTCGAACCGGGCTGCCTCCCATGCTATGAAGGACCTTCATTCTCATACACCTTTGGCAAATTATGTTCTTACTTATTGAAAATTATGTTTTTACCCTTCTCAATAACTATAAATGATAGTTTTTAAAGATATATAAAATATAAAGAATATATAAAAATTATATAAATACACCAACTTCAATCATTTTTCCTCCTAATCAAAATTTTCGCATTACAAGCAAATTTTTAAAATTTTCATGGACAATGTATCGTAATTGAAATGAATGAAAATGTTAATTTTTCTTATATTTTTATATTTTTATATTTTTATATTTTTAGTATTTTTTAAAAAATAGGTGGACTTGTAGGCCTCACGATTCGCCCAAACTATGCCTTGTGTTGGGCCGAGCCTCGTGTTGGTGTAAAAATCGCTAGGAATTCTTCCTCTATTGTTGATTATTGTTAGATTCAACCATCTTAAATCTCAGATATCTTTTACTATTTGAATCCCCCCCCCCCCCCAAAAAAAAAAAAAAGTCCAAGGGGGGTGTTGAATTGGGGATTTGTTATTATTGCTACTTTAACATTCACCTAGTCTTCTCTCTCTCATTGCCAAATCACTATTATATGAGTTGAAAACAAAAATTAATTTTTATAATTAAAATAATATCAATTTATAAAAGAAAATTAATTAAAATATTAAATTAAAATTTCATTTTTTAAAAAAAAAAGTTCAGTTGACAACTCAACATCTCAATTTGGTGTTTAGTTAACATCTCAATGCTAGAAAATTTATACCTTAAATATATCACAATTTAAGTAAAACTATTTGATTAAAACTCTTTGATTAGGGTTCCACATTAATTAATTAGTTGTGACATGTGAGCACTTCAAATACATGAAGATGAGCAGTTATCAAAACAAAACTAATTAGGAGCTTACTTAAGATAATAATCATGATCCTCAACACTTCAACCTTAAAGTATACCAGTTTGGAGATCGATATATCTAACAAATTAGTCGTCTCATTGAAGAGTTGTCACTTGAATAAACAAACTTGAGTGGGAGTAAATTACATGCAAGAAATCTTGGAGAAGGAGAAGGTTATATAGATATAATCCCACTTAACAAGTTGATGAATATTGCATGCCTTCTCTACAAAATTGAGATGTTGAGTTCTCAACTGAATTTTTTATTTAAAAATCTACTTAATTAATTCAAAAAGCTACTTCAACACCAAATTGAGATGTTGAGTTGTCATGAATTTTTTTAAAAAAAATGAATTTTTAGTTTAATATTTTAATTAATTTCTTTTAGAAATTGTTATTTTTTTATTATGAAAATAATTTTGTGTTTTCATCTCATATTGTGATTTGGGAGAGAGAGAAGACTAAGACAATCTCAAAGTAACAATAATGAGTTTGCAACAAACATATTATCTAAAAAATTTCAAAACTCCACTGGGTCAATCTCAAAGTGATTCCATTCTTAACCAATTTTGCTATATTCAAGCATACTACCACATCTCACTTTCTCATTTAGGTCAAAAAGAAAAATGCACTTGGGAAGTCAGGCGTCGATATAAAACAACTTCGCAAAAAGAACATTCGAAGTGAAAAATGAACACTTCCAATAATCATCACTTACACTAAAAAGAACACCATGGCAGTGATAGATCCAGAAATTAGACTTAGGGGGACTGAACTAGTAAAGTCATTGTCCAATATATATTTTTTTACCATCAATTTTAAATTATAATTATGTAATAATTAAAACATATACTCATATATATTTATGATTTGAAATATAAATAAAATTAAAGTTTAAATTTCTAATCTCGACAAGTTCATTGTCCTTCCAACTTTTAATACAAAAATATTAAATTTCAAGTACCAATAATATTCTACCATCTAAGAAAAAAGAAATCAAAATTAACAATCTAAAAAAAAATTGAAGTTATAGAAGAAAAACCAAATACCTCCTCCCAAAAATACCTAGCAACAGGCTATCAAAATTATAAGAGCGTCGAGCCAGCGCCGGTAAGGGGCTACAAGGATTAGACTGCGGCGATGGTGAGCAAGAGAGAAGAGGTATGGTCCATAGATGAAACTCAACAGATTGAAGATAAGTTTTAATTTAGAGTTTTTCACTAAAATTTTTATAAATTTTATATTTACCCTTTTCAATAACTATAAATGATAGTTTTTGAAAGATATATATGTAAAACCCAAGGGTATTTTCATCATTTTGGGTAAATTGAGAAATATTATTATGTTAATTATTTTATTGGAAACAATGGAAGATTTGATTTGAAAGTTTGAGGGTTTATTTGAATAAATTTGAGTTGATGAATTATAGATCTGCCAAGGACTATAATATAATTTTTATCTTCTTTGAGGACTAAAGGAGAATCAGTAACTCTCTCTGAGGAGAGGGATCTGCACATAATAAATTAAACCCAGGGGACTTGGAAATAGTTTGCCATTCTCTCAATGGGGAGCTGAGAATAAATAGAGAGAAGTACAGGGGGTACTTATGCAAAGTTGCACCATAGAGCACCTTCACTGTGAATTAATTCCAAAATTTTGAAGGGGCTGATCTGCAAAACTAGAGCAAACTCATGCACGTGAGATTATTTGATGAAGATGGACGGCCAGGGTTGGGTGACATTTTAATAAGAGGAAATCTAATGGCTGTGCAGCTTGCGACTGGATGTTGGAGCGCCGCCGCGAACTATTTGCAAACCCTGCAGATAAGTCAGAGTTTGTTTTGGAATTCTGTTAGAGTACGCGTGATCCTCTCGGTGGGCTATAGATAGGGAAAACCGAGCTATAGTTCTTTTATTCTCACCCTAACGCCGCCCTCTCCAGTCCCATTCCCTGTTCCCTGTCCCTTTCTAGGCTTGAAACTCCGAAGGCGACTGATCCTCCTCGGGTCCCGACGGTGGAGAACATCCACCAAACGACTGGGTAGTTCTTTTGATCAAGGTTGAGGACACATGGTTGAAGGAGAGAAAGAACTTGTGAAGAGGAAGGGGTGGTAGGAGGTTTGAGGCTGCTGTCGCCGTGAGAACTCGCCGACAACCTTTGGATCTGGTAAGCATGCCTCTCCCCTTGTAGTATCTGTTATTTTGAGTCAAAAGGGTACAAGACTAGGGTGCGTTCATGCTTACATGTTGTAGAACATCTTTAAAGAAGTGTTGGTATGTTAGAGCTATGCCATGCTAGGGTGTTTGCACGAACTTCGTCTATAGAACTGTTATGATTTTATGTGAGATAGTGGGGTGAACTTTGTGGTATAGAAGGTCTTGGTTTCCTGATTTTGTTGAGAGAGAGATGATGAGCAATAGACTAGTTGTTGTGTTTTGGAGGATTCTTTTATGAATAAGTTGATATTCTCCTTGTTTTTGAGTGGATTGATGTTGAGGATTAAGCAGTTGGGGACTGACTCTATGCCTGTTAGAAGTGAGAGCATAGAGAGAGAGAGAGAGAAAGAAAGAGCATGGTCCAACGAGTTGAACTTAGTTTGTATGCATGTATTGACTAGTTGTTGGAGCTTGTTCAGTTCTTATTCAATAAAGAATGGATTAACTAGTGTTCTTGTTTGAGGCTTTCTAGTTAAAGATGACTGTCATGGATATAGTGGTGCATAATTTAAAAGAGTATATATTGTCTGATATAAGAATTTAATGAATTGGGGACTTTTGTTTTGTATGCCTGGTGATTAAATAGGCTTCTATGTTTTCTTTGGTTCGTTAGAGAGATAATATTGAACCTTGGCAGTGAGATGAGGTGGTCCTCTTGAATTATCAGTTGAGGCCTGACGCGTAGAAATTTGATAGCTAGGCTTGTTAAGGTTGAGGAAATACTTGGAGTGTTATGTCAACCTTTATGCTGAGGGCTTTGAGGAAGGGAATGGGTCCTCCTTTGACTGTTTTACCGAAGCTTTTGAATTGAGTTGTAGCTTGAGTGATGATCTGTTCATGAGTAATTAGAGACTCCCCTTGTTTTGATGGGGTGAAGGATACTAAATTATGGGTACATGTGGTCATGATTTTATGTTGTGGTTGGGTGTGTGTGACCGACCAATTGGGCCAGTGGTGTTCACCTTGAACTTTTTTTTTTTTTATATATATTATGGTATGTTGATTATCATTGGAGATGAGAATATATGTTGGCTTTTAATATTTTATCATGGATTTCTAGATTTTAGTAGAAATTGATGAATATGGGAATGAGCTTATTTTGTCAAAATAGGTTGGACCCAACTTGGGTGCTAATCAAGTCTGAGTGATGGTATTGGTATGTTTGGACTTGATTAGATGGGCTTGGCCCAAGGAATTAGTGGGCCTATGGATTCAACTAGGAGTAATTATTTTGGATGAGAGGAATTTTTAATGATTTAAAGGTTTTAGTTGAATTACTTAATGGGCATGGACTTAATTAAAGAATAATGTATTTAATCAAGGGATTAAATCAGTTAGCAAATTGGGTTGGACTTATTTAATGGGCCAGACCCATTTAGATACACATGCATTGTAGATGATATTATTTAAGCATTCGTGCGTGTGTTGAGTGCGGATCTGTGTGTACCAGATATCGGTGTGGAGCGTTGATCTACGTCGGGATAGATACGGTGCAGTGGTTGGATTGCGTTGAGAGGTAAGTCACTTTGCCTCGTTTTCACCCTTGTATGGGTTTCTTTGTTTTACTGTATGCTATCAGTTAGCATGTTTTGTGAGTACCTGCTGTTTGATTCCATGCGCATACATGTTTGATTGTTTCTTTCCTGGTATGTGCTTGGTTGCTCTGTTTGGTAGTGTTCGATCTACCGTTTGTTGAAATGCTTAGTTGGACTACCCACCCGTGGGCCGACACTTGATCATGGGCACATGGTCTTGTGTGCTGGCCGGCCGGAGGTACGCGCTAACCGAAGTTCGATCTTCCGCCGCTGCGGTGGGGTCCGAGACTCGTGATCCCCGCTGCTGGGTTGATTTTTGGCCGCGTGTCGACACGTAGAGGTGGCGCTACCGACCGCACAAGTTCGTCCGCCACGTACTCGAGGTTGCGATCGAGACCGCGTTTCTTATTACGTACCGAGGTCAGTCCGGGAAGTGTTTGCCGAGCCGTTCTTGGACTTCTCATCCGTGGCCTCGAGGGTCAGAATGGATGTTAGGATCTGCTTGTTTGCATGGGGTGTAGCCCCTTTGTTTGATGATCCTATATTGTGATATCTGCTTCACCACTCATTTATGATTCCTGCAGGGTACTTACTGGGCTTTCCATTCGAAAGCTCACGACTTTTCTCTTCTCTCATTTCAGGTCCTGAGGAGTAGATAGACTCGAGCTCAGGGACGGCGAGAGTTGGGGCGGGATATTGCTGAGGTTGGAGGACCTCCCTAAGTTATTTATTTCTTGTGTGTGAGGACACTGTCTCTATTTTGGTAGGACCCTGGTAGGGCCTGGATTATGTAGAGGGCATGTAGACCCTTATTTGATTTCATATTATTTCCGCTGAGATTTTTATGGAGTATTATTGATTATCTCTTGATTAAATGTATTATCTGCTTATCATTTTAGGCCTTGTATTCGATTGGGGCTCGTCTCCTTTCGGATACGGCCGATCTGTCGACGTGCCCGAGGTCCCTAGAACCGGGTCGGGGCGTTACAATATAAGATATAAAGAATATATAAAAATTATTTAAATACACCAACTTCAATCATTTTTCCTCCTAATCTAAATTTTCGCATTACATAGCAAATTTTTAAAATTTTCATGGACAATGTATCGTGATTGAAATGAATGAAAATGTTAATTTTTCTTATATTTTTATATTTTTATATTTTTTAAAAAATAGGTGGACCTGTATGCCGCACGATCCACCCAAACTATGCCTTGTGTTGGGCCAAGCCTCATGTTGGTGTAGAAATCGTAAGAAATTCTACCTCTACTGTTGATTATGTTGATTATGGTTAGATTCAACCATCTTAAATCTCAGGTATCCTTTACTATTTGTGTCTTATTACTATTCATATATGGTTAATTTCTCAACTAATATTTCATGGTTAATCAAATTAAATAGCAGCTGTCTCAAAACACCCCATGTCCAAGGGAGTGTTGAATTGGGGATTTGTTACGAACTCATTATTGCTACTTTAACATCAACCTAGTCTTCTCTCTCTCATTGGCAAAAAACACTATTATATGAGTTGAAAACTAAAAAAAAAAAAAAAATTCATAATTAAAATAATTTCAATTTATAAAAGAAATTAATTAAAATATTAAATTAAAATTTCTTTTTTTTTAAAAAAGTTCAGTTGACAACTCAACATCTCAATTTGGTGTTTAGTTAACATCTCAATGTTAGAAAATTTATACCTTAATAAATATATCACAACTTAAGTAAAACTATTTGATTAGGGTTCCACAAGACACGATCCCTTTGAACTATTTGATTAAAAGTCTTTGATTAGGGTTCCACATTAATTAATTAGTTGTGACATGTGAGCACTTAAAATACATGAAGACGAGCAGTTATCAAAACAAAATTAATTAGGAGCTTAATTAAGATAATTATCACGATCCTCACACCTCAACCTTAAACTAATTCAACCAGTTTGGAGATCGATGGATCTAGGATCTAACAAATTAGTCTACTCATTGAAGAGTTGTCACTTGAATAAACAAACTTGAGTGGGAGTAAATTAGAGAATCCATATCATGAGAGTGACAAAGTTTTACGCTGGCTGTCAACCTACCGCAACCCTCATCCTTTATCCGGGCTTGGGACCGGCTATGCACGCATAGGCCCGACGACTGGAGAAAGAGCATTTTGGTTCCTATTTATAAGAGTAAGGGAGATATTCAAAATTGCACCAACTACCGTGGTATTAAGTTAATGAGTCATACGATGAAACTCTGGGAGAGGGTAATAGAGCATCGACTCAGGGATATCACGAAGGTGTCAGAGAACCAATTTGGTTTTATGCCAGGTAGATCCACAACAGAAGCCATTTTCCTATTAAGGAACTTGATGGAGATCTATAGAGAAAAGAAGAAGGATCTCCATATGGTTTTCATTGACCTAGAGAAAGCATATGATAGGGTACCGAGACAAGTCCTTTGGTCGGTATTGGAGAGGAAAAACATTCATGTAAAATATATAAATATTATTAAGGATATGTATGAAGGAGCGGTTGACAAGTGTGAGAACAAGAGGAGGCTTATACTGGAGGAATTCCCTATAACAAATGGGTTTACATCAGGGATCGGCCTTGAGCCCATACTTGTTTACCCTAGTAATGGATGAATTAACTAGTTATATCCAAGATGACATCCCATGGTGTATGTTGTTTGCAGATGATATTATCCTAGTGGATGAGACTAGAGATGGAGTAAATCAAAAGCTAGAATTATGGAGAAACACTTTAGAAAGTAAAGGCTTTAGGTTAAGTAGAAGTAAGACGGAATATATGCACTGTAATTTTAGTCTAAGTAGGAGAGATGAAGGAGAAGTGAAACTAGAGGGGGTGGTAGTGCCTAAGGTTAACCATTTTAAGTATTTAGGTTCCATTTTTCAGGATGATGGGATGATAGATGAAGATGTAACCCATAGAATCAAAGCTGGATGGTTGAAATGGAGAAGTGCCACGGGGGTGTTATGTGATAAAAAGATGCCTATCAAAGTAAAAGGAAAATTCTATAGGACGGCAGTTAGACCGACCATGCTATACGGGAGCGAGTGTTGGGCAACTAAAGTTCAACATATCCATAAGATGAGTGTGGCCGAAATGAGGATGCTAAGGTGGATGAGTGGTCATACAAGATTGGACAAGATCAGAAATGAACATATATCCGGGATGTATAAGGTGCATGTTGCACCAATTGAAGATAAAATACGAGAAGGACGTTTAAGATGGTTTGGACACGTACGCCGGAGACCCCCAGGTGCTCCAGTTCGGAAATGTGATAGTTTAGTTGTAGAAGGTAAGAAGAGGGGTAGAGGTAGGCCTAGGATTACGTGGAGAGAGGTAGTGTCTAAGGACCTACGTATGTTAGATATTGAGCCAGATCTTGCTTTTGACAGAGCGACATGGAGACAAAGAATCCATATAGCCGACCCCGCCTAGTATAGGATTACCGATAAGTCGGCTAATTTTATTTTATTTTATTTTCCTTCATTAGCCTAGCTTTGTCTGTAGGAATACTTTTTTGCTTCTAACATTCCATTCTCTTATAAAATTATTTGTTATTAGTATTATTTATTTATTTATGAATTTTTATGTTTCATCTTATTTCAGTTTATTTAATTTTATCTTATTTCATATTTGAGAGCAACATGAAGACAGAGAATCCATATAGCCGACCCCATCTAGTATGGGATTAAGGCTCAGTTGTTGTTGTTGTTGTTGTTGAGTGGGAGTAAATTACATGCAAGAAATCTTGGAGAAGGAGAAGGTTATATAGATATAATCCCACTTAACAAGTTGATGAATATTGCATACCTTCTCTACAAAATTTTGATGTTGAGTTGTCAACTGAAATTTTATTTTAAAAAAATGAAAGTTTAATATTTTAATTAATTTTCTTTTAGAAATTGTTATTATTTTAATTGTGAAAATAATTTTGTGTTTTCATCTCATATTGTGATTTGGGAGAGAGAAGACTAGGACAATCTCAAAGTAACAATAATGAGTTTGCAACAAATATATTATCTAAAAAATTTCAAAACTCCACTGGGTCAATCTCAAAGTGATTCCATTCTTAACCAATTTTGCAATATACAAGCATACTACCACATCTCACTTTCTCATTTACGTGAAAAAGAAAAATGCACTTGGGAAGTCAGGCGCCGATATAAAACAACTTCCAACAAAAAAACCAGTTCCCCATTTCAGCTACTCACTTATCCCTAAAAGAACGCCCCTAAAGTGAGAGGGCACTGAAGTGGAAAGAAATAGATTTTTATATGTTAAAGTTAACTTCAACTATTTCGATGTTAAAAAAAAAAAGACCTTGATATGGGTAAAACCGGATAGACACGTGGCCTCATCCTGGGCATACACGTGGAAACATCCCAAGCACCCATCCGGCTAGCACAAATCCCCAGCTCGGACATCCCCATTGAGCAAAAAGGTGGCTGCGTAGTCTATCCATGGAAAGGTGGCAGTGAAGCATATATGGTAAAAATGGTAAGATATCAAGGGATATGGTGTCAAATGATAAGTACGACAATGAGGAGAAGGGTGCCAAATGCAAAGGAAAGCGATAAGAAGGGGGAGAACAAGGAGAAAGGTACACAACTGCTTGAGCATTGTATCTCAATCTCCACTCCCAAGTTCTCTTATTGACTTGATCATCAGAGCTAAATTGAGGCAGCAGGCCCGCCCCAACCAATTTTGTTTCTCTATGCAGGCACTCCGGCGAAGAAGGAAGAGCCATCTTCCGCCTTCTACGACGACTGTCGACGTCCTCCATACAAACAAATCTTAACCGTTGGTCGAAGTCGAGTTCGATCTCAAGGAAGAACCGGTTTTTGCACAAACAGTTTGGCATCGTCTGTGGGATAGAACAAGAAGTTGTGCAACCATGAGAAGGTCCAATAATAACCAGGGACAAGGAACAGAAAGTTGAGGGTTGGCCAGACTTAGCGGAAGTCAAGGAGTTGGTGAAGCTCCACACAACCTATCCCAAAGTGAATATGCTCAGGAGGAACGCTACTAGACCCTTGAGCAGCAAGTGGAGGAAATAACCTGGGCCCTCTATGCAATAGAACACCAAGTTTACCAGGCTATGCTTCTGAGTGCCCCTTCGGTGTGTTCAAAAAGCCGAGGAATGTTAGATGCCTGCATACCCGGGCGCAAAAGAAGGCCCCGAGAAGAGAAGAGAGTAAGATGGAAAGTTGCTCACTACCTGGGGTAGCTAGGATGAAACCTTTGAATAACTGTGTTTGAGTAGCTTTAGTGAGCATGGTGGTGAAGACATCAGTGACGAGAACAAAGATTAGGGGGATAGCGGATCGCTTTGACAGATCCCTCTTTGCTATCGTTTGTAGCCCACCGGAGTGTTGTTGAGTAGGAACTGTGATTTTGATGTGCGTAATATCATCATGATCCAACCGATCCATCTTGGCCCAAAGCCTCTTACTTGTAATATTTCCATGAGGAATTCCCAATTGATCGTATCGAAAGCCTTTGTGAAGTCTACCTTCATTAGGACCTCCCTCCCCTTCTTTTTTGTTCTGTTGATGAACTCCTCGGCTGTAACAATACTATCTTGGATGCAGAGACCCTTAATGACAATTGTTTGGTTTTCATTTACCAGCTTGGCTATAACCCCTTGGAGACGATTTGCCAGGACCTTTGTTATAATCTTCATCGAGCAGTTTACCAAGCTAATTGGTCTGTAATCCGTGATCGATCAAGGTCGCTATATTGGACTTGGGAATCAGTAGGATGTGAATCGAATTCAGCCTTTCCATAATTGCACTCCCTTGATAGAGGTCCTGAAATGTTTGCAAGATATCTCCCTTCTTGAAGCTCCACCCTTACTGGTAGAGGGTCATGGGAAAACCATCATGACCTGGTTCTTTATCAGGGTTGAGTTCTTGGATAGTAGCCAAGATTTCACCTTCCGTAAAGGGGTTTTTTTTAACTTGGGATAGGTCCGTGGGTTCCATATCCTCGAACATTCGGCTCCAGTCTATGGTGTACCTCTCATGTGGCTTCCTCCCGAACAAGTTGGTGAAGTACTGTTGAATTATGGCTCTTGCTATTGTTGCGGGCTCCCTGTGCATGTGGCCATCTACCTTTAATTGGTGTATCCAGTTGTGATTCTTCCTTTGGTTCGCTATGGCTTGGAAGTAGCGTGTGTTTCTATCCCCCTCTTTTAGCCAGGTGAGCCTAGAGCATTGCCTCCAGTGATCCTCCTCGAGGCAGATTATGTTTTCATATTCCCTTTTGTGCTCCAAGAGGATGTCCTCTCTTGTTGCTGAAAGAGGTTGTTATTCTCCTCTGACGTCCAGTTCTTCTATCCCGGTCAGTAGTTCCATTTTTCGTTATCGCTGGGTAAGTTGAGTCATCTTGTGTCATTCCCTCAGCTCCCCTCTGAGCAGGGTAATTTTCTTAGCCCATTTGTAGGCTCCTTCCCCTGCATGTTCATTTTGCTACCACCACTATTTCATCATTTCCCAGAAACCTTCAGTCTTTCCCAGCTTCTATTGAAGCGGAAAAGGTAGTGTGTAGCCTCGCACTGTCCACAGTCCAGGGCAATGGAGGTATGGTCTGATCGAATATACAGCAGGGCCCTTTGTCATATTTGCAGGTAGGCTGTCATCCCTTCCATCGAGAGAAGGAACCTATTGAGTTGTATCAATATTGGTGGATCTCGAGCATTTGTCTAGGTGAACCTCCTCCCGACAAGGAAGGGGGTCATACAGTTAGAGGTTGTGAATCATCCAATTGAACTCGTTGGTCTTGGATGTTGCCTCTGCGTGTCGGTCGCCTGGTCCTCTAGTATATAGCGTTAAAGTGAACATCCATTTTGTTTGGTTGCTTCGGTTTTCCAATATGACAGTTGCGGAGAAGGTATCAATATAGCTATTTATTAGTTGGAACTTGGATGCATTCCAACCGATGCAACACCCTCCTCTAGTGTTATGTGTCGGTAGCACCACACTCTCGGGGTAGCAACTATCTCCGACAGTGCGCCACGTTCTGTTTTCCATTGGCTGTATTTTCGTTTCTTGTAGATAGAAAACGTCAGCCTTTGTATTGTGATGAAGTCTCTGACCAGGAAGTGTTTCTTATACTTTTCTAGTCCTCTCACATTCCGAAAGATTACTTTCATGGGATTACTTTCATAGGTTCACTTACCATCTCCTTTTAATAAGACATAAATTAAGACTCTTTAATTAATTTTTTTATTTTTATTAACATTTCATATTATAGAAAAAGTCTGTTTGACTATCAAATCCTTAAAATCTCAATCATATGTACAAAATGTTAAAATAAAATAATAACAATCAGAAACACATGCTGATTGTTTTAAACAAAATAAATATCAAAAATCAATGTATTATTTGCATGAAATCGCACCTAAATTAAATCAAAATTTTATTATACCTTAATAAATATATCACAATTTAATTAGAATTATTTGATTATGGTGCCACATGATCCTGGCTTATTTTTTTGAAGCGGGGTACTCGATAATGAGACATAAAATAAAGACTCCTTTATTTATTTCTTTTTATTGACATTTCATATTATAGGATAAGTCTGTTTGACTATTAAATCCTTAAAATGTCAACCATATGTATAAAATTTTAAAATTAAATAAAATTAAATAAAATAATAACAATCAGAAACACATGTTGATTTTTTTTAAACAAAATAAATATCAAAAGTCAATGTATTATTTCCATGAAATCGCATCTAAATTAAATCCAAAATTTATTATACCATAATAAATATATCACAATTTAATTAAAACTATTTGATTAGGGTTCCACATGGTCCTGTTTCTTTCTTTTTTTTTTTTTTTTGAAGCGTCATCGGTAACTAGATAAAAAATAAAGATTCTTTTATTTTTATTTTTAGGGCAAATGAATTATAGGTCCCGGCACTGTTTGCTAGGGACCTCCCCCTCTCACTATTAGCTACACCCTCATCCACACCCATCCCATGAACCCAAGGGAAAGTGGCACTGTTTCAGGGATCTATAATTAACCTTTTTTTTATCGACATTTCATATTATTGAATAAGTCTGTTTGGCTACTAAATCCTTAAAATCTCAACCATATGTACAAAATGTTAAATTAAATAAAATTAAATAAAATAATAACAATCAGAAACACATGCTGATTTATTTAAACAAAATAAATATCAAAAGTCGATGTATTATTTCCATGAAGTCACATCTAAATTTAATCGAACACTATTGTTGTTTGTGCCTCTAGAATTTAATTAATCTTGTGTCCTTTCAATATCTCTGTAATTCCCCAAAAACAATGAAGGCTTCGGGGATTGATCACAAAACTTCAAAAATAAACCCACCAACTATTTAATAAACGAAGACTCCAGAAAAATACACGATTAGAGGTGATTAATAAACTCCAAATAATAAAAGCTTTGGCGATTAGTTAGGACAAAACAAAACTCCAAAAGTAAACACTCCAACTGTTTAATAAGCAAATACTCCTGAAAAAGACACTGTTAGGACCGACTAATAAGAAGAAACTCCAAATAGTAAACGCTTCGGCGATTAGTCAGCACAAAACAAAACTCCAAAAGTAAACATTCCAACTGTTTAGAAAGAGAATACCCCTGAAAATTTCACGGTTAGGGTCTACTAATAAACGGAAACTCCAAATAATAAACTTTTCGCCATTTAGTCAGCACAAAATAAAACTCCAAAAGTAAACGAATTATTTAATAAGTGAAAGACTCATGAAAAATACACGAGTAGAGTCGACTAATAAACGGAAACTCTAAATAATAAACCGTTCGGCGTTTATTCTGCACAAAACGAAACTCCAAAAGTAATTGTTCCAACTGTTAATAAGCAAATACTCACAACAACAACAACAACAACAACAACAACAAAACACGTTTTGGGCCATCTCCTATGTGGAAACTTCAAAACATAAATGAAAAATCTGAAAAAAGCAACAAAAAACCCATGTGCGTGGTACATCGATCCTTCCATTACAATACAATAGATTTGTTCAACATAAAGAACATACGAAGTCTTGAGAAAAGACAAACAAATCAAAAGGTGGCCTTTATTACATGGCATTAGATGATTCTGCTCGGTCCCCCATTATCGCAGCTCTGTCCTCAACAGTCATGTCCACCACCATCTTGTTGAATATATGATGCATGTTAGATGCAGATCCGCAAGAAATCCCCATTTGAGTCAATGGTGCATATAGTCTTCTATTCGTCTAGGATGACAAACTTCACTCTCACATTTGACGATTCCAGTCTCCAACGGTTGCAGATATCCCCCAGCACAGAGTGCCACAAAGACAACATGGTAAACTGAAGATCATGGCCTTCTCCTTTTACTTTGCAACAACAAACATGGTCTCCATTCGTGAAGGGTGGTGAAAATTTTCAGTAGATGCTCAAAGGGACGGAACGAAAGCGAGATTCAAATGACGAGCTGAAGACGCTTTCGGTGGAAAGAGATTGTAGTAAACAAAGGAAGCTTGCTAGCCAAGCAACACTTCAATATTGCCATGGGCGACGGCGATGTAACTGGACTAGAGTTCTCCCACCAAAACAAGCAACGGGAGAGGGGCATTCTTGCCATTTTCCAAAGAAGCCTAACAGTGGACTAATGGGAGAGACCTGGTGGGAAAAAAATCTTCTATGAATCAAACCCCTTGCGAAAGGTACCATGACGCTGGGCCAAGAGTTGAGCTTTCGTGTGTTCAGGCTTGGCTCGTGACTAAAAAGAAGAGCTCAAGCTCAGCTCGTGGCTCGAATCGAGACCAAAACTTTTGTTCGAGCTCGGCTCATTTGAAGAATTACAGTTCGCGAGCTTGTTCATCAATACTAATCTTTACATCTACCCAAATATTTTTAGTAGATATATATACAAGCTTGTTCACGAGCTGCTTCATATATACTAATCCTTACATCCACCCAAACATTTTTAGTATTGTTCACGAGCTTGTTCGCGAGACTAAATGAGCTCACAAACGAGTTTACAAACAAGCCTATAAACGAGCTCGTGAACAAGCTTGTATATATATATATATATATATATATATATATATATATATATATATATATATATATATATATATATAAACGAGCTCACAAACGAGTTTACAAACAAGCCTATAAACGAGTTTGTTCACGAGCTTGTTTGCGAGATTAAATGAGCCGAGCTTTTCTCTACTCAAGCTTGGCTCTTTTATTAATCGAGCTTGAAATTGAAGTTCAAGTTTGACTCATTTTCAATACGAGTTGAACATGAACGAGCTCTTATCGAGCCAAACACCGAGCCGCTTATGAACGGCTCGGCTCGAATACACACCTGGCCAAGAGTCCTTTGGCTAAGTTTTATTATTCATAAAATAAAATTATAAATGGCATTTCCCAAATCCCAATGAAACACTACTACGTGCGTACACTGATCATGGACCTCCTCCTCTCAGTTTCACTACATTCCATCCTCATCCTCATCCCCATCTCCATCTCTATCATCTTCCTCTTCTCCATCTCAAGCAAACAACAACAATCCCAAGACTCTAATGGCCTCCGCCCCTACCCCATTGTCGGCAACCTCCCCCAGTTCCTCTGCCACCGCCACCGCTTCCTCAACTGGATGACCGAACTGCTCGCCGCCAGCCCCACCAACACCATCTCCTTCTGCATTCTTGGCAGCGTCCGCGATATCATCACCGCCAATCCCTCCAACGTCGAACACATCCTCAAGACCAACTTCGACAACTACCCTAAGGGCCCCCGCTTCATCCACCATCTTAAAGACTTCCTCTGCAGTGGGATCGTCAACGTCGACCGCCATCTCTGGCGCGTCCAGCGCAAGACCGTCAGCTTTGAGTTCAACACTCGCTCCCTCCACAACTTCGTCATCATCAATGTCCAGCACGAGATCCTCTCTCATCTCCTCCCCTTGCTCCGAAAATCCTCCCGAACCGGCGCCATCATTGATCTACAAGACGTACTCGAACGCTTCTCCTTCGACAACATTTGCAAGTTCGCCTTCAATGAGGATGCCGTTTGTCTCTCTGATCATGATCACGTCTCGGAGAAACCACCCCCGAATAATAATATCTTGTCCCGCTTCGCTCAGGCGTTCAAGAGTGCGGCCGAGCTCAGCGCCGACCGGTTCACCTACGCCATTCCCCGGTTTTGGATTATCACCAGGCTGCTAAACATCGGCTCCGAGAGATAACTCCGCAAATCCATCGCCACCGTGCACGCCTTCGCCACTCAGATCATTCAGTCGAGAAAGAAGGAGAAGAACCTCCGCGGCAGCGCCGACGACCTCCTATCTCGATTCATCTCCAATGAGGACAACATCGATGATGAGTTACTCCGCGACTTTATCATCAGCGCTTCACCTTCGCCGGCTGGGAAGGAACCTCATCGGCCTTGACATGGTTTTTCTGGTTTCTCTCACGCCACCCCGAGGTCGAACATAAGATACTCCAAGAGATCAGCGCAGTGCGCGCAGCGCGACAAGGAGGAGACAACAATACAGAGACATTCGAGTTCGAGGAGCTGCGAGAAATGCAGTACCTCCAGGCGGTGATATCAGAAGCCATGAGGCTGTATCCTCCAGTGTCCGTGAACTGGACCATGTGCCAGAGTGATGATGTCCTCCACGACGGTACTCTCATCAAGAAAGGAATGTTCGTGGTCTTCAGTGCATACTACATAGGCAGAATGGAGAGCATCTGGGTGAAAGACTGCCTGGAGTTCAAGCTGGAGAGATGGCTCGACGGTGAGGGGGCGTTCCGCAATGAGAGCCCGTATAGATACCCGGTGTTCCACGCCTGACCGAGGATGTGTTTGGGAAAGGAAATGGCTTATATTCGGATGAAGTCAATAGCGGCGTTCGTACTGGATTGTTGTGTGACCAAACCGCCCTCTTGACTTACCGGTACCGGATTAATTTATGCCTATGATGAGTCGTTTGAACCCCACTCAAGTAGATGAGGGTTCAGTCACATCTGTGCCCGTCCCTAACTTCCCTTATGGGGGACGCTTGTTATCTTTGTAAAATGAAATAAATAAATAAATAAATCTTGTGTCGTTGTTTTTGTCTTCTTCTAAAGATATTGTACTGTTATTGATTGTAATCTCAAAAGTGTCATAATTTTCTCTTGTCCAGCATGTTGTAGAGCTTGTTGATGTTAATTAGAAATTGCATGTGTGCAAGGATGCAGAGAAGAACTTTATGTTAAGTTAGTCAGATAAGTTAGATTAGTGGTCAAAAGATAGTTATATTATCATGTCAGTGTATGGTTTGTTTATTATGTTCACGTCTATCGTGGTGCAACTTGCATGAATTGAGGTAAATTACTATGGTTCTATATATTAATTTAGTGTTGTAATAGTTTGTAGTCCATCTGTGAAATGCTATTCTGCATATTAAGAGAGTTTTCTCTTTGTGTCTAATCCTCCTTTTCAATCTCTAACAGTGGTATCAGAGACACTAGGTGTTCCTCTCCTTCCTTTCATGGCAGCCAACAACAACACCTCAGTGACTGTTTCACAACCCTCACTACATATCTTCAAAGGTGATTCATACAACTTCCGGAGCATCAAAATAAAGACCCTCTTCAAGTCCCATTATCTATGGGATCTTGTAGAACAAGAGTATTTTGATTCCGACGACGACGAGCACCGGCTGAAGGAGAATCACAAGCGTGATTCAAAAGCTCTTTTCTTCATTCAACTAGCACTACATGATACTGTATTTTCAAGAATAGCAGTAGCCACAACTTCAAAGCAAGCATGGACCATACTACAAACGAAGTTCCAGGGAACTTCCAAAGTGATTGCAGTGAAGTTACAGACTCTTCGGCACAAGTTTGAAACTTTACAAATAAAGCCAAATGATTCAGTGCAAGGCTTTATAACCAAGATGACAGTAGTTGTCAACCAAATGAAGACTTATGGATAGCTCATCACTGATCAAACTGTTGTGGCAAAGGTGTTAAGGAGTTTAATACCAAGGTATGATCATGTTGTACCAGCTATAGAAGAATCAAAAGATCTAAATACCCTCACTATTGATGAACTCAATGGATCCTTGCTAGCCCACGAGGCAAGGCTTAACCGGTCCGCAGAAAAATCTGAAGCACAAGTGTTTTACATGCAAGGTGAAGCATTAGTTTCAAGGGAAGATCACAAGAACTTTGGCAGAGGTCAAGGGAAGAGGCATGTTTAGAGGAAGGTTTCGAGGTAGAAGTCGTTTACCAATTTCAGAGCATTAAGCAATATTTAGACAATACAAAGTTCATATACAATGCCACAATTGTAAAAAGTTCGGGCATGTAAACGTTGAGTGTTGGTTCAAGGATGAAGGAGGGAGTTAATATGGCTAAAGAAGATATGATTGAAGAGCATGAGGTTAGTCAAGAGCATGAGGTGGGTCAACTTTTCATGGCATATACTGATGTGCACAGAGACTGAAAATGTATGGGTTTGTGATATGTGTGGTGATGCTGGTCAAGAAGAGTGTCTCGCAATATGCAGTAGATGCAAGGATGGTGTTGAGCACACTTATTGCATGCACATGATGATGGAGAAAATTCCTAAAGGTGATTGGTTATGTGAACAATGCAAGCTCAATGATTATGTTGAAGTATTATAGCTCTGATTTCAAATCATTGCTAGGAGTGTGCATTTTCAAATTAAAGGGGTGTGTTGATGTTAATTAGAAACTACACATGCGCAAGGATCCAGAGAAGAACTTTATGTTAAGTTAGTCAGATAAGTTATATTAGTGGTCAAAAGATAGTTATATTATCACGTACGTGTATGGTTGGTTTATTATGTTCGTGTCTATCGTGGTGTAACTTGCATGAACTACAAATAAACTATGGTTCCATATATGTAGTGTTGTAATAGTTTGTAAGTTGTCCATCTTTGAAATGCTATTCTCAATATTAAGAGAGTTGTCTTCATCTCCTTGAGTGTAATCCTCCTCTTTAATCTCTAACAGAGCTTATTTACCAAAGGGCTATCCAAGGATAGGGTAAATTTTTTGGTAGGACACTTAACTATGGCGTAATTTTGTTTTGGGTACCGAACATTGATTTGTATCAAAACAGACACGTAACCCGAGGGATTCCGGCGCCCATTTTGTTGATGTGGATGCTGAAGAAGCCCTACCAGCGACGTTGTGCGACACGTGGTGGGTTTCAGTGATGTTCATGGTCATTCTCACCATATTTCTCAATCCTCTGATTCCTACCACAAGCTTGTTTTCTCTTCTTTTTAGTGTTATTTTCTACCAAATGGGCTCCATGACATGGTGCACAACGTCGCTAGTGGGGCTTCTTCAGCGTTCACATCAACAAATGGGCACGAGAATCCCTCGGATGACTACTTGATGAAATAAAATCAAAGTTAAGTGCACGTTTTGATAAAAACCAAAGTTTGGTATCCAAAAAGAAATTAGGTCATAGTTAAGTGTCCTACCAAAAAATTTACCCTCCAAGGATATATTCTCCATGGTTCCAATTGAGGAGAAAGTATAGATCTAATAAGTGGTGATGTATATTGTTAGATTTAAAACTGGTTCTTTCTTGAGAATGAACCCGGTCTTAACCAACAATTGAGATTTGTTTGTAGTAAGGGACATTGGCAGGCGTCAGAGAAGGTTACAGTTGGCTCTTCCTTATTCGTTAGAGGGTTTACACAGGGAAATGGAACTGGTCGAGGCAGGCCTGGTGCCCCGATTTAGCTCCTACGTTCAAGTCAATGAGAGGGCCCAAGGGTGAAATAGGAGCTTCAGGCAGAAGAAGTTGCATAGCTTCTCTCTTGTTCTCTTCTTATCTCCTTCGTCCATGTTCGGGTATGTGGCTAGATTTTTTAGTTGCTAGAGGATCAAGGTTGAGTATAGAAATCTAGCTGGATTGTTACAACCCCTAGAGATCCAGAGTGGAAGTGAGACCATATATGCATGGATTTTGTGTCAAGATTACCGTGGTAGAGGTAATGATTCAGTATTGGTTGTTATAGACAGGTTGACAAAGTCAACACATTTCCTTCTAATCAGGGTTACTTACACTCAGGAGCAGTTGGCTAGATTATATGTTGATGAGATTTTCAGACTGTATGGAGTGCTAGTTTCCATTATATCTAATAGAGATCCAAGTTTCACATCTCATTCCTTGAAGAGCCTACAGAGAGATATGGGTACTAAGTTGAGACTTAGTACCGCATTTCATGCTCAGACTAATAGACAGTGAGAGAGGACTATTCAGATATTGGAGGACATGTTGAGAGCATGTGTTCTGGACTTTACTGATAGCTGGGATCAGTTGAGGCTTGTAGATCAGTTTGCATATAATAGTAGTCATCAAGAGAGCATTGGCATGGCACCATTTGAGGCATTATATAGAAGGAAATGCAAAACACCTTTGTGCTGGGATGAAGAAGGAGAAAGAAAGCTCTTGGGTCCAGAGTTGGTGCAGATCACTGCAAACATGATCAAAGTGATTAGAGAAAGAATAAGGACTACTCAAGATAGACAAAGGTGTTATGCCAATAATAGGAGACGTGATTTGGAGTTTCAAGTTGGAGACTAGGTATTCTTGAAGGTATCTCCATGGAAAAGTGTGATAAGTTTTGGAAAGAGGACTAAGTTAATTAATTAGTCCAAGGTACATTGGACCACATGAGATAGAGGCCAATGTTGGGCCAGTGGTATGGCTTTGCCAGAGAGGAGCTAGCCAGTATACATATTGTATTCTATATATTGGTACTCAGGAGATATATGCCAAACTCCTCTCATGTATTGACAGCTCAGCCAACGAAGCTGAAGGAGAATCTATTTTATGTTGAGGAACCAGGGGCAATCTTAGACAGAAGAGAGTAGAAGTTGAGGACCAAGAGGATACCTTTGGTAAAGGTCCTATGGAGAAATCAAGTGTACTTAGGAAAGAAAGGATGAAATGAGGACACAAAACCCCTACTTATTTGATGTGCCAGATATGTAAATTTAATTTGAGGACGAAATTTATTTAAGGGGGAAGAAATGTAACGACCCAATTTTTCCGGAAAACTAGAAAACCCCATTTAATATGGGTAAAATGGGCAATTTAAGTTATGACGAGAGTTAAAAGAGTTTATTAGAAAGAAATGGGGTAAATGAGTTAATTATGAAGATTAAAAAGAAAGAAAAAGAAGAAAATGGATTTTTGGGAAAACTTGGACTTGCATGTAGAGGTTTGTAGAAATAAGGACTATAACATAAATTTCTAAGGACTTCATGGTAAGGATTATTGACGTCGGGCGGGGTAATGATTATGATCCCGCAGGCTAGCCAGAAACTCGGATTGCAAGGAAGACAAACGAAGAACCAAGGTAAACCAGAGAAATATCTCTAAAATTCAAATAAATTTCATTAATCAAAGATTGAAAACAAAACTAGTCCACAAGCCGGACTAATAGCCTCGAAACCCAAGATTCACTCCAAATTCGGTATTTTTGTCACAAATGGCAAAAACCTGAAATTATTCAATTTTAAAATTCAAATCAAACTGAAAAGGCAGCCAAAATCCTCGAGCAAATCGAAATCAAATCATGCTTTAAATCGACATTTAAATTATTACTAAAAAATGGTAAATACAAATATTCAGCGGGGAAAACGGTGGAATTCAGGGATGAAAACGATGTTGGTGGATCCCATGTGCGCGTCGAAACGAGCTTTCCGGATTTGGTTCAAACACGTGATTCCAACACGTGTAGCCAAAGTTTTGGCCAAACAACAGAAACATGTCATCTTGCTCGAATCCTCATGCATCAATTATTTTTCGACTGGGGACTTGAAGATAATTTTCAAAAAAAATATCAACATCCACTCAGATTGAATTCGGTGAACCCTTCTTGAATGTTCTTTCATTCTCCGAGTCTCTGAATGTAACGCCCCGGATTTTCTTTAGTAGTTATCGTTTAAATTTTTGGGAACATAGTAACCATTTGAATTTTTCATAATAGATTGCCCGATAATTTGTGAATAGTTAATGAGATTAATGGGAAGATGAAATTAAGCAAATAATTAAATTATTGTAGCTTAGTGGAATGGGTGTTAATGAAGAAAATAATTTTTGATTAAACGGGCATGTGACAAAAGCTAGGGTGAAAAGTTAAATTATTAGGTTTTTTTTAAATAATAATAATAATAAGAATAATAAATAAATAAATAAATAAATATAAATAATAATAAGTTAATCTATTGGATTATATACAATAAGGAAATAAAATAAAAATAAATTAGAATTTATCTTATTTTATAAGTAAAGAGATGAGAGGAGAGAGAGAGAGAGAAATTAAATCTCTCTCATCTCTCTCTCTCTTTCTTGATTTTCATTAAAGAGAAGAGCCCTAGCCCCCCCTTTTTCTCTTTGCTCTATCTCCCTCCTCTCCCTGCAGTACCCACACCACTAGCCACCCTTACCGCCGCCCGACGACCGCGCCCGACGCTAACCTCCATACGAGCTCCGTCCCCGCCAAGCCCCCTCCTTGCAGCGCTTCCACCGCCTCAGCGGCTCGCAGCCGCCACACACTTGCAAAAGCCTGCGCATCCCTCCTCACGCGCTGGCTACCACCGGCTGATGTGTCCGACCTCCTTCGCCGGTGCTCCACGCCAGCCAGCAGCCGGTCGTCTGCTACCTATTGTCGCACCATTTGGAACCTGTCTGCCAGCCCCCCTTGCTTCATCTCTCGTCTAAGATCCGACGACTAACCCTCCAATCAAGGACAGTAGGTCCAGCTTGGTTCAAATGCCGGTAAACATGGCTCAGTCACGGTTAGTTGACAGTGGTGGATAATTAGTGTTGGATGCGTATATTGGGCGTTTAATTGACGAAATGCTTGTGTAATTGTTAACTAATTATTAGAGCAAGTATTAAGTTGTAGAGGTGTACTCTACTAGAAAAGATCTATTAAGGTGATAAGCTATATGAATCCAAGATATTGGATATTGGAATGCATGAATGTTTGTATAAATTTCGGAGCCCTAAAAACAAAGGGGACTGTGCCAAAATTTTGTCAAACATATTTGGTAAATGCTTCATGATTAAGTATAGTAGTTAAGTATTATTTAAGAGCATGTTAGAAGCTTTTAGATAGAGATAAGATGATTGGAGCAAGACTGTGTTTTAATTCTATAGAAATATGAAGATCATGATAAACACTTAATCACCTTTTAGGAGCATGTTAGAATTCTTAAATTGAGATTAAGTAGGAGAAAAGTTAAATCCCTTAATTAACAGTTTCACATTTTAAATCCATCAGAGGTATGGATCTCATGTTAAGACAAAATAAACTGTACTTAGCTTAAGGGAACTATCGTACTCTAATTACGAGTCTAACTAGAGTATAAGATAAGTATACGGTTTCCATATTCTTATGAAATTTTGAAACATGTATTCGATCTTAATTAAGAATCATGCATAGATAAATTAATGAGTATATCGTATTTTATCGAGATCAAGTAGAATACGAGTTAAGAATACGGTTCCCGTATTCACAACTCCGTATTATGATTACTAGAAATAAAGGAGGAAAGACCCTCTAGAATAAATGCAAGTATGTTAATTGCATTCTTATACTTGTATAGGACGAGGCTAATAGAGAATCACACCGGAGGATCCGGTCAAGTTTAAATAACGAAGGACTACAGGTGAGTGATTACACTATACTGGGAATGGTGTGAAGGAACACAACTGTAAAGCATCGCATTTCATTTATATTTTTATCGTATTGATATTTGGAGAATTCATGTTATGAAATCAATTCTCTTCATGAAATGCTTTTCAGTTTTCAAGCATGACATGTCGATTTATTTCAGAGATGGAAACTATGTTAATGAAAAGCACGTGAAAACGTTTACACATTCTAGAAAGTGCCATGATAAACATATTAGTGCATCGCATCATACTCGAATACATGCTTGCGCCAGACGTGGCTCTACAATAGAGCCAGAGAGTACGGTACTAGGTAGGGAAGGGGTGGTTTTATATGATTCTAATTTTTACTCGTCCAACTATCCGTTTTCAAACCCTTCTGAATTCAAGAAAGCAAAACCCTCTTCCCGTACTCTTCGAGTGCTTAGTATACGTATATACTCTTATAGCTCACGGTCGATGAGTTGATTCGACCGGAGAGATATTGAGTGTTGGTTTATTCCACTCTGGTGCCGCTGTATGAGAGTAGAAGTGTAGATGACACTAATATGATAGAAGATGAGGATTTAATTCCATAGTTTGTCACCTCCACGGTTGTTGATACAGTCCAACCTGAAGGCTACTGGCTTGATACGGTCAGCCAGGACATTTGTGGAATTTATTTTCCACAGACGAGGATTTGTTTCTATAGCTTGTCACCTCCACGGTTGTTGATACGGTCCAACCTGGAAGGCTACTGGCATGATACAGTCAGCCAGGACATATGTGGAAATCAATTCCCGTTCTGATATAAAGATTAAAGAACTAATTAAGAGCATGTCATATGTTTTCATGGAACATTGCCATGGTTTTATTTATCATCAACATGCCGTTTTCCATATTTTAAATATCGTTCAGTCCTTGTATTTTTTTGTATAGTGATTCTCACTCAAGTGAAATGTGCAGGTAGATGAGATTGTGTATTTCTGTAGATGGCTCTGACTTAGCAGAAGAGGATAGTCTATCCCTACTTAATGTATAAAATTGTAGAACGCTTCCGCAAGATTGTATTCTATATATAAGATTTTAACTACTTTAGTTAATAATCATTTTTATTAGTTTGAATACCATGATTATCAGTTTAAATTACACAGCTTATGGGCTGGGTGCACCCCCGGCCCAGCTGGTGTGACATTCTGTCCCGGTGTCGGGATAGGGTGTTACACTGAACCTTCTCTTTCTCATCATCTATCTCTCTTTCAAAAGCTTCTATAACTTTCTTTATTTCCTTTTAGTTAATAAAACTTATCTCTTTTGAGTTGTTGGTTGTTGGTATAATTAAACTTAATTGTTTAGAGAATGTCAAAGGTTTTATGAGTTATGAATATCAAAGGTCTAAAGTCTACGAGTTATAAGTTTTATGAAGAATAAGTAAGGTTTTAAGTTTAGGAGTTATGTAAGTTGAAGAGTCATGATAGAACTTATATAATGGGCAAGTTATCTTTGTAAGAGGTGAAGAGGTTAAGAATAATAGCAAGGTGTGTTTTTTTTTTCTTAGAGTATCTTCCTCTTCCCACTTTCTCCCATATCTCATTGAAATCATCATATTGGTGCCCATCTACGCTTTCCAACAAGTGGTATCAAAGCTAACAAAGGGCTCGATCTGGAGAAGGAAGGACCGCTGAGACCCAACGGGTACAAGTCCAGGATATTGAAGACAAAAGGACCGCTGAGACACAAGTCTAGCAAAGGAGCACAAGCCGAGGCAAAGAGCAAGGACCTACGGCCTCTGAGGCTCAAAGAACTTGGTATACAAGTCCGGAGATAGATAAAAGCGTCGAAGAAAAGATGGAAGATGAAAGATCCGTTGTAGTGATGGTTCAATTCAAGGCATTGCTCAAAGAGATACCAGAGAAAGTTGGACTACCACCAGCTCAATATGCATTCAACAGGTTTGGCTATGATCACCGACCTCACTTTGTTGCGAAAGTTCTGTATGAAGATCAGCATGGAAGAAAAGAGTTACTTGGACCTCCTGCACTAACTAAGCGAGAGGCGGAGAATGAAGCAGCATTACGAGTGATTTGGAAGCTGGAAAGACATTACAATATCGAAATATGTGATGTCCATAAAAAAGAGTTGGACGAACTCAAGATGGAAGCTGAAGACCCCAAGGATGTAAACGAGATATTATGGGACATTGTCTCTGGGTTGAAGAAAGACCTCGAAGAATTAACGAAAAGAAATGATGCAGAAGATTTTGACAGCAACAATAATATTGAGGTGCATCAAGAGTTTGTTGAAGAAAAACAATTAAGTTTAAAGGGGGCCAGGATTGTTGGTATAATTAAACTTAATTTTTTAGAGAATGTCAAAGGTTTTATGAGTTATGAATATCAAAGGTCTAAAGTCTAGGAGTTATAAGTTTTATGAAGAATAAGTAAGGTTTTAAGTTTAAGAGTTATGTAAGGTTTTAATGGTCTTTACTATCTCACACCAACCCAAAACCCTTGCCTTGTCAACCATATCATTCGAACTTCCAACCTTTGGCATTGACGTCTCGTACATCCTTCAGTCGCACCGCTCAACACCCTATCCAAAAATTTTCCATGTATTATTTTCAATTCCAAACATGTTTGTGAAATTTGTCCCTTAGCAAAACAAACTTGATTATTCTTTGTTTCCAGTTCAATAAAAACAATTGCACCTTTTGATTTGATTCATTGCGATATTTGGGGACCACACAAAAATTACATTCCGGGCCCGATATTTTCTAACTATCGTCGATGACTATACTCGTTTAACATGGGTCCATCTCATGAGTTTTAAATAGAAAACCCAATCTTTGGTGAAATCCTTTTTTCTTGGGTTAAAACACAATTTCATCGTTTTACTTGTGCAGGACATGAATTTCCCCACCAAATGTTTTCTTTAATTTTTTTTATTTGAGTTTAAACATCAAATAATCAATTAACTGTGATTGGAGATCATTGATTTTGCTCTTCAAGGAACCTGGATGAATCTGTTTTTTATTCCAACTGGTTTAATGAATTTGTTCAGTTTTAGTGGAGTTGACCTCTTTTTTTTTGACAAAGGTGACAAGCGCCCCCCATGGGAAGTCAAGGATGGGCAGCATGTGTAGAACTTGTTCAACGCAACTGCACTCGCACCTTGCAAGAATGATCCCGGGACTCATCCACAAAGATCGAGGCCCACATCTTAATAAGAGAACCCGATAACTAAAGGCCAAGAAGCCGTTGGTGTGAAGTTGACCTCTTTAAGAGGCGATTTGCTCAGCTTGAGGAGCACTACAACAAAGGTGAAAGAAGCAGTCCACTTCAGCGGCAGCATGCCTCTCTATATACCTAGGTAAATGAGCAATATTAAGTACTGGTCTTCAACTTCTCTGTTACATACACAATTTCTTATGTTCTCTTGCATAAACAGAAGGTTTGCAGCCACTGTATTCGAAAGAACATTTTTCGCCTTGTTATGGTGATTGGAAATTTATTCTGGTTTTATGCTTGTTTAACTTCCTCTACTTTCCAGGGAGAGAGTATGTGCCTCTAAAGATCATGATATTGAGGAGCAAAGTGCAGCTTTGGTGGCTCGTGCCAGCCTCGAAAGCCCTCCAAGGCCACAACAAGGTGAGGTACCTGATCATACCAGGGCAATGACAAATGGCGCGCACAAATATGCCAAATTTCAGCTACCGTAGTTTGCTCAAGAGTGCTAGCATCAGTGCTTCCAAGTGTGTAGCTGTCAATCAAAGAAAACAAATGGAAGCAAGTTGAAAATTGGCTTTTATTCTTGGAGTTGAGAATACGTTTGATACTTTCTTAGAATTCCTGTTCTATCTGTTTGACTTTAACCTGTTTATACAAAGTGCAAAATTTACTTTTTGCATAAGAAAATGTGTATAAAAAAGCTTCACATTCACATCGATTTCTTGTTCTATTTTACAGCAACATGTGAACAACACCTATATGTTATAATGCAAACATATACAGAAGGAAATATATCTGAAATTTTTCATCTATATGCATCACAGGATGAAGTGATCTTGTTGAAACGCAAGCTAATGGTTCCTCTCATAACATAACCGATGATTGCTGATCGCTTATCATTAAGCCTCATTTTTTTCAATTAACTGCTGATTGAAGTCATGAAGTGTTGTCATTTAGAACCATTAATTTTCTTTTTCTTATTTCGATTCTGCTTGTCGGTTTGTTTATCACGACTGCACACCATGTATCACTCAAGCTTCATCTGGTCATTGTCATAGAACCCCGATTCATTGGGGGGCAAGAAAGATGTAAACATTGCAAAGGTTTATCGATATAAAAGATCGGCATGCTTTGTATTGCCAAACTTTATATTTGATAAAAAAGTTCAGAGAAAAATAGAGCTCTATCTTACATATAGTTTTATTTTTTGTGTTTATTGTGAATTTGAGATTTTACATAAATTTTGAGTCGTGGAAACAATCTCTTATAAAAAAAAATAGGATAAAGCTGCGTATAATAGACATAAGTGGTTCGACGTTTCTCCGGACCCTGAGCATAGCGGGAGCTTTGTAGCATCAGGCTGCCCTTTTCAATGAGAATATTTTTTTTTGTTTTATATTAATTTATATATAATGGATATTCTAAAATCTAAACTATCTTCTTTATAAAAATTCAGTCTAGATAAAAAGTTATACCTAAAATGTTGATGCTGATATCTGCTCCTCTTGGGGATCAGATCCAAATCAACAGGTCAGAGAGGTCGATGACGATTGTGAAGCTTTAGTGCTTGTGAGGGAAAGATCAGTTGTGGGAGATGATTCCTCGAGTGAACTTCTTCGTGCTCAAAGGATCATCCTCTTCTCTAGAGATTGGACCTTCAACCATTGTGTTCCGAGGTAGCCTCCGACATTTAATTTAGAGAGGCCCCAAATGGAGGAGGAGAGTGAGAAGGAGAATGAGAGAGAGTGGAAGAGAGTGGAGATGATTCCAAATAAGAGTGACGATCAATCTTAGTGGAGCTCCAAGTAGCGTAGCAGGTGAGATAAGATGTCAATTGGTGAGCTAAGGTCCTCCTTATATAGTCCTAAGGTTGTTGGCCAACTATAAAAAATAGTTGATTGCCAACTCGGAGACAACAAGGCGTTAATTTGGTCGGATACAACTGGGCAACAGGTTAGAGGTAGTTAGTTGCCAGCTTTTAGAACCCTCAAGGGCCTTTTGGAAAACTATTCTCCATTATCGGATAATCAAACGGTTAGGCTCTCAGTTAAGGATCTTAATCCGAACGTTTGCGATCATATTGTGTGTTCTTTGATATTTTCACCTCATAACACAAACTATCTTTTATAAATAATTAAATAAATATTTACTTAATAATAATTATTAGGAATTTTCTATAATAAAAATAAATCTCTGCATATGTTATTCCAAATGATTAACACGTAATTTACATGCAGATGCTTAGTTTCAGCAAATACTGAATTTGATAATTTGATAAAATTAGAGAGCAGATCTCAAGGCAATCCCACGGCGCACCTCTTCTTGAAACGCATTCACTGCCTTGCGAGGCAACGAGAGCAACGCAACCAAGCCCTCCACCCCATCCTCCCTCTTATACCTCGACAATGACGTCACCACCAACCCGGCCACATCCGCAACTCCTCCACGACCTCCCCTCGCTAGTCCACCATACAAAGCCGGGCCCCACCCGAAGTCCACGTCAGCAAACCTCAACTTGCTAACGTCCGTCACAAGCAACGCTCCTTCACCGCGAAACCAGAACCGTCTCTCCATCTCAATAAAGTCCACTGTTGAAGCCCGATACTCCTTATCGAATCCGCGCGATTTCAACTCCGATATAAGCCCGGCCGCAAAGCTTATCGGGCGAGAAACAAGTTCCTTAGCGGGCGCAACGGCGCAAGGGATGACGACAGCCATGCCATAGTAGCCATCAGGGAGGAGAGGTCGGTGGTGCCCACGTGTATCAATGGGGACGAGGAGGCGTGTTTCGTATCTTAAGCCCAGGGAACGAGTCCACGCCCGCCAGAGCAACGCAGTTATAGCAACAAAGGTTGGAATTTTTTGACCGTTGATCTGGGATTTGAGGGCAGAGATTTCCGATCGTGTGAAAAAAATCGAGATCATTTGGGTTTTATAACGTATTTTGGATCCTGATGTCATGTTTGGATCCGGATCATACTCACGATGGGGGAATGAAGGTCGTGGAGGAGAACGAGGGGTGAGGAGTTCACGAGCCCATACCGGTGGTTGAGTTAGGTTGGACCGGTTCGGTTCTTGAGCCAACTCGGAGAGTGCCGTGACGAACTGAAATACACCGTAAGAATCGCATAGACAATGGTTTACTATGTATGCGAGCACGAAACCCCCGCATTTCAGTCTTGTTACCTGAAATTTCAATAAGTTTAGTCATTATTATAAAATTCTTTAATTAATACGGCAATATTACTATACAGAAAAATTAGATAATAATAAATCTAAATTAACAAAAATATGTATTTATTTAAATGCCTCCAAAACTATCCGTTGAACTTAATTTCATTAGGGTTTAGAGGGATATTTTGCCAAACTCATTTTAATAAATTCCTCTTTCCATCCACAAATTTAACATCATTAAAACGCGACTTGATCACAAAGTATATAAACAAAAAAAAAAGTCAATTTGTAGGGATTTGTAAGTAAATATCATTTTTGTATGGATATTTAAATAATTTTAAACTTTTACAGGATTACGGAAGCAAAAAGAAAAAACCACATTTATTAAATAAAAAAGTTAAAGTTCATGCAATTTGTATATTATTATTATTATTATTATTATTATTATTATTATTATTATTATTTATAATAGAGATAAAGTTGGGAAGATACGTGGCATCCATCCAGATAATCACATGGAAGGAACATAGACTATTTTCTACTCAGATACCAGCCTCTCCCAGATGAAGAGGAGCTTCCGAAGAGCCACCCAGAAGAAGAGGAGCTTTTGATCAGGAGCCTCCTAGAAGAAGTGGAGCTTCCGAAGAGCCTCCCAGAAGAAGAGGAGCTTCCAAACAGCCTCCTAGAAGAAGAGGAGCTTCCGAACAGACTTCTTTTCTCTTATGGCCAAGGAGCTTCTAAAAGAATAGACAACTGGACGTAAGATGGCAAACTTGGGTCACAAGCTTCCTCCAGCCTATAAATAGCAGATGCTTCCCACCAGCCTTGAGGACTCAAGATAAAGCCAACAAAAGGAAAGGACACCAAGATTTTACGTGGAAACCCCATAAATAGGGGGAGAAAAACCACGGGTTTCCCATTTGGGAGAAGAGAGATTCACCATTGATGCTATTTGGAGTACATTAGAGGGGAAAGGGGTTGAGAGAGAAAGAGAGAGAGACCGGGAGCGTCCAAAGAGAGTCCTCAAGGCTGGTGGGAGGCATCTGCTATTTATAAGATGGAGGAAGCTTGTGACGCAAGTTTGCCAGCTCACGTCCAGTTGTCTATTCTTCTAAAAGCTCCTTGGCCATAAGAGAAAAAGAGTCTGTTCGGAAGCTCCTCTTTTTCTAGGAGGCTCCTCATAAGCTCCTCTTCTTCTGGAAGGCTGGTATCCGAGTAGAAAATAGTCTATGATCCTTCCATGTGGTCGTCTGGATAGATGCCACGTATCTTCTCACTTTTATCCCTATCATATATATATAGAGGGCCGCAAGTGCACCGAATATTACATCTTTTATATATATGATATAGTCTTGATACATCGCGGCCCCATCGATTACTCTATATTGTGTGTGTGTGTGTGTGTATATATATATATATATATATATATATATTCTGATGATAAGATAATATAAAAAATTTATCTTATCATCAGAATATATATATATATATATATATATATATAAGAAATGTCAGTCCCTCCTACAGGCCTTTTTGATCCCTATACATATGTTTTTCAGGTCTTTTTGGTCCCCTGTACATATGCCATCAGGGACTGTATTTTTACAATCATGAAAATAGAAGGACTAAAAAGGCTCCATTTATTATAAAAGGACTAAAAGGGTCATTTCGGTATAATATAGTGACTTGATTGGGTATTAGACCTATATATTATTATTTTTACTATTATTAATATTATTTATTAGACGTACTTGCATGCGGAGCAACGGAGAATCAGTCACGAAGACAGAATCCCAAATATCATCAAGGAGGAATTTGCTCAGAAACGGAGACGGTGGACGGAGACCTTCGGCGACGACCATCTTCAACTGGTCCAACGTGACATCAGCATCGGCTTCTCGAAATACAACACCTTCAGCACAACAATCGACGACTAGCTTACCTTTCTCGCCGTGCCTCAGCCGGCCGGCGAGCGGGTAGTAGTGCACCAAAGCCTTAGACAAAGCTCTTCGGATCACCGACGGCGGATCACGCTGTTCTCCGGCTCGTCGTGGATTGTAGTAATGAATGAAGGGCAAGTGATACTGAATGCCAGGCTGGTCGTCAAGGTTGGATAAGTACTTGAATTCTGCCGGAGTTGGAGACTCCGGCGTTATGAGCTCCGGTTCCCCGATCACCACTGAGAAGCTTAGCTTGGCCATTATTGAGACAGTAGTAGTGTGCAGTAGTAGTACTCTTGTTTAGAAACTTGCCTTCAAGCTTTATAGAGAGAGAGAGATATTGTGATGAGCAAGTGTGTGTTCATTTCACCAAAATTACCCTGTGGACGAAAATTCTATTTCCTTAAAGTGGTCGTTAGGTTAACATCTCAGTGTTGGTTATAATTAAAATAAAATCAATTTCTAAAATATTAAATTAAAATTTCAGTTGACAACTCAACATCTCAATTTGGTGTTTAGTTAACATCTCAGTACTGGAAAATTTATTATACCTTAATAAATATATCATAATTTAATTAAAACTATATTAGGGTTGCGCGAGCATGATCTGTTTGAACTACCAAAACCTTAAAATCACAATCATATGTAACAAATGTTAAAATAAAATAAGATAAAATAAAATAATAACAATCAGAAACACATGCTAAATTTTTAAACAAAATAAATATCAAAAGTCAATGTATTATTTCTATGAAGACAACCTTATCTCCACGGCACTGAAGGTGAGAGTACACTTGGAACATACTGAGGGGAACGCTCACCACAGATGATTCAGCATATGAGACAATTGGAGGCTATGAAAGGCTAGGGGAGCAAGGGGAGCATCTAAGCTCTTAACCCCTTAACCAACATATGGCTAAACTAAGGTTCCCATAAAAGTACTATCAAGGAATGTTAGAGGACTAGAGAAATAATGAGAAATGCTTCCTTAAAATCTCAATCATACGTAACAAATGTTAAAATACATGTATCACAATTTAATTAAAAATTAGGGTCGCACATGATCCGTTTGAACTACCAAATCCTTAAAATCTCCATCATATGTAACAAATGTTAAAATAAAATAATAACAATGAGAAACAGATGCTAAATTTTTTAAACAAAATAAATATCAAAAGTCAATGTATTATTTCTATGAAGACAACCTTATCTCCACGACACTGAAGATGGGAGTACACTTGGACAATACTGAGGAGAACGCTCACCAGGTGATTCAGCATATGAGACAATTGGAGGCCATGAAAAGCCAGGGGAGCAAGGGAGCATCTAAGCTCTTGACCCCTTAACCTACCTAGGGCCAAACTAGTGTTCCCATGAAAGTACTATCATGGAATGTGAGAGGACTAGAGAAACGTAAAAAACGCTTCCTTAAAATCTCAATCATATGTAACAAATGTTAAAATAAATATATCACAATTTAATTAAAACTATTTGATTAGGGTTGAACATGATCCGTTTGAACTACCAAATCCTTAAAATCTCAATCATATGTAACAAATGTTAAAATAAAATAAAGTAAAATAAAATATTAACAATCAAAAACACATGCTAAATTTTTTAAACAAAATAAATATCAAAAGTCAATGTATTATTTCTATGAAGACAACCTTATCTCCACGGCATTGAAGGTATGTGAGAGTACACTTGGAACATACTGAGGGGAACGCTCACCAGGTGATTCAGCATATGAGACAACTGGAGGCCGGAAAAGTCCATGGGGTAAGGGAGCATCTAATTAAGCTCTTGACCCCTTAATCTACCTAGGGCCAAACTAGTGTTCCCATAAAAGTACTATCATATATGGAATGTGAGAGGATTAGGGAAACGTAAGAAACACTTCCTTGTTCAGGACTTCATTGAGGCACAAAAGGCAGATGTATTTTATCTACAAGAGACCAAACTCCAGTCTATTAGCAATCGAATTTGGAACTCAATCGAGGGTAACACATAAAGGGAAAGACTGATTCTCTCAGTATGTAATACTAGGGCAGGATGTTGTATGGGCTGGAAGTCCTCTCAGCGGGAATTGATTAACAGCTTTGTCGACACCTTCTCACCAACAACCATCTTGGAAAAGAAAGAAGACCACTCCATGTGGATAATAACAAGAGTCTATAGGCCATGTGAGCGAGCACATAAGGCCCATTTCTGGGAGGACATAAGAATAATTCGAAGACGCTGGGTCGGGCCATGGTTGACTGGGGGAGACTTTGATGCAACAAGAGACAGAGGTGAAAGGAAC